>CM053570.1:58132907-58469685 GCA_028646485.1 Cryptoprocta ferox
TACTGAAAACAAACTGAGGGGGGAAGGGGAAGGGGGAAAGGTAAAGGGGGGTGATGGTCTTGGTGGAGGTCACTTGTGGGGAAGAGCACTGGGTGTTATATGGAAACCAACCTGACAATAATGTATAAAGTTAAAAAAAATCGTATGTATTTTTATAACCTTCTCTAACTACTGAACATTGTGGTTTTGCAATTTATACATGATGGAACATAGATCTAGAATATTTACCTTAGCCACTCTGAGGCATCACTGTATGAGTAAACCATTCCTTATGAATCCATTATAATGCTGAAGGACATTCAAGTTGTTTGCAGTTTTTGACTATTATACACAGTGCAGTAGTGGACATCCTTATGTCTCTCTCCTCGTCCACATAAATGAGTTTTAGTCACGAGACACATAGAAATGGAATCACTGGATAGAATATATACATCCCTTCTTTAATAGACATTGGCAAAATACTCTCAGAAGTAGTTGTATCAAACTTATACTATTATTGGCAGCACAGGAGATTTCCAAATGATTTCCATCTTCAGCAACTGTTGGACTTTAAAATCTTAACAATCTGATAGGTATAAATAAGAAACATCCCTCTGCATTTTAGTTTTCTTTTGGATGCTAAATAGGTTGAGCTTGTATGGTTTATAATTTTTTTATTCTGAGCCTATCTATAGCAGGGCTTATGTTTTTTGTAGGAGTCCCATGTGCCCTGGTCTTTAAAAGTAGTTCTGTGCTTGCTCCTGCCAGAAGGGAGTCCAGGCATTTCATAGGCCTTCAGCCTTGCAAATCTAATCATGCTATTCTCATTTTAAACTTTCCAAAGAGGGATTTCAGGAAAGAGTTGAGACTCTTCAGATGTACAGGACTGCGTGATTTGACGGCTACATACCTCTCCAACATCAACTTCAGCCTCAAGGTCTTATCTTGCTCTTATACTTTTCTTTCATTTCAGATATAGGGAACTTCTACTGATTTGGTCCATGGATTAATGGGGCATGGTATTGTTATACTTTATTCAGCGGAGGGAGGTAGTATATTTTATTCAGTATTTCTATGTGTTTTTCTGGGAAAGGTAGTTCTATATTAGTGAAGTCTGCCATGTTGCTAGATTTGGAATTTCAGCATGGGATAGAACTTTCATGATCTGGGACTTGCCTATCCCTCTATCCCTACTTTTTCCCAATGCACTTACTTTTCCCTTACCCCTAAAATCCAGCCATGCTGAACTGCTTTCATTTCTCCTAAATTCATACTGTTTTGCTTTTGCATATTTAGCCAATCATCCTCAAGGATTGGATCTGCCTCCACCCTCGCTGGAAAACCTCTGAGTTCAGAGGTTGTGTTGGATGGCTTTGCTGGCCTTCCAGCTGCCTTCTTGTTCTGCAATTGACCATATGTCTCTCTATCTCACTTATTGACTGAGAACTTTTTGAGGGCAATAACAATCTTTCATCCTTCATTTTTTCCTTTGGGTGGAGCTCAGTGGCTAGCACAGAATAGGAACTCCATAAATAGTTTTTGATTGAATAGATGACTAGAGAGTCCCTCTTTCGTTTATATGTGAAAGTTGTGTGTGTGTATGTGTGGGTGGGTGATAAAATGTGCAAGTATGTATATGTATTTGCAAATGCATGTTTGTGTATCTCTGGATATGCATGCAAGTGTGTGTGTGGGTACATCCAAATATATGTATGCTCATGTTCACTCTGCTTCTGAGTGGGAGACACAAACTGTTAGGTGGCATTTGTGGAGATGCTGTGATGTTTGCGGTGACAGTGGAGAGGGGAAATAAAGGATAATTGCCACTTTGGTGACCAAACTGTGGTATATGTGGTCCAAGCAGCTCTCAGCCAGAAACTCTCCCTATGGAAGGTGCCTCTAATGGGGGGTGCAATCCATTCTACCTAAGCAAACACTACACTGCTCTTATACTAGGGTGTTGGGAGGAGGGGGAGGAATGAGTTTTGACATCAATGGGACAGCCTCAGTGGACAATGGTTCCTACGGACCCCATCTCTTTAATGCCAATTGAAGATTATGTGCCAAGTTTTCACTTTTCATTTTCTTTTTAATCCTTTGAGGCCAGTTCCTGCTGCACACAGAGGCCTCTTTCCATCCTATTAAGCCTCTGGCTTCTATTTCTGTGTTTTTTTTCCTCTCATTACTCTGGCATGTGTGGGCAAACAGAAACTTTCTACCAGCACTGCCATTCGACATCTTTCTCTTTCTTCTTGATTCATGGGATGCTGTCTGGGGGTCCACCTTTATTGGCAGAGGAGTTCCATGACCATGATGTCACCTCTGCTCAGTCGGAGGACCCCAGCATGAATCAAGACATCAGAGGAAATGAGTGGTGATCCCCCAAGGAGACAAGCTCATAAAGTCATCATCAGTGACAAGCAAAGGAAATTAAGGAAAACCGAGGTCAGATTTATAAGAGTAATACCAGTGTTTGTTTATTCATTCTCCATTCATTCAATGAATAGTCACTGAGCTCCTACACTGTGACTTAGACATAGTTCCTGCCCTCAAGGAATTTATAGTCTAGGGAGGGAGATTGATTTATGGAAAGACAGAAAGACAGAGGTGAGCCCAGGATACTATGGAAAGCCAGAGAAGATGAATCTAAATGGCAAGAAGCCCAGAGAGGAAGGAAATCACACACAGTGATAACGAACGTGGGCTTGGAAGCAGTTTAAACCTCCATGCTGCCACTTAACAGTAGAAGCCACTTACTAACAGAGCCCCCATTTCTTCAGTTGGATATTGAAGATAACGTACCTGTGTGAAATGGTCTGATGACTAAATGACATGAGTTTTTAGCAGAAGGTCTGACTCACTGCAAGCATTTAAGTAGAAGATATTTTATTTTATTTTTTTAGTAATCGCTTTACCCAACATGGGGCTCGAACTCACCACCTTGAAATCAAGAGTGGCATATTCTTCCAACTGAGTCATCCAGGCATCACGAGTGGAAGATATTTTATTACATCATATATAGAGGATACTTAATGCTAAACTTCGAAGCAACACGCAGGACTGGCTAGAAGAAAAGTGTTCCAGTGGTGTTCTAGACCAAGAACACAGCCTTGTCCAGAGGTCTGACACATGTAATTGGCCGTCATATAGTTTGATGTGGTTGAAATGTAGGGTTTATTCACAGAAGCAGAGGAAGCTGCTGTCAGAGAGACAGGTCAAATCATGCAGTCCTGTGTATCTACCTAAAAAGTCTGAACCATTTTCTGTACTCCCTCTTTAGAGATTTTAAAAAGAGAATAATGTGGGGCCCCTGGCTGGCTCAGTTGGTGCAGCATGTGACTCTTGATCTCAGGGTTGTAAGTTCAACCCCCCACATTGAGTATAGTAGAGATTACTTAAAATTTTTTTTAAAAATTAAAAAAAAAAGAATGTGATTAGATTTGCATTATTTATTTATTTTAAACACCTTCTTAAGTTTATTTATTTATTTTGAGAGAGAGAGAGCATGAGCGGGTAGAGGCAGAGAGAGAGAGGAAGAGAGAATTCCAAGCAGGCTCCTTGCTGTCAGCGCAGAGCCTGATGTGGGGCTCAACCTCACGAACCGTGAGATCATGACTTGAGCCAAGATAAAGAGTCAAACGCTTAGCTGACTGAGCCACACAGGTGCCCCTAGATTTGTATTTTTAAAAATTTACTCTAAGGCAAAAAAAAAAAAAAGTTACTCTGAGGCAACTTAATAAAAGTGTCAGGAGCCTACATTCATATAATTTGATCTAGTAATTTTACTTCTAGGAATTTGTAATAAGGAAATAATCAGAGATAATGACAAAAATATATGTGTAAGAATGCATATCCAAGACTATTTTATAATAATGAAACCATAAATAATCTAAATGTTAAATAATTGGAAAATGATTAAATGTATTATAATATATTCAAATGATAGAATATTTTAAATCAAATATTTTCAACAACATTAAAGGTATAGGAGGCATTCATAATAAAATGTCAATGCAAAAAGAAGAATTCAAAGCTTAAATACAATGGTTCTGGGTTTGGTTTATGTATTTATTTATTTTTAAAGTTTATTTATTTTGAGAGAGAGAGAGAGAGAGTATACAAAGGGGGGAGGGACAGAAACAGAGCGCGAGAGAGAATCCACAGAGCAGGGCTCAATCCCACCAATGTCAAGATCATGACCTGAGCCGAAATCAAGAGTCAGACACTTAACCAACTGAGCCACCCAGGTGCCCTGGTTTTGTCTTAAAAGAAAGAGAGAAAGAAAGAGAGGAAGAAAGAAAAGAACTACACCCAAATAAATAAATAACTGTATTTATCTCTGTGTGGAAGGATTATTGGTGATTTCTTTCCTGCTTTTCAAGTTTTTGTGTACTTTCCATGCCTTTAGAATGGATATGTAGCTTTGAAAACTTAAAAATATGTTTTGAATTATCACTCTTATAGGCATTGTACGGAATAGAGGTTTATGTGGGACACTAAGAAAAAAATGAGACAACGGCCTATTATACTAATCCAGGAGAGAAGGATAAGATTTTAGCCAAGGCATAAGCAGAAGGGATATATAGAGGCAGGGACAGATTCTAGAAATATCAATAGTCAGAACTGAGAAGGTCTCATTGTTTATCAGAGATGGGTGAATCACAAAGAAGAAATCAGGTTTCTTACTTGGGCAATCAGGTGGAGTGTGTACTGATGTCAGAGAGAGACAAGACAGGGAAAGGGCAGTTTGGCGGACAGAGCAGTAGAGATGAGGAGGTCTGCTTTGGATATGCTGAACTTCAGGTGTTTGTGGGAGGTTGAGGTGAACACATCCAGTGAATAATGGAAAAATAGCTCTGCGGTCCAGTTATCCATTCATTCATTCAACAATTTATTGAGTATCTCTTACATGCCAGACAGTGTTTTAGCTCTCCGCATGTAGCAACATACAAAACAAAATAGAACTTGCATTCCAGTTGGGGGCTGGACTTCTTGGAGTCAACAACTGGTGGAGATGGTATACAATCACAGAGACATGGCGGAGGTGGAGAAAGCCAGGACAGGTGGATGATATAGAAAAGCCAGGACAGGTGGATGATATAGATGGTCCAGTGGGGGAGTGCAGAATGAGAAGTGGACTTATTGGGGATCAAGGTCAGTCAGGCTACTTCTTTTTCACAGTGTAGGGGATTGAACTGCTTTAATAAATATCTGCAAACCCCTTAAATATGATTATTTTCTGGTTGTGGTCAACTCCCAACGTAGCTGCCACTTCTGTGAGAGGTGGGCAAATCATTGTCTCTCTCTTAGATTTAGTTGTCTTATCTCTAGAATAGAAGTAATAGGACTTTAACCTGCATCAGAGTAACTTTCCTGCTTCGGGACCTCTGCACTCTCTGTTCCTTCTGCCTAGAATGCCCTTCCTTTTGTTCTTCCCCTGCTTGGCTCCTTCTTGGCATTCAGGTCCCTCTTTAACTAACACTTTTGCAGAGAGGACTTCCATGAGCCCCCAGTAGAAGTCTGTATAAACCCAGGCCCTTGCTACTCCAATACCCTCTTCTAATCAGGGCCTGGTATTTTTGCTGATTGTTTGTTCTCCCACACTCCAACCAGAATGTGCCATGAGGGTATGGATGGAGCCTGTCTTGTTCTTTGTGATAGTCCATCTCCTAGAACAGAGCCTGGCTCGTAGGAGGCAAGCAGTAATTTTTGAATTATTTTGCATTCAAATTTTAAATTATTTCAACAATTTGGAACAAATAAATATTTTCCGACTTTAGGCGTAAATACTAAAAAACAATGATTGAACATTTTCTTTTTTTTTTTTAATTTTTAATGTTTATTTAATTTTGAGAGAGTGACAGCAGGAGTGGGGGAGGAGCAGAGAGAGAGGAAGACACAGAATCCAAAACAGGCTCCAGGCTCTGAGCTGTCAGCACAGAGCCGGATGTGAGGCTCGAACCCACGAACTATAAGATCATGACCTGAGCCGAAGTCAGCTGCTTAACCGACTGAGCCACCTAGACGGCCCCATTTTCCTTTTTTTTTTAATGTTTAAAAAATGTTTATTTATTTTTGGGAGAGAGAGACAGAGTGTGAGCAGAAGGTGAGGGGGAAGCAGAGAGAGGGAGACACAGAATCCAAAGCAGGCTCCAGGCTCTGAGCTGTCAGCACAGAGTTTGACACAAGGCTCGAACCCATGAACTGTGAGATCATGGCCTGAGCCGAAGTCATACACCCAACCGACTGAGCCACCCAGCCACCCCAAATTATTTTCATGTGCCAAATACCTTGTTAAAGTGCTGGGAATGCAGAACAAAATATTATTTGCTTATTTGCAAACAGGTTTACAGTCTCATAAGAGACACAGACATCTACGGAGCTATTATAAGATAGTGAATAAAGGTGGGCAGAGGTTTGAGTTGGTGTGAGGAAGGATCTGGAGATGTGTTGTATGCTTGGAGGATGGAACTAGGTAGTCTCAGGGCTCCAAATTGGAACACTGGGATTGTAGTGTTGACTTGATATTCTCACCCACAGGCTTGATTGATGGAAGAATAAATAGGACAGGAGAATGGGTCAACTTTGAAGTTTACAGTAGACTGTGAACCTTATATCTGTCTGGTAGGTCATATACAGATGTCTATGCAGAAACAACGTTTTTTGAATTAAAAAAATCCCATCTCAGTGTGAACTAAAATTCAGAGTTGGTATATACCTACAGTGGAGTATTACTCAGTCTTAACAAAGAAGGAAATTCTGACATATGCTACAAATGGATGAACCCTGAGGAAATTGTGCTAAATGAAATAAACCAATCACAAGGACACATAAGGCATGATTTGCCTTATACGAGATATAGAACAAAGTAATAGAAACAGAAAGTAGAATGGCAGTTGCCAGAGACTGGGAGAGGAAAGAACAGAAAATTGTTTAACGGGTATAGAATTTCAATTTTGTGACATCAAAATGTTCTGGCAATTAGTTGTACAACAATGTGAATATACTTAACACTACTGAACAGTACACTTAAAAATGGTTAAGATGATAAATTTTATACTATGTATATCTTACTATATTTAAAAGTTAAAAAAATAAAAAAAAATTCAGTGTGTGGCTGGTGACTCAGCTGTACCTGGACCTGTGTTGTTCTGGTCTCCTGAGAAGTTAAAGAACTCCAAAAGCTCTGTGTTCCCAGTGAGAGCTCCTCCTGCTCCAGATTTTGTGGACCCCATGAAAGGGGGAAGGGTAAGCTAAGGCTCAGAGAGGTTGTGTAATTTGGGCAAGTTTACAGGCCAGCAGAGACTAGGGCCCATGACTAGAACCCAAGTTTTTTTTTTTTTTTTTAAGTTTATTTTAAGAGAGAGAGAGAGAGAACGCGCGCGCTTGTGAGCGCGCATAAGTGGGGGAGGGGCGGGGGGGGCAGAGGATACCAAGCTGGCTTCGCACTGACAGCAAAGAGCCCCATGCCGGGCTCGAACTCTCGCACTGTGAGATCACAACCTGAGCCGAAGTCGCTCAACCGACTGAGCCATCTGGGCCCCCCAGAACCCAAGTTTTTGACTCCAGTTCAGTGCTCTTCCCATTCCACTGGCAGTCAGGGCCAGGGGCAGGGTCAGCCTCTGCAGTCACCTCACATCCTGACGCTGCCTGGAGCACCACTGTTTTCGCCACAGCAGATAACGCATTCCCTTGATATCTCTGCCTAAATATCTAACAGGGGCCTCACAACGCCCTAAACTGAGCCCCTGATTTATTGTTATCCAATTATATAGTTTTGAAAACAATTGTGAGATCTTTTTGATGACAGTTTGCGATGTGGTTTTGAAATGTGCCTTAGAAGGAATTCAAAGAATTGAGTCACATTCTTATAACAAACTCTTTCCCCACATACTTATTTTTGAGAATAAGGTTTCTCAGTGCTGACATCTGTAAATACGAAAAATAGGAACATAACTGATGCTTAATCTTGTGCCATTCTAGCAATAAATATATGCCAATGGATACATGAACTGAAAAATCCTCATATATCTCATTATGAGATTTATTTCCAATAAAATTTTACTTTATATGTTTAAGGATTATTTTTAAAAATCCCTAGTATATTTGTTGTTTTGATCAATTGTGTACTACTGATAATTATTATAATTCAGATGGAATTTTCTTTTTTAAAAAATTTTAATGTTTATTTATTTTTGGGATAGAGAGAGACAAAGCATGTGCAGGTGAGGGGCGGGGGGCGGCGGAACACAGAAGCTGAAGCCGGCTCTAGGCTCTGAGCTGTCCGCACAGAGCCCGACCCAACGTGGGGCTGGAAGCCGCCAGGAACTGTGAGATCTTGACCTGAGCTGAACTGACCGAGCCCCCCAGGCCCCCCAGACGGAATTTTCTAATACCACAGGGATTCTGGAGCAGAACATTTTATATTTCTGTTTATATCCATATTTTTGTTAGATATATGGTATGTGATGAATTCTGCATTAGGCTAAGATTCTGCAAGGGCGGTAAATAGGATAAAAATAAGACTTCAAGGGATAAAAGGAACTATGCAAACTTTGAGTCTTTTAAGTCTTCCATTTTTGCAAGCAACAGAGTGCTATATTTAAATGCAATTAAAGAGAAGTACGTCTAGAATTACAATATTTACAAATTGCCATAAATTATCATGTTTGCAACTATTTAAATTTAAAATGAACAATTTTAGACGTTAACTTAAAAATGTACTTTAGAATACACGGTTCTTCTCTATTCTTTCGGGCGTAGGTGAACCAAACAAGTTTGACGACCACTAGCAGAGCTGCCCTGTAAAGGGTGCAGAGAAACGGGTAGGTAGCCGGAGGAAAATAGGGAACCAGAAGAGAGATTTTTGTTTTTCAGCTTGGCTTTGGTTTGCTTTGGTTTTTGAAGATAAGGGAAAATCCCTGAGCCCAGGGCAAGGATTTGGAAGCAAGGGGCAAGTGATGGTGCGGGGCGGGGAGGTAGCGGGAGAAGGGCCTGCGCAAAGAGTACCAGAGACGGCGAGGCCTAGGAAAGGCCAGGGCGACCCCGCAGACTCCCAGGCGCGGCGGCGGGCAGAAGGCCGGGCTCATGTAGATGCGGGGGTGGGGGAGCTCGGTGGAAGGTGTCTTTTCTGGCCCAGCTGCACCTACCTCTGCAGTAGTATCCGGCAAAATGAGCCGCCGTGAGGAGGAGGGTGAAGGTGTTGGACTGAGAAGTGAGTAGATGTGAAATATCCTTTAGAAGAGCGGGGAAGAATCCACTCGGGAAAACCCGGCGTTCGTGACAGGAATTTATCGACACCAGTCAGCAAGGCAGCGCGCTCCTGTGCTGCGTTCCCGGGGCGGGCGCAGGTGAGGGCGGCCGGGAGGTGGGCTTTACCCAGCTTGGGGGTTGTCAGGTGCGTCTAGGCGCGGGTGTGCGGGGTGGGGCACAGGCGTTGAGGCCGAGTACAGGAGCCTAGTCTTGATGGTGATGGAGCCTAGTCTTGGAGCTGCGGAGGGAGGGCATAGGATGGGTGATGGGAGCGATAGGTTGTTAAAGCCGTGGGGGTGGAGTAGGGATTTTTCTTTTTAACATTTTCACTTATATGGCACTTTGTGACTGTCCAGTTCTCTTTTTCCTTTTTGTAATAGCCTCTGCGGTCGTTTTCCCGTGTGGACTACTTTCCGACTTTCGGGAGAAGGTGAGTGGCGTTTTCCCCGGCGTTTCCCCCAGCGTTTCCTCCGCCGCCCGCGAAGCCCACGCGCCCCGTGGTAGGTCTCCGTCCGCTTTCCCGCGCGCCCGCCTCCCCTGGAGCTGCACTCTGCTGGCTGGAGGCGGAAGGAGGCGCTGATTGGAGGTCTGAGTGCGGGGGCGGGGCCTGTCCCGCGGGCCCGGGACTGGGCCTGCCCCGAGTGCTGGGCGCCCAGATCCCGCGGTGAGCTGGCTGCGCGCTTTCCCGGGCGGTGTGGGCTCCGCAGCCTTGCGTCCGGCCTCAGTGTCCCGGGGTGGGAGTGAGGCCGGCTGGGACCCGGTTCCCTGTTTTCCATTGGGGTGACCCCGATCACAGCAGCAGGGTTTTGTTTGGCGTGCTTCTCCCCCAGCCCCGGCCTGGGGTGGGACGCTGGAGGGCGGGTCACGCACGCGCGAGTGGGAGCAGCCTGGGGCTTCCAGCCAGGCCTGGTTTTGAAAAGAATGGGGTCAGAAGGGCGATTGGTTAAACGTTAACTCTTTGTGGCGGTGGTTTATCCGTGATCTCCGAGCTGCACAAAGCACAGCGTGCGGTCCTCTAGCACTGTATTTCGTGCTGTGTTTGTGCCACAGCCTGGGAGGTTTCTGGACAAAAAGGCGACTTCCAGCCGTTTCTAGTGACTTGTGCTCTAGCTCCTGGCTTTCCCTTTCGTGGAATCCTCACAGCCTTATGATGTAGATATTAGTATGCCTTTTTTTAGATAAGGCAGTCGAGGCTTAGAGGGTTGAAGTGACGTACCCAACATCATCTAGATAGTAGGGATAGAATTCCGGTTCGCCCAGATCTGCCTTCAGAGCCTGGGCACTTTGTAATACTCCACCTGCGACCAGCCTCCAGGGGTAAGGGCCTTGCAGGGTTGGGAGAGGAGAGGAACTAATGATTAGGGAAACAGTAAGTGCCGTATCTGGTGAATTCTAAACGCAAGGGAAGATGCCAGTGGTCACGTTTGTGTGTTGGCTTGTTTCTGTGGGATCCGGGGAAGCATTCCGAGACGAAGTTAAATGTAACCTGGGCACTAGGACGAGTAGGGAGTTCCATGGCTGAGACAGATTCCAACAGGCAGATATTGGTACCCATAGAATGGAATGGCTAGAAAACCCTTAGGGAGCCCTCACCCTTTCATTTTACTGAGGAAATAAATGGAGGCCTAGAGAGGATAAGATTACAGAACAAGAGCAATAAAACGGCCTGGAAGACAGGTTCTCTGCCCTTTAAAGTGTTCTCTGGATTTCTTAATAACTTAGTGGTCAGACTTCTGTAAGGGTAGTTAACTTGTTTAGCACTTATTAAATAAGTACTTTATACACTTGTGTTTCTTTTAGTCCTCGTAACAACTCCATGAAGTGTTGGACCATATATAGTATTTTTACAAGTATTTACAAGGAGAAAATTGAGACAGTAGTAACTTACCCAAAATCACACCGCAAATCTCAGCCCAGAGCCCAGGCTCTTGACTACTCTTATGTGTTGTGATAAGGAAAGTAGATTAGGAAAGAAGGGCATGACAAAACAGAAACAAAAAACCTTTCACAGTAGAAATGTGTATCACCCCCATATTCAGATGAGGACTTGAGGCTTGGAGGTGTCCAGTGCTCAAGGTTGCAGAGTGAGAAAGTGGTGAGCCGGCACTGGAGACCAGGCTTGGGTTCTCTCTGCTCCATCTAGCACAACCTTGCCTTAGAGAATTAACCACAGCCCTCCTCCCCCCAACTCTCATCTTTCTGACACTGCCCTTGGAGATTTGGGCCTCTGCAGGCAAAATAGCTCTAGTTCTGGCTCAGTTGTATGGTCAAATACTACTTTTCCCATGATGAATTTCCTGCTCAAACAAGACAAGGACGTGGGTCTCCTGACTGCCAACGTGATGATTTTCTATGTTCTTCCTCACTTTCTCCCGTACAGCATGTCATCAGGGGATCTGGATCACATTATCCCAGAAAACTAAAATGTGAGATGTGTTTGGCTCTGGGACCTCTTAGAGAAGCCAGTTGGTAAAGCAACTTTGGTTTAAGTTTGCAGGATAAGAATCAGAGGGGCAAAGCCTGGTCAGGATAGCCAGCACTGTCGGCATGGGCCTGCTGGAACTTAGCATCTCTTAAATCTGAGTGGAGAGTGATGAATAGACAGAGTTGTGAATTGGGGGTGGAAAACTTAGGTTCCCCTCCCAAATAGTTGTGTTCATGAGTGACCCTCACTGATCTAGTGAATAAGGTGCGTGAGAGTTCTTAAAATTAATTTAGCCCCTCTGGCTTGTCTTCACTGCTAACTAAGGTGTCTCTGAAGGCTTGGCTTCTACTGTGGAAGGCAACTTTGCACTGGATTCTAGGAGGTCTGGGGGTCTTGAGGCAGCCCCGCCACTCACTGGCTGCATGACCATGGAAAAGGCAATTCCCTTCTGTAGAGCTCTGTCATAGTTAATTCTGTCATTCACTAACATTTCTTGAACTGCTACTATGGGCCTGGCACAGTCCTGGTGGATGAGACACCTAACAAGACAGCCCCTACAGTGGACACACTCACAACCCCAAGGGGGAAACAGACAAGGCCAGACATTGTAAGTGGATCCTGAACTACTCAAAGGCCCCCTAGAGGAGCTGGTGGCAATAGGACCACAACAACCCTAATGGAACCTTCATGAAAATTTGAAAAAGTTGCCTCCCCCTCCTCGCTTTTTTTTCCTCTGGGCAGCCCCATATCAGAATGCACAGCTTGGCAAGCAGAGCCCATTTGTGCCTCCAATTGCCCCCCCCCCCCGCTGCGACTGATCACTCCTGCCTTGTGAACAGCTTGCAGATCTGAACCTCGCAGCCCTGAATGTCAAGACTGAGATGTAAAGGTCCAGTAGAAGACTGAGGTGGAGAGTCCATCTCAGGCCAAGGAATAAGCATGTATAACACCTGCAGGCTTGGGAAAGAGCTTCCTTCATGTGGGGACCTGCAGGGGGTTCAGTGTGACTAGAAGGGAGAGTGCGTGGTAACCTGGGGGCATTGAAGAGAGGAGGCTGGAAGGATTGTCAGAGTCGTTTGTTCACTTATGGGGTAAATAATCCGTGGATGTCACTCCAAGTTTAGTGTTGTAAACAAGAGGGGAAGTCTACACAGTCCCCTGCCCTGGAGGAATTTGTTCTAGTGAGATCCTATTGGCCCTCTGGTGTCTATCTCAGTTATCATAAAGGCCCTTCCCTCTAGTATTGTATGTAATGAGATAATGTGTGTATGTAAAGAGATAAAGCCCTTTGAGAACTGGGAACTTCTGGGTCATTCCTATGAATAAACACTCTTTTTAAAAAGTGTTTATTTATTTATTTTGAGAGAGGGAGAGGGCATGTGCAAGGGGGGCAGGGGCAGAGAAAGAGAGAGCGAGAGAGAATCCCAAGGAGGCTCCGTGCTGTTAGCACAGAGCCCCACAAACTGCGAGATCATCACCTGAGCTGAAATCCAGAGTTGGGTGCTTAACTGACTGAGCCACCCAGGTGCCCCAACACTTTTAATCTTAATCCGTGTGGCCAACACCAGTGCCCAGGCATTTGGGGGCCCGTTCCTGACACCAGGCACCTACCTGATCCCACCTTCTGTGTAGAAGTGACCTTTAGTCATGATCCCAATGCAACACCTTCCCTCATATGCTGTCATGGCCCACCCTGCCCAGGAGAGAAACCATCTCTCTGTGGGTCAGCTGAGCAGGCTGGCTGACCTGTGCCTTTCTGGCCCTGTATGGGAATTCACCAGCTCGTCCTCAAGCTGGGACCATCTGCTGTAGTCAAAGCTTCTTTCTCTTCCGGCTGAAATACCAGTGGAGAGGGAGAGTCCCTTAAAACTTATGAATGAAAGGGAAGCTCTGTCTCTGGGGTAAGAGTGGGCTGAGGGACTCCAGGAGGCCTTGCTGGGTTGTCCCCAGCTTAGAAGCTGCATGGTCTGCTCCGTAGGTCAGATTCAGGTGAAAGAGGCTGCTCTTTGGGCCTGGGAACTTGGCTTCTTCCTCACTGAGTGGTTGTGGGCAAATCACTTCCTCTTTCTGGATATTAGTTCCCTCTTCTATTAATGAGAAGGTTTCACTTAGTGACATGTGATCAGCAGAGCTCTTTGAACTCTTCGGTGGAACCCCAATATATAAACCAGATGAAAGCCGTGGTGCAGTGGCCTGAGGTTCTGCTAATTTCAGCTTTAGATTTCAACTTGTCCTTACTCATCCTCTCAGGACTTCTGGTACTACTAGACATTGCCCTGGATGTATAGTGGAATTTAGTTTGAAACAGCTGAATTGAACATTTTCCATCTAAACTGGCTCCTTGGGTCCCTGGGCTCAAGGTAGGGGTGAGGGCAATTAAAAAGTCTTGTGATCATTTTTATAATTGTGTGTATACATTAAGTGATTATCCAACGCTCTAGCCGTTCAATATACACATAATCCAGATTATCTAGATGACCCTCCCTCACCCCTTTTTCTCATGGATAGACATGAAGTTTCAGCCGCCCCCTTGGCATGTATATGTATGACTGTGGCAGCAGCCTGAAAACATCTAAAATTCCCCCCATTTCACTTTCTATGCTGTATGTTTCCCAAACTGGGGAATCCGTGAATTTTTTTTTCTTGAAAAGGAATGTATTTGTTAGAAGACGTAAACAAGACAGGAATTTATTTCTTTCTCAAATATAAAGTCCAGATAGGCATCCCAAGGCTAGAATGATGGCTTATCAAATATCCGGACCTTGGCTTTTTCCATCCATGTTGCTTTGTAGTTCTCCACACATGCCTTCCATCTTGTGATCCAAGATGGCAGCCCCAGTTCCTGCCATCAAATCTGGATTCCATCCAGCAGGAAGGAGGAAAGGAGGAAAGGTGAGAGCCTACCATTTCCTTCAAAGGGCAGAAGTTGCACACATCACTTCTTTTTATATCCCCCTGCCCATAGTTTGGTCATATGGCAACCCCCACCTTCAAGGGATGCCAAGAAATCTCTTTAGCTGGACATTCTTGTGACCAACTAAAACTTCTCTCATGAAGAGATAAAGGGGACAAATGGAGATAGCTGCCATAGGATCTTGCCATTCCTCAAGTTTCAGAAACACTAATTTCTACAGTGCTTTCTAGGTATGAAATTCTGTGATGTGAGTAGACTATAAGGGATCTCAAGAGTTTAGCTAATCCGGGGGCGCCTGGGTGGCTCAGTCAGTCAAGTTACCAACTCTTGATTTCAGCTCAGGTCATGATGCCAGGGTCATGAGATCGAGCCCCGAATTAGGCTCTGTGCTGAGTGTGGAGCCTTCTTGGGATTATCTCTCTCCCTCTCTCTGCCCCAGCCCCACGCATGCACTCTCTCAAAATAAATAAATAAACATTAAAAAAAAGAGTGAGCTAATCCAGTCTCCTTCATCAGGTGATGAAGATATTATAGATCCGTTTTACAGATAAGGCACAGAGGTGCACAGAGCTTAGGCAATTTGCCTAGGGTTAACTCAGTAGCAAAGGGAGAAGTCAGTGGCAGGGGTGGTGGGATTCCTTGGGCGTGTGGAAGGGCTCATGTCTCTGTTTTTAATATTCCTACACTCAGGATGTTCTGGGTCTTCAGACTACCCCTTTCCATTTATGCCATCATTTGGGGGGAACATGGTAGAGTCTCTCCTAGGGATCAGGATACCCTGAAAGGAACATGAGCTTTGGAGTCAGGCATAAGTGACTTTCTTTTTTTTAAATTTTTTATTAAAAAAATTTTTTTTAAATGCTTATTCATTTTTGAGAGAGACAGAGACAGACAGACAGAGAGAGAGAGAGACAGAGACAGAACACGAGCAGGGAGAGGCAGAGAGAGGGAGACACAGAATCCAAAGCAGGCTCCACGCTCTGAGCTGTCAGATGCGGGGCTCAAACCCACAAACCATGAGGTCATGACCTGAGCCACAGTGGGATGCTTCATCAACTGAGCCACTCAGGCGCCCTTGGCATAGTTGACTTTCAATCCCTGTTCTGCTGCTTACTGTTGTGTGGCCTTAGGCAAAACGTTTCATCTCCTGGCTTTACTTTCCTCATATTTACAGAGAAGATATTATCCATCTCAAGGGTTTCTTCCTCCCCCACCCCCTTCTTTTTTTCCAGTCAGGGAGTGGAATAAGTACAGGGACCTGGTAGGGGACTTAGTACATGCAAGTGAAACCAAAGGTAGTTTCCTTCATTTCTTCCTTTTTTCTCCTCTTCTTTGATTTTCTCTCTTTTTCTTTCAGTCTCCTTTATATACTTTTCCCCACCAGCTTAATAATCACAGGATCCCGAGGACTGGATAAGTGTAGTAGCTAGTACATACCAGATTCTGTTCAAACTATGCAGTGCCCTGGAGTAGTTACTTTCTAATTCCTTGGACCTTTTTTTTTTTTTTTTTTGCTTGTTTTTTTTTAATCCAACAAGTAAAACACTGCAGTTGTTCTTGGGTTTCTCCCCTGATCATGTCATCGCTGGACCCTGATGTGGCCATTTCCTCCCCATCTACATGACTTCTGAACTCTCTATCATGCTTACTGTGGGTTTTTTCTCTTCCTTGTCTTTAGCTAGAGTTTTCTGTGAGCTCCTTGAGGACAGGGAAGGGACATCTGTGTAGTCCTGCAGGTTGGCCTGCGGCCTGGGTATACAGTCATGTGATGTCCCAGAAGTCTGTGGGGGAGCGTGGGTGTGGAGAAGCCATGTCTTCCCACCTTTCATGGAAGCTTGAAGCTTGATGGGAGGCAAGCTTCCTTTGAGCTGGGACTCCATGTTGCACTCTCTGTTCATCACAGTACTTGCTGGGAACAGGGAGGGGAAAGGAGTGGAAGAAAAAGGGAGCAAGAGAGAAGGTGGGAAATCACCACTGATTCAGCACTGAAAGCACTTGCTTTTAGGTAAATGCTCCCTGACTCCATCTTGACAACAGGAATGTGAAAGAAACGCCATTACCTGTCCTTTGAGGGTTGGGATTGAGGCCCAGGAAGGTGAAGCTCACACAGTGCGCAGGGAGCAGAGTGAGAAATGAAACAAGCTCTGTGAAGCCGAGGCCACACTCTTATGCTCAAACTGTGAGTCAGAGTTCTTGACATGGTCAAGTGTGAGAATTCAGTGGGCTGTGTAGGAAGTCAGACCACTTTAAGAGATTTCTCCCAACAACACTAAGGAAGCTACGTGACCCTCTTGAGATGTGCACTCTGTGAGTGCTAAGTCCCTCTCAGCTCTCAGGACTGGGATTCAGTCTACCTCTCTCTGAATCCCTCAACCCTCAACTCAAGTGTGAGCCACTTAAAAACAGATTCTTCCAGGAGCAGCAGAGTCTCTCCAATCATCAGGGCCAGGCCAAGCGGACTTATCTGGAGTTTTTGATGAGATTTCTCTTAATTGATTGTGGTGAAGAGTTCAGAGCTAAGCTGAAAGATTGGCTTTTCAGCTCCAAGCTGCAAGAGACTGGAGCTTGGCACTATTCGAGGTTTGTTCAATGAGGCTGGTCCCTGCCTCCCCTCACCCACTGGAGAGCACCTACCAGCATCCTCTGCTCCCTGGAGAGTACAGAGGTGGCTGCTGCACAAGGAATAAATATGTTTAGTCCCCAGAGAAACTGTGTCAAATTTCTGGGGCTTTCCTGTTTTGATTTTGCCCACTGCCCGGAGGGTTTTCTGTGTTCTTTTGTTTTGGCTCTCTCTCTCTCTGTCTCTCTCTGTCTCCCTCTTCCCCTCCTCTTCACTTTCTCTCTCCCCCTCTCCCTCTCTCCCTTCCCTTTTTTCCTTTCCTTCTTCCTTCCAGATATTTTATTATTCTGGCTTTAAAAACATTTAGGGCCATAAGAAATTTTGAATTATTACACTCTCCAGAGTCTATCTTACAGTGATTTTTATGTCTTCTGAACATAGATGTGTTCTGTCTCTTCCTTATTCATTTAACTAAGATTTATTAATAATATCAAGAGTTTCAATGGGGAAAACTTACCGATGGGTACCAGACACTAGTCTTTCAGGTACTACCAAGGACCAAGGATTCTTTCAATCAACGCCTTTGCTGAGAATCTCTCCATTTCCGGGCACCATCATGGAACACTGGGATTCAGGAGTGACCAGGGAAGGTCCCCTTCATGTGAAGCACACCATACAGTTAGAAGCACAGACAGTAGGCACGTAAACAAATATTTAACATCTTTTTCAGGTTATCTAATTACATTTTCAAAACGACCTCACACTGCAGGCAGGTATTACAAGCCCATTTCAGATATGCAGAAATACCGAGGTGCAGATAATGAACTTGCTTGCCCAAAAAGAAAGGAGAAGTTGGAATGCAGCCCAGCCTGTGGTCTTTCTAGCACTCAGTGAGACTTCTTCTTATGAGCCCGGAGGCAGATGGTCTGTGAGGCCATAAAGCTTAACTCCAGGGTCCGTCAGTTGCACGGGCCCTTTCTAAATTTACTTCATACCTAATTTTTCATCCTTTTCTTAATGAAAAGGGCCCACCACATCTTATAAACCTAAAGCCTCATAAAACCTAGAACAGTCCTCACTGATGTAAGGATTCAGAGACCATTTTAAATTCCCATAAGAACTCAGAAGCCAGTGGAGGAGACAGATATGAAAATAAATCATCCTAGTTCACAGAGATAAGAGCTCTAAATGGAGATGCCATGGACTGCATTTTGTCTCCCTCCCCAAAGTTCATATATTGAAGTCCTAACGCTGAATGTGACTGTATTTGCCGGTATGACCTTTAGGGAGGTTATTACGTTAAATGAGGTCATGAGGGTGGGTGCCTGGTCCAATAGGATTGGTGTCCTTGTAAGAAGAGGCAGCGAGAGATACCAGGGAGCTCTCTTCCCATGCACACACAGAGGAAAGGCCATGTGAGGTCATGAGAGAAGGCAACTGTCCCTAAGTAGCAAGAGAGCTCTCATCAGAAACTGAATCTGCTTGCATCTTGGTCATGGATTTTAGCATTCACAACTGTGAGGAAATAAACTTTCGTTGTATGCACCAATCAGTCTGTGGTATTTTTGCACCCCGAGCAGACTAGTATAGGAGGGATGTACAAGGAGATGGATTTGAGGAGGGGGAAGTCTTCTGGGCATAGGACATAGCCTGAGGAAAGTTACAGAGACCTGAGAGAGTCCAGCATACCTGCAGACCCATGAGTAATACCGACGCACCCTTGAGGAATATGAAGGCAGGAACCAACAATGCCAGGCAGGTGGAGGGGTTCACAAAAAGTGTTGTATGCCATGCTGCAGAGTTTGGGTTTAATCTGGCAGGTGTGGGAGTGCCCCCAGCTTGCCCAGAGCAGGGGAGAGTCAACACCATCATGGTAGCTACACAGAGGAAGATGCATGGCAGGGCAGGAGACTAGTTAGAGCCAGCTAATGCAATAGCCTGGAGAAGAGAGGGTGTGGCTCTGAACCAGGTCAGTGGTGGGACAGGGAGAGGGACATGGTTAGGATCTGGACAAAAGAGACAGTAGAGGGAGGGAGGAACTAGGATCACGTTTGGGTTCTTATTTGGCTGTCAGGATGGATGGTGTTTAAAATATTTTGGCCATGTCTAAAGTAACTTGCTTATATACATAGATTCAATTTACTTCTGAGGAAATGAGTTGGAAGTCTTATATTTCAAAGGGATATAATTTGGAATTGTGCTACAGTCCTAGATCTGTAGGTTTGGTCAACTGGGTACTCTGCCATCACAAAGTGTTGGAGGGAGTCAGGGTCCAGCTTGGTAACTACTTGGCTTGGCGTACACACACTTCTGCCCTGACTCTGGTCTTGGTCCTGATCCACCTGGCTGTTTACCTGTGAGTGAGTCATTTGCTGTCTCTGGGCCTCCGTCTCACCTTCTCAAAAAGGAACCAGTTGGGTTAAGTGATCCTTAATTTCCATTTTAGTGCGTCAGTGTTTAATCAACCTTTGTATGCATCAAGATTTGGGGAAGAGTAAAGTTTCATTTCCAAGGACAACCCCTAATTCAGTCCTGAATGACAAGCCGTAATAACTCCATGTCATTTCAACTCCAGATAGACTGCTAGATTCATAGGGGACTCTAGAGGGAAGAGTATATTTGGAAGCTCGCTGGTCCAGCTTCTTTATTCCACACTTGAAGAGACTGAGAAACGGGCAGAGCATTGTCCAAGAGGGTCATACAGCTGGTTAGAAGCAGAGCCAGGAATGGAACCCTGATTAGGGGCGGCAGGGAGGCTGACTGTGCATTGTATGACTATAGATACTGATGGCAGTAGTAGTTCCTGGAATTATGCAAGGTGGAGATCCTGGTCGTGACCCCTATTTTGGTACCACGCTCATTCTATGTATCTAATTATTTAAAATGCCTCCTCTACCACCCTGGATACCTAGTCCCTTCCCTTCCTCTCTTTTACCTGCCTGGTGGAACTCTGTTCATCCTTTACAACAGTACAAATGTCACCTCTCTGATTGCCGTCCTTCCCTTTGTGCATGACTCTATGGCTATATATACTTAACACATTACATAAAAATTTGTGTCTTACCTGTCTTCCTACAGTTGGCCCAACAAGGTGGGAACCATGTTTTATTTATTTCGGTACTTGTAACATCTAGCCCAGGTACTTAATTAATGTCCGTGGAAAGAATGAATATAACAGCTAAATAATGATGTAATGAATGAATGGATGAATGTAAACTGAGGTCTGCTGGAGAATATACCATCAGAAAAGGCTTAGGAAGCCATGACCCATAAGGGGTAAAGGAGACCAGAATTTTCCTCTCATCTGGTTATTTCTTGGACCTACAGGTCATCACCCTCATTAAGGATAGCTCCCCTAAGCTGTAAGCAGGAAATGCCTCGGTATCAGGCCCAATGGCTCATATTGAAGACATAATCCTTTGGCCCATGACTCACCAATGGATTCCAGAAGGCTCAGTGTGGGTGGCCTTCCTCAATCAATCAATGGTTGGGCGTCCCAGCTTGTGATTGGATCCCCTTCCTGCCACCCAAGCTTATAGGTCTCTCAGATGCAGCCTGTATGGAGACCTCTGGCCATGAGGCCTGCTCAATTTCTAACCACCCACCAGGAGACTCTCGGGAATCATCCATAAAAGCTAGATTTTATGACCACTGACACCCCTTGAGCGTGGTCATTATGATTATTTAACACTTATGAGACACCCTTGGTACACTAGGGGCAAGGGAAAGGCAGTTTGGCAGCGTCAACACAAACGGATGTTTCTCTATGACTCCACAAAGGTGCTCCCTCCCACCCAGATTAGTTCATTTGCAACTGTGTTCAGGAGCTTCCATAGGCCAGGGCAAAACTCACTTAGTGCATCCTATGTACTATTTAATCCAGGCATTTCCAAGAAAACCTCAGTTAACCAAATCACAACTGAGGAGAACATTTAATTAACCAGATTTTGATTCTTGAATTTCTATTGGTTTCTCCTCTGAGTGATGTTGACATGCAGAGTCCTTCATTCTTTCTCATTCAATAAAATATATGGACTTCGGACTTTATGCCAGACTATGTGTCTAGTCTTGGCATTGTAGAAATAAATAAGACAGCCGGGCCCCTAGACAACTCAAGCATGGAAACAAAAATATAATGTTACAGGTGATATATAAGAGTCAAGTTCACAGAAGAGTGGAGGCCTACCAAGAGGGAGCAGTCAACTCCCTCTCCTGGCAGCGCCCAGGCTAGGAAGGCTTTGCAGGAGGAAAAGCTCAAGGTGGCATTTGACTGATGACAATTTCAGAGTGGGTGGATGTGGACCTTATAGACAGAGGGAATGACTGATCAAAGGTATGGGAGGGTGAAATGGTATACATAGTCGGGAATTGTAAACCATGCAGACAGGCTGGGGTCTATAGTGCGAGGGGATGAGGTGGGAAATCTAGGCAAAGGCTCGATTATAAAGGGCCTTCCCCATAGTTGAAGAAGTGTGGTCACGACTGCTACATTTGGAAACCCTGTCACTCCTGGAAATGCACTCTTCCCTTGGTTTGGTTGACATCACTCTCTGATGGAGCAGCTCTTACCTCTCTGGCCAGTCCTCCTCTGTCATTTGCGTGGGGTTGTCTTTCTCTGCCCACCTTTTAATGCCAGTGTTCCTCAGGGTTTCCTCCACTCTTTTTCTCACTCTAGACCACCCTCTGGGGAATTTTCCCACTGCAGTGATTCCCCCAAATGATGTCTCTCATCTGGACAAGAGCTTTCCTGAACTCCAAAAGTGTACATAGACCCAACTGCCTATCAAAGTCTCTTCCTGGTGTGGGTGGCCATCTGCTCCCTAAGCCTTCACTCATCCTCTATTTCCTATGCTTATAAAAATCGTCACTATGCAGCCACTTGAACTTGGAATTATTCTAGACTCCTCATTTCCACTCATGAGTTACATCAGATCCATTAAATATTCCTTCCTTCATTCGGCCCTTACTCAGTTCTTACTTTCTGCCAAGGCTGTGACTAGCAGCTGGCAGTGTAGAGATGACTAAGAACACAGCTCTGGCCCTTGAGGAGCTCACAGTCAGATGAGAAGAATGGCACGTGAATAGGTGCCTGTCGCTCTGGGTTCACCTTGATTCAAGAAAGGGCCAGGGGAAGATGACTTACTTGGGTCCTAAAAGGTGCTGTGGAAAAGGTACCTACCCTCGCTGGGGGGGTTGGAGTGGGGTGAGGAAGACCTGGCAAGGCGTCCTCAAGGGGATGATGCCTGTGCTGTGCCGCAGAGAATGAGAAGGGGTTAGGTAGGGGTGCGGGAGGGGGAGGGAAGGGAGGTGTCCCAGGAAAAGGGAAAACCATGAGGAAATGATTGGAGATGAGAAATGGTGTGATGCGGTTTTAAGCGGTTGACAGCTGCTGGAGAGAAAAATGGAAGGCACAAGGGGTAGGAGGTGATGAAGCTGGGTTGTGCCGGGCCTTGTGTTTCCTGATAAAGAGTTGGGATGTATCCCAAGGGAAATTGGGATTCAGCAGTCAGAGCAGAGAACTGACCCGATCAGGGTAACTGGGTGGGAAGATCACACCATCAGGGAGGGTAGGTTGCAAGTGTGTGTGTGTGGAGGGGAGGGGTGAGGTGGGTGGTGGGAGGTTGCTGCTGCAGTAAGAAGGCCATGAGCGAGACCATGAGGCCTGACCTAGGGCAGGTGCTCTGGGAGTGGAGAGGAAGGGATACTGGAAGACATTTCTCAAGTAGAATCAGCTGCTTTTGTCCATCTTTTGAACATGGGAATGATGCAGAGATAAGATGAAGATGCTGAATTACTTTTCTAACTGAATGGTAGGTGAACATTGGTGTTTCCTGAGTGCACAGGAGTGGAAGTCAGCGTGGGGGGATAAGAGCCCTCATTTTTAGATCAATTTTGAGATGTTTTACTTAAAAATGCTTTGTAAGTTTGAAAGATTTTTTTTTCACATGGGGACTGGATCTCTAGGATCTGAGCTAGACCTCTCCAAGTGGAATCCATCCCCTTGACCTGGGCACAGAGGCCCAGGATGGAACAGAGGGCTGTTCTGCAACAAAGATGGAAGTCACAGCGATCTTCAGACTGAGGAGAGGCCTTGTGACCTTCGCTGGCCCACAAGCTGCTGGCTACGCTGGGACTTGTGCTCTCTGCCACCTCCTGCTGGGAATACTGGACCCCCATCCGTGTCAGTGAGGCAGGAGCTTCTGGTGCTCTGTCCACACCTGTGCTTATTCCCGTCCACCTTCACATGGTTCCCTGTGGAAGGGGTTACTGTGTTTGGTGGATTCGTCATCCTTCTGCTCTCTTCCAGCTCGATCTTCCAGAAAATCTCTGGTCTTCCAGGGAAAGGGGCTTTGAAGAATAAAGTGCAGTTCTCTAGAAAAGGACTTTTGGGCTATGTCTATATCATAGGTTTCTTCTTTTTTTTGTTTTGCTTTTTGTTTATTTTGCTTTAAAGGGCAGGTGCTTCCTACTGTCTTGGAACCTACTGTCTTGTCTCTGGTGTTTGTTTGGAGTAACGGGAATGGGGTTGGCCTGAGGGTGAAGATGGTGAGCCTGGAGGCCAGTGTCTCTGAGCCACTCCTTCCTTGTCTGCAGGAGGTTGAACTAGATGCAGCTGAAGGTCCTCTTACGACTGAGCATCTAAGGTACAGTTCTCTGTCAGTTAGTGGTGGAGACTGTACCACGAGTGGAAAAAGCAGGGGGTCAGGAGTCCTTACTCACCAGCTGTGAGACCTGGGTGTCACTGAGCCAAGATTTTGCTGTCAAATGAAGACAGCCTATTTGCATACTTTTCAGGCTGTTGTGAGGATTAGATGCAGCTTTCAAAGTGTAATCTGTCAAAGGCTGTGCACTTTCAAGGAACCTGGGCCTTACTGGTGACTGTGCCCAGCCTGCTGTTTCACCAGTTCAGCCAATTGTATTGTGGCCTACAGAGCAGTCGGTGTGAACAGGCAGGGTTCCCGCTCAGTGAGACCTGGATTTCCTCATCCGCTCCGTGAGTATAGTAGTAACCATCTCCCAAGGCTGTGGCAACGTCATGACAGGATTCCATGCACCTCTCCTTCCATCCGTCTGTCCATCCATCTGTCCACCCAGCAAACTTGTATTGTACACCTGTTCTTCGCAGTTTCTGTGCTGAATGCTAGAGATGCAGAAATGAGTTGTTCTCCACGAAAGCTCAGTGTGGACACAGGGACAGAAACTGTCTAGGCTCACACGCAATATACTCCCTAAATTATAAAACCATGTGGGAATTTGGGGAACGCCCTGAACTTGAGGTACCTGGTAACCCAGAGGGGAGCACATTTTAGTTTAGCCTGCAGGTCAGCCAAATCTCTTTCAGCCAGAGATGGTACCTGAATGGAGCCTGGAGGGTGAGTCGGCTAGGTGTGAGGGTTGGGGTGCCCAGGGGAGGCGGACCACCATACAAAGGGGCCACATGGAATGTTCTTTCTTCGTAACTTCTCATGGCTTGCTCTCTTACTTCTTCCAGGCTTCTGCTCAAAATGTCACCTCCCCACAGGCATTTAGTCTGAGTACTTTGGTCACTCTCTATTCCTTTACCCTGATTTAGTTTCCTTAATATCACTCATCATGACCTGAAATCATCTTACATATATTTTTGTGGATTTACAGGCTGTCTTCCCTGTTGGAATGTAAGAATGTAAGTGCAATGTGGGCAGGGACCTCCTCTGTCTTGTTCAGTGTGGTGTCCCCGTTGCCTCGGGCCTGATGCTGGATCAGCTTGCTTGGGCTGCTGTAACAAGACACCATGGGTGGGCAGCTCAAACAACAGAAATGTATTTCTTCCTGTTTCTGGAAGCCAGTAGTCCCAGATCAGGGTATAGGCAGGATTGGTTCCTTCCGAGGCCTGTGAGAAAGAATCAGTTCCATGCCTTCCTCCTAGCCTCTGGTGGTTTGCTGGCAAGCTTTGGTGTTCCTTTTCTCATAAATATATCACCCTGCTCTCTGCCTTCATCTCTGTGTGGCATTACCCCTGTGTGTGTGTGTGTGTGTGTGTGTGTGTGTCCAAATTTTCCCTTTTTGTGAGGGCACAATTCATGTAAGACTGGGGACCCAGCCTGTTTCCGTATGACCTCAACTCAATGAATTATGTCTGCAATGACCCTATTTCCAAATAAGATCATATCCTGAGATATTGGGGCTTAGGACTTCAAGATATGAATTTTGGGTAGACACAATTCAGCCCAGCCCACAAAAGGCACACAGTAGACAGTTAGAATACATTCATCAAATGAAGAAATGCATGGATGAAAGCACAGAGGCAAGAATTGGCTCGGTGTGGGGCCAGTGGGGAGGCAGTCTGTCTCTCTGGGTTGTTTGGGGTTCTTGGTGCTTCAAGAGCAAGGCAGGGACTGGTGAGAGCTGATGCCCAAGAGGTATGTGTGCCTCCTCCTTAGCATGTGGGAAACAGTCAGAGTGGTGTGTGATCTTAATTTCTACTGGTTGTGAGGTAGGTGCGTGACTGTCTCTGTGTGCACGCAGCCCTGCTCCTGGAGGCCTCCCTCCACCACGCAGGGGAGCTGCGTGTCAGCACATTGGACCAGCACCATCCTGCTTACAGAGGGCTACATGGGCCCCCGCTTACTCAGCAGGCCACAGAGGCCGAGTCCCGTGGGAGATGCTCTCACCAGGCCATCTTTCCTTTATATTGCAACAATAGGCTGCCCTCTGCGCTCTGATAAACAGCCCGTCCTTCATGACCTGACACCAGGGACAGGTTGGCGGGGGTTCTGAGACAGTTCTTCTAGGGTCATAACCACAGAGACACAATTTCTGATTAATCAACCCTGGTGATACAGCATGGGCAACGTAACAGACCATAAATAGCATAGGAAACCAAGATTAATGTGGAAATGTCCCTGAGATATCAGGATAGGAAATTGCAAAGGAGCCAAGGGGGCTCCTTAGAGAACGAGCTGGAAGTCAGAGGGAGATAAACTTAGGGTGAAGTGGAAAAGAGCTCCGACTTAAGCCCAGCCTCTGCCACCTGCCAGCTGTGGGATGCAGGGGAAGTCAACCTCCTGCTGCCACGCTCGGATCCTCAGTCTAGAGGTGGGGATAGTGTGACCCATGACGTGAAAATGAGAGCAAATAGATGAGAATTGAATGCAGAGGCTGGCATGGAGCAGGAGCTCAGTGCATGGCGGCTGTAATAGCTCACGTAAACTGAGGGCTTACAAACGGGTGAGGCATTATTCTAAGTGATTTAACCCCACGAGGAACGCATGGTCGGAAAACTCATTTTGCATTTGAGGAAACTGAGGTTCGGATGATTTAAGTCAATGCCCAAGGTCACCTTGCTACCAGATAATGGAGTTGAGATTTGGGTTGAGGCAGTCAGTCCTAAAGCTTGTGCTTTGGACTATTATGCTATGTAATTATTGGCATAGTTACAACCGATGTTGATATTCTTTAGGCATAAAATGAGAATTTGGCGCATTTTCGATCAAGAAAACTGAAAGGTAGAGAAATAACCAAAGTTATTAAACAGTTCCCAGGTGCCAGATGATAAAATACTTATCTCAATTAACCCCTTCATGCAGCCTGGAAAAGATGTATTATCTACTTGCATTTTTGAAATAAATAAACCAAGACTCAGAAATATCGGACAGCTGAGATTCAAACCCAAGTTTCTCTGGGCCCAAAGCCCAAGGCCTGTCTACCACGACTGCTGCTTCCAGGAAATTAGCTCAAGTTAACATGGAAGGAGCGGCATGCCGTTGAGAGCCCTGTCCCCAAGGGCTGACTAATACATGGAGGGTCTTGCTGATGTGTCAGAGCTGAAGGTTAGGTACGGACGACCACTAACAAGTTTGCAAGACACTGGGTCCAAAAGGAGTAACAAGTAAGACTCCCAGAGGAAGTTTAGAGGGCAATAGGAAAAATACTGCTGGTCTAATGGTCTGTGAAGTGCAGAGGAAACATTGGTGAGTAAGGAAGATGGATAGGAGAGCCTATATTTAAAACTGGCCGGAGGTAGGGAAGGAAGCCATCAACCTAATTTTAGAAAGCCTCAGACTCCGGGGCTCCTAAGGTACGAGACAAGGAACTCGGTGAAGGTTACTTGTCATTTATCATCCACTGGCCTCCAGAGGGGGGCTGGCGTAGAAAAAGGATGAACTTTAGGTCAGATAGATCTTGTGTTGAGCTATATGTGATCAAGTGACTTATTTCAGCTTTCACAAGCTTGGTTTTCTCATCTATAAAATGGGATGATAGTGTCTGCCTGACAGAGTTTTTGTTACGGATAAAATAAGAAAAAGTTGAAAGGGCCTGATAAATTGCCTGGCCCATGGTGGACACTCAGTTAATGTCACCGAATGAGTCTCTTGGGGAGATGAAAAGTTTGTAAAAGGAAGTCTTCATTGACTCATGATAAGAGCACCACCAGGAGGATCTAATTTCTTTAGATCAGAAGAGAGATTTTCATGTCTGCAGTGTTCAGCCTTTCCCTTATTCAGGCATAGTATGTGCTCAAGGCTCTAAGAATGGTCATTAAGTGCATTTCTGTAGATGTGGACATGAGTGTACTCAAACCCTGGCATAAATAAAATATTGTTGCTAATTTCATAGAACACTCTGAAGTTCACATTATAGGACTTTAACACCATTACTTCTTTTGTCCCCAGTATTGAAGAATCTTTATAGTTTTTTTTCTAATTCTAAAAGTAATATAAGTTGGTTGAAAATAATTTTATTAATTCAGGATGATATGAAGTAGCAACTGAAAGAATACTCTCTAATTTGACTTCCCAGATGTAACAATGTTTTGTCATATGCATATGCTTCTAGACTTTATTCTCTGTTCGTATCAACATGTATGTTGTATTCTACATACACATGTGGACACACACATGCACACACCACTTAGTGCAGAATCTTGATTTTTAGCAGACCACATTGCCACTTGGAAGAAAGACTACATTTCTCAGTCTCCATTCCAGTCAGGGGTGTGCATGTGGCTAACTTCTGACAAATAGCAGATAAGCAGACAGATTGTACAACACCAACAAGTTGCTTAAAAGAGCCTAAGTCAGGTGGGAGGGGTGTCTTTTTAGCTTATTTCCTGTCTCCTTTTGGCCTACAAAGCAGATGTGAAGGTAGAGTCCAGCAGTCATCTTAGGCCATGAGGGGACCCTGAGGATGGAAGCCACATGTTGGAGGTCACAAGAAAGTGTCTGAGTCCTTGACAGCTCAAAGGAGCAGCCACACCACCTCTGATTGTCCTTCTTCAGGTTCTCTTTAACATCGGAGAATAATTCCCTGTGGGTTTAGACCCCTATGAGGAAGTCATCTGCTCCTGGTACCTGGATGCAGTTTCTAAATGACACCTAGTTGTCTCCCACCCCTTCCGCTTCACTTTATACTGTAGATATTTTTCCCTGTCAGCACATTTTAAAATCCACTGTACTCTTTTTCATGACTAAATAAATATTCCCTCACAAGGATTTACTCAATCCTTTATTGATCAATCTCATAAGTCTTTTCAATTTTTGAAAATTATAAACAGTGTGGAACATAAATATTTGTGCACATGTTAATATTTTCTTAGGATTAGGGGTGTCTGGGTGGCTAAGAGGGTTGAGTGTCCGACTTCAGCTCAGAACATGATCTTGTGGTCTGTGAGTTTGAGCCCCGCGTCGAGCTCTGTGCTGACAGCTCAGAGCCTGGAGCCTGCTTCTGATTCTGTGTCTCCCTCTCTCTCTGCTCCTCCCCTGCTCACACTCTGTCTCTCTCTCTCTTTCAAAAATAAATAAATGTTAAAAATTTAAAAAAAAGTTTTCTTAGGATAAGAAGAGGGACTTCAGGGTTAACTTGTTTGTGCACCTTTAGTTGGTAATTTAAAAATGGATAAACACATTTGTGCATTGTAATTGCTGTGTGTTGCCAAAATGTCTCCAGAAAAGCTGTGAGCTATAATTCTTTAGGTAGAATTAAAAAAAATTTTTTTTGGTGAGATTTTTCAAGCATGCAAGGCACAGAGAATAACATCAAAAACACCTGCATACTCACTATCCAGTGTAAGCACTAGAACTTCTCCACAGTTGTCTGAAGTGCCCCGTGTATCTCGTGCCAGTGGCATCATCCAAGTCTTCTCTCCCAGCAGGCCAGCGTCTCTCTGGATATTTCAATGACCCCCGGGGACAAGTGGGTGAATCTGTAGGATTCTTTCACTTGTAAGTGATAGACACTCTCCCTCACTCAAAAAAGGATGCGTTGGTTCCTGTAGTTTAAATGCTCTGGGGCAGAACTTGCTAAGATGATGTCATCAGGACCCCCTTTCTTTCCTTCCTGGGCCTTCCTTTCTCCCTGCTGGCTTCATTCCCACTTTCCACGTAGTGCCAGCATGGCAGCCAGCACCTCTGTGCCTGTGTTCTCCGGGTTCACGTCCAACAGAAAAAAAGTAGTGCATCCTCCCAGTCGCTCTCTCACAAAACCTGGCTTCACCCTGACTAGGTTAGGTAGAGTGATGAGCCGGTCCTGAGTATATTCAGCTCCTGCTATGGATTTATCAGCTGGAATCCATCCAGCCCTTCTGACGCTCATCTATAGTTTTTGCCTGTATTGGGTTATCAGACCTCAGGGATAACTGCCTTATTGGTAATGTGGTCCCTGGCTGCCAAGGAAACAAGAATAACCATCGCTAGCATCTCCCGAGTGCTGTTGTGTGCTGGGCGCCCTGTCTCATTCAGTCTCCCCAACGAATCTGTGAGGTGGCTATGATGTCCATTTTATAAATGAGGACAATAGAGGCTTAGATGGGGTAGATACGTGGCCTGAGCTCACACGGCTCATGTGTGTTGAGACTGGGGTCCAGCCCTTGGTTTACCTCACTCTGGCGTCCGGTGGAGACACGGCACGCTGTACCGTCTCTCGTAGGAGGCTTGTGTTTACCTTACAAGGTTGTTGGAAAATGTTAATACGAAAACATTGTGTAAACTGAAGCACTTCACAAACGTTAGTTCGTTGAACTCATTGATATGTCCTAAATTTACCTCCTTCAAGCCCCCCCCGGGGGAAGGAAGGGGACAGCTGGGTAACTGGCCCAGTAATCCTGAGTAAACAGATTAAGTAAGGGATGAGGGAGACAAGTTATTCCCTGAATAATTGTTTTCTTTATTTCCACAAGTATGGTTTTGAAAAGATAGCCACAACGGTTTGAAAATTTAAAATTTAAGAATAACATGAGACACTTTCAGGGAGTATGTACTCTGGGCAGAGTGCTGGGAGGACCCAGTGTGATGGAAAGTGGGACTCAGCGTGGACAGGTCAGGTTTCCAGCCTGCCTCTGGCAGCTGTTGGCTCTACCGTGTGACTTGGCACTGGGCCAGTCTCCTTGCTGGCATCAGTTTCCCCATTGGTACGATGTGGGGTTTGGACAGACATCACCTATCCAAAAGCCCGTGACAGTTTTTCATCTATAGAATAAGTATGGGGCGAGAGTGATGGGAGCCCAGGCTACCCAGGTGTCGTCTGTGAGAATCTCAGGAGGCAAAAAAAAAAAAAAAAAAAAAAAAAGAAGTCAGAGTGACTCCCTCGTGGGCTGTGGAGGAGCTGTGGAGCGGGACCCTAGGGGTTTTCCTGTCTCTGGAAATAGTTGACTTCAGTTATTCCCCAGCCCAAAGCTTCTCGACTCCTGCATGGGGTTGCCTGGAGCCTCTGGCCAAGCTCCAGTTTGAATGTGAGGAACATAGGTCATTAGCAAGAGACTTTAATGTCCCGTAAACCGGCTTCCTGGAGTGGAGTGCTCACCCCAGCCTAATCGAGCCATTAGCGAGAAACCCAGCCTGTTTCCAGCCAGGAGAGAGCAGTTCCATGGAAGGAAGGGTGCCGTGCCAGAGGTGGGAGGGGCACTGGGACTGGGGCAGGGGGGAGGGTTCTAGTCCAGGCTTTGCCACGGACCCACGCACTGGAGCAAGCTCCCCTCCCTCTCTCTGGGCCTCGTTGTCTTCATTTTCAAAATGAGGGGTGGTGTTGGATGTACTCTGGGGTTTTCCAGCTCAGACAAAAAACATAGGAGGCGATTAAGTGAGCAGACTCAGGAACCACCTTGCCTGAGTTCTGATCCAGCCTCATTGCCCAAGGTCTTTGTGTTCTTAGGTAATTTATTTAAACTGCACCTCTGTTTTCTCATCTGTGAAATGGGAATACTCCCAGTACACACCACATGGGGTTTTGCACCTCAGGTAGTGCCTGGCATGAAGTAAAGTAAGTGGCCTGCAAGCATAAACAGTTACTGTGATCCTCACCCATCCCACAGCAGTCGATGCCCTCCGTTTGGGGGCTTGGGTGAGGCAGACCTGCCTCGGCGGGGCCCCGCAGTGCACTGGGCTTCCTGTGCCGGTGGGAAGATGACGTTACGTCCAGATCTGGCTGTTGAGGACTCCATGGGGAATGATACCTCTCACCGAGGAAACCCTGGCCGGAGGGAAGGGGGGTCACAGCATAAGACTCAGAGGTCTCATGGCAGGGAAAAGGGGAGGGCAAGAGAAAGGAGGGGAGGAGGAGGTGGTCTGCTCTGCACAGCAGGACCGGAGGGGCCAGGCACACTTGGCTCCTAGTCCTGGCCGTGCCGCTTACTTGCCGCAGGAGCCCTGAGCAAGTCTCTGGATTTGTCCGACCCTCATGTGGCTCACCTGTAAGATGAAAGCAGAGTGCCCGGGCCACAGATCTGTGGGAGGGTATGAATGAAGCCGCACGGCGACACAGTGTCAGCCCTCCCGGGGATGCCCGGCAAGTGTGAGTTGAATCTGAGTCAGAGGAACAGAGGATGCAGCTGGGGACGGCACCAGGGCACGTGGCTCGGTGCCCGTGGGGATGCATGTAAGGGATGCGTGCAAGAGAGGAGGAAGAAGAAAGATATACAACTTCCTGAGGTCTGGGAAGGCCTTCCCTCATGACCTGTCAGAATCTCATTACCCAAAACACCATTGCTGTGGTCCAGGCCCACTCCCCTCCAGCGGGGCACCTGCCGTGGCCTCTTACCCAGCCTTCCTGCCGCCAGCCTGGCATGCTGCTTTCCTTCTTCTTCACATTGGGATCCATTCTTCTAGAATGATACTCCACTTAGTATAGTAATGATACCACTACAGCGGCTCCCCGTGGCCCCCAGGATGAATAACAAATCCCATGACGAGGCTGTTTTCGGGTTGCACCCCTACAGGTCCTCCATCTTCCTTCTTCACCCCGCTCCGTGCCTCAAGACCCTGACCCATACTAAGTGTGCCAACAGAGCCTGCTCGCGTGCGTGTTTCCAGTTGGGTTCAACCCACAAAGCTCCAGGAGGTGGGAGGGGAGGAGAGTGGTCAGAGCACTTACCTCCTGCTTCCTTGCTGCCAGGTTCCCATGGAGGGCCATGCCCCTCGACCACAGGCCACAGCTCCTGCCACAGTCTTGTACACTCCTCCTTCCTCTTATCCCTTCAATCTGCAGGTGCTGATAGTTGCTAACCCGAGAGTGCTACAGCATCTGCCGTCAGTCTCCTAGTCCCTGCCCACACTTTGTGCAAAGTTCCTTTCTTAAGTTTTCTTAAACCGTGCAGGCGAGCATGCCACCTCTCTTCTGCTGGGACCCTGCCTGACACGTAGGGCTTACAAGGCCTTGTGTGGTCCATCCCAGCCGATCTCTCCCTGGCCTCCTCTGTTATTCACGTGCCCCAGCCTCCTTCTCACACCGGGGCTTTCTCGCTCTGTTACTCCCTATCTGTTTCTTCTGAGAAGTCTTCCTTGATAACCCCAGGCTCGGTCAGAACCAACCCCTTGGATGTCCTCCATCACGGCAGTGTTATACTGTACCGTCATTGTCTGCTTACTTGTCTCTCTTTCCTACCGGACCGTGAACCCCCTGGAGGCAGAAACCGTGTCTTGCCCCCGGAGAGAGGGAAGTAGTGTAAAGGTTAGGAACACGGACTCTGGAGCTAGCCTGCCTGGGTTTAAAGTCCAGCTCTTCACCCCCCAGCCACATCTGTGTAGCCCTAAGGAGGTCACTTAACCCAACATGGGGATACAGAAAATATATACCTACAGGCTTGTTATGAGAATTAAATTAGCTAACATAGAAAAAACTAAGCTTTTAAAAAACGTATTGACCAATTTAATGTATGAAACGTAATGTAGAATTATTAACTAATTTGAGACCTGGAATTAGTACCCAATAAATCTTAGGTATTACAGTCAGCTTGTGACAAAGTGAATGCTCAACAAATAGAGAAAGAATGGATTCTTTCTTACCGGTAAATCATTGCACAATACTGTACTTTCCTGTTGAGTTTTTAGAGCAGCCTTATGAGGAAAAGAGGGTAGAAATTCTGTCTCCACTTTGGAGAAGAGGGACATTGACCTTGGAGGGACTTGCCCAGGGACCCACAGTTGACACAGAGGTGAATGGCAGGTGGAGCCTGGATGAGCAGATCCCATGGGGCGCCCCCCCTCCACGGCCCCAGGCAGTGAGAAAGTCTGTGGGATTCAGCTCAGGGCAGGCCAGTTCTGCCCCAGAGAGGGAGAGGAGCGGCTGCAGGGTTGGTCGAGTCCAGGGGCTTTAGTGGCCTCAGCTTTGGTCACTTTCCCTGAAAGTTTCTGAGTCACCTTTGGGATTTTCCAAGTTTTTGGCTCCTGGAGGGTTAAAAAAAAAAAAAAAAGTCCATAGTGTTGCAAGTTCTAAAACCAGCTGCATTTACAAGTTCTGTTGGTCCATGTGTTCATCTGGGGAATGTGGGATCTGAAGGGAGAACCCAGGAAGGGAGACTCAGAAGGGCCTTTAATGTCCCAATGAATAGCAGTAATAATAATTTATTCTCTAAGATTCCTGAGAACCCTGAACATTTATCTGGTGTCACTGGGTGCACAGTCAGTTACCTAATAGCGCTTAGCACGCTGCCTTTGGTTAGTTGCATGGGTGTCTTTGGCCCTTGTTGGCGGAGACTCTCATTCAGCTCCCAAACCCCAGAACCTCAGTGCCGGATATGTCAGGGGAGCCCTACAAGTGGTTGTGGAATGACTGGCTAAGTATGTGAACAGATCTAATGTTCTTGGTCCTCATACAACTCCATTTTACAGATAAGGAAACTGAGGTTTGGAGACGTTCCATGTCTTGACCAAGGTGGCACAGTTAACAAGGGGAAAGACTGGGAAATTCTTGAAATTCTTCTGGGAGTCCTCATGGTTTAATGGAGATCAGCCAGGGCATTCGGGTCACAGACATAGGTTCAGATTCCCAATCTGCCAGCTACCTCCTGTTTGATTTTCTGTAAGTTACTCGACCTCTCTGAGCCTCAGGTGGCCAAAATGGTGACATGAGCATAGTAGGAGTAAATATTCTATCAAGTTCTTGTACGGATTCGTGACCATAATGCAGGCAAAGAGGGACTGGTGCATAGGTACAAAGGAAGAGCTCTGGGAATGTTGGTCACAGTTATCACTGTTCTTATGTGTCCTTAGTTTCCTATTTATTGTTATTATTTCTTATTAGTAGGTAAAAATACTGCAGTATTTGTTACTTTTATTATTAAATATGTGCCTGGTATTCATTTGGTCTACAACAAATTAGGTTTTTTTTTTTTTTCCTTTCTCAAGGTTAGTCTGTCACAGATTCTCCTATAGCTGGTGTCCCAGGACTGATGTTTTCGAGCCCCGATTCTTGCAGGTGTCAGGGGCGCGGAAATTGGGGGTGAAGAAATTGAGGGTGATGGCCTGGTAATATGTCCCCAGAATCCCATCACACAAGCCCCAGATCACCTATGCTTTTCCTGCTGTGGCTGAGTGAGGTAGTGGCTACGTGAGCTATTTCAGGGACTTTCCAAGGATTTCTTGAAGCTTCTTTCTTCCCCCAAACACTCCTATATCCCACTCTCCCTCCCAGCCTCTCCCTAGTGACCAATAAAACTCTCTGGGTATCTTCTGAGCTATTTTCCTTACACAAAGACAGCTGAAGGGCCAGCTACTTAAACAGTATTTGTTTATAACCCAACCAGGAGCCACGTTGTCTGTCCCACATGTAGAGACTGTTCTGATGGGCCTCCGTTGTTTCATATTTATAAACCTAGAGGACGCTTGCTGCCTTTTCATGATTCAGAAGGGGAAACTGAGGTTGAGAGAGGCGAGTGATTTACCTGAGATCCCAGATCACACACCGATTAGGGCTAGGGTTAGAAAGAGATCCAGACTTTGAGACTCATTGTCAGTGAGGCAGTGTAAGGGAATGGGAAATGAGGGCAGGTTTTTTTTTGTTTGTTTTTTGATTTTTGTTTTTTTGTAAGAGTGAGAGTGAGACAGAGAGGGAGAGAGGGAAAGAGAGAGAGAGAGAGAATATCCCAAGCGGGTGCTGCCCAGTGGATCTCACTCCTAAATCATGAGATCATGACCTGAGCCAAAACCAAGAGTCAGATGCTTGAAGGACTGAGCCACCCAGGTGGCCCTCTGGTTCTTTTCACTGCATGTGTGCCCTTGGGCAAACATTCCAGTACTCTGAACCTCAGTCTTCTTACCTGTGAGATGAGCATAATTATATCTTTCTCACAAGAATGGTAGGAGGAATAAAATAGATAATGGAGAGGAAGTCGTCCAGCACAGTGCATGGCAGAAAATAAGTTCCCTTTTCCTCCTAATTACCCTTTTATTTTATTATTATTATTTTTATTTATCTTTTTGAGACAGAGAGAGACAGAGCACATGCGGAGGAGGGGCAGAGTGAGAAGGAGACAGAGAATCTGAAGCAGACTCCAGACTTTGAGCTGTCAGCACAGAGCCCGACGCGGATCTCGAACTCACAAGCTGTGAGATCATGATCTGGGCCAAAGTCGGACGCTTAACCGGCTGAGCCACCCAGGCGCCCCTAGGATGCTCTTGTAGACAAAGCTTTTCTTTTTCTTTCCACCCGCCTCCAGGATTCCTTCCAGAGCATCACAGGCCAGGGTCCCCTGGCCCCAAGCTAAGATGAGACTGTCTGTGTCTGCCTCCTCCCCTGAGCACGGAGCAGTGCAGGCAGCTCTCTGCAGGCACGGGGGAAAGGAGGGGGAGATGTGGGGGGTGCAGCCAGCAGAGATGATGGCTCTGGGGACAACAGTCCTCCTTCCCAGCCTTCAGGCCACTTGAGGACACGGATCCCTTCGGGGGCGTCAAACCCAAAGAGGGTCACTGCAGCAGCTTCCAAAGGGGGTGTTGGAGACCCGAGCACATAAATAACCCTGAGGAGACAGCCCCTTGGCACCCCTTCCTGGTCGTCAGAAGTACACATTACGTTATTCAGAGAGACACTGAGGTTTCAAGCCACTTTATATTTAATCAGCCATCATGCTTCCTTCCAAAACCCATTCCAGGAAAAACATCAGTTTAGTTCTTGACAAGAAACAAAGCTTTCTGAAGACTTGCACACATAGTGCAGGCCTTGAGGGACACACAGTCTCTTTTGAGCCAGAGGTGGCACCAGCCTAGGACACTGTGGCCAAGGCAATGCACATCAGTCCAGTGCTTCAGGTGTCCTGAGTCCTGAGAGGAGCTCATGGTACAGCGTGGCAGGAGGCTGATGAGCACATCAGACATCCTTCTTTTTTAATAAAACCTTTTTTTTAATGTTTATTCATTTTTGAGAGAGAGAGGCTGGAGGAGGAGCAGAGTGAGGGAGACCGGATCCGAAGCAGGCTCTGCGTTGACAGCAGAGAGCCGATGTGGGGCTCAAACTCACGAACTGTGAGATCATGACCTGAGCCGAAGTCAGGTGCTCAACCGACTGAGCCACCCTGGTGCCCCCATCATTCTTTTTTTTTTTTTTTAATGTTTATTTATTGAGAGAGAGTGAGCATGAGCAGGGGAAGGGCAGAGAGAGAGGGAGAGAGAGAATCCCAAGCAAGCTCCACACCCAGCTTGAAGCCCGACACAGGGCTTGATCCCCTGACCCTGGGATCATGACCTGAGCTGAAATCAAGAGTCAGCCACCTAAGTCAAGTTCAGGGACAGAGGGGTGTTCATAGGTTGTGGAGATGGGCAGCCCTTTGTATACTTCCCTACCTCCCACTGAGGGGGCATCTTTCAGCAAGGTGTGGAGACCTTGGAGCCTCTGTTCTTGGCTGTAAAATAGGAATAACATGCCTGTGTGGAAGGTTGCGCTGAGGTCTAAATCACACATGCCCGTGGATTAGGTTGAGTACTATGAAATTGCCATTTTTGAAGGTCAAAAATGGCTGAATGTTGGTGATTTCATAGATTTCAAGCTCTAAATAATTATATATGCATAAATATATTTACAGTATAAATCTAAATATATAAAGTGGCATATTCAAATAGTCCCCAAAGTGGGCTAAGCATTTACGCAGTGAGTCTCAGAAGGTAGTAAGCACAAGCATTGGGGGTTGGGGGGGGACAATAAAGAGCTGCATGGGGCCTAGGAATATGCATTTGAATGGACGTGATTCCCACTGGAGGCGATTTTGATGATGTGATGCTTCATGCTCAGTTGGACTAGGCTTTGAAAAGAATAACTTAGAGAAGGAGTAGATCAGATACTAAATGCCACTTTCCTCCCCCATCTCTTACCTTTTTCTTCATCTTCTTTTGTTTACATGGGTTGTAGGATTAGCTTGGTACGTGGGGTGGTGTGTGTGTATAAGGAAGAGAGAAGAGGCAGAGAATCCCTTCTGGTCCCATTAAAAACCCTAACCTTAATATTTGGGGCCTCTTTTTCCTTTTGAATTACCCATACCCTAAATCTTTGCCCCCTTTTGAGGTGGGAACTTGGTCAGCATGTTTTACCTTCAGTGGCTGCATGCCTCCAGTAGCCTAATATTTAGGACAAAATTTCTGCTCTCCTTGAAACATCCTTAGATGTCAGAGCTGGAGGAATTAGCCAGCATGGGAAATGTGAACGTCATACCTGGACTCAAGTTGTGAGCTTTCCCAACCCCGCCTCCTTTCATCCCAGGAAGGGGATGACACCTCCCAGTGTCACGTAGTGGGAGATGGGGCAGAGGTGGGACTTGAACTCAAGTCCTCGAGGGCTAAACTTTTGCTCTCCTGGGAGTTTGTAAGCAAACTTCACCTTAGTCTCCTCCGTGCAGTTACGACCTAACAAACATGGCCAGCAGACTCTGTGCATCAGTGTGAACCTACATGACTGGCCTCAACTGATTCTCCTTGCTGCAATTCATGCCGGACACACACCGCTGCCTGGTAAAACAGTCTTATGAATTCATCTGTTCCTTCAACACTGAGGATAGGGTGATGAGCACATTAGACATAATTCTTTTTTTTTTTAAACGTTTATTTATTTATTGAGAGAGGGTGAGCACGAGCAGGAGAGGGACAAAGAGAGAGGGAGAGAGAGAATCTCAAGCAGGCTCAACACCCAGCTCAAAGCCCCACATGGGACTTGATCCCATATCCCTGGGATCATGACCTGAGCTGAAATCAGGAGCCACCCAGGCACCCCTTATTAAACATAATTCTTACCCTCATGAACCTCACAACCTCTGTGTTCCCACTGCGTATAATTATATGAGCTATAGGTAAATTCAGTGGAACTTTGAGAGTGTATGACCAGGAGGCTGGCTCTAGTTGAGGCTGGGTGGGAACCTGGTGATGAGTCCAGTCTTCAAAATTATTTGCAGATTTTAAGTCCATGCTAGTTCCAGATACCATGCCGGTCTCTATGGCTTAGCCACAGATCTAGAGAAAAGGAAGATGAGGCCAGAAAGAGTACCAACCCTCAAGCTGAGGTAATGTTGGCAAAAGCCCTGAGCCTCAAGATGTTTGGGGAAGTCCTCCTATTTCCCGTGGAGAGGCATTCCCAGAGCTTCCCTGTTTTACACTGGGAAGTGGACTCAGAGACTCTGTCTGTGTGGCTTTTGAGCTTTGTCCCACATCTGCAAAACAGGGACAAGAGGATCTCTGTCTCTGGGATGCCTGGGTGGCTCATTTGGTTAGGCGACCAACTTTTGATTCTGGCTTAGGTCATGATCTCGTGGTTCATGGGATCGAGCCCCATGTCGGGCTCTGTGCTGACAGTGTGGAACCTGCTTGGGATTCTCTTTCTCCCTCTCTGTCTGCCCCTACCCCACTTGGACACAAGCTCTCTCTCAAAAGAAATAAATTAAAAAAAAAAAAAAAGAATCTCTGCTTCACAGCCATTGTGGTGAGAATAACACGGCTTGGAATACCAAGCCGAAGTGCCTAGCACCAGCTCCTGTCTTGTAGTACTTGAGGGATGCTCACTGTTTCGTCCAGGAAACCTGTCCACACGATTGAGGCACTCTGTGGCATGGGCTGGGCTGTGGCTACGTGTGTGTGCCTCCTAGTCCAGATCCCCCTGCCCCGCTGTACCATGAGCTCATCTCAGGATAAATGGTGGAAAATTCTAGAAGACCTTAACTTTAGGCTTTCAGTTTGAACTTCAATTGGGAGATATTAGGGATTCACTGAAGCTCTTTAAACTGAAAGTCATACGACAAAGCTGCTTTTAGATGAGGCGTGACCAGGGTAGATACGGGGACTGAGGAGGCAATGAAAACTAGGGGGCAAGAGTCTATTTTGACTGTTCCTCGTGTTTGGGTCTTGAGGAATATCCACTCCTGAACTGGGGCAGGGCGAGGCTGGGAAGGACAATGGAACAGGGGTCATCTCCCCCTGCAAAGCACTTAGCGGCCGCCTGTGTAATTTGAGCCTGGTTCTGATTTAATTTCTGTGGCCCATCAGCTGTGCCCACAGAGTCTTCCCCAGTATCTGCTTGCTGCGATGTTGGCTGGTGATTATACTCCTCCACCCTTTGAAGAAGGCAAGGGCTTCAGATGCCAAATTTAAATTGCTGCCATTCCAGGTCAAAGTGGTAATGGTTCTGCTGGTCACCCATCAGGAATTATGTCATAGTTGTTCTTTTTGCTAGGAGCTTTTCAGATACTATCTCTCATTCTCCCAGCAACACTGAATAATGAGTATTATTATTTATACTTTCTGGAAAAGGAAGCTGAAGCTCTGAGGTTCCTTTAAACAACATGCAAAGAAACAGTTTGCTAAAGGAAAGAAGTAGAAAGTGATCCTAACCTGCTCTGAGTGTGAAACCTATTGCTTTCTGCCCACCCACTTTTTACAGATGACCCATTTTTCCAGATGAGGAAACTGAAGCTCAGAAAAGCTAGGTGAATTACTCAAGATCATGTAGCTGATACAACAGCTAAGTAATAGCTAACTTTTATAGAGTGTGCTCTATGATCTGGGTGGTGGGTTTAGGGTCTGACATACATTGTCTCATTTAATCTACCTAACAGCCTGCCTTACATCACCAATAAATGCCAGAACTGGTATTTATGATCAATCAGATCTACCGCTGCTCAGAGCTTTCTTCTGCTTAATTCTGCTTTAAGGAGACTGATGGGGGATTGATGTAAATCCCAAGTTTTCAGTGGAGGAAAGCTAATGTTGGCTAAAAAGACACCTAGTCACAATTTATGGGGTGGAGTTGTGATGAGCCACCTCTTCCTCTGAATGCAATTCCTGTCCATTTCTAAGTGACAGATGGAGGTCAGAGCACCAAGGATCAGGAATCTCTGGCCTCATGTAATGGACACTTGAGTGAAGAGCACCAGTCAGTGTCTGCGATGAATGAACAGATAAAACCCCAGAGATACCCGGGATGGCTGAGATCAGATGGATGAATGCAGGCTGCCTCTCTGGGATCTTTCTTTCCCAAGGAAATTGATGGAAGATGTGTCAGGCCTCGCTCACTGCATTCCATCCCAAAGGGTCAGCTGTCCAAAACCCGAGAGCATCCCATACCCAGAGGTGAGGGGGCTGGGGAAGGGTGCTAACAGTCTCCGCCCCAGTCCTGGAGGCAAGGCACTATCTGCTCTGTCAATACCGCAGACATTCCTGGGAGATGAAAGGCAGTTCCACGGGCAGCACTGTGAGGCCCTCCGAACTCCAGGCAGGCGCTGCTCATCCTGGCTGGCTCTTACTCGAAACAACTATGGAAAATGCAGGGCCTGCTGTGAAGGGTGCTGGAGGCTGGAAGGAAGCAGCTGTATCGGGAGCACAGTTTAGTTTCTCTGTGCAACCCCAGGAGAGTCATCATGTCATAGAGTTGGAAGGATAATCAGAAAATTAGTGGACTTTGGTGGAAATTTTTGGAACTATAATAAGTGCTCGCAGATCCACAGTTTCCTTTCTCTGCCCCAGTAGCCTAGTGCAGTGTGCATTGTTATTCTACCCATTTTTATAAACAAGGTGACTGACGCCTCGTAAGGGTAAGTCATTTGTCCTTATGCCTTGGCTGCTAAGTAATGGAGCAAGGTCTTGTGTGCAGGGCTCCTAACTCTGGCTCACATTTTTCCTGCAATGTGACTTAGATATCACCTGGCTCAGCCTCTGACTGTTTCTACCATGTACGATATCCCAACTCTGATTGAACATCCAACGTGGCCCATTCTAGGGTTGGACAGCTATAATCGAGTGTTAAAAATAATACTATTTTTTGAGCCGCTGTTTTACACCACAATGTATTCTAAATGCACAGTGATCCTCTTTTGAGCCATACATGGTTTATATTTGTGGGAATTGAGTTTCATAGAACACAAGTGATTTGCTCAAGGTCACACAACCAGTAAGTGATGGAGCAGGAATTCAAACTCAAGTCCATCTTATGTTCAAACACTTTCTCATGTTGAATGTAAATCATCTCTAATATCCATATAGATGTTCTTGCTTGCTTTTGCATCAGGCAGTCTGTTGTCCTGGCTGATGCTGGAAGAAATGTTTGTTTTCTAAGTCTTCTCGCCTCCAGGTGCAGAATTCTTGGTTCCTCCAGTTCTTCCTGATGAGATGTGGCTGTCAGATGGTCCATGCTCCTGGCCTTCACCTTGTATCAGGAAGCACAGAGTGGTAGAGCAGGCATGGGGCTTGAGGTCTGAAGAAGTGGGCTCTGCTTTAGTTCTGGGTTTACAAGCTGTGTTCCATTACTTGCTCCTGGGATCCTCATCTGCTCCATGTGAATACTACCTAATTCTCAAGGTTGTTTCAAGAATACAGGTAGGAAATTAAGGCAGTGATAGTCCCTGACAACAAGGTGGATAAAGTACACAGATGTCCAAGGCAGCAGTATTTATAACAGACCTACAAGTAAAAGAAAAGCCATCCACAATAAGACAGAAAACTGAACTAACCTAAACATTCACAGCAGAATGATTAGATAACAAAGGTACATCATGTCAATGGGGTAAAATGCAGATACTAAAGTTTCTTTAAAAAAGAGCCTATGATAAAATGCTAATTAAATCAAGCAATATATGTCAATTATACCTCAATTAAACTAAAAAAAAATACCCAAACAAGATATAAAACATTATCTCTAGTATGATTTCAACTTAACATAAAGTAAGACTGGAATAAAATACATCCTAACATTAATAATCATTTCAACAATATCTTGAGATGCTAGGCTAACGAATTATGTGTGTGCACGTATGTAAATATGTGTGTACGTGTGTATGTTCTTTACATTTTTCTGTTTTCCAAATTTTCTGCAGAGCACATAGGTCATTTTGAAAAGCAACAGAAAATATGGGGCTCAGAATGGGGCATAATGAGCTCCCAAACAGGGCCTCAATGGCCCAGAGATCAATTAGCACTTTTTCGAAACCATTTTGTTTTTCCTGCTGTGCCAGAGTGCCATTTCAGCGTCTCTCCTCTGCTCACTCATCTCTTTTGGCATCACTATCTTGATTTGACTGGATTCAAAGAGGAAGCAAATACAATAGACTAAAGCCAGTCTTTAGGAATTGCCTGGGTTCAGATCACAAAAACGATGTGCTGACATCGCCTTTAGAAAAAGCCCACAAAATCTCTTTAGCATCTCACCAAGAAAGCAGCAAGATGAGAAGTTAGCTCGTCACCTGCTCCTGGAGGGTTAGCTGTTTGGGGCCTTTCAAGACAGGTTGCCAGATGGGTGAATCTTGCCTAACATACCAGTGGGTAACCTGGGGACAGTTGAGTCTTGTCAGGATGGCTCCCTAAGTTATATCTTCTGTGCCTGATAATATAAAACTGAAAAATGTGACTCCCACTTGGTGTGTAGGGCGGGAGGGGAAAGGTAAGAAAGAGAATGTTTTCTGGAGTTGCTTCAACTACAGATTCCGAGGAACATCAGGAAGCTGAGCCCTTGGTGAGTTTTGCTGTGAATGGTTCTGAAAATAGCAGAACCTTAGCCTTCTTCCTTCTTGCCATTGGTGAGGCCAGTGCGGAGGATTTATTTATTTATTTATTTATTTCTATTTACACAATGGAACTATGCAAGAAGAAAAAGAATGTAGATATTATAGGATGCAGGGTACATCCCATTTGTTGTTACCAAGGAGAAAACATCAAGGTATTGCCAAGGCCATCTCAGTGGCAAGGCAGGGTTAGAACTTTGCACCTTATTTAGGGGCGCCTGGGTGGCTCAGTTTGTTAAGCATCCAACTTCGACTCAGGTCATGATCTTGCAGTTCATGAGTTCGAGCCCCATGTCAGGCTCTGCGCTGACAGCTCAGAGCCTGGAGGCTGCTTCAGATTCTGTGTCTCCCTCTCTCTCTCTGCCCCCCCTCCACCACTTGTGCTCTATCTCTCTCTCAAAAATAAATAAACATTAAAAAAAAAAGAACTTTGCACCTTATTTAGCACCTCACAGCCTCCATTTGTCCATTAAAGCATATAAGGGAGAATCAGTGCTCGCCTGCCCTACCATCCTTCTTCATGACGCCAATGCCAGTGATACCTACTATATAGCCAGACATCATGCAGAAATTTACAAAGGTTATTCTATTCGTTATACGCCGAACTATATTCCCTTGAAATCTGTATGTTGAAATCCTAGCTCCTGGTACATCAGAATGTGACTATATTTGGAGATAGGACCTTCAAAGAGGGAATTAAATTGAAATGAGGTCAGTAGGGTGAATCCTAATCCAGTATGACTGGTGTCCTTGGAAGAAGAAGATAGTAGGACACAAAGGGAAGACTGTGTGATGACACGGGAGAAGGCGATCGTCTACCAGTGAAAGACAGAGGCCTCTGTTGACACCCTGATCTCTGAATTCTAGCCTCTAGAGCCATGAGAAAATGGGTTTCTGTTGTTTAAGCCCCCCATTTTGTGGTGCTTTGTTCTGGTGGCCTGAGCTGACTAGTCCTATACCATCCTAACAGTAGCCCAGCCAGTGGGAGGAATTGGTCCCAAGAGACAAATGAGGAAATTCAGACTCAGAGTGATGAAATAACTCATCCAAGGTTTCAATTAATAAGAAGACTTGAGTAGAACCCAGTCTCGCTGAAACTGAGGGCTTTACTACTGCCCTTAGAAGATACGGGACCTCTTCTATGAACGTGCATTGCAAACTGTAAGTGGTTGTTGAGTGAACACAACATTGTAAGGCCTCACTTATTATTTTTGCTGTGGTAAGTGGCCTTCCCTTAATTGGGAATTCTAGGTTGAGCCTGGTCCTTCAGAGGGGCCCCGGCCTGGGGATGCTTTGCTCTTTAACCCTGGGGCCCCACCTTTGGGCCAGAGTAGGGTCTCTCCAATCCCTCCAACCATTGCAGGGCATCATGAGGCAGCAGACTTGGAGACAGGGCTCTGGGGCTGCTTCTCTCCATCTCCATCTGCACGGGGACTACCTTGGGCAAAGATAAAATCTCTTTGGGCATTAGAGTCTGACCTTCATGTGTTCTGACTGCTCTGCCAACTTCTGCCACACAGTTCTCTGGGCACTTAGTGTGTAGGCATTTACATTTTCTTACAGGCAACCAATCCCATTGCTATCATAGCAAACTATTATTCTTTCCACCTGCCTTCTGCCTCCTTATTGCTGGCTCATTCCTTAGATATTGGCTTAGCTGTCACTTCCTCAGGGAAGCCCTCTCAGCCTGGACCAGTGTCCTGTGTTATAAGCTGGGTTAGCTCTGTAGCAGACACATAGATCCCTGATGGATCCCTCTCACAGCCTAGATCTCTGACTGGCATATGGTGATTTCTCAACAGATATTGATGCACACATTAATATGCCTTTTTAATTTTATTTTATTAAAACAATTTTTAACATTTATTTTTTAGAGGGGGGTGGGCAGAGAGAGAAGGAGACACAGAATCTGAAGCAGGCTTCAGGCTCTGAGCTGTCAGCACAGAGCCTGATGCAGGGCTCAAACTCACAAACTACAAGATCATGACCTGAGCTGAAGTTGGATGCTTAACCGACTGAACCACCTGGGCACCCTGCACACATTAATATGCCTTTTTATTTCCTTGCCCTGTGCTTTTCCTTCACAGCACATATCATAATTTTTAGTTATGTGGTTGATTAAGGTCCATCTCCCTGTTCCGAGCCACTACACTGTAACTCCATGCGGGTAGGAACTTTATTTTGCTGGCCAATCTGTTCTCAGCACCCAGCCTTGCCCTGAACACGGGAGGCACTTTACGAATTCTAGTTGCATAGGGGCACCTGGGTGGCTCAGTTGGTTAAGTGTCCAGCTTCAGCTCAGGTCATGATCTCACGGTTAGTGAGTTTGAGCGCCATGTCAGGCTCTGTACTGACAGCTCAGACCTGGATCCTGCTTCAGATTCTGTGTCTCCCTTTCTCTCTGCCCCTCCCCAGCTTCTGTGCTCTCTCTCTCTCTCTCTCTCTCTCTCTCAAAAATACATAATATACATTAAAAAAAGAATTCCAGTTGCATAATATTAAATGAGGGACACTGAGAGGTCAGAGAGGTTCTGATTTGCCGAAAGACGTGGTACCCCAAGTGAATTTCCGTGCCCTGGGAGAGCTCACTCTATACCACTTACTGCTTTATTCGTTCAACAAACTGTTTACCCATCCCTGTCCTCTTATGCCAGGCAGTGCATTTACAAAATGATTCAGAAATGGTCCCAGCCTCCATATAGTCACAGTCCAGTTAGGGAGGCAGGCACTGACCCTGGTAGTAATAATTCAGTGTGATCAGTGCTGTAACCAGAAGCAGGCACCCGTGTGGGGGCATTGTACGGCAGGGTTCATTGGTCCTGGTGTGTGGGGTCACAGAGGGCAGAGAGGAGGCAGCTCTTGAACTGAAGCCTGAGTAAGTACACTTCAGAGGAAAGGAGGGGAAGGGCAAGGTAGGCAGAGGGAAAACCGGAGGGAAAGCCTAGAAGGGAATAGAACATGGCTGGCCCAGGGAAGAGCAGTTAGGCTGCTTCTGGCTCTGCCGTGTGGGGAGGGGAGGCAGGAAAGAGGGGTGGGTGGCAAAGGATGCCCATGCTTGCTCTCTGGAGACCTTTGCAAAAGCAGGAGGAGAACAGGTTGTCATTCTTACCCTGCTGGGACTCAGCTTTTGTCCCTTGTCTGGGCCTCTCTCTCTTTGATCCCAGCAAGGCCATTGTTTCCCCAGCACTGGCTTCTCTGCTTCAAGGGGGAAAATGTGGTCTTTGTTCTCCCGAGAGTCCTGCCCTGGTGGGGACCAGCCAGGGAGGGGCTCCGTGTGAGGAGCCAGTCCCTGGCAGCTGGGGGGACAAGGGCCGCCCCTGTCCCCGGTCTCCGCCTCGTGTGGGTTGCATAGAGCTCTCAGAATCTGCTTGCTCACTTGGTACAAATCCTGCTGTGATGGGGGTGGAGAGGGAGTTCTGGGCAAACAGATACAGCTTCTTTATTTTGAAAAATTGCCTTTGTTAACATTTTCAGCCTGGTCTTAATATGAATCGAATGCAGTGAGGCCTGGTGAAAACTTGGGTTTGAATTTTAGCTCTACCGTTTACCGGCTGTCAGCTGGGGGAAGACATTTCCGTCCTTGGGAGTCTCAGTAGACTCTGAAAAATCAGGAAAATGGTATTTACCCCACAGCATTGCCAGGAGGTTTTGTGTGCTCATCCAGTAGAATGTTAAGCACCTACTATGTGGCAGGCACTGTGGCAGGTGCTAAAGAATCGCTGGGGAAGGAGGGAGACTTGATCTGCCCCTCAGGAAGCTTACCAGCAGGGAAGAGACTCAACACAGCCTTGCAAGTGTTGCCAGGAGAAATGGCGGCTTGCTAAGGGGGCGTGTAGCAGGACTTTACTGAGTCTTGGGGGGGGTCACGAGAGGGGCCCCCAGAAAGGTGATGCTCATGCTAAGGTTTGCTGTGCATACAAGGAGCCTGGGATGCGGGAGAGGGTCCGAGGATGTGCACTCCTGCTCCCCCTGCCTTGGCTCAGACCCCTGGTCAACACCTGCTGGGTTTCTGTGGGTTGATGAAACCCCCTCCCCTCCGGGGAGCTTACTCAGCTGAAAAGAAGTGGATGCTGAGTGCTGCTTCCAGGGGCCTGGAAATTGATGAAGACACATACTAGGGAATGACCACGGGGCCAGCCGCGACACTTTCGTGTGCCTTAATGAGATGTGTGGGTGCTGTGCTACTCGGAGCTGAGCTCTTGGCCCAGCTCGCCAGGCTGGAGAAGGGGGGCAGCCTCCAGACCACAGTGCTTTGTGAGGGGGAGATAAATGGACCTGTAATTTGATCGAGGTGGCTGGGGGTGCTGCGAGAGCTGTAAGGGTGAAGAGCTTTCAGAAGCATGTCAGGGGGTGGAGGCAGCCTCTTCTCCTCCAGTGAGGGGATGTGCAGCACAGAGTTGCCACTTGGAGTGGCCCTGAACCCGGGGGTGTGGGTGATGCTGTTTTGGGTATATTTGGGCTGCGGTGCTCACCTGTACGAAGCACCTTCTATAGGCCAGGGACATTTACAGAGTGTGTGCGTTCATTAGTCCTTGCAGCAACTTGTTTGCTGGGGAGCATTTTTACCTCCATTTGGCAGATGAGAGAGCTGAGGCTCAGAGAAGTGAAGTAACTTGCCTGAGGTCACACAGCCAGTAAGTGGTGAAGTTGGGACTTAGATCCAGTTTTGAATGTCTTCGAATCCATAGTTCTTCCACCGTATTATGTTGCTGGATAATTTTTTGAACAATATTTCCTTTTGCATTTTCTACATATAATGATGATAAGAAGAACTGTCTTATGTAGTATGTGTTACAAAGCAGGCATGCCAATGACATTTCTCAGGGTCCTCCTAGCGCCTTCTCTGCGAGGTGCAGTGTTATTATCATATTCGAGAAGAGGGAATCGATGTTCAGCCAGGCGGGTGGCCCCCCCACTGCCACGCAGCAGGGAAGCCAGGGAGCTGGGGCGGGTGCCCAACCCCGTGCACTTCCCACCGTTGTCTTGAGGCCCACGTGGGCTCCTCAGGTATCCCCTGATATCCAGACCATCTCCTGGTCCTTAAAATAAAAGCCCAAACACAAACCGTGTGTTATTCTAACAAGCTCAAAGCCTTCACTTTGTTTCTAACTCTTGATAAAGCAAGCAGCCCAAATCCCCTTTCCTGGGGCCCCTCCTGCCTAGAAGGGGCTGGCTGGCCCTGTGTATTTTTCACAAGAGCTCCCACAAAGAATGTTGCATGTAATAGGAAACATGTGTCATTGGTGTTTGCCGGCGTGCCCCACCCCATGCCCTTCGCTTCGCAGCTGGTAGCCCCTTCTGCTGAAGCCCTATGTGGCGGGGACACCTAGACAGATTCCCCCCAGAACAGCTCCTCCTACAGGTGGAGCAGGGCACTGAGCTCTCCCAGCCCTTTGTTCTCACTTCCCCATGGGAGTCCTTGCTCCCCTCAAGGCTCAGATGTGTCTGAGTTCAAGGTGGAAACGTGCATCGCATGCACTCGATCCTGTCTTGTGGGTAAAGTACAGAATGAGTACAGGCACGGACCATTCTGTCTCCAGGCAGCCGGTGTGCTGTGATGTTTGTTGGAGGAGAGACTAAGTTCACTGTGATAGAGACCTTCACGTTGGTGTGTTTCTGGAGAACTCTGCAGCTCAAGGAAGGGTGTTATAACATTGTACTTTCCCTTCTTAGAAGACAGGGTCATCCAAAGCCCTGATTCTTGAACTTGGGTGTGCATTAGGATCACCTGGTGGACTTATTCAAGCATAGATGCCCCCCCTCCCGGAATTTCAGATTCTATGGGTGGGGTATGGCCCCATAATATGCACTTTTTTTTTAGAAGTTTATTTATTTATTTTGAGAGAGAGTTGGGGCTGGGGGTGCAGAGAAAGAGAGAGAGAATCCTAATCAGGCTCCATGCTGTCATCACAGAGCCCGACACAGGGCTCGATCTCAGTGTGTGAGATTGTGACCTGAGACGAGATCAAGTGTTGGACACTTAACCGACTGAACCACCCAGACGCCCCTGCACTTTTAACAGATTCCCAGTTGATGCATTGCTGCTGGTTCACAGCCACGCCTTGAGCACTGCCCGTCTGCAGGGAAGGTGGAGGTCGTGAATGAGTTTGTGAAACAGGAGGATAGGAAATGAGATTGTACTGTGCTGAGAGACATCTTTCTAGAACTCAGACTTGGGCATGTGACTCACATGCTCAAATGTCTCCAAGCCTCCCCCCACTCCCCCCCCCCCCCCGCCTGCTCGATCAGGGCTCAGGTGAGGCACCTGGCAGTGCGAGGCCCCTCCCACTTGGGCTCTGCCTTCCTCTCAAGCCCTGTTGTCTCCACTCCCCTCTGGACTCCATACCCCCATGACCCTGGGCTTCTCATCCTGCCCCCATTGTAGTGACCCTTTTCCTCCTTCCCTGTCTTTACACATGCTGCTTCTACTACTACCTGGGTCAGCCCGGTCCTCTTTCCTAAAGCTAGCAAACTCCTCCTTGTCTGAACGGACCCCTCAGCTGCTACCTCTGAGAAACCTTCCCTGATTCTCCCAGATGAAGCTTTGTCTTCCTTTCCTGTATTGATGCGGCAATGAGGTTGTATCTCTACCCAGGGCTCCCTCCCCCTCCCCTACAGCTGTCTCCTGTCCCCCTCGGCCTGGGATCCTGTGAGAGCAGGGAATGCCCAGTTTATCATTCCTGCCTTGGACCTAGTCCCGTGCCTGACACCTCGAAGGCACTGGCTGAGTGCTGGGGATGGGCTGGAGCCAGGACGGCATTCAGTGTGCGTGTGTTGTGAGTTGAGGGCAGTTACTGGAAGGTTGGGCAGTTCATGGTAGGTCATTCAGGCACCTGCCTCAGGTGGGCACTGTGCTGGGTGCTGGCGATATATCCCTGAGGAGTGGGAGAGACAAGCCCTGGCTCTCATACAGTTTATTGTCAGAGGGAGAGGAAAGCACAAACCGGTTAGTTTCAGCATAGGTAAGAGAAGTAATGGGGGAAACAGTACAAAAGGGGCTTGTCGTGGGAGTACTCAGTCTGAGGGGAGTTAGAGGCTAGGGACAAAGAAAGGCTTCCAAAGGGGGCAACATGTAAACCGAAGCTCAAAAGATAGATGAGCTGGGGGCGTGGCACATTTAGGGACTGAAATCATCATACTGGAGGGCAGAGATGAAGTGGCCTTGATTTACAATGGGTGTTGGGGGGTAGAGGGAAGCCCCCTAGAAGTGATGATACAGTGAAGACCTGAGGGCCTTTGTCCTGGTGAGGTGAGGTTGAAGCAGAACAGAAAAACATGGAAGAGGCAGAGTGACCATCTCATGGTGTGGGCTAGTCTGAGACATCTTGAGGGCATGAGGTCCATGCAGACCGGCCATCAGGAGGGGCTTCCTGGAGACACGATTGTCAAGGATGGGCAGGATGTGGGAGGAAAAAGGAAGAAGGGAGGGCTCTGGGTGGAGGGGAGCTTGTAGGGAGGCACAGAAGTGAGCAGCCAGGTTGGCAGAGACACAGAGACGGAAATGACCTTCTTCATCAGAGGCTCCTGGAGTTTGCAGTCGACGATGCCCCTGTAGGCCTGAGCACACAGCCCCAGCAGCTCTGGCAGGGCAGAGATTATGATCCAATTCCCTTGTTCCACAGGAGGCAGCCAGCACAGAGATTCATGGAAATTGCAGGAGGGGGTCACTGGGCCGCAAGGTTTGGTGGTTTGTTCTCTTTCAAGGGGTTGACCTTCCCCCTGCTCCAGAACCTCTTTCAGCTGCTTTATTAGGGGTGAACAACACAGTTGGTTCTGTGGCACGCAGCACGGTTTCTCTCACCTGAATATTTCCTGTTCCATGATCAACACAGAAACCACTCTTGTTCTCCTTAAGCCATTTGCCACTGGTTCTCTTCCTGGTTCCCTGACAGCTGTTGGGTTCACACCATGGCCATGGGGAAAGGGAGGGAGGGAAGAAACAGATTGAGAGCTCACCGTGCATCAGGATCAGGCTAGGCCCGTGCATGCATGATATTAGTCCTTACCACCAATGGCTGGTGGCGTTTATGGATAAGGACCCTGAAGCTCACGACAATGGTGAAGCTCAAGTTCAAGATGAAGCCCCTTGCCTGAACTCATATTGTCAGGTGGTAGAGCTGAGATCCAATCTCAGATCTGTTTGAACAAGCAGAGTAAACAATACCAGCTGGGAAAAAAAAGTTCAGAAGCCAGAGCCTTACCTGAGGGTCGGTGTGCAGTAGGAGAATGTTTCTAGAACATGATACACTCCTCCACATGTTCATACTTGCCAGCCTCCTTCCCATACTTTCCAGCCTCCTCTCCCCACCAGCTCTTGCTCATGTTTGAAGCATCCTCATGACGGCTGTGTTAGGCGCCTCTCTTCCAACTTCCTATTTCTTTGTACTTATCCTTCACATAGAATTTAGCACAGTGTACCATAATGGATGTTTTCCTGGGCTTTTTTTTTTTTTTCCAATCGACTGTAAACTGCCGGAAGCAGGGTTGATAATTAATCTCTGAACCCTCAATGCCTAGCACAGACCTTGCCAAGCAGAAGATGCATGAGTAGATTGTCGCTGAGTGAAAGAGCGAACAAGGGAAGGGATGAACCTTGTTCCCAGATTCATTTTACCACAGTTGACCTAGAAATTCCCACCATCCTCTGCATTAGGAGGTTCAGGGAGATGTGGTGACATGTCTGAAGTACCATAGGTAGCCCGATGAAAGCCAGCCAGGACAAAACGAAACACAGCAGCCACCACCAGCACCACCACTGCCCAGGGTCTCCTGTCCTCCAACACTTCACAGTGATCAACCACCCAGATCTCCTGTCCGGAACTCACGTTACTCTCTAAGGATCAGCCACGAAACTAGCAGAGATTGCGAGCTGCCTGCCCAATAGCTATTCTCTTTGACTTGCTCACTAATTTAAATGAATTGGGAGTTGCATATGGCCAGTTTAAAATGGACATTTCCCAGCCTCCTTAGCAGCAAGCTGTGGCCCTGTGATGAGTTCTGGCCAATAAGATATAAGGAGTTTGGGGATGGGGTGTGTGGGAAATCTCTTAAAAAAAGTAGAGGGTAAGGGGATGCCTGGATGGCTCAGTTCGTAGAGCATGTGACTCTTGATCTCTGCAGTGTGGGTTTGAGACCCTCACTAGCTGTAGAGCCTACTTAAAAAAAAAGGAGAGGGTAAGAAAGATAAAGGTCTTTTTTGTTGTGGTTTTGCTTTTCCCTTTTTCTTTCCAAATGTTGACATAATGATAATGTTAGTTGTGGAAATGATTTTGGACCACAACATAACCTTGAGGATAGAGGGGCAGAGAGATGGAAGGAACTTGGGTTCTTAAAGACTGTGGAGCCCTGGGTTGCTTGCTTCTAGACTTCTTACATGGGGAGGAAAATAGACTTCTGTTTTGTTTAAGTCACTCTTCTCAGTTTCTGTTTATTTATTGAAAGATGCAGGAAAGAAAGTAAGGGGTCATCAGCTCTGAGCCTGCTGGGCTTTTAGAAATAGAATCTAGAAAGCTGCCAGAGGGGCACCTTGGCTGAACGGGTGTCCTGGAGGCCAGAGGAGAGTTCACTGATGGCTGTGGAGTCTGGGTTCAGTCACCAATGCCACCTCCCTCCTAGTCCATCCACTAGGAACAGGGTAGGGCTTGGAGCCTGGGCAGGGGGTGGGGTGTCTCTGTTCCTCCCATGGGGTTCTGTGACTTTGGGCTGATCTCATCATTGCACTTTGGGGTGGACTTCAGAGATGCAGAGACTGTCAGACACTGAAGGTTACCTGCCCAACAGCGATTTCTGCTTTGGTTCTTATTAGAACACTGATTTTGTTGCTCATCATGGTAACTCCCTTTTCCATTTCCTGATTGTTAAGAGGGATGTGATCACCCTCCTGCCTCTGCCCCCCACCCCCGAAATACAAGGGGTACATCTGGGAAATTTTCCTTATTCTTTTCTTAAGAGAGGCCCAAGACAAACACTCAACTCCTTTTGACTTTGGGCATGGCTGAGTGAGGGTGTGAAGTTTGGAGCTGCAGGTACTATCTCGACACCATTAACAAATGACCTAGAAACTGGTTTGTGGCCTTGATACCTTTGAGGCCCTATAATACCCAGCTCAGGACCCCTATATCTGGACTTCTTGCTTTGAGATAACAAATCACATTATTGATTATCACTTTTTTTTCCCCTCGTAGCCCTAAGCATCTTAACTTAAAAAGAATCTGATCTCTTTATTTGATAAATGTGGAGAATGAGACTCAGAGAGGGAAAGCAGCTTGCCCACAGTCACACTGTAGGTACAACAGTGGCAACTTGGAATCCGATTCTGTTTTCCTCTCTAGTAATGGAAAAAAAATCTTTCTTTTTCCTGCATAGCACATGGGGTCACCTCAAGAATCAAGTGAGATTCCACACATATTTGGGATACACAGAGAGCACCTTATTGGTTCTTTTCTTTCTCTCTTGATAGGTGAGCCACAGTTGGGGGACCAATTCCAATGCTACCACCATGAGCGTCATCCCACATGACAACAAAAAGAATAATTGTTCCTCACATTTATGCAACACTTGATCATTTATAGAGCGTGTCAGCATTTGCCAAGGGTTTCATATCCATAATTTCGTTAGATTTTCACAACACTGTGGGGTGGGCCAGACAGGGATTATTATTCCCATTTTACAGATGAGGACCCTGAGGGTCACAGAGGCTAAGTGACCTACCTCAGGGAAATCCGGGCCTTGAAATTGAGGTGTGAGTGGAGTAAGTACAGGCCTAGAGCAGGGAGTTCCAATGTCAGTGTTCTTTACTGTTTACGATGCTCTGTGTCCTTCTGTGTCTAGGTGAAGACCCGCAAGTACTCTGTGGCTTAGGCCAAGTGAGTATTTATCCCCACTTTACAGAGGAATAAGTAGAGGCTTGGGGAGGTAGATGGAGGTCCCAGAACCAGGTCATTGTGGCAGTAAGCTGTCATCCTTCCCTGATTCCACAGCATTTTCTAGAATCATTCCTGAGAGGGATATCTGACCTAGTGGTGAGAAGGGCAGATATGGCCATCTTGCATAAGCAGCATGTTACAGGGGCAGAGAGATGCTAAGTGGCCCGGCTGAGATGACTGTGTCTGTAGCCGAAGTCCAGACCGGGGCTTCCTGACTCCCTGTCCCTGGCTCTTTGTCCTCCTCCTCTCCCTCCACAGTGACAGGTGATGCTGGCTTATGCCACCTCTCTAAGGAATCATGTTTCTTCTTTTCTGTCATGGGAACATGCTCGTCCCATCCACTGCTGTAATGTATTCCCTGGAATGGTGTCTGTCTTGATAAATATTTCTTAAGTGAATAACTGAATCTCTGCATTCCAAGCAAATATTTATTGATGGTCAGATGTCCTCCCCAGGGGGGAGGACAGGGGCCAGGCTCAGCAGGAACAAAGTGCATGTAGGAGTCTACCTTTGTCCCCACTGCTCTGTGTCCGTGGGGGTCCAAAGTGATATCCTAGGCATGGTTCAGACCTGAGCTGCTCTGGGCAGCCCCAGTGTTAGCCCTCCTGGGGCTTAGAATAGGCACTGCCGTCAATGAAGCCTGAAGGTCTATTCATTCACTTTACTTACTCCTGCCTTCATTCATTCCATCCAGTCATTCACTCGCAGTAAACAGACCTACTCTTGACTCCTGGGGTTCCCAAGACAGAGAGAGTTTCTGCCCATGAGTTGCTCACTGTCTAGGTGGGCCACAAATAATGAGCAGATAAACCCTCAGATGAATGGCAACTACAGGGATAAGCACAGGGTGCTGCCAGAGTCTAGGGGAGGGGCATCTAATCCAGTCAGGAGTCTAGGAATGCTTCATATGCACCCACAGCCACCATTCACTGAGAGCTCTCCCTGTGCCTGCATCTGTGCCAAGGGCTTTATGTTTACTATATCTCATAACAACTCTCTGAAGAAGCTGTTATCATTCCCGTTTTACAGATGAGCCAACTGAGGCTCAGACCTGGGAGGTGACACTCCCAAAGTCACACAGTGCATTAGTGCTTGGGCTTCACCTCGCATGCCTGGGCTCCTGACAGCTGAGACAGTCGCTGTGTCAGTGAGGGTTGTGTCCGGAGAAGTGTGAGTCATGTAGGCAAATTGGCTGTGGCACGGGTGGCAGCTACAGGGATCTCATGTGAGGTTGTGGTTTGGGGAATGGCCAAAGGGACTTCAGACCAAATTCAGGCCATTTCAGACCACACCGGCAAAGATGGAGAGGTTGGAAGCAGCAGTAGGGCCAATGAGTGGAAGGTGGGTCCTCCCCACCCATCTTTATGGAGAGATTATATAGGGATCTCCCTGCCCTGTGGGGCCGGGGATGACTTGTCTCATAACCCTGACAACTCTGTAGTGACTGTAACTTTGGGTGACAGGTTGCATTCAACATCACACAGGAAAGCACTGCTGAAAAGAAAGACCATAGCCAGACCTTTTGAATTCAGACAGGCTTTGGCCAGGAGGACTAAGAAAATGTGTGGCTTTTGCATTCAGTGGGAGGAGTGAGAGTGCGGTCTGCTTGGCGGTTGTGTGCGTAGGGCAGTTGGCTGGGTGAGCTGCTCTTGGGAAGAGGGGTTCTGTCTCTTTCCCTCCCCTTCCATCTTTCTTCTCATTTTCCACACGTACTCCCTGAACACCCACTGTGTGTCTAGCGTAGCCCCATGGTGGATGCATGGACAAATCAATCCTGGTCGCTGCCCCTGGATTACCTACAGTCTAGAAGGGGAGATGGGGCGTACTGATAGATACGCCGGTTCATGACCCCACAGGGGGCACCAGCTACAAAGCGCTTTTAGCTTGATATATGTTTTTAGGAACCCACTGGTGGCCAGGTAAGTGAGAGCAAAGATAAGTACTATGGAGCCCCTATTTCTGTGAAGCCATCCTTAGAAGGAGAGAAACTCGAAAGGCGGAGGGTAAAGATGGAACCATGTGCAAGGCACCATGATGCGTGGACCGAGGAAGGAGGAGGAGGGCAGGAAGCCACAGATGGGAGACCACATTTGAGCCAGTCCTTCATCACCACCGGGGGAAGTCCCGTTCATGTTTCATGCACATGTCTTTGAGGAAATGAATTTTCAGTAATTTCTCAGAGTCCTGCACGTGTCTGTGAATCCATGCAGTGAGCCATTGAGGGAACTGAGGCCCAGAGAAGTAAAGTCACCCAGCAAAGGTCACACAGCTGGCATGTGGCAGGGCTAGGAGGGAACCTGGGTCTTTTGGCTCATGTTCTTTTTAAGACACCCTGCTGTCTCTACAAATAACACAAGGGAGAGAGTGGCAAGTACCATGTGCCCATGTGCCGTCTACTTTTAGCCCCTTCGTTGGACCAAGGCCCAGAAAGTGTCCCATTGTGTCACATCTGTTCAAGGCTGCGGGTGATCTGTGGGCTCAGGCTTAATCCAGTAGGAGGATTTAGTAACACAGGTTGCTCGGCCTCTCAGTGGGAGAGCTGGTTAATCCTCCAAAACCCCCTGTCCGGGCTTCATCCTTCAGTCACGCTGATCTCTGATTGGGCTGGGGCTCGGAGCCCCCGTTTTGGAGTCTTTGAAATATGAATGGCAGTGGTCACCCCAAAGCTCTCCCTGAAGATGTCCTGGGGTTCAGGGCATAAGCAGGGCATGGGGCAGAGCCGCCTTATACGAGGCAGTGAGGCATGCAAAGGGGGTTGGGGTACTTTGAAGCCGGTGCAAGAAAAGGGAAGGAAAGTTTTAACACTGACTGGCTTAGCGCACTGTGTTGCATGTTTTACATACGTCTGGGGGGAGGCATTTGCTACCAGAAGGACCTGAAGTTTTTGCAGCAAGCTTGGAAGGCCAGTTTTTATGCCGGAATAGCAACATCTGTCAAATCACGAGGACGCAGGCAGCCCCGTCCAACCCCACTTAGAGTCCGCTGACTCCTGTTTTGCAGAGGAGAGGAAAGTGGCCCAGAGAGGCCAGGCGGGAGGACAGGGTTAGTCACTGGTGCAGCAGAGACAAAACTTTAGTCCTTGGCCTCCAGGATGGCATGTGGGAAAAGGGAGCCACTAACCCCGAGGAGGAGGGTGGAGTTGGGGGTCCACGCCTGTACACAGGAATGCTCGCTGAATGCATGAAATCCAGAGGGGGTGGGTGGGGAGCAGAGAGGCTCCTGTGTCTGGCGCTGGGCTCTCAGAGCCCGGCTGTCACAGAGAGATGAGTGTGGCCCCCACTCCTTCCAGAGGAGCCAGCCGGATCCTAGCTCTGCAGGGCAAAGGCCATTCCTCTGAGAGAATGACCTCTTTCTCTCATGAAGCTGCCTCTTTCAGAGCTGCGGCTACCCCAGCCCCAGCCACTGAATGCAACTGCCCCGAGAAATAAATGGTTCTCACGGGCGGAGAGACGCTTCTACACAGTTTAATTTAGCATAATTATAAGTTTCCTCAATGCGTTTTATTATGTGCATTGTTGTTTCAGCAAAAATTGTTTTGACATAGAAAGTTTTTTTATTATCGGTAATTTTTTTTTCAGGTTCTTTATCATCCCTTCAGGCTGGTTCTCCCCCCACATTCACACGCTTCAGTGACGGCCCCTTCCCGGGGTGGCTCTTTCCCTTTCTCGAGTTTATGCTTTAAAGAGGGAGGGAAGCCTAAATTACATGGTAGGATTCTAGAGGCTGTAAAGCGGGGGAAGGCCAGGTCAGTGGCAGTGGGGGAGGGCATCAGCTTCCCTGAACCAGGCTGTCTCTGGCCAAGGACCCTGGCACACCTACTGCACCCCACAGGTCCCCAGGAGCACTGCTTTGGGAGTCTGCTCATTCTGGAATCAAATCCTGAATCTGTCACTTGCTAGCTGCATGACACTGGACAAGTTCCTTAACGTTGCCCCTTCCTTCAGTGCAGTTTGTTTTCCAAAATGCGGTATGAATATTCTTGGAAAGAGCATGGCACTGTGCTGAGGGGATGCAAAGTCACCCACTCAATGAATATGAAATTTCCTAACGAGGCATCGGTTTTATCACAATGTTGGTGGTGGTGGTGGTGGTGGTGGTATGTGTGTTCCAGCAACAATAATATAATATTTATATTCAAACAAACTCATAAACATCTGACTCTTGATTTCGACTCAGGTCATGAGTGAGTCCGAGGCTCTGCAGTGGGCTCTGCACTGACAGCGTGGGGCCTGCTTGGGATTCTCTGTCTCCTTCTCTCTGTCCCTCCCCTGCTCTCTCTCCCCCTCTCAAAAATATATAAACATTAAAAAAAGTAAAAAACACCTCAACTGTGAGGCACCTGGGTAGCTCATTCCCTTGAGCGTCTGACTCTTGACTTGAGCTCAGGTCCTGGGATGGAGCCTCACGATGGGCTCGATGCTGAGCGTGGAATCTGCTTAAGATTCTCTCTCTCTGTCTCTCTGCCCCCTCCCTTCCCCACTACTGCATGTGTGGTCTCTCTGAAACTAAAAGCACCACGATCTGAGCTAGGTGGTGGAGGAGACAGTCCATTGCCCAGATTTTAAGGCTGAGTAGCGAGCTTTGAAGATATGTAGTGTTTGTCTTGGCCTGCTTCTATCTATCCATTCTCTTTTAGTTCTTACCTGTTCTCTTTTTTGCTTGTTAGAAGATACTTCAGAGAAAAGTGTGGCAGGCAGCCATTGTCTCTGCAAAATGTGTGTCACACCCCTTGCCTCAGAGCAGTGGTGTCATGATTATATAAGAGAACACATTTCAAATCATTCGAGGCTTGGCCATAAGTTTCTAGATATAACATCAAAGGCGGGGAGTAGGAAGGGGAAAGTGGGCAACCTGGACTTTATTCAAATTAAAAACTTCTAAAAAAATGAGAAACTTCTCTGTGAAAGACATCATTAAGATAGGCAAAAGATGAGCCCCAGAATGGGAGGAAATATTTGCAAAACACATGTCTGATAGAGGACTTCTCTATTCAAAATATACACAAGCACTTAAAACTCAATACAAAAGTGGGCAAAAGATCTAAACAAACACCTCATCAGAGAAGGTAAATACCACACAAGAGGATGGTCAAGATCATTTGTCATTAGGAAATTTTCAGTTAAAACAATAATGAGGTATGTACTCATGAGGTACCTCTGAGAATGGCCCAAATTTAAAACATTGACCGCACCAAATACTGGTGAAGGGGAGTATAGCAACAGAAGCTCTCCTTTATTGCTGATGGGAACGCAAAATGGCTCAACCACTTTAGAAGACAGTCTTGCAGTTTGTTACCGTATGATCCAGCAACTGCACTTCTAGGTATTTTTCTAACTGATGTGGAAACTCAATATGCAAACAAAAGCCTGCACGCTAGTATTCATAATTGCCAGAAGCTATATTCCCCCCCCCCCCCAACACACACCCAAGGTGTTCCTCAGTGGATGGATAAACTGTGGTATATACATGCGATGAGGTATTATTCCACAGTAAGAGAAAAAAAGAGCTACGAAGCCTTGAAAAGATACGGATGACTCTTAAATGCATACTGCTAAGTGAAGGAAGGCAGTCTGCCAAGGCTGCGTTCTCTGCGTACAATTGTATGCCATTCTAGAAAAGGTGAAACTAAAGTAGGGCTAAAAACATCTGTAGAGGTGGTACCTGGGTAGCTCAGTTGGGTAAGTGTCTGACTCTTGATATCAGCTCGGGTCTTGATCTCGGGGTTGTGAGTTTGAGCCCCATGTTAAAAAAAAAATCTGTAGTTGTCAGGAGCTGGAGTGGGGGAGTTAAATAGGTGAAGCTTAGTAGGTTTTTTTAGTGTGTGATACCATAACTGTGGATACATGACATTATGCACTTATCAAAACACATTGAACTTTATAGCACAGACAGAACCTTAACGTATACACATTCAAGGAAAATCGTTGAGACGTCAAGGGATCCGGGATGAGATGAGAATGTGACAGGACAATTTAATTGTATTACACATGGAGGACACAACTTCAGTGAAGGGGGTGAAGGAAAAAGTCACTGAGCTAAGTAACTTTGTAAATGAATGGAGTTTGTAAAACTAAAGCAGAAGGAACTGTATATAAGCACTGCACTTCAGTTAAAACCTTGGTTCCCAGGGAATATGGGTCAACAATTTTAATACTGGTATACAAGTACAGCTGACCCTTGAACAACATGGGTTTGAAATTTGTGGGTACACTTACATGCAGATTTTTTACAATATGGTACTGTAAACATATTTTCTCATCTTTATGATTTTTCTTAATAACATTTTCTTTTCTCTAGCTTACCTAATTGGAAGAATAGGGTATATAATACGTATAACACACAAAACATGTGTTAGTCGACTGTGTAGGTTACCAATAAGGAATCCAGTCCACAGTAGGCTATTAGTAGTTAAGTTTCTGGAGAATCAGAGGTTATATGGGGATTTTGGACTGCATGGAGGTTGGTGTCCCTAACCCATATTGTTGAAGGATCATCTGTATACTGGAACTGAACAATTAAATAAATGGATGGTAGGAGCCAGCTTTCTTCCTATTGGAGTGAGAGTCCATAGTTGAGCAAGAGGAGGAAGCTAGAATGACCCATGTGATAATAATGGATTAGAGTTGAGGCATTAGTGTCAGCAGTGTTAAGCTTAATACGGATTCAGATGGCTACATTTGAAAGAATTTATAGATATGTATAAATGCATAGGTTAAAGTTAGTGTACACACAAAAATTTCCTCACTCTGTCAACTGAGAGAGCCTAAAAACAAGGACACTCCAGTCATAGCGAGCACATCTAGTGCCCAGATCTTGGTTATTAACACCATTCTACAATAAGTGGAATCAGTTTTCCTTAGAGACATGGCTGACTCTAAGACTGGGGCAGGAAATTTACAAGATGAGCTTAGGGCATTTCATAGTACCAGGGCGTGAGGAAGTGTTCAAAAGTAAAACAAAACAAAGCAAAACAATGATGGAATATGTCAAAGGGATGTAGGAATCAAGTGAAAGAGCTTACAATGATCAAAGCTGGAGTAATTTGAACAACAAAATAAATAAGTTAAGATTTTGATTGTAACAGGAGCCCATAATGGTATAGACAAATGACTGAATAAATAAATCTGTGGAGGAGAATATGCAAATTTCCCATATAGGAGAATTCCAAATAATTTATGTAGATACTCTTCCATCAAGGAGGTGAAGCACATCTCCCCACTCAAGTGTGGACTGCATGTAGTGGTTTCCTTCTAAAGAGTGTGAGATGGAGAGGGAGAAAAAAAGAGTAACTATATAGTGGGGAAATCTGGCAAACACTACCTCAGCCAGGTATTCAAGGTCAGCATCAACAATGATAAGTTATATTGGTATATGATGATATGATATGATCAAAATGGCACTTGATTTCTGCAATCTTCCTTCTCAAAACCCAGTCTCTTAAGTTATAAGAAAAACATCAGACAATGTCTAATTGAGGGACAGTCTGTAAAATACCTGACAGGTTCTCCTCAAAACTGTCAAGGTCATCAAAAACAAAGCCTCTGAAACTGTCACAGCCAAGACAAGCCTAGAAGGCAAGACAACTAAATATAATATGTTATCCTTGATAGGATCCTGAAACCTAAAAAGGACATTGGGTAAAATATAAAGATGTATGAGTAAATACAGATATATCAGTTAATATGATATATCAACCTTGGCTCATTAATTGTAACAAATGTATCCATTTGTATACAATGTTAATACCTGGGGGATCTGAGTGTGAGATGTATGGCAATTCTGTACTATCTTTGTACTTTTCCTGTAAATCTAAACCTATCCTAAAATGTGAAGCTTATTTAAAAAAAAGTGGAATAATACCATAAAACATTATTTAGTAAGTGGTTGCTATTAAATGGTGATAAATGATAATGAGACTGAGAAATTTTTATTCATTCAAATGGCCTAGAGGGAGAGCACTCAGAGGAATGCCTGACAAGGCCGGTTCCCATAGAAGCTAAAATTTTCAAGGGCATGGATACTGGCTGATGCCAAGGTTTCAGAGAAGGGGCACCATTATTCTTTATGAGAAAAGGAAAATTTTTTTTTTTTTCTGAAGCGGGGGAAGGAAGCAGAATAAAACAGTAATGAACATTTATTGAGTACTGAATTGTGCCAAATGCTTTATCTGTTCTAAGTGCTTTATCTCACTGAATCTTGATGAGGTAGGTACCATTATTTCCCTAAAAAGAAGGAAAGAAAGAAAAAACTGAGGCCCAGGGAACTTGACCTGCCCAATAACATAGAGTTAAGAAGGGATAGGGAGTATAAAGTAGGATTTGAACCCAGGAAGCTTGGCTCCAAGGCTGTCTCCATGAGGCTACTTGCTGAGAAATATGTCGGTGCCCTGTGACCACTCAAATTCCACTGCAGTGTTTCTAAATTCCTGGAATGTGTGGTGTGAGCTTATTTTCTGTACAAACAAGAAAAAGACTGAATTTTCTATCTTTGATGACTTTGGACTCTCAAACGCCAGTGAGAGTTTAGGTCAAGTTTACTTAGATCTCTGAGTATCAGGACAAGGGGGTGGGGTGCGGGCTTAGTACTTAGCTGACACTGGATAACACTATTATTACTACTGGTCATTGCTTTCCTGCCCCACTACCTACCCACCCCTCACTCAATACCCTAGAGGCCCCTTCAAGTTGGGCTACTTCCTTAGGGGAAACAGGATGTCTTCTCCAGGCTTGGGCCAGGTCCCTGGGGGTTTGGGGTGGGAAGAGGCTGTCTAATTGGTTAACACGGAGCTAGGCACCAGAGAGGAAGTAATGTCCCGGGAGTTGAGGAAACTGCCATTTCCTCCTCCAGCAGGAAGCGAGCGGCCTTGGCTATTCTCAGCACCCTGTGGCCCTGTGGAGCAATGGAAATCACAGCCTGGCAGTGTCTCAGATTTGCCTCCTGCAGTTTAACAATCTCCCAGTCAAAATAAACTGGCTCCTTCAGTCTCCAGGGCATGGTTAAGGTAATAATTGAGAGAGAGAAGCCAGAGGCCTGGCTGTAGCACAAAGGCATGGAAAGACTTTTATATCAGACTGGTATTGGCTGCTTGTGCCTCATTAAAGTGGTTTAATTGAAGCATTGTGAAGACAAACAAACCAAGAGATTCAGTTACGGTTTCTCAAATAGCTAGTCTCCACCTCAGGAGAATCTATACTGATGGGAGTAAGGGAGATTGTTGCTCCTTTAAGCGTGTATGTAGATAAGTTTTAAACAGGAAAGCTGCACAATTCAGGAGAAAGGGAACTGGAAAATGGATCAGAGAGATTTGGGTTCAAATTTGAACTTCACCAGACGTGCTGTTTTGAGCCAGTTACAACATGGCTGACCTATGCTTTCTCCATGTAGCAAAACCTGCCCTGTTTACCTCACGTAGTTACTCTAAAATCAACTTTGATTCCTTCTTTGCTTTATCTCCTCATGTCCACCAGTTCTAAAGCCTTGGAGACTCCCTCCCTCCTTCCCTCCCTCCTTCCTTCCTATCATTCCTTTCGTAAAAGTTCACTGTGCACCTACTTAATGTTTGGAAGTGATCTTGCTTTTGGGGATTCCACAGGGAATGATAGAGAATTTCCATTCATTTGAGGAAGCAGATAACAAACAAGTAAATACAAACACATGAAATAATTTTATAGTGTGATTGGAGCTATGAAAGAACATACACCTGTCTTAACAGAAAGTAGTTCTGGGTGGAGAAGTCACTCTACATGAGGGGTGGCCGCCTCCCTGAGGAGGTCATATTTGAATGATGCCTGACTGGGGTGTCTGGGTAGTTCAGTCGGTGGAGCATTTGACTCTTGATTTCGACTCAGGTCACAACCCTGGGGCTGTGGGACTGAGCCCCGAGTTGGGCACCGCACTGAGTGTGGTGCTTAAGATTCTCTCTCTCTCTCTCTCTCTCTTTCTCTCTGCCCCTCTCCCCTGCTTTCTCTCAAAATTAAAAATAAATAAATAAATAAAATGAATGATGCCTACCTGATGAGACAAAATCAGCTGTTTGAGGAGGTGGGTCCTTGGGGGGGGGAGGGTGGCAGGGCAACTGTTCATTGATAATGTGTGTGTATTAGGGGATTCTTGATACCAGAGATGTGCTGATGAGGCAGACAGTCAGGGTCTCTGCTTTTATGGAGTTTATGTTTGGGAAAAAGGGACAGTGAAAAATAAACACACGGGTAAGTCAAACCAGTTATTGATAAATAGTCTGCAGAGAATTAGGACAAAGGTTGGTCGGCGAGTAGAGTAACTGGGTGACCATGCAGAGGAAGCAGCAGTGCAGAGGGCCTAAGGCAGGAAGGGCCTGCTGGTTAGATAAACAAAAGGAGTAAAATGTCCTTCTGACCCACACCTGGATGTTCTCTATGCTCCACTGGCCACATTCATTGCTGCCCCGATCATGATGGCTAGGAGTCCCCTCCCCACTTACTCGTGGGAATTCCTTCCTGTTCCAGAGGTTCTCCTTGAGCAAGGGGGAGTGGGGGGTGAAGGGAAGGTGCACTCAGACAGCTGCAGCTTAGGCGTTGCTGGGATGCTGCCTCCTCCTGGAGTGTCTGGCAATCAGAGGCACAGCTTGACACCCTCACAGTCAGAAGGGCCAAGCCCTCCCCGATGGTGGTCTCCCCAAGGACACTGATGTGGGAGCTGAATATCTAATAAAACTGATGTCTAGCAAAATACAGCTGGCTTGCAGAGAGGTGGGTCCAGCATATGATGTAAGGGGACCCCAGTGGGACTTCCTGCCTTCGGTAAGCAGATAATGTACTAGAGAGAGACCTGGCTTCCATAGACTCCAAAAAAAATTTTTTTTTTTTTAGAGTGCCTGCTCTCTGCTAGACTGATGTGAGGGGCTGGCAATATGAGGGTAGATGAAAGCCTAGTCCTTGCCCTCACCTCTCATTGATCTTGGAGGTTAGTGGGCCTTTAATACCAAGGTAGGGCATCTGGATGCAATTCAAAGTGCCCTGGGAGGCATTTGAACCACTCGGGAGACTTTCTGTGGCAGGTTACAGGGAACCTAACCCATGCTGGCTTGAATAATAAAGAGGGTTTATTGGCACACCATAACTAAAAGGGTGAAAGGTGGCGAGTCCTCAGATGTGGTACAGCCAAGGCTCCAATTTTGTTTCTGTGATTCCCTTGGTTCCATGCTCCTCTCGTGTAGGTCAGTGCCTCCTTCCAAGGTGGCTTCCCGCAGGCACAGAGGCTGTGCTTTTTCATTCATGTTCTGGAGAAAGAAAGTGATGGTGATAGAGACAGAGACAGGGACAGGGACAGAGAGACCGCCCCAGAATGTGAACAGAATATCATTTCTGAGCTTCTGACTAATGGCCTCTCCCAACACCTTGCTCAATCTTTGCAGTGAAGGGAATGCAATTCCTGGATTACCAATTCCTGCAGCAGGGCTAATGGGACTCCCCAGATTAGCTAACTAGGCTCACCAGACCACAGGATTACGGGCAGGATGGATGCTGGGAAGTAGCGACAGCCCTTGTTAACGGTGGGAAGATTTCAGGAAGGTTGACATAACTAGTTTGCATTTTTAAAGATCTCTGTGCATTGGAGGAGGGAAAAAGAGGAAGCTGGGAGAACCACTTGGAGCCACTCCAAAGAGAGATGATGGTGGCTGGGCCCGGGAGGAGGGAGGCAGGTGAGATAGAGCAGAAAGGACAGGCTTGAATCTGGTCACTTAGCAGTTGAGTGGCAATGACACGGGTCTTAACTTCTCTATATCATTTTCTAAATCCATAATATTGTTGTATAGATTCTTAGCTTTCAGGATTATAGAGATACATTAAATATATCTACCATAATGAAGGTTCTCAATAATTGGCATTATTAGTATTTACATCCAAACTCCTTATATGACTCTCAAGTCCTTTTGTGTTCTGGGCTCCAATAAGTCTGGATGGATAGAGAAGGGGAGAGCCTCCCATATTTAGCCAATACGTGTGCTCTTCCCATCCTGTGGTAGAACCTTTCAAACTGGGAAGAAGTTGTCCTATAGCCAGTCATGAAACTCTTTTTTGTTCCCAGGGGATTTTTGTCCCTAGTCCCATCAATCAGCGTCCACATCTTGACCAGCACAGAGAGCACTTTGTCATGTTTTCAGTCCGCAAATATTGACAAAAGAATGAGAGTTGGCCCAATGCACTTTAATGAGTAAGAAACAAACAAGCTTGCTCAAATTTCCAGGAATTTTCTCCTGAACTGAGTTGCAGTGTGGTTTTTGCCACTCCCCAAAACCAATGCCCTAAGCTCAGGAAAGCCCCCTGTTATCACTGTCACTCCAAAATGTTTTCACTAAAATCAGTGGGTTGAGTGATTTCCTTGAGAATAACAATTTTGCACAATATAGACAGAGCCTCGGTCTGCAATGGAGATATGCATTCCTGGCAGAAAGTGAGTCCACACCTAGTAGAGATGCTGTAGAATGTGTTTGTTGCAAGGGGGGTGGGGAGGGGTTGGGGGAAGGGGTTCAGGGGGATGGAGGGGGTAGCACTACCTGTCTTCAGTTAGGTTTCAGTGGGGATGGGGGGAACCCATGAGTTTAGGAATTAGACTGCCCTGGGTTTTAATCTCATTTCTGCCATTCATTAGCTGTGAGATTGTTCATTCATTTAAAACAGGCCAGATAGTGGGGATAGAAAGTACAAGACCTGCTCCTAAGAAAGGACTATGTAACAATCGCTACAGAGAACTAGATTACATTAGAGTAGGGCAGTGGGGAAAACATGGAAGTGGCTTTATGGGAGCACAAAAACAGGGCACTAGATTCAGCCTTGCCAAAGGGGAAGAGTCTGGAGAGCTTCCTGAAGGAAGGGTAGGAGCCTGGAGCATTGGGAAGGAGAACATTAGCCTGGAGGAAAGGGCGGGCAGCAGGGACTCTGCTCCAGGCAGAAGGAAGCACACCCAAATTCTGGAGGCAAAAGTGACTTGGAGTGTGATCGGGCATTGTGGGGCAGATCAGGCTGGGAGGTAAGAGGGGTCAGATGATGAAGGCACTGAGAGTCACTGTGGTTTCAACCCCGAGGACAAGGGGAGCTGTGGAGGGCTTGACGCCAGGGAAAGGTGTATATGTACCCGAAAGCATTGTTATTGGCTGTGAGAAGAAGGGGCCCAGAGGGGAACAAGATAGGAAGCAGGGACAGGAGTGCTGAGGGTGTCCCGTAGCCCAGGGGAGAGATGGCAGCCTGGATTAGGTTGTGGCATTGGAGAGAGAAAGTCATGCATGGAATTGAGGGATGTTTGAGAAGTGGTTACCTGATCTCAGAGACAGAATGTGCCAGACACTCTAATTGCTTCACTCTATTTCTTACAGTATCCTTGTGAGGTAGATGTGGTTCCAGGAGGTTAAGCAACTTGTCCACAACTAGTAAGTGCAGAGGCAGAATTCACACCCAGGTCTGTGTGCCCCCAAACCCCAAACGCTACTAGATTATGTGGCTTTCCTAAGTCAAATATGATGTTTCTTGCTTATCATTAAGGACCATAGAAGTTGTACCAATTCTGAAGGATTTAAGTGTAGTGATACAACACAGACTGAAGAAGGTTGATGCCTGGTACCTTTGGGAGTACTCATGCTGCCCATCAACATCCACTTCCATCTGTCAGACCCCTCCCCATCCCATCCTCACTGGGAATTTATAACTAGGTCAACCGCCATCTTCCTGAGGAAGCTTCCTGGGTGCACCTGCTTCCCCATCAGAATTAAGAGCACGGTTACCTTCCTATCCTTGCCTGTTCACAAGCCTGTTTTGCCCACTGGCCTGGAAGCTCCTTGAGGGCACAGGCAGTGCTGTCATCACTGAGACATTCCCAGTGCCCAGCCAAGGACCACCGACTCGTTAAATACCGGGCGAAGGACCACTGCAGGAAGACCGTGGTCACACAGTGATAGAATAACCTATTTGGTTTGGTGTGGAATGTGTGAGTGAAGACTCGTTGGCGTCCATTCTGCCCACTGCTTTTGCCCTTCTTTATGCCGAGTGCTGTTCCTTCTTTTGTCCTGAGAAATCATGCTTTCTGTCTGCGGCCACGCCTCCCCCTGGGACCCAGCCCTGCAGGGTTCCCCGGGTACTCGCTCAGTGCCCGTTCTTCCTTAGCTGCTGTTCTCTTGGTTCTTTCGCACAAATTATATGTTTCTTCCAGCTTTAATCAACACAACCTCGAATCCTCATCAGACTCTCTGCCCTATCTCAAACCAGTGCTTAAAGGACACTCTTCCCCTCAGAAGAGATGGTATAATTTTCATAAACATGGGTCATTTCCCCCTTGCATCAATGTCAGATACGAAACCACCACTTAACAAGACGTACCAAAAATGCAGAATGTCTGAACAAAGCCTGAGGACAATAGTTTTTGTTTTCCCCTTTCTCTAGTTCTGTTAAATTGCTCTCCCAAAAATAATCCTAATGCTTTATTTACTTCAGCTCTGGGTTTATTTTGAGATGAACTTTCCTGAAGCTGAGTCTTAGGATGTGATTCTTATCCTGGTCACATCCTGGGGAGTTGTTTTGTGACTTGTTTGAATGGGCTCTGGCTTTTCCAGGGAGCCCCCTGGCACCGAGGAAGAGGCCAGAGGATGTCAGCTCTCGTGTGCAGTACAAAAGACAGAGATGACAAACCGTCAGCTTTGGGTGGAAGTGCTCCCCAGAGGAAGGCCTCGTCTCCTGGCCTCACGCACTACAGACACGGGGGCAGAAGCGAACTCAGCTCAGACTTCATCAACTATCTATTCCGGAGACTGATGCGTCTCATAGTTTCCAACATGAGTGATTTGTGAACGTTAGGAATTCAGACACTGGATGATTAAAACTGCCAGTGCTGGGAATTTTCTCATTTCAGGAAATTTTGGTTGTGAGGCATGCTGGAACCTCCCCAGCAGGCGGACCCGAAGGGCAGGAAGTCCAGAACGGGGGTGGGGACTGGGACTGTGAGAACAGACCAGAAGGCAGCGCAGGCCTTCGCTATCATGTCAGACAGATCTGTGTGGGAACGCTGCTTCCCCGAGCCTCAGTTTCTTCACTGGCAAAATGGGGATGATAATATCTACCTCACAGGAGTGTCGTGATAATTAAATTAGATAATGTCATGCCTGGCACACAGTCAGGGCTCAGGGCGCGTGAGTTCCCCTCGGTTTCTGTAGGTGGGGGACAGGTGGTGGTGGTGGTGGTGCACCTGAGTCGGAAGCTGGAGATCAAGGGACTGGGGCTGACCCTTGGAGGTTGGGGGAAGGGCTGTCCAAGGCCATGCGGGTTATTATAGCCGTGATGCCCAGGGCAGGGTTTCAGTCCACACTTTGAGCTGTAGGAGAAAGCTCATACAGCCCCAGGTTGATCCCAGGTAGTATTGTGTAAAGCAGTGGCTCCTGGGGCGCCTGGGCAGCTCAGTCGGTTGAGCCTCCAACCTCAGCTCAGGTCATGTTCTCACGGTTCATGGGTTCCAGCCCCGCATCGGGCTCTGTGCTGACAGCTCGGAGCCTGGAGCCTGCTTCAGATTCTGTGTTTCCCCCTCTCTCTGCCCCTACCAGCTCACACTCTGTCTCTCTCTCTCAAAAATAAAGAAACATTAAAAAAATGAGAATAAAAAAATAGCAGCGGCTCTCGAAGTATAGTCTGAGGGCCCCGGAGGAAGCTGAGACACTTTCAAGGGTCCATGAGATCAAAATTATCTTTATCTTCCTACTAAGATTTTCTTTTCTCTTTTCACTTGGTGTTTGGACGGATGGTGCACAAGTGGCAGTGGGTAAAACTGCTGGTGTCTCTGTACAAATCAAGGCAGTGGTGCCCAACTACAGCAGTAATCACTGTGTGACTCCCCACTGCACAGTAAAGCAAGAAAAAAACCCCAAAAGCCAGTTTTCAGAGTGTGCTTGGTGAAGCAGTACAAGTGATCAAATTTATAAAATTTCAACCCTTGAGTACTTTAAAAAAATTTTTTTAGGGTTTATTAGAGAGAGAGAGAGAGATTGAGAAGGGTAGAGAGAGAGAAGGAGACACAGACTCCAAAGCAGACTGCAGGCTCTGAGCTGTCAGCACAGAGCCCAACGCAGGGCACAAACTCAGAAACCATGAGATCATGACCTGGGCTGAAGTCGGCCGCTTAACCGACTGAGCCATCCAAGCGCCCCGAGTACTTATCTTTTTAATGCTTTGTGTGATGAAATGGGAAGTACCAATAAGATATTTCTGCTGCCCACCACAGTACACTGTCACTCTCAAGGAAGCACTCTGGCACAGTTGTTTGAATTGGGAACTGAGGTAGCCACTTTTTTGTCAGAACACAATTTTCCCTTTAAAGAATGACTGATAAACACACTGTCGTTATCAGACGTGGGTAGTTGGCAGATTTTTTGAGCTGTCACTTCACAGAAAACAAGATCATATTTGAGAGTACAAATTAAAAGGGAGAATTTTGGAAGATTTATATCCTCCACTGTGAGCTGTCAGATTGTACCCTTAAAGAGACCACCGCCTGTCGAGTGTTGGTATTGTATCAAAGAAGAATACCAGTTACCTGAATAAGCTATTAAAATGGCCCCCCCCTTTCCCAAATCCATATCTGTATGAGGCCACATTTCTTAGATTTCAGCTGTTGAACCGATTAAACAAAGAGGCCATTAGGCTAAGATCATTTGAATACCTTTGTATCCTAGGCAAGCAAACCAAAATTTAAGCCTGTAAATGCCTCAAGTTTAAGAAATCAAAACCCAAGGACAATCAATCACAGCCAAATAGGCTTTCGCAAATAAGGCAATCACTGCTTAAGCTACAGCCAATCCAGTAATTCCCCAGCCTTGCTCCCTCATTGTCTCTATCGAAGTCATGCCCCCTGAGCTCCTACCAGGGGAGCACGCCTAATCACTACTGGTTCGCTGCTGCCTGATTCAAATGGAATTTTACTCAAATGAGCTCTTTTTTTTTTTTTGAATTTTTAAAGTTTATTTTGAGAGAGAGACAGAGAGAGAGAGAGAGAGAGAGGCAGGGAGAGGCAGAGAGAGAAGGAGAGAGAGAGAGAATCCCAAGCAGGCTCTGTACCATCAGTACCCCTCAAATAAGCTCTTAAAATTTTTACTGTCCCCAGCTTATCTTTTCACACAACCAAATACCGTATCACCATAGACTGAATGCAAAAGAGGATGGGTGTGACGCCTACTTAAGGAACAAAAAGGAGGACGGGCACCTGGGTGGCTCAGTCCTTTAAGCATCTGACCTTTGCTTTTGGCTCAGGTCATGATCTCACGGTTCATGGGTTTGAGCCCCGTTTTGGGCTCTGCACTGACAGTGTGGAGCCAGCTGGGGATTCTCTCTCTCTCTCTCTCTCTCTCTCTCTCTCTCGCTCTCTCCCTCTCCCCCTCTCCCCCTCTCCCTCTCTCTCTGCCCCTCCCCAACTTGCACGTTTGTTCACGCTCTGACTTTCTCAAGCTGAATAAACTTAAAAAAAAATAATACAGAAATTCACCTGTATGCTAATAAATCAGACATTAGATTTGTAAATATGTGAAACAATGCCATTCTTCTCACTAATTTTTATATAGATTTTTTCACTTAAAATGTTATTTAGATTAACATGTAGTTGGTTTGTTATTATTTTAAACAAATAAATAAATGTTTTAATTTTTTTTAATGTTTATTTTTGAGAGAGACAGAGTGCAAGCAGGGGAGGGGCAGAGAGAGAGGGAGACACAGAATCTGAAGCAGGCTTCAGACTCAAAGCTGTCAGCACAGAGCCCGACGAGGGGCTTGAACTCACAAACCACGAGATCATGACCTGACCCGAAGTTGGACACTTAACCGACTAAGCCATCTAGGCGCCCCCAATAAATGTTTTTAAAAGCATAGAACAAGTGCTTCAAGTATAATATTAACAGTCACTATACCACGGCAGGTAGTGTCACTGCCAGTTTACTGCCCCCCCCCCCCCGCCCCCGCCCCGGACTGTGAGGCCCCCAGGGCAGGGCCTGTCTCTGATTCATCCCTATATCCTAGTGCAGAGCTTTGTAACCATTAGGGAGGCATCAGGTTTCGAGAGTGAATGAACAAGAAGCTGAAAGAAGGGCAGATCCCGGCTGGATTCCTGATGGATAGCTAGACTCGTGAACCAGGAGGCTCAAGTCCAGAATGGTAAGAGTGGGACATGGATGGAAACCGGATCAAGAAGGGAGCAGGTGGGGGCGAGAGAGGAGGGTCCCAGTGTCTGCAGTCAGTCTGGTGGGATAGTCTTCTACAATCTGTGTCACTTGCTGGCCAGTGGGTGCTGCAGGCTGTCTGGAGACACGAAGTGGAGACTGGCCCCCCCTGCTGCTGGGGCTGGGTAACACAGCCTGCCTGATTCCACCTGGATTGCCAGACAGACCTGCCAGCCTACAGGGCTCTGTGTGGGCCACCGGGCAGGCTTGGGGAGATGAGAGCCGAAAAAAATTAAGCTTGGAGCCTTAAATACGAGTCTTTCCTAAGTTTTCAAACTACATTTTACATAATTAGATGCATGTGTGACCATCTTGTCTTTGTGAATTGTTATTCTGGGGTATTTTTGGACATCCGGGAAGGAAGGGAAAAATGTCATCAATGTGTGCTTGGTGCTGGGCGCTTTATTTATGTTTTCTCATTTAATCCTTGCAAATGCTTTGTGAGGAAGGTGCTGGTATTGACTTTTTGGATATGAGGAAACCAAGGTTCAGGGAGTGTAAGTACTGTCTCTGTGGTCACAGTGCTGATCAGTGGCCTGGCTGGGCCTTGAACCCGAGTCTGTGGGAGTATGAAGTCCATACCCTTGAAAAAACTGAAATCTTTCTTTCTCTTTCTTTCTTTCTTTCTTTCCACTTAAGTAATATATATTTACTGCCTAAAAATGAGAAAACCCTGAAACATGTGAAAAATAAAAATTACCCATTAATTCTGTCATCCAAAAATAAAAATTATTGTCACATTGGTATGTCTTTTCAGACTTTCCCCCCATGTATATATTTGTAACCTGTGTTTCTGCTTAACCATATATGTTGTAAACATCTTTCTGCATCTATAAATACATTTCTATAATTTAAAAAGGGCTGCCTAGTAGTTTGTTATATGATTGTGCCATTCATTTAACGCATCCTCTGTTAAATATTTAGTTTGGTCTAGTTTGTCACTAGTGTTATAAAATGCTGCAGTGAGCCTCTTTGCAGTTCAATCTGTGTGTACATCTTTACTCCCTTAGGATAGAATCCTAAAAATGCAGTTGATGATTAAAGTACATTTCAGTTTTAAAGACATTTCAGTATATTGTGTTTTCAAGTTATCCCCCCGGAAAGTTGTAAAAAATTTTAATTCCCATTAACAGTGGGCAAACTTTCCTGTTTCCTCGTTCCCTCAACAAGTGATATCAAAAGATCTCTGCCAGTTAGATAACCGAACACAAAATATCTATTTTAGTAAATCTGTGTTCTTCCAGTGCCGCCTTCTTGTCTTTCCAATCCAGTTTGAGCCATGCTCTATACTAGGAAACGAACATTTTTAATATGTTAGTTACCCGAGGAGACACATTTCTATTTCCTGTATGAGCTGGGTGGGGTGGCAGCAGTTGCAGTGGCTAGGGAGCCAAGTCGGAGGGAAGTCTTGGCTCTGACTTCGGTTAGACAGTGAGACAGGTTGCATGGAGAGGGATTGGGTACTGGGAATCATTCTCACCAGCGGGTATTGGCTGGTGGTTAGAGTCTGGCCCAACAGCACAGGGGTAGGGTGAGTCCTGCCAAGGTGTGCTTGCTCCCCAGGGACTGTGATGGGCAGTCCATACAGAAAACAGGTGCCTAGAAATCTGCCAGAGTGAGTGGGGTATATGGGGAGAGGGGTGGACAGGCATCACAATAGGGGACAGATAGTAGGAAAACAGCTGTGCACTCTTGTGGATGGCAGCCTCCGGGGTATCGGGGAGAAGTGGAATTTCACATGAAGGAAAGAACGCTCTCTTTGGCAGCTGCATGTTCTACCCAATGATCCCCAATAGCTTGGCCACCAAAGGTTGTCACGGTTTGTCAATTACGCCTTCGGTGAATTCTCCACAACTGTGCTGGGTTTCAGACGTAGACATCTACTTCGTGAGGTCCCTGGCAGTGTACCTTTGACTCAAAGGGAGACTGCTAATGAGACTGAAGGAGGTCTCAGAAGCCCAGTTGTTCATGTAACTGCTAATTCAAGGTTACAGGAATGGAATGTTCCCATTGGCATAATAAGCTCATGCTTTCCCTGAAAGCAGACCTTCCGGTAAAACTAACCCCTAGGTGCAAGGTTGTGTGGTAAGCATGAAATAGGAACCAGGAGAAATAGGTACCTATAACATCTTTATCAGACTTGTCAATTATTTACCACACAGTAGGGGCAGTCTGCCAGTGGGGCTGTAAATGCTAGAAGTTGTTGGGCTAACTCTTCTCCGTGGGCAGTGTCCTTTGGTTTGACTTTGTAACCTTCTCTTTTTCTCAGTTGACATGGTCGGCCAGCTCCCTTGCATTGTGACCCGCCTTCCTGTAGAAGTCATGAGGTTTTTCAGCCTCTCCTGGCTGGGAGCCCATCTAGGTCTTTCAGGTGACTTTGCATATTTCTGTTCTCATCCACTGATTTGGAAGGTCAAATCTGAACGCAGTCTTAGTTCAGTTACCTCCAGGTTGTCCCACGTTGTGCTCACATCTAAAGGTCTTGGGATTGGCCACAGGACAGGGTCCGGCAAGAGCAAAGGCCCAATCTGGGGGAAGAACTGGGGGGCTGGGCGGGAAGCCTCAGCAGAGGGTAGGCACAGGGACAGGTGGGGACCGAGGCTCTGACAGTGGCCTGCAGAAGCACCATGAGTACCTTCACTGAAATCGGGGCCACCCCCTGAGTGAGCTCAGCAGGCTGACCTGCTTCATCCTCCAGACCCCGACTGCCCACATCTGGGCTCCTCCATGTCCCTGATTAGTTAACCTGGAGGCCTGGTGGGAGAGCACGAGTGGCCCCAACTGCAGGGGACTCACAAAAAGTGAGGATTGAAACCAGTCACTGGCCCAGCAGTGGCTATGCTTAAGTAGGTGTGGAGTAGGGAACTATCCTGTGCCTTGTTACAAAATACATGGAGGCAGCTTACTTACACAGAGACACTACAACCTGTGAGATAAAGTACACTTCAAGTCAAGAGTAGCAAAGCGAAGGGAAAGGTGAGACAGGAGGAGGAGGAGGAGGCTGTGGGCAGGTGAGGCAAGTGCAAACAGCACCTGGGTTCAGAAGCCCTTCCTGTTGCTGCTGGAGAGCCACTCCCCCTGATCAGTTTTGCTGGCAGTCAAGGGTAAAAGTGGTCCATCAAATCCATTCTTCAAAGCCCAGCCCCTATGTCTCACCTGGCCTAAGCGGTTCCTACTCAACCTATATGGGCACAAGGCACATATTTTGAGATGTAAACATATAACTTCTCTCAAAGACTCGAGTTGGCTCAAGGCAGAGACCATGTGTGTGTCTTACTTGCTTTGGAGGGATGAGCCTCGGGACATAGGATTTGGGAGTTAGAGCTGGGTTCCATCCTGGTTCTGCCACACCACCTATGTGACCTTGGAAAGAACTTTAACTTCTCTGAGCTTCAGGAAGTTGCTGAGAGGATTTAAGGGGAAAGTTTTTTGTTTTTTTTTTTTTTTAACATAATTTATTGTCAAGTTAGCTAACATACAGTGTATATAGTGTGCTCTTGGTTTTGGGGGTAGATTCCCATGATTCATTGCTTACCTAGAGCACCCCAGTGCTCGTCCCAAAGTGGGGGAAATACTTTTGGTCTGGCTGTCATGGATGAAGAATCTGGCGCTCAGCGAAGGCACAACTTCTCGGGTTTTCTACTTGCTCTATATGCGGCAGATTCAGATCAAACTGACCTCATGGGCTCTCGACAAAGGAGGCTCCACAAAGCTTCCGTGGCTTGTCAGAGACCCCACAGCTGGATGCAGGGAGCCAAACCTGGACCTTCTGGTTTCCCAGTCCTTGCTCTTTCTACTATACATACAGCCTCTCCCCAGCACTCTCAGTGCAGCTGCCCGGGAGAGAAGTTTCCTTTTACAAAGGGTCCCGAGTTAGGAGAAATGTCATGGGGTCGGCAAGACAAGTGCCTGCTTGTCCTTGGGGTGCTTCTGACCTTTGCTTCATGCCTCCACTCTGGGCTATTTTGGACCTTGGGGATGTAAGGAGGGTCTGTGGTGGGAAGACAGCTAGTACAGCTGCTTCATGCTGCCAGGAGCCATCGAGAGAGCCCTTGCATTGAAGCCTGCCGAGTGCACTCGAGGATGCTGGCTTTGCTGAACAGCAAAGAATCCCGCACTCCTGGGAGAAAACTTAGAAGTAGAACCTTTCTGTGAGGCATTCCGGAATGAAAGCAAGGGGGAACAGAAGCTAGACTGGGCGCCAGGAGACCTCATTGTTGTGGAACGTGGTAGAGGAAGTGGGCGTCAGACCGCCGAGTGCTGGGGAGTAAGACCAGGGTGGGCTCGGTGTTGGGGTGGCCCCCACAGGGAGTCGAATTCCTGTGTAAGCGGACATTCACTTACCCTCAGGATCTCTTGGGACTGTCTGGGTGTGTGGGTTCAGACTAGAAAAACATCTCCTTGGCTGCTGGCTCTCAGTGGCTACTAGCTATTTTCCACTTCTCCAACCAGGGCAGGCTTCGTGCTCAAGGACTGAGCCTTGCAGACACAGGCTGCGGAGGGAGCCCCAGGCCAGCCACATAATCCCACAGCTCTAGGGACTGCGTTCGCAAGGTCCAAGGCCGCTGCGGTTCGGTGGCTGAAAGCACAGTGATGTCACTTAGTTTTTTTCCTTTACAGAAAGAAGAAAAGTTTAAATAAACAGGATTAGGTCCCATTCAGGAATACTTTGTCAATGCTATTAATAAGTAAATTGATACAGTCACTGTTTATGGAGTGTCTGCTATGTGTCAGGGTGACTCTGGGTGATAGGGACACAAAAATGAAGAAGATAGAGGCCGTGTCTTAAAGAGTCCTATGATGGGGACAGGTATCGAAACAGGTGAGTAGGCAAGCTCTTGTTCTGCAGGGTCTCGTGTGCAGACCAAGGACACATGGGGCTTCACCATGCTGGTCAAACAACTGATGGGTTCTTAGCAGACAAGTGGCCAGCTTTCTGGCTACTTGGGGGTGAATTTGAATGGAAGAAGCCTGGAAGTAGGTAGACTCCCAGATTTCAGAAACATTTGGGAATTTAAGAAAGACGTGCGGATATAGGCAACTTAATCCCAGAAGTTTTTTTTTTTTTACAATTATTTTAATGTTTATTTATTTTTTGAGAGACAGAGACAGAGTGCAAGCAGGGGAGGGGTATAGAGAGAGGGAGACATAGAATCCGATCTGTGCTGACAGCTCAGAGCCCAGTGTGGGGCTTGAACTCACGAACTGCAAAATCATGACCGGAGCCCAAGTCAGACACCCAACCGACTGAGCCACCCAGGTGCCCCCCCAATCCCAGAAGTATTAACTGACAATCAACTTCAATGAGATTTTTCACTTGATACTTTATGAACTGCATTTTCAGCTCTTTTGAGCCTCCTGAAACTCCCTTTTTGCATCCCTGAGGTTTCCCCAGTTGTCTGTTCATATGAGGTTCAGACTTAATTCCTGAGAGGTTCACAGTGCCTTTCTTTACAGTGGGATGGCTGGGATTTTCCCCTCATGAAGAGCATGAGAGCACCTTTCTGTTCCTTTTAGATTTCACTGGGTTTCCTCTTAGTGCCACTTACTCTTTTCTGGTTCCTGAGTTTGGGTGGCCTTTTGGGTATATAACTCCCGAGGGGTGGGGTTGATGAATGTGGGAAGCCCCTGAGCACAGCCACACCAGTAGAAGTATTTACCCAAAACAGTTCAGGCTGGGAGGGGAGAACCAGAATATTGTTAGCTGAGAGGTGATCTCAACACCTCTAGCTGGGGGGAGCAGTAGAGGGTCAGTCAAGTTCATGAGGCCATGGAATTAGAATCTAGGAGCTTCAGGAGCAGCATGGAGTGAGGCTGGAGAAGGAGACAAAGACATAGTTCAGGGCTAGGCACACAAAAAACAAGATTGTACTCTGTGTGCCCCTTTGTCTGTGGTTCCATGCACGAGAGGTTCAGGCACTGTGGCTCAGCAGAAGCAGTCAGGGCACCGAGGCAAAATATAACTTTGAATAGGAATACAGGTTTAATAACGTTTTAGACAGAAGCAGGAAAAAAAAAGTAATCAGAGAAAAATAGGATTCTAGCAACAAGCAGAAAGCAAAGGATATGTAGGGTTAACACTCATTTGTGTTTATGAACTCTGGTGGCTGAGAATATGTGTCTCATACATGATGTTCAACACCAAACCTCTACTCATACTATACAGACCTGGCAGTGGAAGGAACGGTAAGAACCGGCCTCCCATAGTAAGGTGCAGGAGAGGGAATGCTGGAGAGAGTTTTGTGAAATATGTACATTCACACCAGCCAGTGTGAAGCTTCTAAAAAACTTCGTTTTTTTTCCTGATGGTGTAGACATTTCCAGTTAAGCATATCAGGGAAAGCAGATTTATGACTCTTTCCTCTGCCTTTCTCCATTGGTGTGAGGGTGGGTTTCTAGATGGGGATTGCTCAGTCTGGCTGTTTTTAACTTGGATTGGGGAAGACAGTGGTTACGGCTGCCTTGACTGCTCTCCTTGCCTCTTGCTATCATCCAAGCCGATGGAGACCACTCTGTGACCCTCTGAAGGGGGCTCCATGACCTGAGGGCCACTGTGAAGGTATTCCCCGTGCAAGGGTAGCTCAGGGGAGGAAATGCAGCCCACGTTCAGCTTGCTAAACCACATGGACTGGCATATCGGAAGTGGTGCCTTTTTCTAATTTACACAAAAACATTATACTTGACAGTGGTGGCTTTGTCCTGACTCTCAGCCAATCACATTTGCTATTCATAGCAGTCTGGTGAATCAGAGGGATGCTGATTATTATGTTGCCCAACTTCAGGTGACTTCCTTGGGCTATTCTCTCTGTTTGGCAGAGTCAGAAGTTAAACCCACTGAGGCTTAATACTAAATCCAGTGCTCTTTCCACGGTGCTGGCTGCCGGCACCTGCCCCTCACCATACTCCCATCACGGGAATTCCCAGCAAGCAGGGACTCAGAGGCGCTGTCAGGACAGGGATCCTAGCTCAGCAGCACATGGCCTGCTGGAAATGCACGCTTCTCAGAAACACACTAGCAGTCTGGTGCCCATGCCCGCGTGGGAAGTCCTCACTGAACATCTGACCCAGTCTGCCTCAATTCTTCTCAACCCTTTTTAGCAACTTTTAGGCCTTTCCCTTGCAGGGTGGGGTAAAGAGAGGCAAGGGTGGTGGTGGGGGGGGGGACTGGGTGGGTTTGCAAAACATTAATGAATGTAATGTGTGCCTTTTCCCTGACCCAGCTTGGCCAGCTGCACTGGTCTGAAATTCCACATTCCATAGTTCTTCTAAGAAAACAGAATTGGCTCTATTCAGCCCTAGGAATTGTCTGCGTAGACTTGTTTAAGAGAATTTGCAGACCAGATGGATTTACTGTTTACTGTCTCTTCTAGTCCCAGGGAAGAACATTATTTCCGAAGACCATCAGCAGCCTGTTCTGAAAGGTTTCCCAACCATTATTGTTCATGTTCTGGGCACTGCTCCGGCTTAGTATAGTTTTCTCACTTCTTACCTCTCTGTATGAACGTTTCTCACACCCCAGCCTCGTAGCGGTCAGCTGTTGGGTTTACTACCCACTTCCTTTCTCTGCAAACTAGCCTTCTTTGTCCATCTGTATGGTTCTAGTGATGGGACTCTGGTAGCCACTTGGTACACCATCCACATGACCGTCTGCTCCCAGGTAATTAGACCAGAGGCATGCATCCCACTCAAGCAAGTCTTGGGAACTTTGGGACTGGGGCAGTGAGGAAGATTCTTGCTCTGCATGGCATAACTTAGAAAATGCTGCCAGCCATGTGGTCTATCACTAGATGGGGGAGGTGGCAGATTCAGAAGCTGGTATAAACAGAAGGAGAAAAATGAAGCAAATTTCAAAGAGAAGCTGAGGATGAAAGCTAGACATATTTTCCAGACCTATTTGACCCAATCGCGTTCCTTCCTTTGGGTATCAGTACATGCCCTGATATCCATGTGGTAAAATGCTCCTTTTTTTCCTCCAGTTACCCTCAGTTGGCTTCTGTTAATTACAATTAAGAGTCTTTTCTGTTACTGTAGCCAAATGTTTCTCAAAATACAATCCCTGGACCAATATCAGCATCTTCACCGCGGGACATGATAAAGGGGCAAAATCTCAGACTTCCTCCCAGACCTACCGAATCAGAAAATCTGGAGGGGGGACCCAGCAATCTAGGTTTTCACAAGCCCTGAAGACATCTCAAGTTTGAGAACCACTGATCTGGCCATCCCTAGTAATGGATGGAAGAGCATGGACCTAGAGGCACACTGGCCTGGATTTGGACCCTGGATCTGTGAGCTAGTGGTATGATTGGGCAAGTCACCTCATCTCTTGGGGACTCAACTTTCTCAGCAGTAAAATGGAGGATAATGATCGTTTATATTGTACAGCAGCTGTAAGAAAAGCACACACCTCTCGGTGCATGAAAAGCATCAGTTTCAATCTTGCCTCCCTGGACCCTGTTCTGACATGAGAAGAGAAGTGGATTGATCCAGGTCACGCTCCATGGAGACAACACCTGAGCTTTTTATAAAAAGAACCCATTGCCTTAACAGAATAGGTTACTGTTTGGAGTTTATACCAGATCTGTGCGCCCAGATCTTAGCATTGGTACTGGACTCCCCACTAGGCTATCACTGGATGGTTGGGAATTAAGCTCAATTAATGTGAAGCTCATTTTGATTCCCCAGGTTTCACTGATCTATTTTCCTATATATGAGAACTATGCAGTCTGGGCCATCCTAGAATAAAATGAGATCAGGAGATCAACTGGCTTGTATTCGAAGAAAGAAAGCACAGACTTCCTTTCATTAATTTATACCTTTACTTATTCATCCACTTATTCATTCACTAATTCATTCACTGACTCATTCATTCATTCATCCACCTGACACTCCCTGGGCTACTTCTCTGTCTAGACACCATACTAGATACTAAAGACTTATGGATAAGGCCCCTGTGTCCCCCCCACCCCCAACTACTAACTGTTGACAGATTACAATGTGAGCAAAGACGTGGAGGCAGGAAATGGTCATGGCATGAGGAGATCAGAGTCAGGAGATATGTCTTGCTGAAGCATAGAGTGAGTGTGAGAAGGTATTGAGGCATGAGAGTCAGAGACGGTTATAGAATGGGAGTCAACATCTGCTTCGGTTTCCACAGCACACTCTCCTGTAATTAACAGCGGTGGATGTTTTGCAAGGACCTCCCATTTTTTTGGGCCGCATTCGAGCCGATCCCGGATGGATGACCTTACAGTAGGGAGATTCATCTGCCAAATACTGTTCATGCTGTTCATACCCCACGAGGGGTGGGCTGGTTAGCTCTCATTAAAAAGGAATCCTTGTGTCTGCTACTGCTTGACAGCTGAATCTGTCCAACCCCAAGTGAACTCTTTCTGGTATCCAGAAAGTCTGGCTATTTTCTGGATGAATCTCCACTCAGTTCTTGACTTTCATATCACTGGAACCTCCAGTTATATGCAAACTGGGGCAAAAGCATCATACCTCTCCCCAGACAGCTCTGCAGGAAATACATCCAATTGGATGCTTCCTCAGACATATCCTTTAGGGGAGTCTGGGACTGGGAGTTCAGATGCAAAAGAGGGAACTTTTTTGCAGTGGCTGGTCTGGGAGGGAAGATGGCTATTCAGTGGTTGAGTATTAAACACTGCCTCCTATTTTACAGGTGGTTTTTCTGTTTGTGTCAACTAAAGAACGGCCTAATGACAGTAAAATTATACCCTTCTTATTCCCAGACTTTAAAGAAAAGAACAGAAATAATGACTAGCTTGTCATATGGAGTTGATATCATCCTTGACCTCACTTGACCCTTGCCACTACCCTAGCAGAGGAGTTACAAGCATTTTATTCCCACTTACCGGATGACGAGATGAGGTCCATTCCACGCAAGGGTCTGAGCCTGTTTTTAATCCGAATTTCTTGACTGTAGATTTTATGCTCATTCCACTATACCAGGTTGTTCTCAAGTAAAACCATTGTTGCCAGTACTTAGGCTTACAAGGAACTTCCTGGGGGGACTCAGAAATATGGAAACAAGATTATCCTTTGAGAGTTAAAGTTTAAGACAGGCACAAGAGGATTAGTGAGGAGACAGGATGGCTCCCAGGATTCTGAGAGTCAACTGATCTTAATCCAGCCATAGATCTCAAATATATTTGAAGAAGCAAGGAAAGCAGAGTCACAGAGGGAAATTTTGGCACTCTGTCCATGCTGTGTGCTAGGAATCACATAAGGCTATCTTAATTGGGTGCTATTAGATAATTTATTCATGTAACTCCTCTTGCGCTGATCCCTAGGTCACTTTGTGATCTTCAGCGTGTCTGATGTGACGTCCCAAGCCATGTGGCCCAGGAGGTAGAGAATGTACTAGTTGTGTTGATAAGTGATTCTACTTCCAGGTTATGGTACCTTCCTGTGCTCTCTGTCCAATAACACACTAGCCGTCTGGTTTCCAGATTAGCTCTTGATGTGCAGGAGAGAAGGATCAGCTCTTGGGGGCTGACAAAACTGAGTTTCTTAGCCTTTGGAACTATAGGATAAATCCAAAAACTTGGGCAAATTCGGTAAGGGAGTGAATAAAATGTTCCCTTGGAAGGCGTCTGGGAAGACTGAATCGTATACTGCCTTCCCCTGACAGTGTGTCCTTCTTTGTTTCATGGATGCAAGCCTGAGTTAGGCCCATGGCCATTCCCATAGCCTTGGCCTTGTTCTTACTAGAAGCCAGGGGTGCTAGCACATCCAGGCCTTATGCCAATTCCTGCCCAGATCATTGGCTGATCACCTGATCAATTCAAGATGACCTCTTAGGAACCCTGAGGAAGGCAGAATGAGTGAGACATGGTCTCTCCAATTCAAGTGCCTAATCTTGCAGTAGAGATAGATTTGTGCCTTGGTAACTTTAATAATTTCAGTGGTTTTCTGTATTCCCTGAATTCACGGGCCATATACAAAACATTATGCTATCCGGTTTCATTTGCTTTTCACAAGTAGCCCATGAACAGATGCAAACATAGAGTCTCAAGAAGTGAAGTGGACACAGAGCTAGTACATGACCAAACATAGCTTCGACGCCCAAGACATCAGCTGTGGGAAAAGGGTGTCACTGGCATTACATGGGCGTGTAGAGCAGGGGGCTGAAATTGCTCTTCTGTTAATTTCCACTCACTCCTCTGGTTCTCTCTTGAGAGCTCATCAGAATTGTCCCTAGGCTATTTGTATACCTTCATTGGTATACAAGAGATCTGGCCAATCAAATGGATCCCAATCTGGAGTTCTAGTCTAATATGAATTAACAGAGACAGTCTAGGAACCATTTACCATAGCAAAATATTATAATGGAAGTTACATCTTTATCTTAGATAATGCAGCACATACTGATGAAGCTGTTTGGGCTGGAATTTTATTGATCCAGTCTAGTTACAATGGGTATGTGTTCCTCTTCATGAGTTCTTATTAACTGGGTAAGAATTGGCTCATTGAACTTCAGTAAACGCATCTTGAGCAGGTACCTACTACTGAACTTTATTCTAGGGATATAGAGACAAAAAAGATTTTTTTCCCTCACTTCTTTTGAAAGTTGCATTCTAGGGAGGAAAGCATATCTGTGAAAGTTTTTTTTAAAAGTAAACTCAGTGCCCAATGGGGGGTTCAAATTCATGACCCCAAGATCAAGAGTCACGTGCTCTACCGACTGAGCCAGCCAGGCACCCCCTTGCATAGCTAAATAAGCATTTTAAAATATTTTCTTTCAAATTTATAGCAACAATACATTCTCATTGCAAAAAGTTCAAATGGTAGAGAGTATTTATTTAAAAGAAAACTTTTTTAAATGTTTATTTTTTAAGAGAGAGAAACCCAGACAGAGTGTGAGCAGGGAAGGGGCAGAGAGAGAGGGAGACACAGAATCCGAAGTAGGCTGCAGGCTCTGAGCTGTCAGCACAGAGCCCGACGCAGGACTTGAACTCACAAACTGCGAGATCATGACCTGAACCGAAGTCAGACGCTTAACAGACTGAGCCACCCAGGCGCCCCAAGAGTATTTATTTTTTAGATGCTGGAGAGCCATTGAAGGATTTTATGCTGGGGCCTGTATGCAGAAGGATTGGCATTTGGAAAGATCCTTCTGGCTGCAGAGTAGTGGTTGGCTCATAGCTGGAGGCAGGAAGCCTGGGGTACCAGTAAGGAGGCCACAGTGTGATTTCAGCCAGCGATGGCAGCGGGGCTGAGCCGGGCAGAGGCTGCTGAGGTGAGTTTCAGAGATCACTGGGTGGAAAAGCATGTGTTGGGTGACTGAAGAAGCGGGAAAATAAAACAACTTTGACTTAAGAAAGCGGCCTTGCTAGACAAGCCTTTTCACAAGCTGTTCTCCTGGAAAGGTCCTTGAAGGCACAGCTAACCAAACAACCATCCCTCCTGGGCAAGGGCTCCCCACTAAGTGAATGGTTTGCCGTATTTCCGATTCCAGGAACTGGCTGGAATAACACTTATGCAATGGGAACACCCGAGGCCCACCTCCAGGAGCCTGGCTGGGGCAGAACTTGGCAAGGCCGGAGTCCTCCGTGCAGTGGAAAGTCCTGCTGATCTGCTGTAAGTGAACGTCCCTTGGATATGTGACTTTGAGGGGATGTCAGAGCTAGCTGCACGGGAGGCTGCGTGGATGGCCGCGTGGGCCTGGAGCCGCTGACAAGGAAGCGCTCAGGGAGTGTGCATCCGTGGTAGAACAGAGGACAGTGCACAGGCAGGAAACTACCGCCTCTTCCATGCAGTGGATGGAGTGAGCACGTAGGAGCCACAGTAGCCTGTGGTGTCACTTCAGTGCTGTGTGACCCTGGGCAAGTCACTTAACCTCTTTGATCCTCAGCGTCTTTGTGTGTGAAATGGGGTACACATAGCAGCCGTCTTCTGGGGCTGTTGCAAGAATAAGGGACATGAGGGAAAACTGCTAATACTGTGCCCAGTACCTTGTGCAAAGTCAGTAAGTGGTAGTCACTGGTTGAAAGATCATGACTCCTAGGGTGCCTTGGCAGCTCAGTCGGTTAAACATCCAACTTCGGGTCAGATCATGATCTCACAGTTGGTGTGTTCGAGCCCTGCATCGAGCTCTGTGCTGACAGCTCAGAGCCTGGAGCCTCATTTGGATTCTGTGCCTCCCTCTTTCTCTGCCCCTCCCCCACTCGTGCTCTGTCTCTGTCTCAAAAATAAATAGACATTAAAAAAATTTATAAGAAAGATCACGACTCTGTAACAAAGACAGCTCCCAGGAGACTGAGGGGCAAGGTGGGGGGGGGGTGATAGGGGAGACAGAAGGCCATCTGTCAAATCAAAGAATAAGAATAAACTTGCAACAACAAGGGCAGGCTCAATTTATGCATGAGCGGGTGGGTAGGCTCCTGAATATTTGTCTGCAGTCCAAATGTATGCAAATCAAATCATTCTCAAGGCCTCAAAGAAGTTGCTTATGTCCAGATATCCCGGCGGGAGTCTTTCTGTAAAGTTGCTCCTGCTGATTATTATAATACGGGCTACTGTCTCACCTGGGGCTCTTAGGGGAAGGAGACAGTGGGTGTAGCCTTAGCATCTTGTTGCTACACTTTCTTCTTTATTAAACCAAACTGGTGAAGCCCTTTTCGGCGTAGTGTTCCCTGTGCAATCCAGAACTGGAGGTAAAGGCTGGAGTCAGGTGAGGTGGGGTCACCTGGAGGTGACTGGAGGCAGCTGGAGGGCAGTGGGATGGCGTGGGTTGCCGAAAATTCACTCAGGGGGGAAGGGGCGGAGTTAGAATCCAAACCCGTGTCTTCTCTCAGTCCTGTTTGTCTCTGTCAGCTGTTGGCTCTTTCCAGGGAGGTGATGAGCCCTCCTTCTCCCCCTGCACACATCTAAAAGGCATGCCAAGAACAAGCTTGGGGGTGGGGTGGGCGGGCAGGAGGTGGGATTTCACCACGGAGCATGGATGTTTTATGTCTGAGTGCAGGCATGCAGGATAAATACTTGGATGGGGAGACTCCCTTCCCTCGATCTCCACCCTGGCTGGATATGTGGTAGGGAATTCTGGGTCACTGCCGCCCACCACTGCCACCACCGCCACCACATTCAGAATGTTAATAACATGTTCTACAGGGAACGGCCCCCAAGTTCTCACACCCAACTCAACACCAAGTTCTTGGTCTTAGACAAAGGGTTCTAGCATGATCAGCCAGAAAATTCTTCCCAGATCTCTTCCTAAGGCTGTCCCAGCCTGATCGCCTCTCTGTTAGTGATCTACTGTGCCGGCTAGGAGCACCCAGGGAACCTGAATTCTCCTGTCCCTGCTCCGTTGAGAAGCGGGGTGCACTTTTACCCATCAAAGTAGTGCCCAGTGTTAATGGTCATCGAAGATGAGCTGGTCTCAGATTTTTGAGACAAGTAACTAAGGAGTTCCTTCATGTTCCTTCCGGTGTGCACTCCTCACTCAAACCCCGCATGCTAGTTACCCAATGGCCCCAAGAAGGGCGTGCTTGCCAAACCACATGCCTTTGGTCTTGCTATTTGTTCATGTGCCTATCAGGTGATAGGGAAATCAGGAAAACAATGCAACCCACAGCCAGCCTTATATTTGAGTATTCCCCGGGCCCTCAGAGGAAGGGTTCCCCGAGAATATGACCTACAGATGGAATAGTGTGTCTCAGTTTGCGGACTTCTTTCACCCCCTTCGGTATCTTAGTCGGAGAGAAGTTGCCTGCACTTACACATGAGAAAACTAGGGTCTTGCAGCATCCGCCCCTGCCTGCTCTCTGGCATCACTAGGTACTTCTCCAAGCCCCACGTGGTAGGCACAGCCATGTTCCCCCTACGCTGATGTGCTTTCTGTTCCTCCAGCACTCCCGAGTCATTCCTGCCTCAAATCCTTGGCACCTACTCTTCCCTCCTTCTGATGTGTGCTTCCCCATCTGTTTAGCTCCGTCCCCTCACCCAGGTCCCAGGTCTGATGCCACCTCTCCAGGAGCCTTCCGGGCCCCTCCTCAACCATATGGCTTCCCCCACCCCCGAGACAAGAGCACCAGAATCCAGAGCTAACCATCCTCTCCTTAGGGCTGTGGGAGGACTTCTTTTCAGCCCTTCTTAGTGTTGGGATCACTTCCATCTCCAGCACCTCTGTCTCAGCCCTGACAGAACCAGAAGGAAGGGGTGGGGAGCACTCAGCCAACAAGAGATCCAGGTGTCCCAGGGTCCCACTCCCCACACTGTCTTCAGATGGGAAGCCACCACTTCTTCAGCATTTCCTGCCCCAGTGTGTCCTCTGATCAATGCAAATCTCACTGAGCTCTGAGCTCTGTCTTATCTTTCGAAAACCCATAAGATTCCTTTTCTGATAGATTCACGGACCGTGGAGGGAAAGACCAAAAACCTTATTTCCCCTGTGAGGCTGCCTAGGGGCTGAATTGCCTGAGATGGAAAATGCCACTGGTTTGCTTTGTCCTTATCCCCGGAGCTTATAGTCAGACAATCAGTTTTTTCAGCACTGGTTCATAGGCTAGTGCGCATACCTCACTTAGTCCTTAAAGACACAGTTCAGAAACATGCAGAGTGTCTCCTCTTGGTGTCCCTGAGCCCAGGGATGTCCCCAGCACTGCTTGGAGGGGAAAGCATGGTTTGCTTCCCTCTCGTGGACAGCCATCTGTGCCACGTGCTTTTCTCCACAGTATTTTGGTCCACACTGCTTTCAAGTCCATTGCTTCGGTTTTAATTTCTGGACTTGTTTTGCCTTTTGACCCTGAGAATCAGATTTACTTATGCTGCCACCACTGGGGCTCCCTCTCAACCCTGAATTCTAGTCTGTGGTGGTTTAACTGGTGCCTGAACCTCATCAACCTTGGCAGCTTCCCCCATTGGGCAAGCCCACTGGGTCCCTAGGGGCCCCAAAGCTAGAACTGATATTCAGAATTGCCCAACTGGTGCTCGGCGTGCCCCATGACTCATTAAGTTCATACTCCAGGGCATAGTATGTTCCTCCAGCTTGAAGGCAATGTATTCACCCAACATCTGCTTTCAGCCCTCCCAGGTGCCAGCACTGTGTTGGATGAGCATTCTAAGGAAAGGGGGCGGCTTGTCAAAATGGAGGAAATGGACTTTGGAGTTGGAGAAATTCAAGTTCAAAATAAAGCCACATCAACTAGCAACGTGAGGTTGGGTAAATGAGTTGGGTCTTTGAGCCTCAGTTGTCTCATCTATATACTAGAGATAATTACTACCTTACCTATGGTGATGAGTGATTTGGAATGTTCAGTGGGATGAAGTATTTAAAATACTTGGTGTTCAGGAGATGCTGAATGAGTGGTAGCTACGTGCAAACACAGGCATACCAACAGACACACTGGTATATTTTGCAAAGAAGAAAAGCACAGACCTCAAGTCTCGAGATATTACCTAATGCTTCCCCTATTTATTTTTCCTGTGTCGTCTTCTCCCCATGCCCTGCCTACTAACATGGAACTCGTGCTTATCAGGTAAGGCAGCCGATATGGGATTGTTAATTTGTTTGTGATCAGCTTCCTAAAATAGAGTGACCGTATGCTGCCTTGCAAGTGCGATTGCAAAAGAACACTTGTACCGTGGATGCGTGTGCACATGCGTGTGTGTGCGTATGCGTGTGTATGAGACAACATCAAGCACAGTGTGTGTGCCACTCTAGGCGGGGCCCTCTCATGTGTATCCTTTGATTGGCATTTATTTTTAAAAGGGATAAAAATCCCCCAAACATCAATTTACCATCTGAACCATTTCGAAGCACGCAGTTCAGAAGCGTTAAGCATATTCTTGTTGTATGACCCATGTCCAGAACTTTTTCACCTTGCAAAACTGAAACTCTCTGCACCCATAAACAACCCCCAATTCCCCTCTCCTCCTGGCCCCTGGCAACTTCTGTTCTACTTTCTGTTTCTGTAAATTTGACTACCCTGGTGACCTCATGTAAATGAAAGCACATGGTATTTTTCTTTTTGACTGACATATGTATTCTCCTACTTAAGCCTAACAACCACTTTGGGAGACAGGTCTTATTATTATTTTCTGCCTGATGGATGACAAAATAAAACCTAAGAGATTCATTCAATTCCTATGGGTAGTGTGGGACATGGGCAGGATTCGAACAAACTTGGATCTTGTGGCTCCATGTTGGATGTATATACACAGGTACAAACAGAAAAACTGTGCCAAAAACCAGGCACGTGTATGTTTTCTACACATTTAAATCTCTCCCGATGTTTATTCATCTATTCATAAATATATGGCGATATGTGGCATTATCTGAAGGAGGAAAGACATGTTTGGCTCTGAATCTGTCCTGTGTGGTTGTTGGGAGATGGTGAAACAGGAATATGAAGTTGCCCCTTGTGCCCCTGCGGTCTTTGGGGAAACCTGTGCAGTGACCGGAAAGGGCTCAGGCTCCAGTAAGGAGGATGGGCTTCAACCTTTACTAGCTGGGGGCTCAGGTTTGTTAGGCCTCCTGCAGATGAGAAGACAGGTCAGAAGGTCCAGGGAGACAGCTTGTGTGGAGGGCCCCACTCTGGCCCACAGCATCCCCCCCACTTCACACCACAGACTGGCTGTCTCCGGAAGCCCCTTCCTGCCACATCTCCATGTCCCAGATTCTAAGGGAGGGTTGTTTTCCCTCCCTCCCCTCTCCCTAACATTCCCTCCTCCCCTCCCTCTCTCCCTAGCTGCCCCACCTCTAAAGGCTTGTGCCCATGAAGGAATTCACTAAGAAACCAAATTCCATGTTCAGGCTGACTGCTGAACTCCCAGCCGCGCTGTCAGGGAGATTTCTTGGCCTTTAATGAGGGGAGAATTTGATCCTCAGACTCCTTGTTAAGATAAAGACCTGGCGCGTTTATTAACTCTGTCCAGCTGGGGTACCGGCTCACAGAGAAATAATTAAACACTCTCTGCCTAAGAATGGTCAGGGTCTCAGAGAAAACCTGGCCTGGATCTTGTGAGAAAGGGGAGAAGGGTGATCGGTCACCCCTGGGATGGGAAGCATATCTTCAGAGCCTAAAGCTTGAGAAGAGAAGAGAGTGTCTTCCTCCCTAGAAGAACTCGCTTTCTATTCCCCTCCAGTTCATTTATTCATTTGGCAGATATTCATCAAATGCCTGCTGTTTGCCAGACACTAGGCTGAGTTTGGGGTGAGGGTGAAGGTACTCAGAAGACAGCCAGCTCATGAGTACCATTTTATATGGAAAGGGACTGAGTGCAGAAGGAAGTAAACTGGTCTAGGATGACGGGATCAGTCAGGACTTGGTCCTGTCCTCCTCCATGCCAAGCAGCTCTGACCCCCTGCCTCCCCCTTCGGCCAGCCCTCACTCCTCCCTCCTAGGATTTGACCCTCTTTGGGGTCAGCACTGGAGAGTGCAACTGCTAGATTGTCAGTCCTCTGCGGGTGGAACCATGCCCACCACCTCTCAGCTGGCCCTGAAGCCCAAATCTCAGTACTCTGTTTACTGCAGGTGGAAGATCTCTTAACATAGACAGAATTCAGTGAATAAGGTCAGATAAGGAAAGACTGTGCAAGGGGAAGGATGTAAATGGTCTTGGAAGGAGGAATGGTGTTCGAGACAGAGAAAAGATTAGGAAACAGAGAGAGAGTGTGTGTGTGTGTATGTATGTGTGTGGTATGCACGCAAGCACACTCACGTGGGTAGGGGAACGTGTGTGTGTATGCATGGGCCATTCCAGAGGCCATAACCTAAAGGTCCCTGATGAAACATGGCCCATTTGCAGAATGGTGATATGGAAGACCTGAACTGGAAGGTATATGCATGAGGCAGGCATGCAGGGAGGCAGGCAGAAGGACCCGGGCCCTGCGGTTGGTTGGTGTTGGGAGCGGGAGAGTGTGGAGTCCAAATCTCCAACTCTGTACTTTGCTAGACGTGTGCCCTTGGGCAAGTCACTTACCTCAGCTTGTTTTCTCTAGTGACATGATGGCAATGCCGATGGCTGCGCGGTGCTCGCAAGCGTCCGGTGCACTATGCACGTCAACAGCACCTGCCCTGCTTCCCTGTTTCTTTAGGCATGCACAATCAATTCAGCAACAGCGGAAAGGGCTGTTTTGCACTTGATGATGCAAGTCTATAAGGAAACCTAGGGCTGATCATGTAGCCTAAAATGAGAGACTGAAGAGTTTGGATAGCCTCTCAAAGCTGGAAGAGGTTGGAGGTTGTGACAAGTGACGTGAACAGACAATCTATTTGTTTGCTTTTAGAAAGTTGCTCTCAGGATCGGTAACAAATCTGAGTCTGAAGACAGATCAGGCAAGTGTTTAAAGGACCTAAGTGAGAAGAGAAATGGCCTAGAATAATGTGGTAGAAGGGGGTGGGGAGGAAAGGGAAGGACAAATTACAAAAGGACAACAGCTGTAATAACTAATGTTCACTGAGTATTTGCTGTGTACCTGGTATTGTCTAAGCACCTCAGAGACTTTGCTGATTTAACGTATCAAACGTATTAACTTGTCCTACACCCTCAACACACCTGAGGTGGACACCAGTCTTAACACTTTTTGGAGGTAAGGAAACTGAGGCACGGAGAAGTTGAGGTGCAAATGAGGCACATTTCCACTGCAACTTAATTTAGAATGGATTTTTTCAAAAAGTTCTTAGGCATACCCACACTATAGAACAACCAGTAAAAATACTGATTTTCTCTTTCTTTTTCATATTCAGTGTGAGTAGGTGGCTGTTTGCTTTGAAATGTTTTAGAGTCTTTTATCCATGACTTACACATAATTGTAATAATGGTGTGCATTTACAAATATCACAAGCATATTGCCCCTTGTCTTCATGATGATCGTTTTAAATGGTGGTTTAATATTTTATTGCGTGGATAGACCAGAGCTGGTTTTTTCCTGCTAATATGAACATCTTGGAACATAAATCTTCGACAGCATCTTTTATTATGTTTTAAAGATACATTTCCTGATGATAAATTACTGAATGAAATACAGTACCAATTTCACGGATCTTAATTCATATTGCCAGGATTGCTTTTTCCATGGGGTTGAACTTACAATGTCTCGGCGATGCAGGAGGCTATTGATTTCATGCACCCTTGCCAGCATTGGGTACTATTATTATTCTGGTGGTTGTAGTTTGTTGTTATTAGGAGAAATATGGTCAATCCCTTTCATTCCACATTGCATCTCTTTACTTATTTTTTTAAATTTTTTAAATTTTTTATTTATTTTTGAGAGACAGAGACAGCAAGAGCAGGGGAGGGTCAGAGAGAGAGAGGGAGATACAGAATCCAAAGCACGCTCCAGGCTCTGAGCTAGCTGTCAGCACAGAGCCCAATGCAGGGCTTGAACCCATGAACTGTGAGATCATGACCTGAGCCGAAGCCGGACGCTTAACTGACTGAGCCACCCAGGTGCCCCTGCATCTCTTCACTTATTACTGGAGTGCATTGTTTTCCCTCATAGGGGATTGATACTTGCTGTTTCTCTTCAGTTGTTATTATTTTTTGGTAAAGGCCATTTTTTCCCAAGCAGCACCTTGCATATTAGGATGAGTCAAGGACAAAAAGGGAGGAGGAAAAGGGTAAAGTTGAGGAGCACAGGAGAATGCTTGAGCCAAGGGCCAAGGTAAGGCTTGCTGTCTTCTGGCTCGTATCTTCTTTTTCGGTCTTACTACAAAAATATGTTCATTGCAGGAAAAAAATAAATATAAGCACAAGAGATAAAAATCATGCATATTTCCACTGTTCATAGAGAAGTCCTTTAGCATTTTAGTATATGTGGTTACAGAATCTCTCTCTCTAATTACAGAACATTAAATAACAGGTATACACGCGCACACACACACACACACACACACACACACTCTCACTCGCATATTGGTGTAATAGCATCTATTTTGAGCCTTTTTTCTCCCATCACTGTGCTTCTAGCTCTTCCTACCTTCTCTTCCTCTTTCATTCTCTCTCATCATTTAAATGCCTGTGATTTTGCAGGTGTTGTCGTGGGTCAGGTGTTAGGGTCCTAGAGGAATCCCCCATCTATGGGTCTCAACCAAGTGACACAGTTGGCTGCAGTTATTTCTGTTTTTTTTTTTTAAATCTGATTATATTTGCTACTATGTTCTTTCAACTGACGGAGGACAATTTAGCAAGATTTGGAAGTAGAAACATGGGATAAGTCTTACGTGGGCGCTTGTGCGCATATCTACTTTGGTTCAACGCTAGTTGATTTTCTCTAAATAACTGTTGAAAAGGGCCATGTTGAGCTGACCTCATTATCTCTTTGATTAGAGCATTGAAGTTTCAAGGGCAGATTTCTTTATAGGCCCAGTTTATGGAAATGTAGTTCCATTCTTTTCTCATGCTCCTTTCATGCTTTCTTAGCCTTTTAAAATCTGGTCTAGAGTGATAGTTGGGTTCTAATGAGGCCCAGCAGATGGCCGGCCCCTAAATTCCCAGTCAGAGGCGGAACTTTGGATGGAAGGTTCAACACACTTGTGTTGCATCCCTGCTCTGTGACAAGCTCTTTTACACACATTTAATCTATTTAACTTTTCTACCTCCTGAGACCTGTAAATTGGGAATAATAAAAATCTTGACTTCATAGGTTGGCTGTGGGAGTAAATGACACAAAGAAGGTGAGAGCTGACAGGAGCTGGCACACAGGAGTCAAGGTTAGCTCTTGTCATGTAAAGGGCTGCAATGGTGTTTTCATCCCATCCCTTGTTACCAGGACCTGTAACTCTGGCAGCTTGACTGTAAGGCTCACCTGCAGACCCTATACACCTTCCCGTTCAATCCCTCCACCATCCTAGTAGGGAAACAGTTACCTTCCATTTTAAGGAAGCACCTTAAAATTTATTTATTATTTATTTATTAATTTATTCATTATAAAGCACCTCCTTGGGGTGCCTGGGAGGCTTAGTCGGTTAAGCAACTCTTGGTTTTGACTCAGGTCATGATCTCACGGTTTCGTGAATTCAAGCCCCGTGTCAGGCTCTGTACTGGCAGCCCAGAGCCTGCTTGAGATTCTCTCTCTTTCTCTCTCTCTCTCTCTCTCTCTCCCCTCCCCCTCTTTCTCTGCCTCTCCCTCACTCCTGCTATCTCTGTCTCTCTCAAAATAAACTTAAAAAAAAAATAAAGCTCTTCCTCTATGCCAAGCGCTGTTCTAGATGCTGGGGACACAGTGGGAAGCAGAGCAGATTTCCTGCTCTTATAGAGCTTGCATGCAAGTTCAGGAGACAGACAACACACAACCGAATGAGTACTTTAGGTGGTAGTAAGGTCAGGAGGGGGAATAGAGGAGGATTGGAGGATAATGGTGCGGTAAATAGGAGGTCACTATTGTGCAGAAGGGTAAGGGAAGGCGTCTCTGATGGTATGACGTTTGAGCAGAGGTGTAGGAAAAGTAAGAGACTGAGCCCCATGGATAACCAGGTGAAGCACGATCCAGGCAGTGGGATAACCAGAGGAAACACAATCAGGCAGCGGGAACAGCTCCTACCACGGCTCTGAGGTAGGAATGAGCCCACTGGAGGTTGGAGGCACAATGGAGGGTGGTGTGGGATGGGTTGGGATGGCTTGAGAGGGAGTGTGGAGGGAGAAGAGGGAAGAGAAGTTCTGGCTGTGAGAGAGGAGGATGTATTTTGCAGAGCTCTCTAAGATGCTGTAAGTACTTTAGCTTCTACCGAGTCAAGTAGGAAATCACTGAATGATTTGAGTAGAGAAGTGACCCGTGATCTAATGTTATAAGGTGTCACTATGGCACTGTACACCATGGGCAAGGCCAGAAGCTGGGAAACCAATGTGATGGCTATTGCAATATTCCATGCAAGGGATTAATGGGACCTTGGATGTTGGTGGTGATGGGGTAAGTGTTATGAACAGGTGAGCTTGCAGAAGGTGCAGGAGGCAGGCTTGGCTGATGGACAGAGGTAGAATGTGGAAGTACACTACTTGAAGGTCTTGAACCCAAATAACTAGTAGAGTGCACTTGCTATTTACCAAGAGGGGGAAGACAGGGCAGAGTAGGAATCAAGAGGTTGGTCTGGGGCATATTGACTTTGAGAGGTCCATTACATGGTCCAGTTGAGATGATAAAGTGTAGTTAAATATTGAGTCTATGGTTTTGATGAGAGGTCTGGGATAGGCCAACATTTAAAAGTCTTTGGCATATACATAGTATTTAAAGCCATACATAAGATCGTGAGGGAAATGAGTATAGACAGAAAGTAGAAGTGGCCTGAGGACTGAGCCTGCCAGCATTTCAAGGTGGCACAGGTGAGGGAAACCCACCACAGATAAGGAAATCAAAGCTTGGGGGAACCAAGCAGTCTGCTTCCTAGTGAGTGGCAGAGATGGGAATCCAAGCTCTATAGGTCTGACTCTGAAGTCTGTGTTCTTAAGCTCTTAGCCGTACTCCAAATGCTGGATCAAAGAGGGCTTTTCCTGGAGACGTAAAACATGGGTGGCTTGGCTTGCCCAGTCTTCTAACCGTGCTGGAATAGCAAGCTGGGCCCTCAGGTTTGAGCAAATAAGACACTTCATTTGTTGGTAGAACCATATGACGCATCCATCAGCTCCACCTGGTGTAGTACTCAAGAATCTCAGGGGAGCCAGAAAGGTCTGGTAATTAAGAAAGATTCCTTTCCTGATCTGCAGTGGGTCACAGTGACTGTCAGGGTCGAAAGATTGATGCCTTAATAAAGACCACCTGAAAAGGCAATTGACCAGCAAGGGAAAAAAAACCATTGCCACCCACCCACTACCAGCAGTATCTCTGTCCAGATATCCACCATAGACACAGGGCTGCTTGCAACTGTCTGCACCAGATGTCACTTGGTCTCATTTTATAGTTGTGAACAATCCTGGAACAACCAGGAGGATGCCTTCCTTCCTTTACTGATAAACAGTGCTGTCTGCCCAGTTCCTGGACTAGATGCACAGAGATAAACGAGACTCTGGTCTCTTGCTCTCAGGAGTTCAGAATATCCTGGAGGCCGTAACTGCCGTCAAGATTGTGAACAAGCCAAGAGTTCAGTTTCATAATACTGCATGTATTCGTATTATAATATTCTAAAATTTTATTTTTTGTAAATATTTATTTTTGAGAGAGAGAGAGACAGAGAGAGAGAGAGAGAGTAGGGGAGAGGCACAGAGAGAGGAGGACAGAGCATCTGAAGCAGCCTCTGCACTGACAGCAGCAAGCATGATGCGGGTCTCAAACTCATGAACTGTGAGATTATGACTTGAGCCGAAGTTGGATGCTCAACTGACTGAGCCCCCCAGGAGTCCCTACAAATTTATTTCTATAATGATATGGAGATTAGAGCTCCGTGTGTTGTAAATGCTCAGTTAAGTTATTCACTAAAGTGTGAGTGGACTCATAAAGGAAGTGCTTTCAGCTATGACTTTACCAATAAAATAGATACATGATTTCAGAAGAATCACTCTTCTCTGGATCTTAGTTTTCCCATCTGTCAGACAGGGGTTCCTGGGAGATCTTTTAGATCTAACAATAGGATTTGTTGAAAGGTCTGAAAAGCCCCAGGAAAACTCCCCTTCCTAACATGCTGCTACATACTATGATGTGTGTTTCGTAGGATAGGCAGTGTAGAGGTTTAAGAAAGGGAATCAGATGCGTGCTGTGTACAATCTGTCTTCCCTCTTTGGAGCCACCTCCTCTCTCACAATTCCTCAGATCACAAATTCTCAGGAGTTCAGCCTAATGGGAGACTTAGCTGGGCACCTTGCCATTGGGCAACCCAGTGGCAAGGTGGAAAAAATGTGAGTTATCTTTGCCTTTTTAAGTGCCTGCCAGGATCAGTACATATGTTGGCAAGGAATATGGCTGCTTAGAGCTTCCTTATGCCTTGAGTCAGATGGCTGGTTCCCCAATCCAGAATTCAGGCAGATGGAAGGCATGTTGGAAAAAGGAGGGGTCGTCTTTCCTTGGATACTTCCTGAAAGAGAACTTGCTGTTTTATTTGCTTTAAGGACAGGAAGTTGCTGTGTGAAGCTTCTAGTGTAGAATTTTCCTAAAGGAGACCTTCTCTTGAGACTGTTCTCTCTGTCCTTTTGGCCATCATGTTAGTGCTGGCCCTGGCTTTTTTTTTTTTTTTTTTTTTTTTTTTTTCCCTCAGAAGGACAATTGCATAGCTTCTAGTCAGGATCTTTCTTCATCAGTCCTTCTCCAGCCCACTTCCTACTAAGGAACTAGGGTTATCTTTTGGGGAATAAATAAAATAAAAAGGGCAGGCGCCTGGGTGGCTCAGTCATTAAGCATCCAACTTCAGCTCAGGTCATGATCTCACAGTTCATGAGTTCAAGCCCTGCTTCAGGTAAACACAAGCCCTCCCCCCCCCCACCTTGGGTAAAACACAAACCCCAGGTGAGCCCCACTTCTCTCTCTCTCTGCCCCTTGCTCACCTGTGCCCTCTCTCTCTCAAAATAAATAAATAAATAATAAAAGGGCAAACAAAATACTCCAAACAAACTAGCTCATGTCATCCTCCTGTTCTTGAGCCCTCCCAAAGGCTACACTGCACTTAGAATCAATACACGCACCCAACTGGGTAGGGTCTATAAGACCCAGGCGGGGGTGGCCCGTCAGCCTTTTCCATCCCTTCTTGTCAAAATGGTCACTGCTTTTTCGCTCACTAATACCATCTACTTTTTTTTTTTTAAGTTTATTTAATTTATCTCGAGAGTAAGAGAGAGCACAAGCAGGGTAGTGGCACAGAGAGAGAGAGAGAGAGAATCCCAAGCAGGTTCAGTGCTGTCAGCACAGAGCCAGACACGGGGCTCGAACTCAAGAACAGTGAGATCATGACCTGGGCTGAAATCAAGAGTCAGATGCTCAATCCACTGAGCCACCCAGGTGCCCCCCTTCTTTGGTTTTTTGAATCTGCTGTGTTCCTTCTGGCCTCAGGGTTTTGTCTAATCTTTTCTCTCTGCTTGGGGTTCTCATTTCTACTCCTTTCTTCCTCCCCTGATGAAGTTCGCCTCCTCAGAGAGCCTATCCTGGACCATTTTATCTGAAGTTTAATGTCTCACTCTTGTTCCAGTTCAGCTAATGGTACACTGCTGCAGATATTTTATTAATTTGTTTCTTTGTATCTTTTCCTACCACTCCTACGGAACTGTGAACTATCAACTCCAGGAGAGCAGAAACCTGTGATTTATGGCTGTCTCCATCTCCAGTGCCTGCCTCAGTGCCAAGCTGATGCTCACGAAATGTTTGCTAAACCACTGCCCTGGTTCTGCTTAACTTCTGGATGTGAACCTCCACCCTGACCCACTTAGCGTCACCGTATCAGAGTGCTGGCAGTCCCCCAGTGGGCAGTGTTCTTCTTCCCCTGCCCCTGCACCTGTGCCACACCTTCTGCCTGCAATGCCCTTCTTCCCTATTGGCCTCCTGAAACATCGACTCAGCCTTCCAGGCTCAGCTCAGACATCAGCTCTTCTTCAATGCGTGTCCTCATCCTTCCTAGTGAAATGGGAAGCACCAGCCTCATGGTGTGGGGTGTGCACCCCTGAATCACAGCCTTTTTCACTGGGTCGTCCTGCCCCTCTTCTATCTACTTCCCCCACTAGCTGAAAATCTTGGGAACAAGGAGGACATCTGGTTCGTCTTATCTCCCCACCTCTTCTGTTTGTCACATAGTAAGGGTCCAGTAAATGTGGAGGGAATGGGTATGTTCATAAAGGAACTTCCTTTGTGAAATTTCAGTGTGTGGAGTCTTCCTCTCTGAGGAATTCCCATGTACACACCTCCTGTTTGGATATTCTCTCTTGGAAATTTTCTCTGGGGTTCCTGGATCAGGGAGACCATCTCTCTGGTTTTTGTCTTCTGGGATTAGGCCGTCGGTTTGGTTTAGAGAACAGTTTGCTATCCTGCTTTCAAAGGAACCTGGCAGTTAGTACATGTCCCATGGTGGGTAGAGGAGTAGACAGCCAACCCTCCCAGACATTTTTCTCCTCTGCCTACCACTAGGACTGGTTGTTAGGGGTTCATTCAGTCTGTCATTTATTCACTCATTTCCGCTGATCTCTGGCTGTGTGCCAGGCAGTGTCGGGGCTGTGGTCACAGAAAGGTGAGAGGTCCTGTTCCTAACATTGTCCTTGTGGATAGGGAAGCACACACAGGCAGTACATGGGAGGAGTGTGTGCAGAGTCATGTGGGAGCAGAGGAAAAAGAGGCCTTGCATCCACCTGGAGGGGTTCAGGAGATCTTCTGAGGACAGGGGCTCATTATGTGAACTTTTGATAGGTGAGTAGAATTGTTCATGGATAAGGAGGTGAGAAAGCGAGGAAAAGAAAGCTAGGGAAGGCACAGGGAAGGACTCACAAGGCCTAGAGTGGGGAGTTGAAGGCATGCTTGAGAAATGACAGAGTTCACTCAAGTCCAGAGCTTTGCTGCTCAGTTCTGAGCGTGGACCAACAGCATCAGCATTGCATGGGAACTTGCTGGAACAGGGGGATTGTTTTTTAATGTTTATGTATTTTTGAGAGAGAGAGAGAGAGACAGAGACAGAGACAGAGACAGAGACAGAGTGTGAGTGGGGGAGGGGCAGAGAGCGAGGGAGACACAGAATCTGAAGCAGGCTCCAGGGTCTGAGGTGTCAGCACAGAGCCGGGATGCAGGGCTCAAACTCATGAAGGTGGGATCATTGAGCTCCACCCCAGACCAACTAAATCATAATCTGCATTTTAACAAGAGCCCCAGGTGGTTCCTGCCCACATTAAAGCTTAAAAGAAAGTGGGTAAAGTGGTGTTTTTCCAAAATCATCATCAAAATTAATGCAATTCCGGGTGCCTGGGAGGCTTAGTCCATGCAGCGTGGGACTCTTGATCTGGGGGTTGTGAGTTTGAGCCCTGTGTTGGGCGTAGAGATTACTTAAAAATCTTAAAAAATTATGCAATCAACATTGGAGGGTTTAAAAAAATAGATTGTGGGGCCTCACCTAAGGTTTCTGAATCCGTAGCTCTGGGTAGATCCGGAGAACTTGCATTTTCCAAGAGTTTGTGGGTGATGTTGATGCTGCTGGCCTCAGCTGCACACACTGAGAACCTCTGGGATAAGTAGGGTGGGAAGAGTAATTTCTAGGAAATGAGCTTGGGCAGGGAGCAGGAGTCATTGCTGCTGGGCCCTGACTGGGGAAGTTTGGGCTGTATCCTGGAGTGTTGTGGACCACTGCGGGGTTTTGATCCAGGAGAGGGATGTGGTCTGACCTTTATGTTTGCAAGACCCCCTTGGTGGCCTGTGACAGATGAACTAGATAGTGACAAGGAGGCAGACTATCACTGTTCTAGGTGAGACCTGTGAATCCTGAATCAAGGCAGTGAAGGCTTCAAGATAAATTGGGGGTTAAATATGGGAGCCGGCAACTGATTGAGTGTGGGGGTGGGGATCAGAAGCCTCCCTCCCACCCCCTGCCTGGATGCAGAGCCCGCCTGTGGCTCTCTCCCTGCCGCTGGTTGTTGCTTTTCTTGCCGTGAAAGCTGCCCCGTCTTCTTTGCCTTCTCTTCACAAGGCCTCTGGCCTCATCTGACAGGTTTCAGCCTGCAGTGTTTGAAGAAAGGGGTGCAGTAAACCATTCAGAAGTAGAATTTATTAATGGGAGGCATGTAATTACTGCCAGACCCAGCAATCTGAAGAGTTTATGGCTTAAGTGTTTGGTGTCATTCATTAAAACAAAGTGGGCTCTTGGCATGGACGCCATTACCCTGTGACCAGACCGTCTGTTTCTGTGAGAGCCCCTCCCCCCAAGTCTGCAAGTTAAGCCAGGCTGAAGAGGCAAAGGCAGACACGTCAGCGAGGCAGGGGTCTGGCTCTGTGGACGATGGACCTCTCTTGGGGCCCTTGGAGGTACAGGTCCTGGTTCCAGAGTGGGAATCCTGAGTTGGGGGTGGGGGGATTATGGCCTGTCTGCTTTTTGTCTCCTGGACTTCTGATTCCATAGTCACATGTCAGCAGAACCTTTATGGAGGGCAACCCCACACATGGGTGACTTCTCCAACACCTTCCTGTCCATTTCACCTCTCTGCCGACCCTGACCGAACCCTTTGATGCAGACCCAGAGGTTAGCATTGTCTCTTGACAAATGAGAAACCGAGGCCAGCCCAGAGAAGCTTGAGAGTCTCCCAAAGTCATAAGGCCAAGGGAACATGCTCATGCTGAGCTCTCATGAAGCCATTTCTGTCCCAAGGCAGGCCAGGCCAGCCCAGCTCTGTGATGAGAAGGCTGGTTGGTTTTGGGGACAGACCTGGCTGTCGGAAGTGCTGCTTGCTGCAGGACTCGAGTTCAGACCCAGGATTTATCTTGACCCATTCTGCATACTTGGGAAAGACGCTCTAAGCCTCAGTTTCCCCAGGATTTATCTTGACCTGTTCTGTGTACTTGGGAAAGACACCCTAAGCCTCAGTTTCCTCAAATGTAAATCAAGGAGAGGGAGATAGGTTAGGTCCTTTCCAGGGTGTTGTGAGGACTAGGTGGCATTGCAGGGCTTGGTGCTGGCCTGCCCTCTTTCCTTTGACTCGGGACCATCTCTGGGCCTCACAGAAAAACCCTGTACTACTCAGGACAGGGCCGTGGATGCTCAGATGAGATAATGGAGGGAATATGCTTTGGAAAATCCATGCACATCATTCAAATGTGAGGTAATAATAGGAACAACGAGTCTGCCACCACCCTGCCAAGAAACTAGCAACTTTTGAGACAAAAAACAGGCTGGAATTCTAGAATCCTCATCATCATGATCGGTTTTGGACAGAAAAACTTTTCTGCTCTTTCAAACATTTATCTCAAAAGGTTATTTTGTTTTGAGGACTGGAGAGCATATGTATGAAGCACAAAGTGGGGGCCACAGTAGGTACTGGATAGCTGGCTGGTATTAGTATGCTAAGTAGGATACTGCTCCATTGACTGTAAGCTCTTCCAGGCGGGGCATGGACATGCGATTTATCATAGTATTCTCTAGTGCCCAGCACAGGTCTGTAAATGGTAGGTGCTCAGCAATTCTTTATTAAGCTGAACCAAATTGAATTCTGTCATATTACATGGGTTCTTTGAAGGGAGAGCCTATGTTTTACTCATTTCTCTCTCTTCCCAGAGCCAAGCCCAGCATCTGGCCCAGAGTAGGTGCTTAGTACATCCAGGCTGGATAGAAATGAAGCACAGTGAAAAATAAGGCAGACTATCTAGTGTCTGCCCTGGACCATGGGCGGAACTCAGGGCTCCAGGTAGGAAAGGAGTCTGGGATTTGTAGCCTGAGTAGGTACCGGTCAGATGACAGGCTTACTTCAAAGGCATGTGGTGGGGAGTGGAGGGGATGCGGTTTCTCGAATGCCTTTCTGGCGGCGTGGGAGCCTCAGCTGGCGGCAGCAGGGGGGTAGGGGGAGGTTGCCAGTCATAGCGGAGGCCTCAGCCGGGGCTTCAGAGATGGAACAAATGAGCCAGAGGAGAGGAAGCAAGTCAGATGGAGACAAAACACACTTAAAATCTATTCCTCTCTCTGCGTCCGCAGGAACCGACATGGCTGCCTGTGTGCGTGCATGCGTATGTGCACTGGAAGGAAAATAGGCTTTGCAGCCAAATAAATCTGCTTGCAGATCCTCTCAGTGCAAGCCAGGGGTATGGGATCTCGAGCGTGTTTTATTTTTCTGAATCTCTATTTCTACATCTAAAACAATGGGATCGGTAATTCTTGTTGTGGATATGAAAACAGTGTTTTTTGTAAAAAAAGAGCCATTTCTTAAGCACCTGCCCCCTACCAGGCACTGAGCCTAGTAGCTAGATGGGTTTAAACGGTAATCTCCTTCAGCATCCTGTAAAGTCTGTATTCTCATCTCCAGTCTCCACTTTGGAGCAGAGGAAACTGAAGTTCGGAGGCATTGAGCAGTTTGCTCTAACAACAGTCCCAATGCCTGACTGGACTCTTCTTGCAACGATCACGCTGTGGCTATGGACATGGTGATTGTATTTTGTGAATCTTAGTCGAGCCTTAAATTCTACCCTAGTGGCAGCTTTCCCTTATTGTCAGCACTTTTCCTCTTTCCACGCCCCCTTTTTTAAATTAATTAATTAATTAAAGTTTATTTATTTTGAGAGAGAGCAAATTTATTTATTTTGTGTGTGAGAGAGAGGGAGAGCGAGCGCACATGTACGCACACCTGAGCATGGTGGGGGGAGGGGCAGACAGAGAAGGAGAGAGAATCCCAAGCAGGCTCCCAGCTGTCAGCCTGGACCCCGGCGCAGGGTTCGATCTCATGAACCATGTGATCATCACCTGAGCCGAAATCAAGAGTCAGACGCCTAACTGACTGAGCCACCCAAGTGCCTTTCCACCCCCCCTTTTAAAAACAGTGAAACCTTTGGCTAACCAGGCAGCTTATGGAAGAGGGGTGAGTTCCACCAAGCAATTTAAGCGTGACCTGGTTCTCTTTGTCCAGGTGCTCTTTGACTTCCACAGGATGTGGACCAGGAAATTATTTCTAGGTGTCTACATGGGGAAAGAGGGAAAGATGCTGAGAGGGAAACTTTTGGGTAATCCAACAACATCTGAAATATCAGAAACTGTCCTTTCTAAAGAAAACTATCAACTCTTTTGCCCTTTTTTGGGAGTCTTTCTTTGAACCTTTAGCCAAATATGCAATAAATGTGGAAGATAGGGAGAGCAAATGAACTTTTATTGAAAGCTATCATGTGCCTGTGTCTTCTTGATGCATTACTTCTTGCTTCCTTGCAGTTAGCCTGGACTGTAGGCATCGTTGGATCCACTCACCACATAAAGATCACTGGCCACATAAAGATGCTCAGGGAAGCATACATGTGTCTGAGACCACACAGTGATCAGGCGTCAAAGCCAGGACTCAAACCTTAGTCTATTTGGTCCTGAAGCACTGGCTCTTTTTTCTACTGTTCTCTGCTTCTGAGTCTGCAAGTGAGTCTGCTGTTGCTACTTCTAAACTCCTCTTGATGAGGAGCCCTGCCTTTTGTCCTGTGTAGCCCCAGGGAGACCCTGGGAAAACCGCACGTCAGCAATTTCAGAAGAAAAAGGACTTTAGCCTTGGGTCTGTGCAAGACCACAGAGGTCTCTGTAGCAGCAAATGGGGGAGCATAGCTTTTGGAAAGCACTCTTTGTGGAATAGACACCAGCTGGATGTTTCCATTTCTGGATGTGGACTCAGACTTTAGGAATAGGCTGTATGTTTTCCCTCCCCTTCCCTTCCTTCTCCTTCCCCCTTCTCCTTCTCTTTCTCCTTCTCCTTCTCCTCTCCTCCTCCTCCTCCTCCTCCTCTTACTTCTCTGCTCCTCCTCTACTTCCTCCTCCTCCTTCCTCCCTTCTTCCCTTCCTCCTTTCCTTTCTTCCTTCCTTTTTTCCTTCTTTCCTTCCTGCCTTCCTTTTCTCCTGCCTTCCTTCCTTCCTTCTTTCCTTTTTTTGTCAGAGTTTGTTAGCTTGAAGGAGGAGAAGGAAGGAAGAAGCCTGGGAGGGGAGTTCCTTTCAGTTCATCCAATTTAAAGTGAGTATCATGGTTTAAAATAACCCATGTGCAGATCCCATTATTTAGTGACTTTACTTAGATCCAGGCTGTTATGAGTGGAAGATGCCCTACCTGTTTTACCTTTTCTTTTTTTTCCAAAATTTTTAAGTATTTTTTTATTTTGAGAGAGAGCATGAGCAGGGGAGGGACATAGGGAGAGAGGGAGAGAGAGAATGCCAAGCACGCTCTGTACTGTCAGATGTGGGGTTTGTACCCACCAACTCTGAGACCATGACCTGAGGCGAAATCAAGAGCCGGATGCTGAAGTGACTCAGCTACCCAGGTGCCCCCCTGCCTTGTTTTTTAAACAATTTTTTAACAAGAATTTTTAACAAATTCTTGAAGTGTAGCTGGAGAAATATAAAAACAAGCCACCAAGTGGTTGGTTTGCATGCCATCCCTAGGGTTCTGGGGTGGTGGAAAGCTCACAGACTTTGGAGTTCATGAGATGTGGGTTTGAATTTCAGCCATGTTGCTGATCTGTGTGGCTTTGGGACAGCCATCTAACATCTCTGGCCTCAGTTTCCATATCTGTAAAATTGTCGCTGGGAGGCAGGGGTGCTAGAGCACCTGGCTCCATGGGCCCCAGACAAACCAGGGTTCTGCCACTCACCACCGACAAAATCCAAAAGCAGAGAGACAAGTGGTAGTAAAACAAGAAAGAAATTTATTTCAGTGAGGCAACACCAGGAAGACAGTGGACTAGTGTCTCAAAGACTATCTCCAAAGTGGCAAAAATACTCCTACTTTTACATCTGGAAAATGAGGGACAAAAGTCGGTGGATACGTGCAGATGGGCAGTAAAGGTCAAGTCGACCATTGTCTTGGGGTCATTCAGCGGGGTCTTGCTGACTTCAGGGCAGTCCCTATTGCTTGAGGGGTAGTTTCGGGATGCTTTGCCTGCAGGGTCTTCTGCCTGAGTTAAAAGATAAGCTGCAAGAGGAACTTAATTAGTTAGAAAGTACAGACTGAAGTCAGAGGCAGCTGGAGGCAGCTGAAGACATATCTGGGTCCTCCTTCACAATGAGTATTATAATGTCTGCTTCTTAAAGTTATCATGGTCCTAAAGTGCCTGAGACTTAGCAGACAGTCATTAGATGTTAGTTACTTTTGTCTCCCTGTACACAAAAGTACAAATTCATTATCTGTATTCTCTTATGTAGGGAGGTGGGCATGAGTGATGACCTATATTTTTTAGGGCATCTTGGATCCACCCACATTGTTGGCAGGGACCGTCAGCCGCGGTTTAAGACTTAAGCCAGTGCCCATTATGTCATTATGGAGCCTGCAGAAGCGATTACTAATGTTACTTTTCCAGTTCACTGCAGAGCAGAGGGGCGAGTTTTTCACACTGCTGGCGTTTTGTTGGAGCACGACGATACAAATCACAGATGACTTCCTCGGCAGATGTGGCTCTGTAGAACTGCAGTGTGCATTTACAAGGGGTTTAATGAAAGCCTGGCAGCCTTCCAGATTTGAATCAGTCCTCTGGGGTTCTCGGCTCATGCACACAGAGGCCAGTCTGCAAATGTCCACCCTGTTGATGGTGTGGGGAATGCTGGGGTAAAGCGTTTTTACCTGGGAAACAAAGCCAAACCTAGCTGGCTGGGTTCATGGGCTTGGGGCCTGGGAGATGGAACAGAGACATGGAAGGGAAGTTGGTAGGAGGAAGGCGGCCTACATCTGGAAGATGTCCAGATGGCTGCTGCCCAGCTGGGGGGTGATCTGGGCCAAGGATGGAATGATGGCTTTCCCAGATGTTTGGGGCTCACACTCTTCCTCGCCATGGGTTAAGCTAAAAGTAGCGAGCAGGAGCCACAGTGTGGGATATAGAATAAGAAAATCATTTCAGGTAAGTTGATAATATACTTTAGAACTGGACTTGTGGCCTCAGCCTGAACTGTTCTTACTCTTCAGTTGGCCAGCTTGCCACGTCTTCTCATTTATTTCGGCTTTAGTGTCATCTCCTTGGAGAAGCCTCCCTAGCTCACCGCCCTAAAGAGAATCTCCAAGCTCTTTGCCGCGTGCTATCTTTGCTCTGCGTTTATTTCATAACGTATCTCACATGATTTGCCTGGTTTTTTTTTCTGCTTTGGTCCTTTTGTAGAACTCCTTGAGGGAAAGAGCTCTCTTCGTCTTGTTGACTAGGGTCACCCAGTGTCTAGAGGGGTGCCTGGCACGTGGTGGAGATTCCATAAATACCATTGCACGACTTAATAGATTGTTGTACAAGAATAAGGTAGATGAGTGATTGTAGCTTAGTGCTACCATTTCAAAATGCTGCATGACTGTCCAAATTATTTAATCTTTCTTAGTCTAGGATTCAACATCTGGAAGAGGAAAACATACAATAGAAGGGAGCTGTTCACGTAGTGTTTAGCACATAAAAAATGCTTAATCAGTTGAAGTTATTATTCAGTCCTTGACGAATTAACTACCAACAAATATTTACCAAAATTTCTATTCAGCTAGTATCTGTTGAGATCTAGTGTACGCCATGCCTCATGCTAAGCACTTTTGCATGCATTATCTCATGCAGCTCTTCACGACGACCTTGTGAGAGATTCTTCCCCGTTTAGAATAGAAGAACAGAGGCTGAGAATTCACGTCCTGAACAAGCTTGCCTAGTTGCTCAGTGGCAGAGGCCGTATTAGCTCCATTTATGTTTTGAAAGCCATAATTTCCCCCCCATAATTCCAGGCTGCTTCCTATTAACACTCGCTCTGGATAAATAAACATAAGGAAGCCACATTCTCCGTCCGCTGGGGGCTCTGGTTTAGGTGATAAGACACATGTAAGAATAAAGTGAACACTAATAAAAACCAAGGTTTTTACACTGCTTTGAAGTTTACAAAGATTGTCCCAATATTTACAATACGTTCAAGTTTTAAAAGATTATTATCCAGGACATATAAATAATTCACACGAGTCAATAAGAAAAACAAACAACTCAGTGGGAAAATGGACAGATCATGAACAGGCAGTTCAAATGGCCAATAACCACGTGAAAAGATGTTTGGCATCACTAGTCATGGGGAAATTCAAATGAGAACGAGATACCATTTCCCATCAGTCAGATTGGCAAAAATAACAGAATACTATAAGTTAACAAGGATAAAGGGAAAGGGGAACTTTTACACCACGCTAATGGTCCTATAAAATGGTAAAATCAGTTTGGGAAGCCACTCGCAATGCCTGTGTTAGTGAATATAAACTTGCCCTTGGAACCAGGGTTTCCTCTAAGCAATTCAGTACCTTAGAGAAACTTTTGCATGCATTCAGAAGGAGATGTACAAAAATGTTCAGTTTTAGCATTTTATGTAATAGTGAAGTATTGGAGATGATATAAAAGTGCATTGATAGGGGAATGGGTAAATAAACTGGTCTTCTGTAGGTGAAATATGAGCCAGCAGCTGAAGGAGCTCTGCTCAGTGACATGGATAAATCACAGACACATGTCATTAAATAGAAAAGAGCAAGTTGCAGAAAGATACAGACAAGATCATTTATGCACGTTAAAAAAAAACATGCAAAGCAATTCTGCATGTTTAAAAGGAACTCTCTTTATATATCATAAAGATCTGGTCAGGAAGAGTACATGCTGCTACATGATAATAATTACTTCTGGGGGTGGGCGGACCAAGGTCTGGGAAGCTTGCAGAAAGGACTTCTACTGAACCTTCAACTAACTGGAGTTTAAAAAAAAACACATCTGAAGCAAATATGGCAGAATGTTAACATTGTTAGATCCAGGTGGTGGGCTCATCTTGTTTGTTCTAATAACCTTTGAAGTTGTCCGTGTGTAAGGGGTAATTTATAAAGCAAACAAACAACCCAGAGTTTCCTTCCCCACCCTTAGGCAGTGTGCTCCTCCTTAGGGCCCTGGAGCCAGCTAGAGCCAAGAGGGGAGCAGATGTGCCATATGCAGTGTCCTGTCCCACCTCTCCTGGCACCTGCCTGTTGTGCTGCTTGGGGCAGTGTAGGCGGCTGGGCAGGTGGAGAAGAGAACTGATGGTGGGGGTGGGGCTGGGGGGCAGGGAAAAGGAGGAGAGAACCAGGAGAGCCAGGGGTGCTGAGGTTTTGAGAAGAGGCTGAAGGATCTGAGGTTCAGAGAAAAGGAGTAATTTAGTCAAGGTCACATAGAGGCAGAGCTGGAATCTACTTCTGGTTACTTCACATTCAGGCCCAAGGCAAGTGTGTGCCAGGGCAGGAGGCGGGGACACTGGAGGCCACACCTCCAGGTCAAACCACAGCACTGGCTCCGCTATTTAGTGGCAATACAGGCTTAGGCACCCCACCTAACTGGACATGATGTGCACAGAGGGACTGGTGGGGCTAGTATGGTGTTTACGTCTCAGCAGCAACTCCTTGCAAACAGGTGCTGTCAGCACAGGCATCAGCATTGCAACTGTCCCAACCTTTCTTCAGTAACTCCTTTTATTACCCCCTCGTCCCACCTTCCCCCTTCTTCAACCCAATGGGATGGTTTCCTGTGGGCAAGCATCCAGTTTCTCTGCGTCCGAGAAGTAGTCTCAGCATTCCAAACCCAGAGGCAAACAGGAAGATCACCTCTATTTCTCCGGGGCCCTTGTTCCTATGAGTGTAGTCTGAGGTCTCATAAATTTTGGGAGCAGCCATGTTACACATCTCTAGGAAACTATCAGCGAAAACCCCTGAATCTTTTTATTTTATTTTTCCAGCTTTATTGGGATACAGCTGACCTATAATATTGCGTAAGGTGTACAATTTGATGATTTGATATGTGTATATATTGTGAACTACCTGAACATTTGTATATCATTTACAATTAAAACATAACTTTTTGTTCCCCCTTTACATTTGGTTTTCAGACTGAAATGTGCAATCCTGAAAAGAAAAAGGAGGGAAGAGCAGGATAAAAAGATCTTACAGCTATGGAGGAAATGAAATTCCTCTTATTTGTGGGGTTTAGAGAGACTGGTATATTTTTGCTCTTTTCAAAGAGTTCTATGACATTAAAACTTGGAGAGCATAGAGGTGAACACATATTCCTCCTTTTCTTCTAGTAACAACTATTCCAACGAACAGCTCCTTTTCCATCCCCATGCAAATTTTTGTTTTATTTGGTATTATCGTGGTCTTATGGATTCTTCTCTTTTTTTATTGTTGATGCTATAAAACCATTGCCATCATTATTTGCCTTGATTTCCCAAATGGTTTGACCAGTGGAAATTCCTTTAAACCAGAGCCTATGTTTGTTTGTTTGTTTGTTTGTTTTTGGATACATTTCCAATAATCTTTGAGTACTTCCTTATTCTCTGGCACAAGATGTTCCAGATTTACCTTGTACTTTCCTTGCCCCAGAGCCAGAATCAGCTATTTCTCCAAGGAGCACTGGCTGTTTTCAGTAGACAATGGTATTTAGAAACCAAGATTTGGACATTATGTGCTCTCTGTATTACTGGGGTATCATTACTTTTGGGCCCTTTCAGTTCAGAGCTGAAATAAATAAATATGTGTGTGTGTGTGTGTGTGTGTGTGTGTGTCTATATCTTAGAGATATTGGAGTCTGTGATGGTTAATTTTATATGTCAATGTGGCTGAGCCAAGGCACCCTGATATTTGGTCAAACATTATCGGGGATGTTACTGTGAGGGTGTTTGGGGATGAGATTAACATTTAAATCAATGAACTTTGAGTAAAAAAGATTGCCTTTCATACTGTGGGTGGGTCTCATCCAATTACATGAAGGCCTGACTAGAAAAAAGATGGATTTCCCCTGAGCAAGAGGGAATTCTGCAGCAGACAGCCTTTCGACTTAAACCAAAACACAGGCTCTTCTCTGGGTCTCCACTTGCTGGCCCATCCTGCAGATTTTCTCAGCCTCTGTAACTGTGTGAGCCAATTCCTTAAATAAATCCCCCCACCATATATACATATACATCCCATTGGTTATTTTTCTATGGACAACCCTGGCTAATACAGAGTCTGATATCTCTAGTCCAAATTCAATGCCATACGGTCCTCGATCACCTTACTCATTCATATTTATATCATCCATTCTTTTACAATGAGAGTCTTGGTTTCCAAAAGAAAGTTAACATAACAAGTCAACTCTTGTGGACTCTTCAAAAGTGCCAATGTCATGGAAGGAAGGAAGGAAAGAAGGAAGGAAGGAAGGAAGGAAAGAAGGAAGGAAGGAAGGAAGGAAAGAGGAGGAATGATACATAGAAATAGAATTAAAGAGGTAGGATAAGCAAATGCAGTGCATGATACTTGTTCGAACTCTGGAATGGAAAAAAGAAAACAGAGCTATAAAAGACATAGTTGGGAACCTTTAAATATGGAATGGATGTTAGATAATATTTTGTAAATACTGAATTATTGAGCCATAATGATATCATGTGAAAGAGTATAATGGTCAGAAATAGGAGATGCATGTTGATTTGTTTAGAGATGCGGTGTTTTGATGTTGGTAAGTTATGCTTAGATGGTTCACAAAATATATACATACTAATAGAGAGATAGACTGATAGAAGGAGTGTATGTGTATGTATGTTGCGGGGGGAGAAGGAGAGAGCAAATGTGGCAAAATAGGAACAGTTGGTAAACCTAAGTGTAGAAAAAAATAGGCGTCAGACTGTTAGGCAGTTAGACTATTAACTTTTCTGTTGAAATTTTTAAAAATAAAAAAAGTAGGTGAAATGGTAGCAGGTATTATGCATCAAGTATTACATATCTAGTAGCAAGAGTATCACATATCTAGTGTGATGTGTCAGGAGCAAGTATTCCATATCAAGCACTGGCTTTATGCTCGGCTTGTGTTAAGCACTCTGCATACACAGTTGGTTTATGTAATCTTCATGGCAGTCCTCGGAGGGAGGAATTGCCTTCCAGTTGGGGCATCTACAACTCAAAGAGGAAGGTGCAGGAAGGCATAAGGTCACCCAGCTAGCAGGAGAGGAAACTGAGGCCCAGTGACCTGACCAGGTCATCAGATAGATAGTGACCAGTGTAGGACTAGGGCTGAGTGTATGATTCTTACTCGGTGGGGGTGGGGGGGTGGGAGGGGGGCTTGGTCTGTTGCACCAGAAAGATTCTTCCTCATTGTTTCCTTGCCCACTGGAGCTCTGTTTAGAGAAAGATTTCTGCCAATTCTACCAGGCTCGTTGCAAAGAGAAAAGACTCTGTTTCCCAGTTCTGCTTTGAAAAAGATAAGGCATCCAGCGTCCTTTCCTTGGCTCTTGTTCAGACCCTTTATACTCATTCTCAGCAATGCATGTTCTTCTTGGTTATGGGGTCACAAGTCTATCAAATCCCAGAGATGTGAAAACCCAAGCAGGCGGCAGAGCCCTCATACTAAAGGCAAGTACGCCTGTTCATTTTCAGAGGGATGGTGATTCTTTGTCTGCTTCTAGCTCTTTACACGTTATTTACTTTAAACACAAGCATAGAGTCAGACCGGTACAGTGTTCTGCAAACCGAGGGTCATGGACCCACGAGTGGATGTTGAAATCAATTTAGATGGTGGCTGTCAGCATTTAAAAAGTGGTTTAGAATCAAATTGGATAAAATAGTAAATATCAATATACGTTCATTGTAAAGGGATTGTTTTGGTGAGCACACATATATATGTGTTTGTGTTTTGGGAGATTGCATAAAATTTATTTTTTTATTCTGAGTCATGGTTAAAACAATTCAAAAGCTACTGGTCTAGGACAGGGGCTGGCAAATGTCGGTTTTTGTGGACACAGTTATTGGAATACAGCCACACCCACTGGTGTATGTATTGTCCTTGGCTGCTTTGGCACTGCAAGTGGCAGAACTGAGTAGTTGTCACACACCGTATGGCCTACAGATCCTAAACTATTTACCATTTGACTCTTTACAGAAAAATTTGCTGACCCCTATGGTCTAGGATATTGAGGCAATGCTTCCAATGTAAAGTCAAATAAAGCTCCCATTGTGTATAATCTGCAGAATTTCTATCACGGCATGTCTCCCCCAGTAACTATCGGGGTTATGGCGGTCACGTAGAGGCTCATGTAAAGACATATGTAACTACAGAAAGGTAGGCATAACAAAAGGAATTATTGCCTAAGTATATATTTCCAACATAATACCAGGAGTATTCAGAGGCAGTGTCCTGCCAGCACATAGCAAACAGGATGACCTTTCCATTCTAGGAAAATATTTCGATGTTTAACCTCACTGCACTCAACCAGACGTTTCCTTGCACAAATTTTCAAGTGAAATATTTCAATCCTGCATTCATCTTGGGGGCCACATGTCTTATCCAAGTTAAATATTTCCAGAAAATAAATGTCTAGACACCGTCTCATATAAATTAAGCACCCGGTTTTTAAACGATTTCTAGCAGACCTCCTTTTTGGTGTGTGGGTGAGTATAATTTTACTCCTGCGAAAAACTCTGGATAAAATCTGATGTGCCTAAGTCAGTGCACCTGCAGGTGGCTCGTGAGTGCTGCTTGGTCATTAGTGGGCAGTTACCTCGGTGGGGGGGGGGAGGGGCTGGATGGGAAGGACAAGACTTGGAGTGTATTTCAGTGAAGGGCAAAGAGCTCCCTTTTCTTTGTGGTCCTCCTTTATCAAAACCTTGGATGAGGAAGTGCATGAATGTTGAAACCTACCTCAGGGAGACTTACCATATTTGTTGAATTCTCCCATCAAAGAATAAAGAATATGTGAGGAACAACAGTACATGAAGAGAAAATACTGCTGTATTTCTTAGACTTTCCATTTTATTCATTTGTTTGAGGTTTTTCAAACCATGGGCATTGTTTAATTCAAGTATACTATTTTTAGTGCTTTCGATATTTGTTTTCTTTGATAGACACTTCTGTGCCACTGTGATATAACTTAGTTTTTTCACTGAAATTAAATCTTTTTTTAAAAATAAAGTTTATTTATTTGAGAGAGAGAAAGTGAGTGAGTGAGTGAGTGGAGGAGGGGCAGAGAGAGAGAGACAGAGAGAGAGAAAGAGAATCCCAGGCAGGTTCCCTGCACTGTCAGCGTGGAGCCCAACGTCAGGGCTCCATCTCACGGTTTCTGAGCTTACAGTTCTCAGGAACCATGAGATCATGACCTGAGCCAAAATCAAGGGTGTCCCTCAAATAAAATCTTTATGAACGATCAAATACTGGGGTGCCTGGGTGGTTCAGTTGGTTAAGCAACCCACTCTTGATTTTGGCTCAGGTCATGATCTCACTGTGGGATAGAGCCCTGCATCAGTCTCCATGCTGACAGCACTGACAGAGCCTGCTTGGAATTCTCACTTTGCCCCTCCCCTGCTCTCACATGCGTGCACATGCACGCTCTCTCTCTCTCTTTCTCAAAATTAAATAAACATAAAAAAGAAAGATCAAATATTTAAAAGATCAAAAATTATTTCTTAAGCTACTCTTATTAGATCTTATAATGTATGTTTATATTTTAGATAACTATTATATTGACATAAATATACATTTTCTACTATATAAATAATTATAAACATTATAAAATGTTTTATAAAATATAAATACAAATTTAATTATTTGTATTTCATATAAATAATACAAATGTATATAATACATTTGTATTGTATATAAACAAATGTAGATATTTATATATAAATGAATTAACATATTATATTATTTGTATTCTTATATATATTTAGCTAACCTTCATATTATAAAGACAAGAACTCCATGAGGGAATTTATAGTGGAATATATTTAACTGCCAGAAATTCTATGGAGAGGCAATTCAAGAAGTAGTCGTTATGTTTTCCTTTTCTAAATTTTTGCAAAATCATGCACAGCACTCTTCTGTGCATCATACTGTTTAAAAAAAAAGAAGAAAATTTGGGTGAGGATTCAGGAAGTGGAGAGGAGAAGGAAAGGAAGTTTACGTTTTATTGGGATATATGTAAAACCCCTTTATTCTCCTAACCCCAAATCCCACAAATGAGAAATCAAAAGATTTCTGGATATGGCATAATTTTCCACTTATTCATTCAAGGACTGTTTAAGGGCTGTCTCCTGCATGCCAGGCACTGGGCTGGGTGCCAGGGAGCAGAAAGAACAAGGTCTGTGTTCACACGGGACTTAGTTACCACACAGAAGGAGTGAGGTGGAAGAAGCCACAGAAAATCAACAAATGAACTAGATAATTTCAAGTAGTGGGAATATTAGGGCTAGAACAATACCAGATAATGTACTGGAAAGAGGGAACACCTGAGCATGGATAATCTGGAAGGCTGCTCCAAAGAAGTGATGTTTGAATTGAGTCCCTGCTGGGGAGCAACCCAGTCTTGCAAAGATCTGAGGGAAGATGGTTGAAAGCAGACGGAAGAGCTGGAGCAAGGGTCCTGAGAAGGGACTTGGGACAGAACTCATTCTGAGGTCCCATCTAGTATGAATAATCTCTAGATCACAGTTTTAAAAAGGAGGCTGGACGGATACTTGTCTCTTAAGAATCTCATAGGATAAGGGTTTAGAGGTCTAATGACTGTGGAAATTGGGTGATGCTAATGATGATGACTTTTTGCTGACCTGGCATTTCTTAGCAAACTCTGTAATAAAAAGTAGCTGGCCCAGGGCCAGCTGGGTGGCTCAGTCAGTTGGGTATCTGACTTTGGCTCACATCATGATCTCGAGGTTCGTGGGTTTGAGCCCCGTGTCAGGCTCTGTGCTGACAAGCTCGGAGCCTGGAGCCTGCTTCAGATTCTGTGTGTGTCTCTCTCTCTACCCCTCCCCTGCTCATGCTCTGTCTCTCTGTATCTCTCAAAAATAAATAAAAATGTTAAAAAAATTTTTTTTAAAGTAGCTGGCCTGAACTGCTGGGGGTCTCCAAATTCTGAATATGAGATTCTGTGGAATATTTATTTTTCAGAGCTGGCCGTAGCAATCTCTCCCATCCCACCTGCTCTTCCAACAATATCATGCTGACATTCATGATTTTGATTGTGGGGGTCTAGTTGCCTCCCCTTGAATCTGGATGGGCTTGTGACTCTGCTAGAAGTGACCCTCTGTGACTCACTTGCATCTGGTTCTGCTGGGATGCTCACTCTTGGAGCCCAGCTGCCATGCCGTGCCGTTCCCGAGTGGCTTCCTGTGGGTGTTCTGATTTACAGCCTCTGCAGGTTCTCAGCGACAGCATCAAACTCAGATTTGTGCGTCAAGGAGCCTCCAGGTGATCCCTGCTCCCACCTGTCAAGTCTTCCTAGCGTCTTCCAGATGAGGCCCCAGACTTTGTAGAGCAGATGGCAGTAGTACCTGCTCTGCTCTTTCCCAGTTCCAACACACAGAGTCTGTGAGCACAACAAAATGATTGCTTTTTTACACTCTCAGATCTGGGGTGGTTTATTTCACAGGATAAACAGCTGGGCAGGTCCTTAGTGCCTTTATTGTCTGCTGTGGACACTGGTGGTCTCTTCAGGCGAGAGAGGATGCTTCTCAGGTTCTAGTGCCGTTATACTAAAAAGTCAACCTAGTGGGATCCCAGAGCTCAAGTGTTTGGCCACCAAGACGGCAGGTCACTAGACTCTTCCAACAGGCTAAGCTGGGCAGAAAAGAGATAGCAAGCTGGTCACCACCTGTATGTCTGCACCTTCTACCCACTGTCTGTTGTGCTGCCCTCCAGAGTGTGACGCCTTTTCCATGCGACCCCTTGACTTTAATTTTAAAAGAAATTACTTGCCATCCTTTGAGAGTGGTCTGCAATGTAGCTCCCCAAAAGGTTTGTTGAAGCTATTCCTCCTGTGCCTCCAGGTCCGTGTGCAGATGCAGTGTAGCCTCTGGAGATATTCTGCCTGGTTCACATCCTTGCTCAACAACGTGTTAGATCACGAGCACATTTCTTCAATGTCTAAGCCTCAGTTTTCTCATCTGTAAAATACGGATGATGGCAACAGTGCATATTTCATGGAGATAGTGTGAGGACTAAAGTTAGTGAGTTCATTTGTGAAAACACTTTATAAAGCATCTGGCTCGCAGTAAGCACTAGAGTAATTATATACATATGCAACATATGTTTATAATATATGTAGGAAACATAAGATATACATAGGATAGGTATACATAGCTTTGTATACCTATATAGTTATACATAAGAGAGGTATTTCTCATATATATATATATATGGAGAGAGAATAAATATATATTTATATATTTTAAATATATATACTTTCTCAAAAAGTCCTTGATTCCCTCAATGTTATACTAACTATGTCCTAGCCATGTAACTACATGTATTCCATATCCACCTACCTTGCAGACTCATTGGTGTGAATGAGCAGGTCCTACTCATGTTGTTTCATCTAGAGCCAGCATAATGCTCTGTTTCCTGCAGAGCAGGTCATATACCTTCCTCAGTGCTGTGACCTCAGAATCTAGCACAGGCTCACTCACTGTCAGATCCCTATACATGTGGCTTAAATCAATGAATCGCCAAGTGATCCATTTGGGATATGTCAGTAGTTTGTGCAGCCTAACACCATGATGTTGAAAAATCAGTGTCTGGGCACCTGGGTGGCTCAGTTGGCTGAGGATCCCACTCTAGATTTTGGCTCAGGTCATGATCTCACAGTTCATGGGTTTGAGCCCTGCATTGGGCTCTGGTTGACAGTGTGGAGCCTGCTTGAGATTCTCTCTCTCTCCTCTCTCTCTGCCCCTACCCTGCTTGCTCTCTCCCTGCAAATAAATAGATAAACCTAAAAAAAATTAAAAAAAAGAAAAGAAAAATCAGCGTCTTGTTCCATGAGCTCTCTGTCCATTGTCTCAGATGGCAAAAGGCCTGAGACATTCCAGTGATCTGATATGTCGGACTTGAAGAGGGAGCCAAGATCAGAGAAATCTGAGTCAGTCATTAACCATAAGGGAAGGCAAAGGCAGTGAGAGCTTTTATTGTGCTGTGACATCATCCCCCATCGATTTATATGGGTGAAAAGGGTTTGCCAGTGGTCCAGGGAATTCAAAAAGAAAAAGTACCTCAACCTTCTTTGTACATTAAAGAATGTAAACGGCCCCAGGAAATGGCTTGGGTGCTGAGGTAATTTCCTAGATTTGTTGCAAAATTCATTTGTCATCAATTTTGAGGCAAGTGCAGAGAAACTGGAAACTTGAATGTGGATGGGTCTGGAAAATGAAGGGGATACAGACATCATACTTACCACCCATGGTCTGAGCAGGAACTTTTGAAACATGACATTATAAGCCTAGGACCAGGTCAGGCTTCAATGACATGGCACTTGAATGTGGACTATGGAAGGAGATCTCTCCCAGGTGGAGTGGAGACCAGGTGTAGTGGCATGTGGTCATGTGGATTCCCACTCATTTAAAATTTTTTTAGTACACACTCTATGCCAGACAGTGCTGAGGACACAAAGATCGATACAATCTCTATCTCTCAAGAAACTCATAATCTAATGTGAGCACCCAGAAGTTAAGCAGATAGGTGTGTACTAAGTGTGGTGGGAGAGGAAACAGTGGTTCTGCTGAAGCCCAGAGGAGGAGCCAGTTCTCACCTGCCAACCAAGTAGGTACAGCCAGCTGTGGGAGGGAACTCTTCACTCCTGACATCCCACATGCCTGCCAGAGGGAGACGTTCTAAATTGCAAGTGTGATCATATTATTGCCTTCTTATAATGCCTTTTTAGAATAACCTCTATGGACTGAATGTTTGTGTCTCCCAACATATTAGGGCTCCATATGTTGAAGTCCTAATTCCCAGTGTGAAGGTATTGGAGGAGGGACCCTTGGGAGGTAATTAGAGTTCATTGACGTCATGAGGATGGGGCCCCATAATGGGATTAGTGCCCTTGTAAAAAGAGACTAGAGAGCTGGCCCTCTGGCTCTCTGGTTCTCTGTCATGTGAGAATACGACAAGGAGGCATGATCTGTAAGCCAGGCAGGGAGTTTTCACCAGAACCTGAGCCTGCTGGAGCCCTGATCTCAGACTTCCAGCCCCCAACCTGTGACAGGTTTCTGCTGTTTAAGCCACCCAGTCTATGGTATTCAATGTAGCAGCCAAAGCTAAGACAATAATTAAAAATAACAGCTAACATTTGTTGAGGAGTTACTGTGTCAAGCTCTGTTCTAAGAATTTTTTTTTTTTAATTTGTACTGACATGACATCCATAGCTCTCTGTTTTGTTCATAAGAGATCCTTTGGTTTTCTTTGCAAGGCTCTTGACGAGCTGCCTCTGGCCCTTGCTTTCTGCAAGCTTTCTGCTACTCCTCTACATGACCCTCAAAGTATGCTCAGATGCATGCAGTTTCTTCCAGAGAAGCCTCCATGCTTTGACATCTGCTGTTCTGTCTGCTTTGGCAGGCCATCTCTACACCTTGTCCGTGGGGCTGGTCCTAGTCCTTCTCCAAGACTCAGTGGACTGGTTGCTTCCTCTGGGAAGCTTTCCCTCATTCTCCAGGGCAGAATTCACAGCCGTGCCCTGTACATCTTTGCTTATGCTGCTCTAGTGGCCTGGGGCACTCTTCTTTTAGTGGTTATTACCTTATCAACCTGTGTTTCAGAACACATCTACAGAATGACTCTAGCTATGAAGTGTGTGCTGACTCACCCGAGAGAACTGGCCATGCCCTCCTTCATGCTCCTGGTTGACAAACTCCTGTTGTTTCACTGTGACACTGGACTGTGAGCTTCTTGAAGACAGGGGCTGTGATCCCAGCTACAAATGTTCACCTCTTTGTAAATGCTTGCTAAATGAATGAATGGATACATTCATCACATTACAGTGTAATTAATCTGCCTGCCTGTCATTGTGTACTGCTATATATCACAAGCCCCTTGAGGACAGGAATTTCTCCTTATTCTTATTCTATCTTGCCCCTGTCTATTTTTCTCCCCCTCTGGCACTGCTACTCACACTGAGTGACTAGGAGGCAAGTTCTTGTTAGATGAGCAGGTCAAGACTCAGAAAACTCATCTGCCTGTGTTTGGTTTATTTTTTAATATTTAAGTGCAGTGACACAATTCAGGGAGTTCAGGGTAGAGTGGAAAGAACCTTTTACAAGAAGCCTGAAGCTCTGGGCTTTAGATCCAGTGTCTTTCCTGTGACCTTGGCCAATCACTCAATTTGAATCTTTTTTGGGAATGATTTGTCAGCTAGACTAATAATATCTAACACACAGGGTGGTTTTAAAGACTGAACAAGACAGTACACATAAAATGCCTGGCACTTGAAGGTGCTCAACCAGTGCTAATTTCCTTTTACTCAGTGTCATGACGTAGCTTCGCTGTGGTCAGTTCCTTAGAAGTAAAAGTCTATAGATCTCTGAGCATAACAGAGTGTCTAGAATCCTCAGTCAGCTGGATGTCAAATGGTGCCCTTGAAACCTGACACTGGACTTTGCCAGAAAGATATTAGCCTGCTCGCAGCATATACTATTTTGGGATTTGGTGGCTTTGGAAAGAAGATAACAGCTGACTTACACAGATAGAGGGTGGCTGGGCTCTGGAAGAAAGTGCCAGGAACAACTCATGCCACTTGGAAAGAACTCAGAACACTCTGAAGTTAGGCATTCAAAGGCTATTATTTTTATGCCTACATAAGATTTTATGCAGGAAATTGCAAGAAAAAATTAAATTTCATAGCAGTGAACTCCAGCGGAACTGGAAAATTCTCTCACCTTGCTGTTGATGCATGTTCAGCCATCAGAAAGATGGAAAGAAAGGTGTATTTGTCAGGATAGTCGTGGTGATGCTGTAGTTACAAGTAGCTTCAACATTTCAGTGACTTAAAAGAAAAAAGATCTATTTCTATGAACACTACATGTTGATTACGTGTCAGCAGGGTTTTGTTGTTCTCACTCGAGAATCAAGGCTGATGGAACCTCTCTCAGATGTGATGTTACCCGTCCCTGTGGGAGGGGGTTCGGGTCATGGTAAATTATGCACTGAGATTTGCAGCTTCTTCCTGGGAGTGACATATGTCACATCTGCACACATTTCTTTGGCTTAGCACGTCATATGACCTTCCCAGCTTCACAGAATGAGGAAGAACAATCTACCGCAAGCCCAGAGATACCAGCAAACTACAACAAAAGTGAGGGAATAGATTCAAGGGGCATTTGAGTAGTAGAATTAACAAGATTTGGAAGTAGGACAAAAAGGGAAAGAAGACATCTAGGGTGGTGTCTTGGTTGTTGGTTTGGATGACTGAGTAAAGATGGTGCAGTGTAAATATGTTGAATATATGATCTGGAGCTTAGGAGAGAGATATAAGCTGGAGATAAACATTTGGTAGCCATCAGCTCAGCAGTGGTGCCTGAAGCCAAGGGAGAGTGGATGGAGGAAAAACAAACTCAGGAAAAGTATGACAGCATCAAGTGTTGGTAATTGGAACATTCATGCCATGATGATGGAAGTGCAGATCGATACAAATCATTTTGAAAAGCAGTTTTCAATGACCTAGTAAAGATGTGCAAAGCCTCTCACCCAGCAACGTTGGCCCTGATGATATATCCTTGACGATTTCAGAGGAGATATATTCAAGAAGATCACAGCAGCATTATTATACTCACGAAATATTGGAAAAAAACCAAATATCCATCAACAGCAGAAAAGCTAAATAAATTGTGGAGTATTCGTACAATGGAATGATGCAGCAATAAAAAATAACGAAACAGAGTCTCAGAAACAACATGGACAAGCCTGGAGAACATGATGTTAAGTAGAAAAAGAAGGTTGCAGGAGAGAACATCCAGTATGATTCTTTTTATGTAAAGTTCAAGTGTTTGCAAACGTACACACATGTGGTAAAATTTAAAAAAATAAGTTAGGGAATGGTAAGCATGGAAATCAGGATTGTGGTGGTCTCTGTAGGATAAAGATAGGGGATCCACCTGGTGACCTTGGATAAGAACTTTTGCCTCCCTTGGCTTCACTTTATGCATCTCAATTATGGGAATGATGAAATTTACCACAAAGGATTATTTTGAGAATTAAATGATATATTATCGAGTTCAAGAACCATCTGTTGCACTTGACATTGTCAAGCAGGTCTTTCCCAAAAGTTGATAGCCACAGTTAACCAGAGGTGCTCAGTCTGGATAACTTGGGGACGCTGTTTCAGAAAGGTTTAGGGTGTAGAACATTTTTGAGGTCTATGGCTGATAGATAATCTTGAAAAACAGAATGGGTTGTGGCACAGTGGGGAGAGACCCTATCTTTCTCCCCACTCTGTCTTCCCTCTGAGACTTCTGTCCACATCTGGCTTAGGTCATCAGGCAAAATTAATTTGTTGGTTTCACCCTGTTGACATCTGTCTCTGTCAGTGCAGCCCCAGGCAATGTGGGTGCAAATCAGCATGAGTTCTCCCCACCAGAGACCCGGAGAGTATGCCTGCATCAGGAAGGGGATTTGGGGGGTTAGGGAAAAGCAATTTCATGGTGTCGTCTGGGAATATTTTTCATGTGCTCAGTGGCAAAACTTGGTCAAGGGCTACCTTTGGATTTTATGATAGAGGTCAACCCTCTCACTTGCGAGTAATAAGAGAACAAAATAAAACAACTGCTTTGTTTCCTTTCTTGTTTAAAGTAGTAAAGTTGGATAAGAAAGTATCAATGATAATAACTACTGTATTTTATTTTATTTTTAAAGTAGCTATTATATTTTAAATGCACTCAGTCTTTTTCTCTGTAAAAGTAACTATTCATTGTCTCATTTGATACTCACAGCAAATTCTTGGGGTAGATAGGACAGGTATTACTGCTTATTGTACAGCCAAGGAAAGAAGTATTCAGGTCCACAAAGATTAAACAGTGTGTCCAAGGTCACCAGCTAAGAAGTAGGAGGTATAGGACTTGGGTTCTAGTGTTCTGATTCCAAATCCTCATTGAATGTACAGAGATGTTTCTTTCTTCCATGTTTTTGCTAGTGTTGGGCCCTCTACCCAAAATAATGCAAAGGGAGAGAGTAACTTCCTTCTGTCAGTGTCCTTTCTAACAGCCACCTTATCCAATGAAGGATTGAGATACTGAGCTCCTCATTGCTGGAGAAGGGTAAGAAGCAATGTTATAGATGAGATCCAAGTATGGAATGGTAGACTGGATTTAGCCCTTCCAAATCTGTGATTCAATATCATTACCCTGAAAGCATTAAAGCTAACAATATAATCTTTGGCTGGGGAAGCCAGACTGGGAAGGCAGAAGTGTGGCATGGGGACTCTGAGCCAGGGGATACCCTTCAACTCACAGAATCCCAGAGCACTGTAAGCAAAGGAGACATTGGCCCAGCTCTCTGCACCAACTGTGAAACTCTCCTCTCCCCTCTACTGCCTGCTACTTAGGACAGCCCCAGAAATCTGAAAGAGGAGAATCTCTGTGTCTGTTCTGGCCCTGAGAACCTTTGAAAGGGTGCATCTTGGTGGGTTCTAGAATGGCCCAGGCCTGGGGTAGGAAGCACCGTCTTAGATTCCTTGCAGGACTGAAGACAACTGAACTAAAGTTTTATGTAGGGAACCGAACAGGATTCTAGCTAAAATGCATAGAGAGAAATAATTCACTTCAAAAATTAACCAGTGAAAAGTGTATAAATGTTCTGAACAAGAGAGTAGCAGGCAAAGCCAACTGCACTTATGGGTTCTGGAGCAGAAGTGAAGTGGGATGGGCGGGGAAGGATTGCACTTTTGAGGTGAATAGATCTGAGTGGAAATTCTGGTTCTGTCACTGTCTCTAGGTGGCTTGGCAAGTTAGTCACCTGTCATTTTTATTGTTTCCTTATCTATAACTTGGGAGATATTCATGTCTCCCTCTTAGAGCAGTGAAATGACAAATGTACATGTACATACAAGGCACATAATAGGTGTTCAATAAATTCCAAATTCTTTCCCCCTTCCCAAATAGGAACAGAATGTCTAATTCTTAAAAAGTAAAATGTTGTACAACATCAAGAATATCTAAAAATACGAAGCACAACATTTAGGCCATTGTTTACTGCTTTTCTTAGACCAGGTATTTGAGTGAGGGCCAAGCACTGACATTTATCATCCATCATTTAGTGCAACTTGAAACAAAAAATGGGAATCTGTGGGTCATTCATCTAGCTCAAGGGGTCACCATGCCCAAGGCCAAACCAGTTGCTCTTCACAGCTTTGCCCTCCACTGGGTTTTCCCCTGCACTCTGGGAGCTCCGTCCCCCTCCCACATCCTCTGTCAACAAGACTGATGAATTCAATACCCCCCTCTCCCCAGCTGACGGCCCAGAGAGCTGACTCCAATCAGCAGGCCCCCCTAGTCGCCTGACTCAGGCCTCCCCAATCAGAGGCGGGGTCTGCTGTGGACAGACAGACAGGTCTGGAGAGGCTAGTAAGTGAGAACTCCCCAAGTGCCTCCGCCAAGAACCGATTTGACGAGGCTGCCAGTCACCCTGTCAGGCCGTGTGTGGGATTTGTCAGGACCTAACCCGTCTCTCCTGCACCCCCTGTCAATGTGCGCCAAAGGATTTTTCTTTAAACGTGATTGCTCTGAGGGCATTGGTAAACCCACTGGTTTGTGATCCATCAATCCCTGACAGCCTGTTATTCCAGAAGCGTTTATGCCCCTGAACCAGGAGAGTGGGAAAGGCTTCCTGGTGCTATCATAGGACAGATTTTCACTGGTTTATTGATTCATCCCACAAATATTTACTCAGCCTGCTGTTTCACTGTGGAGATGAAACAGGGAGGAGAATATTTGCTGGTGTGCTTCCCTGTAAAGAAATCCCACTCAATGAAATGGCATCGGGATGTTTAGACCATAGGGCTGTGAATATTGAACTATTATTGAGTATATGAGTCAGGCATTGTACATGTATCATGTAACTGTCCCTGGGATGTTCCTGTGTGTAATAATACTATTTTCATTGTATAGATGGGGAAACTGAGGCTCAACGGGGCTCAGTGACTTAATTAAGTTCCATAGATAGTATCAGAAATGAGATCTGATCTAGTTTGACTCCAGATCCCATGATCCTAATCATTTTTGCTACATTGCCTGTTCCCACATCTCTTTTTTGTGGGTAGGATAAAAGGAAGATAAAGCTGTTTATGGAAGCACTTTGAAAATCATAAAACCCTCTGCTAAAAGAGATTAATATTGCATTGGGTGTAACTTTCAGTGGATAATGGAGCATTTGGTTCACTGCCCTCTCCCTCTGAGTTCAAGAGGCCTCTTGGGTTTCAGTCTTGGCCACCTTGGATCACTGGGACTCTGAGCTTTCCCCTTGTGTGCTTCTCTTGGGTTGAGGTTCCCTAGTGTGGCTAGAACCCGGTGGTACTCTGCTGTCCTCAGAGAGATGAGGTCAACCCAGACACTGCCCTGGGGTTTTAATCTCAATAACCACTGAAATAGGCTACATTCAGCCTGGTAAAACTGTTTATTTCTTACATCTGTTTGAAGTAAGCTTCCTTTCTATCCTTTCTCTCAAATAAGAAGTGAAGAGGGCTTTTCTATATTCAGAGAGATTTCTCTTGCATTTCTCAGCTATTCACTGTAAAGGTTGATTTGTTCAGATCTAGAAAGACATTGGGGAACCATATGGAGTAGCAGAAAATACTCTGAACTGAGGGTCAGAGTCCTGTGTCCTCAGTGATCCACTCACTGTATGACTTTGGGCAAGGTGCTTAGCTTCTGTTTCCATTTCTCCATCTGTGAATTGGGGATGATAATACTTTTTCATCTTACAGAGTTATTGCCCAGGTCAAGTGTGATAATAAATTTCAGTTATTCAGATTGTCATTCATTCCATAACTGCTGGGTAAAGGAGATGGAGAGATGAACCGAAGCCACGGCCTGTGCTTCTGGAGCTTAGGGTCCTGTGGGAGAGATAGACATACATCAACCTTGATAGAAATAATCTTTGACAGAAAAGGTATGGTGTGTGTGATGAAGAGTTTAGGGTGCTGTGAAGGCTGTTGTGAGCATGAGTCTGGAAGGGTGAGCAGTAGGTGGCTGAGTGGAGGGAGGGGAAGGACGTTTGGTTAAGTAAAGCAGCATGCCTGAAGTTGCAAAGGAGTTTGGCACAAATCGGAAATGGAGAGGTCAGTGTGTAGAGTCCTGTGTCCCTGGTTGCTGGGGGCAGTCCCTGTTCCCTCCCAGAATAGGCATTCCTAAAGCTTTCTCACACTTGAAAGCATCACTGTTTGGAGGAAAAATTATAAAGTCATCTCACTAATGTAGCTGGCATGGGGTGAGCAAAGGGGAGTGTTAGGCTAGCCGGGCACATAGGGACAGACTCAGGCTTTGTAGGCCATATTAATGGGTTTTGATCTTTACCGCAAGAGGAGGAAGTACCAATCGGAGGGTGAGAAATGGATAATAAGAATTAGAATTTCTGTGTGCCTGTATTACGCTCCATGCTTTAGGAGAGGTAGTAGGTACTCCTGCCACTCCTATGTTATCTATGAGGAAACAGAGCTTTTTAGAGATCAAGGGACTTGTACAGGACCATGTAGCTGGTTAGTAGCAGAGCACTGATTTAAAGCCAGGGCTCATCCCAGAGCCTGGGTCTTTGACCATTCTGACACTGCCCTCTAATGAGAAAGCCTTTTGCTATCAGTGTATTGTGTTCAAGGGCCCCTGATGCTCTGAACCTTTCTGTGACTTTATTTAGTACTTGCTTGTTGGAATGAGCTGAAGCCTCCATAACAACGTGTCCCTGCTCTTCTCTAGGAATTGTGGAGCTGGGTGTTGGGATGGGCACCAAAACATTAGCAGTAATACCCACTGTGGCATCAGGGTTCGGGATTAAGGCCTCATTTCTGCCAGCTGTGACCTGAGCAAAGCCATTTCATTTCTTAGAGCTCAGCCCTCAGGCGTCCAACAGGGACAAACCTGGTCCTTCCCCAGGCTGTGTCCGGGGACACACCAGTTGTGTGGAAAATACAAGAGTGGTAACAATAACCAAGCACATGGCAAACATTTGTTGAGAACTTTCTTCTTACCAACAGACTTACGTTAAATGACTTTTGTAATTTTTTTTTCATTTACAATCCCTGAAAACAACCCCATGAAGTAGGTATTATTATCATCACAATTTAATGCATGTGCACTGAGGCACAGAGAATTATATAACTCATCCAAAGTCACAAGACTGGTATTTGGAGTCGGCCAGGGCTCTTAGCCATTATTTAAGTCATTAGCAATTTTATTCACTCCAAAGAGGACAATGTACCACAGATGGCTCTGAGAGCCTGAGAGCCCCAAGATAGGCTGAGGATATTCAGCAGGAGATGAGCTGGAGGTGGTGGGGCAGTGGCTGGTGGGGCTTTGTCCAGGGAGAGACAAGTGACCTTAGGTCAAGGTTTACCCACAGGGCTCTGAGGGGGTTTTGAGATGGCCCAACAAGACTGGAGAAGAATCATTGATGAGACCCAAATCTCTTAGGACACAAATAGGTCTCTTCCTTCATCCCGATGGCATGGTGAATGGGACATGACTGCCCCCCAAGGGGACTTCCCAGGTGGACTGTGTTAGGGGAGTGTCAGCACTGTCACATGCTTTCTGTTACCAGTCAGTCCACAAACACTGCACAAGTCGGGCCTCAACTAACATTGACTGTCATCTCTGAGACTTTATTTCCTATCAGCCACTATTTCATATTCTTCATGCCCATTACTCAAGTGAGCTTCAAATCCTGTTTATATTATAAACAGGAAGGGTTTATATTCCTGTTTTGCAGTTGAGGAAACTGAGCACAGAGAAGGGAGATCTCAAGCCCAAAGCCCCATGGCTGGCAAGTAGGTTTGAACCCAAGTTGCTCTGCCTTCAGAGTTTGTACACTCAGTTGCTGAACAAGGTTGTCTTCACTGACAGAACACTGTATGGACTTCTCTCAACTCATGCTTACAGACAACCTGCTCTGTGCAAGGCCCTACTAGATGTTTCTGTATAATGTAATTTACTTCATTTTAGCTCCGGGTGTGGTATTTATCACTGTGTTCTCATCTGTAAAATGGGAATAATAACAATATTTACCTCAGAGGGCTGATCTGAAGTAGCCATGCAAAGCACTTAATACAGAGCATCATAACCAGTGAGCATTCATAAGTGTTTGTTAAATGACTCATCTCCACAACTACCTTGTGATGTGTTTACTTTATTATTCCTATTCTAGCCAGGGGCTGGGTACCCTAAAGAAGGCAGAAGACATTCCTTGCCTCTGGGAAAAAGTAGACATTAAGCTGCTTTTAGCATCATAGCTACTATTTCTTCTCCTCCTCCTCTTCCTCCTTCTTCACATACAACAAACTGGACATATTCCAGGTGTACAATTGGATAAGGGTATGTTTATACCTATGAAACCATCAGCCTAATCAGTGTAGTAAACATATCCAGCATCTCCACATATTTCCTCTTGCCCCTTGGTAATCTTTCCTTCCTGCCCTTATCTGCGCTCCACCCCTCCCCACATCCCCAGCTCTAGGCAATCGCTAATCTGCTTTTTGTTACCATAGATTAGTTTGTATTTCTAGCACCTTCTGTAAATACAACCATGCAGTAAGTATTCCTTAAAAATGTCACTTCGCTGGGGCACCTGGGTGGCTAAGTTGGTTTAGCATCTGACTCTTGATTTCGGCTCAGGTCATGATCCCCAAGTCACGGGATTGAGCCCCGTGAGGATGAATGTAGAGCCTGCTTAAGATTCTCTCTCTCTCTCTCTCTCTCTCTCTCTCTCCACCTCTGCTCTTCTCCCCTGCTTGTGCTCTCTCCCTCCCTCTGTCTTTCTCAGATTAAAAAATAAATCACTTTTTCAGCATAATTATTTAGAAATTTGCCTTTTTATTTCAATCATTCCTTTATATTGCTTAGTGCTAGTCCATTGTAAATATTGACCATAATTTATCTACTACCTGTTGATGAACATTTGGTTTATTTCCAGTTGTTGGCTATTAAAAATAAAGCTGCCAAGAACATTAGTCTTGTTAAACTCTTAAAGGTAAAATGGTTGGGTCATATGATAGATGGATGTGTACCTATTTTAAGAGCTGGCAAACTGTTTCCCAAAGTAGTTGCAATATTTTTACATCTCCACCAGCAACCTGTGAGCATTCAACTTGCTCCTTCCTCAGCTTCCCCAACACTCAGTATATCAGTCTCTGACATTCTGATAGTCAAGTAGTGTGTCTTGGCATATGGTTTGACTTTGCATTTCTCCAGTGACCAGTGATGGTGAGCATCGTTTCGTGTGCTTATTTGCTACCCATTTATCTTTCCTGGTAAAGTGTTCTAATCTTTCATCCATTTTTTAAATTGGATTTTTTTTTATTACGGAGTTTTGAGAATTCTTTGTGCATTCTAGATACAAGTCCTTTTTCAAATGTATGTTGTGAAAATATTTTCTCCCAGAGTATGGCTTGCTTTATTTTCATGCTCTAAATATTGTTCTCCCAAACTTACTGATAGTCTGTTCATTGTTTTTCCAGTTTTTTTTTTTTCTCTCTGTGTTTGATTTTGGATAGTCTTCATGTTTGCTGTCTTTTACAATGTTGACCCTGCCTTTAATCCGACACGGTTTACCTCTTATCTCAGATGTGATCATTCAGTTTAGGTCTTTTCTACCTCTTTTGTGTCTCTACGTGTTTGGTCTTTCCCTCTAGCTTCTTGAATACGTGGAATAGTGGAATATACTTATAATCACTGTTTTAATGGATTTGTCTACCAACTTTATCATGTGGGTTAGTGCCAGTTGGTTGATTCTTCTCCTCATACCGGGCCACTCCCTCCTCCTGACTCGGGGGGTTTTCCACCATGCACACTCAGCTGCATGGTTAACAGGACCATCCGCAGATCTCTTGAGTCATCTCTCTGTGGGTTGCTCCTTCCTGCACACTGCCCCGCGAACTCTGCTCATCTTGGTCTTCCCAGACTCCCAGCCATGTCTCCACAAATCAGGGAGTCCTCTTGCCTCCACCTGGGTCCCTGTGGGGTGTTGTGGCCCAGAAACTCACTCAGGCTATAAATGGGATCCATTGTAAGATTTCCCTCATTGTGTCCTATCTCTCAGAAATCATGGTCCTTCTTTGCCTAAATGTCTAATGCCTTGAGCACCATTGTGTTTTCATTAGGATTTTCAGTTGTTTTAGATGGTAGGGGAAATCTGGTCTCTGTTACTTCATCTTGGCCAGAAGAGGAAATAGTCAGAGATTCTTTTGGTCATAGAGAGCCCTTACAGCCTCTTGTCAAAACCCTCATTATTAGACATTAGGAAGCTGAGGAATTGCCATCTATTATCTACAGTACACAGTTTGGGGTTTAAAGGATGTAATGTACAGTACTTGGTGTTGGGGTTGGGGACATGAATGCTGTTGAGGCAGAAGTGAGGTTGTAAAGGATACTGAATTCTGCACATGGAGAAGGGACTGTCCCGTGGTTGGTGGAGGGGGATCTGAAGAATCATTGTAAGTCTAGGAATGCCGTACTCAGGCTGGATAGCCTAATTAGTATTTATACATCCTTTTCTTCCCGTAGTTGGGTTATACTCACCTCTTCTCCCAGCAGGGAGTTGGCGAGGGTGAAGTGCCAAGCGTGCTGAGCTCTGGACCACAATCTGCTCCTATCTGTGTGACTCTGAACACATCAGTTCATCACTCTAGGGCCTCAGTTTCCACAGCTGTAAAATGAGAATCCTAGTACCCATATCCAAATCCACTGGTTGCACTGAGGATTCATTGAGATGTCATAGGTCTGACAGTGGACTGACTGTAAGTGCCTGGTGTAGTGCCTGGCAAATAGCCCTCGGTGAAGATGAGTGATTACTAATCAAGAAAGCTGAGACTCAGTGAGACTGTTTTGATGTGGTAACAGAGCAAGCAAGGAGAGTGCTAAACCTCCACTTCGGCTCTCTGATAGCTTGCCATGTCTATGATCCTTTAAAGCACGATTTAATCTGAAAGATGTACTAATGATTGGCTGGGGGCGAATACCAACAGGGCCACAAAGATATACATAGTGGTGGCAGAGGAGTATCCCCTGCCCTTGGGCATCCCCTGACTCAGCAGTTATAGCCCAATGTGACGCAACTTTTCTGAGCAACGCATGCTGGAAGCCGTTGGATTTCCGCCACACACGGGGTTACATTTAACCAGCTAGAATGAAGCGTCAGAGCTAGACTGTGGTGTGCAATGGTTTGTGGTCATATATTTTAATATAATGTTTGGGGGCAAAATTAAACTGTAAGAGGCTCCATCACAAAATGAAAGCTTTTTTTTTGTGTATGTTCTCCCATGGTGCCAGACCTTTGCAGAGGCTGTTCTCACGGCCTAAGGTGCAGTGTCCAGTTGATTCAATATTCCTTGTAGGTCTGATTATGGAGCACGTACTCTTCGTTCAATTCTCAAATACTATCACACCTTTCTGGACTCCCCCAGACAGATTATCTTTTCTTTCTCTTTAGATCCCTCTGCGTATTGCAAATACTGCCATTTTTCATAATTGCCTTCTTTCCTCTTTCCTCTCTCTCTGTCTGTGTCTCCCACTGTCTCCCACTGGACTGCAGACACCCTGTATCAGCAGAACTATACCTCCTTTGTTTACCTTGGTACCTGTGAACCTAGGGCAATGCCTGGAACCATCCATGCTCAACACATATTTTTGGATGAATGAATGAATGGATGGACAGTGGGAATATAAGGTGAAGTGATGTACATAAGGAGACTTGCACATAGTAGGAGCTTTCTTTCTTGCTTGCTTGCTTTTTTTTTTTTTTTTTTTTTTTACATTTCCCTGCCTTTTCTTAGCCTGAGCTTTTAGGGGCATACATGATCTTGCTTATCTCTCTATACTTACCCTTATTTATTGTTACAGAACATACTAGGAGCTCAGCAGATGCTGGCTGAATGAACGAACAAATAAGCCTTAAGCCTTAGATGCTTTGTCTCTTGCGTGAAATGGTTGGATTCAATATCATATCGCTCAACCAGTATTTCCTGCACCTTGGCCATGTGCCAGGCAGAGACTGCATCAGTCATGGGAGCCTGCAGATTAGTAGAATTAAGACAGGGACTGTAATGCCAGGTAGAAAGTGAGAGATCACATCTTGGGATGTAGCTGAGACGGATGGGGGGTGTCTGAGACTAAACCCAGACCTGTCCTGTGGGATGGGCCTGGTGCTCAGGGGTTGGCGCTGCCGTAGTTATGAAGTGAAGATCCAGATCTCATCTCTTCCACACCTCGAAACCAGAAGTGAGCTTTTTCTCATTCATTCTGATTCCAGCTCTTGATCTAACCCCCTCTAAAACACCAGTTCCTTTTTGGGAGGGTTAATGGTAATGGTTAATCTTATGTGTCGGCTTGACCCAGCCACAGGCTGCCCTGACATTTGGTCAGATGTCATTCTGGCCGAATCTTTGTAAGGGTGTTTCTGGATGACATTAACATTTTTGCATTGGTAAATTGAATAAAACAGATCGCCCTCCCTAATGTGGGGAGGCTTTATCCAGTCAGTTCAGCAAAAAGGAGGGAACTTCTCTTGCCCGAGGGCTGAGCTGGGACATCACGCTTCACCTGCCTTTAGACACAAACTTGAAAAATCAACTCTTCTTGGTTCTCAAGCCTCTGGCTTTTGGACTGAAACTTTGCCATCAGCCCTCCTGGTGTTCAGACTTTCAGACTCAGACTGGACAATACCTTTGGCTTTTCTGGGTCTCTAGCTTGGTGACTACAGGTCTTGGGATTTCTCAGCCTCCATAATTACATGAGCAAATTCCTTATTATCTATCTGTCTATCTATGTATCTATCTTTGTATCTATCATCTGTCATCTACAATATATATGTATCGAGAGAATCTCTGTCTCTGTCTCTTTCTCACCTCTTACTGGTTCTGTTTTTGTAGGGAACCCTAACACAAAAGGTAAGATGGTACCTACATGTTCCTGAGTGTGTCTGTAACAGTAACTGGGCTAGGGGCTTTATACCCATTAGCTTATTCATTAAACGTAACACCCCTCTGAGGGTGGATACAATTTCCAGCTTATAGATGAGAACCCTGGGGTTCAGAGAAGTGAAGCAGCATTCCCAAAGTCACACAACCAGCAAATGACAAAATCGGTTCAAAATCTCACTCCGTTTAGCACCATAGCCCATGCTATTTCCTCCCTCACTCAACTGTTTCCTTCCCTGTATGTCTTATCTCTCCAGTAGATAGTAAGTTTTTTTGTGGACAGAAACCAAGTCTAGTTATTTTCCCTCTGCTTGTCCACCTTTAATTTTTGTGCTTCACGCGGTGAGGGTGGGGATGATCCCAGGAATTGTTGAGTGATCTATCTTATCTGGCTCATGGGACTGCTTGGCAGGACAGGACTTGAGAGACTGCATGGCCCTACCCATCCCTCCTTCCTCTCCCCTTGTTCGCCGTGTAGCTCCCTACCTTCTCCACGGTGCTGTTAATTATTATTTGGCCATTTATTCCCCATGGCAATTCCAGGGTTTTCTCAAGTTGCGCTGAAAAGCTGAGGATCACACTCTCCGGGAAACACTTCCCCAAGCCCCCTTCTGGCGCTTTGACTTGCCTTTGCTGCCTGGGCCCCGAGCCAGCTCTGCCATGGGGCTGGGAGGAGAGAGTGTGGGCTGAAGAGGACAGGGAGACCCTGACAGGCTTGTGGGCCCCTGCTGGGTGAACTCTGGCTATAAATAGAAGGAATACTAAGCTGAGTGTTTTTAATATGCACATTGAATTCATTTATTTAATGAAGAATTTTCCTGGAAAAGAGAGCTGAGCTGTCAGAGCCGAGCTATTTTTGAGTAGGATGTAAAAGAAAAACTCAAGAGAATTATTTGCTATTTGGATTTAGGCTTTTAAAATAGGTCATGATAAAAAGCAACACTGTAGGGGCAGAAATACGATCAGCATTCACCAGGGGCTAGGGGTGGGGGTGAGAGATGGGCTGGAAAGAGGCACGAAGGAACTTTCTGGGCTGAGGGTAGAATTTAATATCTCACTGTGGTAGTAGTTACACACGGCTGTTTGTGGAACTGTTCGTCTGAAATAAATGAATTTTACTGTATGCAGATTATACCTCAATAAGCCTGATCTTCAAGGGAGGGAGGGAAGGGGTGGGGAATGAAAGTTTTCAAGCATCTATTTTGGGTGGAGCTCTCTGGGGCTTTTCTACATACTTTATCTTGTTACAAAACCATAGGGAGGGATCATTCTCTGGCTTTTGCAGATAAACACCGGAGATTGGGAGAGCCTAGGTTAGTTGTCTCTGGTCTCACATACGCTCCTGCTGGACCTCGTGAGGAGGTTTCAGAATTCCATGGTAACCTCCCTCCACCTATCCCGATGTTCGGAGAGATGGAGCCGAGGAGTCTGGGAACAGACAGAACAGAGTTTGTGGTCCTTATGTTAAGGGCTTCAGACAACTCTATGCTCTTTCTCTAAAATGTACCTCCATTCTGTATTCTTTGGCTGTTTCTGGCTGCATCTGGGAAAAGGTCTTAATAAGGTGCTAATGGTCTTTAACAGCTTTATTTAGTACCCTTGGACCTCCCTTTTTATCAAGTGTGCTTGACTTTGGGCAGATTTTGAAACCTGAAAGGGGGTGCGGTGTGCTCCATCGGGCCTGCCGTCATTCCTGGATCCCATCCCTGTGGCCGACGTCATTAATCAATCACGATACTTTGTGTACTCTCACTTGCTCTTGCAGTCCTTCATGACATGGTCTTCTGAGCAGTAACTAACCCCTTTGAATTGGCCCTCAAAATCAAAAGGCTCTGTGGCATTATACCTGTGTTGTGAGCCTAATGTAGGGGCATTTATAAGTTGAGGGTGAAATCTTATCCTTTTCTCTCCTCCAACCTGGAGCCCTGAGAAGAGTTGATGTGCGGATCTAGAGGCAAAAATAGGAAAAGCATGGATTAGACAGAGTTGGATTTGGACATCAGCCATGTACAACTTCCTTCCCATCCCACCCCCAACACTCATTTTCCTCATTTTTGAGAAGGAGGTATCAATGACAGCTATCCAAAGGTGTCATGATGAAGTTTAAGTCAAGTGAGATTGCTCATAGGAAACAGAACTCACCATGTGCTTGGCTCTGGGCTAAGGACCATTACATGTATTATCTTGTTCAACCCTTACAACAAAGTTATGCATATGAAACTTTTTAATCAGCATTCAATAGGTAATACTTTATTCAGGTCACACACTAAAGAGTGAGGTTGCTGAGTGAACTCAGATCTGAGTTGAAAACTCATATGGTCAGTTACAAGCTACACTACATCTCGTTCTAGGCATGGGGCAGCAATACGTGGGGTGCTGTATCCTGTATTGCAGGGCTGAAGTGACTGGCAAGGACTCACACAGGAAGTGGCACATACACTAGGCTGGTTCAGGGCCTGAAGAGATGAAGAAGGCATCTGCCGCAGGGAATTCTGGGAGTGGTGAATGGTACCAGTACCATTTTCAGGATCCTGCTAGCCTGGGGTCTTTGTGCAAACTAGGAAAAAGTACCTCATCTAGGCTAAAGAATTCGAAAAGTCACTCCCTTTGGGAAGACACAGTGCAAAAGGAGGCAATGCTAAGAGCGTTTGGATGGAAAAATGGGGTCCCTTCCTCTGGGTGGAGGAATTAGTACAGGGTGGGATCTCAACAAACATTCAGTCTTTTGATTGGTATCTTTTTTCAGTACACAACCTGTACAACAATATAAAATGGACTGTTGTCTTGACAGCTGGGAAAGGCAGTCTTAGGAACTTGGAAGCAGGTGAAAGGTGAATGTCCCGATAGGTAATTTTGTCAGGCAGTTAACCTCATTGGCCTGAATCAGAATGAGAGTCCAGCTGAATGATTCCAAAGCCAGACTGACTGATCATAAGAAGTACTGGGGTCAGTGAGGTGTGGGGAGGGACTCCGTGAAAATGCAGGTTATCAGCCCCTGAATAATCTAACTTAGTATATCTGGGATGGGCAATTTTTTAAGTTTATTTATTTTATTTGAGAGAGAGAGAGAGAGAGAGAGAGAGAGAGAGAGAGAGAGAAACTGTGAGCGGGAGAGGGGCAGAGAGAGAGGGAGAGAGAGAATCCTAAGAAGGCCCTGTGCCATCAGCTTAGAGCCTGATGTGGGATTCAATCCCACGAATCATGAGATCATGACCTGAGCTGAAATCAAGAGTCAGATGCTTACTGACTGAGCCACCCATGTGCCCCTGGGATGGGTAATTCTTATGGTCAGAAAAGTTTAGGAAATACTGCTCTATTCCATGCTCATCACAATGTATTGTCACTGTCTCTGTTAGTGGCCATGGTAACCATCTGGCCTGCTGGACTGTCTCTTGAGGGGAGGGCCATGTCTATGTCCATAGCACATAGAGCAATGTCTGGCATGTACAATGAATAAAAGAGTCAATCAACAGAGAAACCATGCATCATTTGAGTGGTTTCACAGTCCAGAGAGTTCTGGCTTACTCATCATGCTATTACTCTCTGCCAAGGTAACTTTGCCTACATGTATGTATTCCTTCCCTGCTTCCTCCCTTCTTCCTCTTCCCCTAGTCACCACCTGTTTCTCAACCTAACCCCGCAGGACAGGATCCATCATCCTGGGAGACCCTTTCAGACTTATCTAGAACATGTAGGTTTCCTGACAGCCATACCTACTCTAGGATCTGGCTGCTGCTTCTAACTCATTGTATGTGGTTGCACATCTTTAAGCCTCATTTCTTCCTCGATAAGAAGGAATTGTTTTTACTGTATGATTTCTGAAGTCTCTTTTAACTCTGAATTGCTGGAATCTAAAATTTCTGGTGAATTCTGGAGGTGCCTGGGTGTCTCAATTGGTTAAGCATCCAGCTTCAGCTCAGATCATGATCTCACAGTTTGTGGGTTTGAGCCCTGCATAGGGATCTGTGCTGACAGCTCAGAGCCTGGAGCCTGCTTCAGATCCTGTGCCTCCTTTTCTCTCTGCCCTTTGCCTGCTCATACTCTGTCTCTCTCTGTCTCTCAAAAAATGAATAAACAGTAACAAAATTTTTTTTAAAAATGAAAATTTTTGGTAAATTCTGTGAGATGAGAAGGCTGTATTGGAGGCCTTCAAATTGACATCATATAGCCTGTTGGTTGGAACCTGGGCGATGAGCAGCTGTAGTCCGGGATTTTCTGGAGATCTTGCTTTGCTGGTGGGAGGCTTTCTGTCATGGGTATGCTCCAGCAGGTTCTGGCCACCCCCACGGGCGACTCAATAAATACTGGCTGCCTAATGGATGTGTTGGATGGGAATCCAATTGGATGCGTGAAGGGCCCTGGAAAACATGGCAGTTCAAAGGCAGGCGGCTGTGCTGAGTAGGTTTCCAAGTGCACTTACTCTCCGAGGCTTTGAATGCAAGCTCCATTGGAAAATCACAAGTGTCTGCTTCCAAGGGAATGGCTTCTAGTAATAATAATAATAAAAAGGGGCTTTGAAGGCTTCTTGGAAATCAGCTTCTATAAAATAGTGTTTTGAAAAATTGAGTTGCAAGTCAAGCAGAAACATGGGTTGAAATTCTCCCTCTGCATACTCATTCTTTTAAAATATTTTATTTTTAAATATGAAAATAATGTGTGCATATGGTTAAAGAATCCAAATAGTACAGAAAAGTGCAAAACACAAAGCAGAAATCTCCTTTCTCCTCTCTCTCCTTGTCTCCCATCCCATGAGGTAACTGTTTATTTCTCTTTTTGTGTGTAATCACTCTGTGAGTTTATAGAAATTTAAAAAAATTATTGTGGTAAAATGCCCACAACATAAAATTTACCATTTTAATCATTTTTTAAAATGTTTATTTTTATTTTTGAGAGAGAGCACGCGCGTGCACGCGCGCAAGTCGGGGAGGGGCAGAGACAGAGGGAGACAGAGGATCTGAAGCAGGACCTACACTGACAGCAGAGAGCCCAATGCCGGGCTCAAACCCACAATCCACAAGACCATGACCTGAGCCAAAGTCAGACGCTTATCTGACTGACCACCCAGGTGGCCTACATGTTAACCATTTTTAAATGTACAGTTCGGTGGCATGAAGTACACTCCCATGGTTGTGCAGACATCACCCTCTTCTGTCTCTACAACATTTTTCATCTCCCCTAAATGAAACTCTGTACCCATTAAATAGTAACTCCTCATTCCCCCTCCCTCCACCTTTGGCAACAGCCCTTTACTTCCGGGTCTATCCATTTGTCTACTGTAGGTCGGGGGAGTCAGGCAGTGTTTTTCCTTTTGTGACTGGCTCATTTCCCTTCACATAAACAAGTTCTTTTTGACTGTGTTTTATTTCAGGCCGGGCACTACTGTAACTCTAGCTCATTTGCTTGTATGGTGTTATTTAATCTCTCTAACTTCAATAGTATTTATTGATTCCTGCAATGAAAGATTTAGATCATTGCTCTACTTCCAGAATCCCTTCTCACTCTCCATCTCTCATGCTATCATTTTTAGTCTTTGAAGTTATTTTTAGTATTTCAAATAAGTGGCCCTTTGTACTGAACCCCAGACTCTTACATCCAACTACTTGCTTGAGATCTCCTCCTGGATGTCTGTCTAACAGGCATCTCTAACTTGAAAGGTCTCCAGTGAAACCCATGGTCTTGGGCCCCACCCCTCCCTGCCCCCTCCAACCCGCTCCCCCACTCAGTCTTCTCCACTCAGTAAGTGCCAGATTCACCTTTGCAGTTGCTCAGTCCCCAGATCTTACAGCCATCTCCCTTTCATCCCCCCTTTTTGACCCCTCATATCTCAAGCAACAAATAATGGAAAATTCTATTGACTTTATCTCAAAATATATCCAGACCCCGGCTACTTCTCAATACCTCCCCTTGTCCAAATCATGGTCATCTATTACTTGAATTACTGAGATATTCTGACTTGTCTCCCTGCTTCCTTCCCTGCCCTCCTATAGTGTAAGTACAAAATACTAGTCAGAGAAGTTCTTTTAACATGGGTATTGGATCAGGTTACTCCTCTGCTCATCCAGTGGTTGATTCTTACCCAGAATAAAGGCCAGAGTCCTTAAAATGGCCAAGGAGGCGCCATAGAGTGCTTTTCAAACTTTAATGTGCATACGGTTCACCCATGGGTCTTGTTAAAGTGCAGATTCTGATCCTGGGTAAGGGGTCCTGCTGGCTGAGGACTCCACTTTTACTGCAGGATTGTCCCCACAACCCATATACTCATCCTCCCTCGCTTCTGGGGCCTGTCTCTTATACACCTCTTCCCTCCTCCTGTTCCAGCCTCAGTGTCTCTGGTCTCTAGGTTGCATGCTCCCACCTCATTCTTTGTACTTGCAGTTCCTTCTGCCTAGAACACTCCTCAGATATTTGTAAGGCTCACTCTCTTCTGTCCTTCAGATCATTTCCCAAGTATCATTTCTCCGGAGGCTTTCTTTCCTCTCTATTTAAAATGACAGCCCATCCGTCTATGGCTTTCCCTAGCCCCTGTCCCCCTTTGATTTTTTCTGTATAGCAAAGGTTTACAAAGTACAGCCTCTAAGCCATGGATCAAATCCGGCCCAGTGCTTACTTTTATAAATAAAGTTTTATTGGAACAAAGCCACATACATTTATTTATGTATTGCTTATGGATGCTTTCCTGCTATCATGACAAAGTATTTGTAACAGAGACCTTATGGCCTGCAAAACCTAAACTATTTACTCTATATATGGCTTTTGACAGAAAAAGTTTGTTGACCCCTGCTTTGCAGTTTTGATCAGCATCTGTCTCACTAAGTAAGTCATACGTTTATTTATAATCTGTCTCTTCTCACTAGAATGTAAATTCTGCAATAAAAAGGATTTTATCTATTTTGTTCACTGTTATATTCCTAATACACAGGAAGGTGCCTAGCAGAGAGAGCCATGCAATGAATATTTGTTAAATGAATGATTATAAGTTAAGAAACATATACTTATGTGTATACAATTATACATACAAACTGGTGGTTGTCAGAGGTCAGAGTGAGGGTGGGTAGGTGAAATAGGTGAAGGGGATTAAGAGGTACAGACTTCCAGTTATAAAATAGATAAGTCATGAGGATGAAAAGTACAGCATAGGGAATATAGTCAATAGTATAGTAAAAACTTTGTATGGTGACAGTAGCTACACTTATCTTGGAGAGCATTTTGTAATGTATATAATTGCCGAGTCACTATGTTGTATACCTGAGACTAATTTGATATTGGATGTCAACCATACTTCACTTAAAAAAATCTTTCTATCCATCCTTAAACTTTTATTTTTTCAGCCATTTAGACAGTACTCCTGACTTCCCATCATGTAACATGAGGACACTATTGGACCTATACTTTCTGTCCCCTCCCCTCCCCCATGTCCTAACTCCTGATGGCCAACATTATTTTCGTCCTGTTAGTGTTGATACTAATGGTGTTTGGTACTATAATTATAATTATATCTCACCTGCTTTGTCTGTAAGTTAATTCTAACCACCCCCGCCAAAGGCATCTCAAATATTGTAATTGGGTAAACAGTAGTTAATATACAATGTAGAAGTGTTATTGAGCCCATGGAGAAGAAATGGTAATTCTAAACTATGGTGAATGAAGAGAAATATTCCTGTTATATTGGGTAAATAGATTACCTTTTCTTACTCTCTGTCAGTTATTTAAATTTGTATGTATTTGGATCATGACTGTACAACTTTTGATTTTTCCCACAGTTCCTAGTGCATCTATTTAAAAAAGTTGTAGAATATGTAAATGTAGCCATCATATATTTGAGGTTATTGGACTTTTTAGTCTGTGATTTTGCTGTGGAGTTCACTTTCTCCTTAATATATTTTCACAGAACCTTCTGGCTTTCTAGTCTAATTTTGAGAAAATGCTTGCTGGATTTATTGCACAGCTGTAAATCCACCTTTTACATTTTACTTCTGGATGAGTTCCACTGTTTCTTGCATCATATTTATTTATATTTCTTAGCTTCCTTTTTCATTTTGCTACAGTATATTCCCAAGTAATTGTTTTCAGAAGAGGAGTGTGGGAGGGAATTGTACAGTTTCCTGTTGCTGTTATAACACATCACTACAAACTTAGTGGCTTAAAACAACACACATTTATTATCTTAACACTTCTGTAGGTTAGATGTCTGACATAGATCTCACTAGGCTAAAATCAAAATGTGGGCAGAGCTGGATTCGTTTTTGGAGACACTCAGGGAAAATCTGCTTCCTTGTCTTTTCTGCTTCCAGGGGTCTCTTGCATCCTTTGGCCCTTGGCCCCATTGCTTTGTCTTCAAAGCCAGGCTTGCGATATCTCTCTGACCATTCTTCTCCAGTCACATCTCCCTCTGACCACGAAGGAAAAGGTTTCCCACTTGCAGTGATCCCTGTCAGGATCCTTCTGTCAGGGTCCTTCATTTGCAATGCAAAGTCCATATGAAGTGACATAGTCATAGGTTTCTGGAATTAGGATGTGGACACCTTTGGAGGGAGTCATTCTTTGCCTGGTATATAATCTTTTGGAGTCTCCCCCCGCCCCCACCACATTTTGGAAATTCTTAAATTAGCTTCACACTGCTTAAAAAGTTCTAGATTCAAAAGCATGTTCTCTCCTAACTTCATAGACACTCCTCCATGTCATCTGGGGCCAATAACTATTGACACAAGATCTGTATGCAGTCTGATCCTTTGTCCTTTTAATTTGCATTTACTGCCAACCCCTCTGGCATCTTTTAGAGTTGTCTTGCTTGAAATTTCAAAAAGACCTTGACTGGGATTGCATTTTTATTTTGGTTGTTTGCTTTGTTTATATCATGCTTCACACTGAAATGATCTTTTCAACCTGAAGACTCAAATCTCTTTTTAAGGACAAAGAGTATGTTTTCTTTATTCCTCCCCCGTATTTTTTTCTTCAATATTGGTACCACTCCGCGGCTTTCACTAATATCTCCATATTTGAACTCTTGTTAGAGGAATTCTGAGCCTTCTGGACCTGTTCTTCATTTAGTTTAACTTGTAATTTTCTCATATTTCCTTCCTCTTTGTCTTCTGGTACCTGTGTCATGGGATCTCCTTGACTTCATCTTCCAGAGGCTCATTTGGTCTCTAGCCATTACCAACCTATTATTCAGCCCTACTGCTAAATTATTTGCATGTTGATGAACATACTTCACATTTCCGGTGATGCTTCACTGCCTGTTTCTCATGGCGACACCAACTTTTCAAATTCCTGTGAGCTTTCTGATGAAATATATTTTGAAAATTCTCTTCTGTTTCTTGCTTAAGTCTGTTGCCTCCAGGATCCACTCTGTGCATTTTTTCAGTGTTGGGATTTCTCTTCTCATTAGTTTTTCTCAAATGTTGACCGAGTTGGCTTACATTTTTTAATTATTATTTGGGGGGGAGGGGCAAAGGGAGAGAGAGAGAGCAGAGACAGAGACAGAGAAAGAGAGAACATCCCAAGAAGGCTCTATGCCCAGTGCTGAGCCTGATGTGAGGCATAATCTCATGACCCTGGGATCATGACCTGAGCTGAAATCAAGAGTCAGATGCTTAACCAACGGAGCCACCCAAGCACCATGCACCCCTCCACCCCGCCCTCACCCCCCAGTTGGCTTACTTTTATTTGTGACTCTCTTGCCTGACAGCATAGGCAGCTGGCTGGCCTGGTTTCCCTTACTGATCCAGGTCCATTTATCCAAAAAGCTCTGCATAGATGAGCAGGTCCACTTGAATGGCAGGCTGGACCTTATTGTGCATTGGCAGGGAGCAGAGTGGGTTGCTTGGGCTCCCACAGTTTCCGCAGTGAAAGGAAGTGCACTGTGGGGTTGGAGTACTGCAGCACATTTCTGACTTGGGTGGAACACCTTTCTTCTTTTTCTTCAGCTCAAGATGGGCTTGTGGATTTACCCTGAACTCTTCCCTGCCCTCATCCCCAGCCCTCATGCAGACTGTAGGCCCTCCCCAGGCTAGTCTTGATTCTCTCATCATGGCCATCCCATAGCCCTCTCTGGTTCCCCAGGCCTGTTCACTTCTGTCCTGAAGCCTTTCTAGGGCTCCACCAGGTTACATTGGGTCACACACTCACTCCAGTCTTCTGTCTGTGTCTCTCACTGACCTTTTGTGCTCCAGCTTCTGCCTCAGTGATTCCATTTGCTTTCCACCTTTCATAGATTTGTGTGTGGACTGTACCTGCTTTGTTTGTTTGTTTGTTTGTTTATTAATCAGTACTTCCAAGGATTTATGTCTTTTATTTTGTACATCTTTCTTAGCTGTTCAATGGGGTCTTGTCTGGGAGCTATCCTGAACCATAGACCTGAAATTCTAAAAGTCCAAATGCAATTCAAGTTTAAAGGAAATAACTTATATCATCTCCTCTTAGAAGTATTTTTCTGCCCTCTCTCCCAGCTCAGATTGTTTAGGGCCTCTTCTTGGGATTCTAGTTAGAGTCACATGTCACACTGTGTTATCATTTGCCTCTGTATATTGGCTGTGCCTCCAGGCGGTAGGGGCTTTGAGTACAGCGTATCTGTTCATCTCTAGATACCCAGTTGCGTGCATGGTAGGCAGTCAGTGAATATTTACAGACTGTGAGTGCATATACACCTACTCTATGAATATAGGAATCGAAGGAACTACTATATGGCTTTAGCTTTTGAAGAATTCAAAGCATAGTGAGGACAACATGGGGACAACAGACATGTCACTGATAATTCTAAGTGTAAACAGAGTGGATGTCAAGTGTGTGAGGCCACAGACAGGAGAGCAGATAACTATGGTTGGGGATGGAGAGAAGTCAGGAAAGGCCTTCAGAAGGAGATTATGTTAGTTGTGACGAGCACATAGGGGCTCTCAGGTAGTTCCAGGTGTATTAAAGCATTCCAGAAACAAAATAGCAGTTCAAAGTGAATTATGGCTGGGGTGCAAAGTGTAAGGAGGGCAGTGGCAGAGGACAGATATGAAAAGATAGACAGGGGCCAGAACATGCCTGGTGTCGGCAGTGAAGGTGGGCATTTTGTACTTGATCCTGAAGGGAGCCACTCGGGGCTTGTAAGCAAGGGGTAGTATGGTCACATTGGCATTTCTTAAAGGTGTTGACTGCAGTATAGAGTATGGACGAACAGAGTCCTGAAGATTTGGGACTTGACTGTAGTAGTCTAAGTGAGAAGTGTTGACCAAGGGAGCAAAAGTTGGGGTAAAGTTGGAGAGATGGGTTTGGGGAATGGCAGGACAGGACTGTGGACTTTGGTGACTATTTGATGTGAGCAGTTGATGGGGAGGGAAGAGGCAAGCTTTTGGAGGCCCTTCTGGCACTGGGGCTCTAGGATTCTGTGACTGCAGGAAAGGACATGAGTGCTTTTGTTTTTTGGTAAATCTCAACTGAAAGGCTAAGAAACTGTGGCAGCAGTGATTTATGAGATTCAACCAGGCTGTTTTAATCCTTTCTGAAATGCACATTTCAGCTGAAATGAGGGAAAGGCGTGTCTTCAGTTCTGGCTTTGACATCCAGGCTCCCCATTTTCTTCCCAGGGAACTGACTGGGAGTGGGATGTCCTGGTGAGCTACATGAGATCAGCTTCTTGTCAAGTTTGGATTAATTTTTAAAATGGGATTAGCATCCAACTGAAATGGATGTCAACTGCTTGGAATGCGTCTTTGGATCCGAGTGATTTTGATATGAACCAAATGTGATTGCCTAGTTAAGTTTTTGTTTATGCAGAGCCATCTTGATATCTCAACCCTGCTTCAAATTTAACTCTCAGGAACCCTCCAAAGGAAGGCATACATCTCACTTGTTTTGCCTTTTTGCTTCTCTACCTCCCTCTCTGTCTCTCTCTCTTTTAACATGCTCTTAACTCTTCTGAACCGTGACAACACAACTCAGAAGCATTTGGGAAAAGTGAGGGACTAGGTCTTACCAGAAACGAGCACTTTCTGGGTGTTAGGCACACTCACCAATGGTACTGCATGGACCTACACAACCACATTAAACAGAAGAATCACAATCCCCATTTGACAGATGTTGAAATTAGACCTTAAAGGGGCCTTCAAGTTAGTAAATGGCAGAGGGGATTCAAATACAGTGCCATCTGATGTATGAAGGATCTGCTGTGGTCCAGCATGACCCCTGCATTACTCCATTTAATCCTCACAGCCATGGAAAAGTAGAGACATTTAGGGAAGACTACTAAAAAGAGGCTCAGCAAGATTAAAAAACCTTTCCACAGTCACGCCCCACCAGGGAGACCTGAGATTTTGTTTTCCTTCTTTATTTGTAGGCCAGAGGTACGCATTATATGTCTAAGAGGTGTTAAGAGGCATATAGGCAATATTATATGGCATTGCAGGAAAACTCCCCATGATACTATTCAGATAAAGAGAGAACGAACGCTATTTTCTGGATGGCCATACTTAAAGCCTTAGTGGTGGGGAAGATGGGAGGGGAGTAACTTGTTCCATGCCCTGGACTGGACCGTTACATATTCCACACATAATTCTAATACTTCAAACAGCCCTTTGAGGTGGGTGTAATGATTCCTGTTTCCTAGATGAAGGAACTGAAGTCCAGAAAGGTTAGGTAAAGGTTAAATAATTCACAAGCTTTCTGCCCAGGTCCAGCTGACCCAAAGCCACAGGTTTTCGGAATAGCACTAACCCACTTGGAGGGCCGTTATTTAGAGAAACACGTAAGAAGGAAGAAAATGAGGAGGATGCAAGCCCTGCCATTGGTATTTCACTTGGCCCATTAAGTTTCCCTAGGTGGTGAATAAATGCCCTTTGATGAAATTTGCAGATGATGCTAAATCAGGCCCTCTGTAAACATGGGTAACACAAAAAAGCAATACAAATGATCCCAAATGAAGGAGGTTAGAAGTGCAGGCAGGAAATAACAAGATGAGATTGATTACCACAAAGGAAATTCTGAATTAAAACATCTGGGCCAGCCAATGTGACTAACATAAGCACCTTTCAGTAGCTCAAAGCTCTGCAAGTTGGAAGGGCAAGGAGTGGTCACTGCATCCAGCTCCTTCAGCTACAGATGAGAAAACTTAGACTCAGACAGAGAAGCAAATTATCCAAGGCCACAGTCAAATTAATGACAGAGTTGAGATGAACCCCAGGTCTCCTTCTCATAACTGACTACGGCCCATGGGTTTTGTAGTCAAAGGTACTTAAACCTAACTCTACCATTTAGATGCTGTGTGTCTTCAGGCGTGTTACTTAGCCTGCTTGAAACTGAGTTTTCCTATCTGGAAAAGTGGTAAAGTGACACATACTCCTTAGGGTTATTTTGGGAAGTAAGTGAAATGATCAGTACCTGACATATCGAGGTTTAAGAAAGATTCGTTTCCTCTATTTGCAGCAGAGGAACCCCTTAAGGGCAATAGCTATGGTGCAGGGTACGTGGTCTCCATTACTCCATGCATGAATGGATGCTAAACGCTCTTCCAGGAAGATGGGCAGTGGCTACAATGGGAGCAGCTAATACAGTATGGCTGCAGTCAACAGTGTCTTCAGATAAATCAATCAAAAATTAATCGCAGAGGGCCTATTACATGCAAGGTAGACTTTGTACCACCTCATGGGATGTAAGAGAGTGAGGCTGAATGATGTCACCAGCTGCTGAGACCATCGGGAAAGACGACCTGAAGGATGTGGGACTGGAGTCAGAAAGAATCGTTTTCAGAGGAGAGAGTCCATGTGAGCACTGATTTGGAAAATGATTTCCACATGGTATGCTGCCTAATGTGAAAAGTGGGGACACACATGACTTGTTTATATGACGGGATGTTCAGGTGGAAGTGGGCCATGAACTACATTAAAAGCTACATTCACCATGTGTAGGGTCTACAAAGGAGATAGCTCTAAATCTGTTCTTTGGCTCTTGGATCCTGCATCTAAATTGGGGACATAAAAGATTGGAGATGAAGATTGCAGGTTAAAAGAGGATTTGTGAGGAAAATGTCTTTGGTGTGAGCGGTGCTCTGAATCCCAATCCCGCAGGGGAAGGGTCAGGGAAGGGCACATCACCCTTCCTTCAAAACAAGCATGAGTGCTTCTGTGGGGCCATCTTAAGTGATTGCTAAGGGTCTTCTGAAGTGAGAGCGACAGAGTGGGCTTGCCTTGCCTCCTGCTTGGGATAATTAGCCACACAGCCCCTCATGGCCATGGCTGGGGAGTGGAGGGCTGGTGGCCCTGGACTGGCCTGCCTCCCAGACTCTGTCAGGTCAGAGCTGGTGTGTATTTCTTGAAGAACAAATACAGACCATGTGGGAGAGAAGGCAGGCCTGGAGCCACGCAAAGTTCTATGCAAGCCACCTACTAGGGAGGGAGAACTAAATCTGGAGCCTACATGAACCAGATTGCTGGAACAGGGGACTGGGTGTGGGGAGGGGACAGCCAGCTAAGGGGAACCAAGTGTCATCAAGTGCTCCCAATGAGGGTCTTAACAGAGGTCGCAAATCCCACCTCTTCTCCAAGCTTTAATCATCTTTTTTGTGAGTTGTTTTAAAAATTTTTTATTTTGAGAGAGAAGAAGAACAAGTGGGGGAGGGGCAGAGAGGGAGGGAGAGAGAGAATCCCAAGCAGGCTCCACGCTGTCTATGCAGATCCCAACAAGGGGCTCAAATCCACGAACTGTGAGATCATGACCTGAGCTGAAATCAAGAGTCAGATGCTTAGCCAACTGAGCCACCCAGGCGCCCCCCAGCTTTAATCATCTTTAATCAGGCACCAGGAGCAGAGAGCGAGCGCTAGTTTATGACAATACTTGTGACGTGAAAGTTCTCTAGTGCTGTCCTTTACCATGTTCTCTTCTCTCTTTGTCCCTCTACCAGTCCAACCCCAGGATGTGTGTGCAGACCAAAGGTAGCAAAGTTGTGGGAGGAGGAGCTGGGGTGTGAAGGTACAGTCCCCTGGACTGCAGTAAACCAGAGACAGAAGAGGAGAAAGTTTTCATGTTCTACAAAGTTGGAAGCTTTGCCTGTTACGTTGACTTAACTGAATTGAAATTTTACTTAAGGATTTTCAAAAGCCAGTTTATTTATTATTCTTTTTTTTAGTACTCTTTATACCCAACATGGGGCTCAAATTCACACCCCCAAGATCAAGAGTCACATGCTCTTTCGACTGAGCCAGCCAGGTGTCCCTTATTTAAGGATTTTAAAGGACTACTGGACATTTGATTATCTAAGAGTGAACAAGGGAGTCGGAGGACTGCCTCAACTTTCATCCGAGATTGTAGGAAGGACTACCTCACTGAACAGCGGAGAGAGACATACAAAGTTCCTTTTTCAAAGGCAGCTCTTGAGTCCCCCATGTGCATAGGTCACATTTACATATTTGATTCACTGGAGTGTAGTCTTTACATTGGCTTGTTTGATTTCCTACCAGATAGTGAGTTCTTTGATGCAGTCAGACTTATGGTTATAAAAATAGTACCAAGCACAGAGTACGTCCTCAATACATAGTGTGGCCTGAGGTGCATAGACGAAAAGTTACGTGAGTGGCTGGTAGAGCACAGACTTCTTCCCATGTGCTGACATTTCTGTTTGGTTGTTCAGGTTCCATCCGTTCAGGGAGCACTTTGCTGAGTACCTCTTATGCCATCCCCCACTGTCTTTTCTCAGGTCACAAGCGAGTGTGACACCATTCTAACCATCTCACTACCGGGACTCCTGATGATCACACTTTTATTTTCTCCTCTTCTATCATTATTAGTCTTTGTTCTCTCTGAGGGCTAGGACAGTGTTGTTCACATCTCTGAGTCCCTAGCACAGGACCCGGCACCTCGAAGCTGCTCCATAACCGCGGAACAAAGGGCTGGACAGAGCAAATCTGAAATCTTTATAGATGATGTGGGGGTTAGAGTAGGAGCTCTGACTCAGAAGGAGGGTCCTGGGTCCCTGACCCACCAACTACCTGGGAAGTATATGATCTTTTGTAAGGATTGGTTTTGAGCATATTAATGAGGGCAGTAATACTCATCATAGGTGGGACCTGTGAAGGTATCTAGTAAAAGGATCTCTAGTTTGATGCCTTGTAAACAACAGGTGCCTTGTAAACAGTAGGCTTTCTCTTTCATGTATATATATACGTGTGTGTGAGTATATATGTGTGTGTATATATATATAAAATTATGCTTATATAATTATATATAATGTGTATGTGACTTACATTTATAAATATATAATGTATAAAAATGTATATATTCTAATAATAATATAATAATATAAACATAATATGTATTTATAAATTATTTTATAACACGTAATTGTATATAATTGTATGTTTGTACAAAATATATAACATTACATAATTATGTATTTTATACATATATATATTTTGTATATATATAAGTTTTTAAACCCTCTTTCTCTTTATCCTCCATACTTGAAACCCAAGCAGCATCTGGAGGCAGGAGTCATGGAAATGGTTGGCAGTAAAGGTCAAGGTCACGTTGGGGGAGAGCTGAAATCCAATAACATTATCTGATATTGTGGTGCGAAGAACATGGAAATCAGAGGGAGAATGTTTGGGTTTGGGTTGGAGCCCTGTCCCTGTCATGTATCAACTCACAACCTTAGCAGTAAATGACTTTTCTGAGCTTCCTTTTATGTATCTTTAAAGGACATCAGTCAGATGCCTGGGCCCTTCTTGAGGGCAAAATCTGTGTCTGTTCATCTCCGTGTTCTTAGCAGCTAACAAAGCAGGTGGTGTACAATCATCATAATAATATAATAACTGATAAATAATATTAAATAACTCTTCTAAACACTTGAATGTAATAATTCACTTAATCCTGACAGCAACACAATGAGGTAGGTACTCTTAAATTTTTGTAAATTCTTGGGGAATGGAGTTTCATTCCACTAATGTGTGCCATGAAAATGTAAGTAGCATTTGGGTTCTTCTGTTTCTCTACTTTGATGTAGGGGACACGCTGGCCAAGCTTATCATAAAAAAGGGGATCATTTAAAGAGATTTTATAAAACATTGCCCTTTGTGCGATTTCATTTAACCTTGAGTACAGCTATTTGAGGAAGATATAATTATCTCATTTTGTAGATTGGGAAACCGAAGCACAGAATAATTAGGTAGCTTAGTGACATGCTCACTGGCTCTGTAACTATTCTGTGAATAAGTTATGATCCAGATCAAAGTTGGCTGTCTGCAAAACCCAAGCACTTGGAGAGATGGCTAGGTAAGGGAAGAGGGGGGAAATGCAGAGAAAGGAGGCACCTGATGAGTTTGCAGTAGGTTAAAAAATGGGTTAAAACCATCAAAAGAAGAACTGAAGCCTTGCACCCAACCCCCTCCAATGCCATTCAGATATTTTTCTCATTCTGACAGTCAGAAGTAGATGTCCCTGAAGTACCTCTGTTCCTAGAGAAATTCCAACGATAAGTCTGCTGGGAACTGCACAGGATGAGATGTCTGTTATTTCCAGAGATATCTGAGAGACCAAGTGGAGGTCAGGTATTGAGAAGTGTGTCTTTGGGCTCTCTTACATGTGAACACGCTGAGAGCTCTGGTTGGGTTATACTTTTTACTCTTTTCCCAAATACTGGGGAGGCAGCACCAGGTGGGGAAGGCGGAGCTAGGAGGTAGGTAGGAGCCCCTGGGATGGGAGCTTGTCTAACTTGCTTCGGTGTTCTGCCCAAGTCCTCCCCTCTGGATCTCAACCCAATAGGAGTGGGCTGGGGCAGCTGACATGTTTTGTAGTCTAGGGTCTAAATTTACTATTTCTTGGTCTGACTTCCCACGTCCTAGGGAGGGTGATTCAGTTCTAACTTTGGGAGCGGATGTGCATTACAGACTGATATTTTTAAAGTTTCAATCATGTCACCTCTATACTTAGCCCTCTTGTTTGGCACTTTTGCAGGTTTCCCAATTCAGGCGCCCACTTGTTCTGAATACATCAGATGCTTATGCTAATTAATTAGGTAGAGTGTGTGTGTGTGTGTGTGTGTGTGAGGCAGAGGATGTATAACCTTACAGGTAGAGTCCCTGTGATTCAAGTCTACCCAGAACTAACTCTGAAATCCTGAACAAGTTATTAACCTCTCTAGACTTTGGTTTCATGCTCAGAGAAAGAGAGTTCTAATAGTGCCTACATGATTGGGTTGTTCTGAATGGTGAGTCCATTTCTGAAAGGCACTTAGGAGAGTGCTAGGCCTACTGTGAACCCTCAGTGATAGAAGTTATTTTTGTGAATTCTCACCTACCCTCTCTTTTTACACATGAGAAAATGGACCCTGAGTAAGTTTAAGCAACTTGCTCAAGGTCTCACGATAGGGACTTGCTAGGAAGAGGGGTAAGAATTTGAGGATACTGTGATTGTGTCTCAACCTGGGACCCAGAATGGCCTGGGCTCTGCCCTGCTGTTCACTTTCCCTTCCTAACTGTGGTCAGTTTCGGCCTCACACCTGAGGCATGTGGTTACAGAAGGAAGCAGAGCACACACGTATGTGCCTGCCCTTTAAGGCACAGCTCTCAACCCAAGAGCAGCACACTCCGTGAATAGCCTCAGACCACATGATTCCTCCCAGGAGCCAGGAAACTGGTGGGCAGAGAGGTGGAAGCATGGGGAAAGGGTGGTCTTTGCTTAGCAGCTTTTGTAATTGAACTTCATCTTGGCTGTGTTCAAGGTCATTCATAAACTGTCCGCATCCTTGCTCATCAACCTCATCTCCACACTGTTTGTATTGCAGCCCCATCTAGATATTCTGTATCCTGGGTCCTCTATACACCAGTCTGCTCCAGTGGGAAACAAGAGTGGCTTGACATTGACCACCACCTCCCCTACCCCCGACTCCTTTCTAATCCTTCCTGTTGTGACCAACAAAATCCTGATTAAAATTTTCCATCTTTTAGTTTAGGTTAAGCCGGACCAAACCATCACAATGTGTCAGTGTCATTTGAAACTGCAAAATCTTTCCCAGGGCACATTAAACTTACATAAGCAGTCACCACAAGATGAAACCTGCAGTAATTAAACCTACATATGCAGATCTTTGTTATTGAACCAAACACGAAAAAAAAAAAAAGTATGGAATAATCACAGTTTCTTGTCAAAATTAGATCTGCATTATATGATGTGAGAAATTGGATTTGGTAAGAATTATAGTCACAAAATAAAATTCACAATGACCGAAGCTATAATTAATAAAATGGGGTACAGACAATATACTGATTCAGGAAATTGAATCTGTATAGGATTGAAATGAAAATTCCGTTTTGAAAAACATACAATGAAAGTGAAAATGTAGAAATTAAACACAATCTACCTGTGGTACAATAATGATTTAAGTGTCTGTATCCTTGGAGTAGGTGGGGGGCAGAATAACTGATTGCCAGAGTCCAGCTCCAGCAGGTCCAGGGCTCCCTGAAGGATGGATGGTATCGGTAGGAGAGAGAGAGCCTCGAGTTTCTTTCTGGTCACCAGGCAGGCATCTCTGCACTGACCCCAGAGTCAGCTTTATTTATGGAAACAATGTATGGGGTACAAAACAGAGGTGACAATTGCCTTAGACAATGATTTCTGATGACAAATTCTTTGGTATGTAAAAATTTCCCAGAACATAGATTGGTAGAAGACTCAGGCATAATCTTTACCAACAGTGATTGATTGTAGGTGATTCAGATGCTTATCATATGGGGAAGGAAGGTATCCTCAGTATTCAAATATAAGACAATGTTTTTAGCATAGCAAAGGCAAAAGTTAGTTCTTTGTGAGCAGGAGTCAATAGCCTGTTTTCTTGAGGGGAAGTAAAACAAGTTTCTCAGGAAATGAAATATTTGCTCCCATAAACAAAAGAAGAAATTCCTATAATAAGTTCCTTCACAAGGTACAATTAGCATATTTTTTGTATAAGGGAACAGATCACTCCTGATACCAGTCAACAAGGCGCCTTGGGGGTCGGTGCTCAAGCAAAAATAATTGGGTGGGGGGTAGACATCGGTCACCATCTGATGGCGGGAGTCCTTGCAAACCCGCCTTACCTCACAAGGAGTTTTTCTCAACTTAGTTCAGAAATGGCTTCCAACAGCTGATGAATCAAAAGGACAAAATCAATATCTAAAGGGTCAAAATGGATTCCATGTAGTACAGTCCAATGGCTTGTGTGACATGTTTGATGACACATTTCTCTAGAAGCTAAGACAGCCCTGGCTGGGTGTACTGTTTTATGGCTTAATGAGATGGTCACGCAACTCTTGATGAATCTACCCTTTTGATGACCTGTATTTTCTGAAATGATCAAGGTCTTTGTCAGTGCTGTAAGCAACAAATGAATAGAATGCAAACACCAAATGAACATAGGTTTTGCTATGTGCTTCAGCCCCTTGGGGCATCCCTGAAGTGTGCTGGTCAAGCCATTCTTTCTCGGCACTGTATATCTTAGGGGTGTTCAAAACTTTAGGGGCCAAAGTAAGTAGCTTTCAACAACTGATATTTCAAAAGTACCTAACTTCGCCCATAAAACTTCTTTCTAGAAAACACCTCCTTTGAATGTCCTTTAGTGATATTAGTCATCTCCCAGTCATGGACTAAATGGGACAACCGGATGCTTAGATATGGTTCATGCCTCCAAAGAAGGCAAGACACAGTCATTCCCACACACATATATAGCACAATGTACTAAGTTTAATAATAGACTCCACTTAATATGCACAGGTTATGATAACCAGTTTTGCTAGGTAAATATCAGAATAGGTGATACTTGAGTAAAATCATCAAAGTCCAAAGAATGAATGCATCTAGTTGGATGCGCAGCGTGGATAACGTGGTGGGGAAAGTATTTCAGGGAGGTAGGCGTTGGCGAATAGAGAGCAGGGTCTGGAGATGAGGGCTCATGGGAACTGTGGTGGTGACCACTGCCTTGTCTTCCCAGATCAGAGTAAGCTCCTGTGTCCAGGCATGGGTGCTCTCCCAAGCTGGATGTCCACTGCTTCCATAGGGCTAATGGGTCTTCCCATAGGGCTAAGGAAGGTCTTCAGTTGCAGAGCTATCTGAATAGCCTCTCAGGCTTGCTGAGTGATTTTGGTTTGAACTTAAGGCATAGATGGGCATAGATTACATTTACTCCCGTGTCTAGCAGTTTGAAAGCTGCTGGTAAGGGGTCTGGGGTCAGGAGGACATGACCTTAACGCAGACCACAGGCTAGTGGTCTTCAGTCTGAGGTATTTGCTCCCTTAGAGGTGCCTGAAGACTTCCAAGAAATGTGCAGGCATAGATAGTTTTAGGGGAATCACTTTCTAGCACCTCAACTTCCATACATGTTCTGTCCTACCACTGATCTCCCCAACAGCTTTCCTGCTGGCAAATTCTCTCCCTCACAATCTCCCTTCCTCTCCCTCTTTTATATAACTATTGCTTTATCAATTTTAAAGTATACACACACACACACTCTTCACAGAAGTACTGGATCAATAAATGACTAGGTTCTAGCATAAAAATCTAACACATTAAGATAAAATCCTGTAGGAGCAGTGACCTAGAAACAGGAGTTCAAGGGGTTTCTTGAAAATAAAAAAGAATGATGTAAAATTTCCATCTGTTAAGGAAGAGCTTGTTTGTACATTTTTCAAATGGATTGCAGTGGCTTTTAAGTAACTGGTATTTAGATCAAATTGGGCACATGCAAAAGAGCGATGTAACAATTTGATTTTAAAACGTCAATATTTACAACATGTTGTTTAAAGTTTCGATGAAGACTTTCAGATGTCAACTTAAAGTGCGTGAGAGGGTACAGAGCTTTTACAAAACTGTTTTAAGGCTACATGAGGAAAAAGTGAGCATGCCTGGTAAGGCATTCCTGGCCTGGGTACTGGATTCTGTTCTTGGGACCAGCACCCATCCCGCCTGCTATCCCTTACCCTCAGGAGTGGGATCCCAGAATCTAGGACCCAGAGACCCATTCAAGTTCCCTGGAGCTGGGGAAGTCTCCTTCCTGGGGACTTGTTACCAATTCTCTGGAAACTTCACACACAAAAGCCTTCATTCTGCATACTGTCTCCCATTATTATGCTCAGCAGTCCATCAGAAAGAGATTCGTTCCTTTGAATAGAACCCAAACCCTTAGCAACACAAGCTTTAGATAAGGAAAGCCACGCCTTTAGAAATGAAACTATAGTAGCCTTGATTCTCTCTTTGAAGAGAGAAGTGTTACCCTTCCTCCTCCTCTTCCTCCTCCAGGTTGTTAGCAGAGCTGTAGCTAAAGGGCAAGTAGCAGACAGGACCCAGCACTAGCACTGCAGGCCAGTGTTGGGTGGGGAAGGAACGTCCTCTTTAATCCCGATGCCACCCACCACTTCCCAGCTGTGGGACCTTGGGCAAATTCCTCACCCTCTCTGAGTCACAGATTCCCATCTGGAAGGGGAGATCAAAATGTGATCCTCTTAGGGTTTTTATAAAGATTAGTTGAGAGGTTTATGAAAGTGCCTAGCCTAGAGTGTGAAATGTAGTAGGCAGCCCATGAGTAATTATTCTGAGCGCTGACTACTACGTGCTCTTTCTTTTACTGCATGTGGGGAAACAAAGGTGAAGAGGATGGCCATATATCTGTGCAAAGTTTGCAAGCTCCGGAGAGCCAGGCAAATCGAGCAGGCAGCCAGAGTGAAGCAGCAGGGGACGCTTACAAGGACAGAGGGGAAAGCTGGCTACATGACAGCATATGCAGAAGACAGGAGGACCGGATCTGGTATTGGGGTTGGGGACAGCTTCTTTGAGACCACAACATCTAAGAGAGGAAATGAAGGCCCAGAAGAGGTTGGGTTTAGAAATCTCCCAGGGCGCCTGGGTGGCTTAGTCAGTTAAGCGTTCGACTCTTGATCTCAGCTCAGGTCATGATCTCATGGTTTGGGGGATGGAGCCCCGCACTGGGCTCTGTGCTGACTGTGTGGAGCCTGCTTGGGAATCTCTTTCTCTCTTTCTCTCTCTCCCTGCCCCTCCCCATTCTGGTGTTCTCTCTCTCTCTCAAAATAAATAAATAAACATTAAAAAAAAAAAGAAGAAGAAGAAGAAGAAGAAATCTCCTGCTATAGTAAGGAGCAGATAGTGGGTACATGTCTGAAGATCAGGGAGGCCAATCGTTCTTCTAGTCCAGGAGCCTTTCAAGTGCACAGAGAAATGTTTGCAATACCTTTGTAAATTCAGGGCCCAGGACAGTGCCCTTTACGGAGTAAGAGTTTGATGCAGTGTTTGATGCAGTTTGCCAGTGACTCGGCAAACTAATTTTGTCCAATTTTACATTAACCAGGGCAAAAATGACTGCTGAATATAGTTTCTCAACAGTGTCCCCTTCCATTGTCCCCTCAATGCTCTCAGCAGATCCATGCCTGCAGACAAAGCAGGTGAAAAAGTGATTCCCTCCTAGTTAGTGCAGGAATTGCCCTACGCATCCCCCCTCACATCCACTTGAACACTGAACCTTCTGTCTCACCGCTGCCCTGCTCCCTGTCTTATTTGTCCTCATACGTTCCTTGCTGAGCCCTGTTCAGTTTGACATCCCCCTTTTATTGTGTGAGTTACCTGCCTGCAACCTGGTTTTCTCTGAAGGCGCTTTTCTCTTCTCCCAAGAGGCCGTTCGCACTTGCCCAGGGAAGGTGATCGGACAAGCAGCACGCAGTTTGTAACAAGAACCAGACAAAGTGATATACAATACCAGCCTAATGGCAACAACAAAAATCCCTTTTCAGTTCACCTCCCATGGTGGCTCTGTTATAGGTACAGTGTGACATCCTTAAAGCTTTGTGCAATTTTGAGAGTTAGGACCCCATGAGCAATTCCACTTTGGGGCATTTTCTCTAGGACTTGCTTCACAAGGCGGGCCCTTGGGGCTTGTCATTATGCTGAGGGACAGCAGGAAAGCAGTTGAGGAGGAGAAATCAATGAAAAGGATTCTTATCACAAGCTCCCTCTCTAATTTGGGGAAACAGAAATCTCTGCATGTTTTCTCAATAAGCACTTCATCAGAAGCCTTCTTATCCTGACAAGCTTCACTCTTTCATAAACACAGCGAGAATAACCTCTGAATACTGGCCTACCATAGTCAAGTATGAAAATGTGAATTCCACGGGTCACTGTTTGTGCAGCCGCCAGATGTGGATGAAAGGAGAAGGGTGTTTTATTGTGTTTTCTTAAGAAACAGAGAAAGGTCTGTCCTGAGATGGGCCTGCTTCCCTCCCACACAAGTGGCCACCATGTGGCCAGAGGACAGCTAGCTAATTTGCAAGATTAAGCTTTTCCAAATATTTAGAATTGGTCTATTCTGTCTTCAGCTAATAAAATGGATTTCTGCTCCAAAATGGATTTAGGAAGCAGACACAAGAGCTCCTAAGGGCTTGTTGGCAAGTTACCTGTTAACAAGGTCCATCTGTCAAATGGATGTACAATGGGTGAGCTCTACATGGATCTCCTCCTTGTCCTCCCACAGACGCCTACGTTCGTGCCGAGGTTCTGCTGAGGACAGATGGAGGCCAGTGCCAGCTGAGGCTGAAAGATGCCCAGGACATAAGCTTCTGTCCTCTGTCACATATTCATCCCCTACAAGTGCATAAAGAACAAGCATACATTAAAAAACAAACCTATGTACTACATGAGAAATCTACATTAATTGCAAATGTCTTTATTCAATTCAATGTTTCATTCACTAATTTAATGTTGAGTGTTTACAATGTGCCAGAGACTTTAGGTACTAAGGAAATAGATGAAGTAAGATGTAGTCTCTGCCTTAAAGGAGCTTGTCATTTATTTGGGGACACAGAGTTAATCTATAATGTAAAGTACTGTAAAACATCAGCTATAAAAAGAACTTGGAGAAGGTGGCCTGGAGTCTGTCTGGAGGAGGGAACAGGGAGTTTCACAGTGGAAGTTACTCTTGAGTGGAGCCTTAGAGAATGAGTAGGAGGTTTCCAATGGAGGAAATGTTCTCAGGACAAAAGAATAGACCCTTTACGGACAATGCTGTGTTCCGGGAGTGACATGTGTTCGTGGGGCTGGATTGTGAAGTAGGAGGAAAGGGAGAGGTGGCCCTAAGGAAGTGAGGAAGGCAAGAGCCCAGTCACCAGGGGCATTAGTCACGCTAATACATTTATGTTTGGCTCTGTAGGCAATGGGGGAGGGGCACAGTGGGGCCATGAAGAATGTTGATTAATAGCAAAGTGGTCATGTCATAGTGTAGAAGATGGTTTGGAAGTGAGACAATACATAATTAGTCTAGATGGTGAAACATACCTGCTGATAATTAACTCTAATAAAGGGTAATGAGCTTTAATAGGGTGAGATGGGGCTCTTCTCTTTGCCCTTCAGATCTGCTCTCCACTCTTCTCTACCACACTGCACTCTAGGATGCTGATCTATATGAACTGACTCAGTGGGTTTCCTAGTCCCTGGATTAAGCTGGGTTCTGCTAATGGAAGCCTGGGCAGCAGATGGAAAAGAGAATGAAGAATAAAGTCAAGATATTATTCTCCAGGGGTTACCTTGGCCTGGAAAGAAGTCACAGCTCCTCTCCACATGACCCTTTCCTGCTGAGTTCTGGTAACCTCGCCCTGTCCTCACTCCTTTACACATAGAGATGTCAAAAGCCTTGCTGGCCCATGGGCACTGTGCTATTTCTTAGAGTTTCCTTACATCCTGCCCACAGATTCTTAAAGAATCCCTTTATTCAATACTTCTGAATCATCCAGATATGAGCAGGCCATGTGTTTGGGATGCTAGGACTCTGACTGCTGCTACTATACTAGGTGGCACAGGGATAGAGTGGGCAGAGCACTTTGGTTCTGCCTGGGGTAGGGAAGAAGGAGCCAAGAAGCCTTCAGGGGAGGGGTGGCATTTGAGCCCTGTATTGACTAATGAGCTTGAGTTTACCAGGCATCAAGAGTGTGAAAGGCATTCTGGACTGAATGAATAGAAATCACAGATGAATAGCAGAATGCAGGAACTAGGTGCATGCAGGGTGCTGTGGATGACTGGAGGGGAGGGTGCCTGGAAAGTGAGGTCTGATGCGGTAGACGAGGGGCAAAGATAAAGTAGGTCAGACTGGAAGAATCTGGAATGCCAGCTTAAGAGTTGTCCCCAGAAAAGGGGCAAGAGTGGTGGTGGCAGCACTGGGAATTGAATTCTATGAGGAAGATGGAAGGGTCTGGGAGTGTTTAGCTTATAGAAAAGACTTGGCAGCATGATCATTGTCTTCAGATACATGAAGGATCTGGAAAACAATATGGCAATATGTATTGTGAGTTCATATTTTTTGGCCCAGTAATTCTGTGTCTAGGAATTTAGCCGAAGGAAATAATCCAAAATGCAGACAGAAATGTTCACTGCTACGTTATTTATAATAGTCAAGAATTGGAAACAACCTAAATGCCCAGTAAAAAGAGAGTTGTTAAATAAATTATGGCAGATCTTTACAATATTATGTGGTTGTTAAAATAAAGTGTATACAAAATTTAAAGGCATGGGAATATACTTTTAATATCATGTTAAGTAAAAAGTAGGATACAGAATATCTATACAGAATGATCTCAGGGACACAAAAATATATGGACAAAATAAAGTCATGAAATTCTTATCCGTAGTTATTGCTGTTTATGAGTTTGTGGGTGAGTGACATTCTCAGGATGTTTCAAAGATCATTTGTAAATAGGAGTTGGGAGGTGGTGTATTGTGGAGAGGAGTACACAGCCTCTCAAGTGAAAAACAATCAATGAGACCACCACCATTTCAACATACAGGTTATGCTATTTATCATCTCCACGTCCTCCACCACCTCCACCTCTACCACCTCCTCACCTCCACAACCACCTTCATGACCTCCACCACCTCCACCTCCTCCACCTCCATCACCACCACCTCCTCCACCTCCACCTTCACCTCCAGCTCCATCACCTCCAGCTCCTCCACCTCCTCTACCTCTACTTCCTTTACCTCAATCTCCTCCATCTCCTCCACCTCCATCACCACCACCTCCACCACCTCTTCCACCTCCATCACCACCACTTCCACAACCTCCACCACCTCTACCTCCTCTACCTCTACCACTTCTACCACCTCCATAACCACCACTTCCATGACCTCCACCACCTCCACCTCCACCACCTCCTCCACCTCCATCACCACCACCTCCTCCACCTCTATCACCACCACCTTCATCACCTCAACTTCCACCTCTACCTCCACCTCCTCCACCTCAATCTCCTCCACCTCCTCCACCTCCACCACCTACATCACCTACACCTCTTCCACCTCTACCACCTCTACCTCCACCACCTCCTCCATCTCCATCATCACCACCTCCATCACCTCAAACTCCTCCACCTCCTCTACCTCTACTTCCTTTACCTCAATCTCCTCCATCTCCTCCACCTCCATCACCACCACCTCCACCACCTCTTCTACCTCCATTACCACCACCTCCACCATCTCCACCACCTCCACCTCCTCCACCTCTACCACCTCCACCTCAACCACCGCCTGCACCTCCATCACCACCACCTCCATCACCTCAACCTCCTCTACCTCCACCTCAGTCTTCTCTGCCTCCTCCACCACCATCACTACCACCTCTACCACCACCACCTCCACCACTTCCACCTCTGCTACCTCCATCATCACTGCCTCTTCCTCCATGACCTCCACCTCCTCCACCTCTACTACCTCTTCCACCACCACCTCTACTTCCTCTCCTCTACCTGTACTACTTCCTTCACAACCACCTCCACCTTCACCTCCTCCACCTCTATTACCTCTACCATCACTACCTCTACCTCCATCAGCACCACCTCCACCTCTACCTCCACCACCTCCACCATCACCTCCACCAGCACAACCTCTACTTCTACCACCACCACCAGCCTCTCTACCTCTACCACCTCCACTACCACGACCTCCATCACCACCTCTACCTTTACTACCTCCATGTCCATGACCACCTCCATCTCCACCACCTCCACCATCTAATTTACTGATCATGTACCAGGTACTAAACATATAGTACATTTTCCTCTGCATATTATATCTCTTAGTCCTCTCAACTCTGTAAAGTAGGTTTTATTTTTACTCGCATTTATCAAATGAAGAAACTGCTCAGAAGATCAACCAACTTATCCAAGATCACACTGCAAGCACATTTCCAAATTGAAATTTGAACCCAGATTATCTGACTCCAAACCGTTATGCCATCCTGCTAGTCCATTACTTCTGTGTAGTCATATTACTGTCTCCAGTCATATATCATTGGGTAGAAGTTTTTCACAATAATGAACTGCAATGCTCAAAATGACACATCTTCTTGGTAATGCCTTAAGAGATGTTGCCTTTATTTATTTATTTATTTATTTATTTATGTTTATTTATTTTGAGAGAGAGCGTGCACAAGCATGGGAGGAGTATAGAGAGAGGAGACAATCTCAGGAATGCCCCATGCTGTCAGCACAGAGCCCAATGCGGGGCTCCGACTCATGAACTGTGAGATCATGACCTGATCTGAAATCAACCATCCAACGGCCCCAAGAGATATTGGCTGCATTTAAAGTATATGATGTGAGATAAAGTCCTATGAAACTTATTTAATAAAAGCAAAGAACTATAAATAAATAAATAAATAAATAAATGCAAACAACTTCTATTTATTGAGACCTTATCATGTGCCAAGAAATGTTGTTTTTCACATGTACTACTTAAATTTAATTATTACAAATACCATATGAGTTTAGTGCTGCTTTAATCTTCATTTTACATGTGAGGACACCAACTTTACGAAACTTGCGTATGTTCACACAGCTAGGCAAGATATTGAGCAACAAAGACCAGACGTACAGCCCACTGTGCTCCTTACTGCTACTGGTTCTGTGTATGTGTGTCATGAAGTGGTTTATTTATTTCTTCTCTTAATGGCTAAAATTCCTCTCAGGGAGATAACGGTCTTTCTTATGAAAATACCTTGATAAACTTTGGGAAGAAAGGTGTTATCAGGAGTGTTAGCTAGAGTAGTTAAACCCCTCTGCCTGAGAGGAATTTGCTTTTCGCTCCAGAAAAAGAGAAGGGAGGGGAGGAGCAGAGTGCACTAGGAGGGAAGCATCTACTGGGGTGGGGCATGGATTGGCACCTGGTGGTGTGCAGGGAGACCAAGGAAGGTTTAAGAACAGGCTACACCTTAATGTTGAAGTTCTTATTGTTTTAAATGTAAATGTCTCCCTCCAAAATGTCCATAAGTAGTACCATGTTCACAAACTCTGTATGATTTTATTATGATGATGGCCATTAATATTATTGGCAGAAATTGAGGAAGGGCCCAAATTTCACATTGGGCTCAATGCCATGTGAAATGAAATCAGCAAATTTAAAATAGGAGCCTAGAATCTTTTATGTATGAACAAGGGATGCCCTTGGAATTGCAGATATCTGGAGAAGGGCTTCAGACAGTCGCAGGGGACTCCAGCCATTCCTTTCAAGATCTCTCCAGGAACAGAGGTGCCAGGGAACACCTCAGTTACCTCCTTCAGCAGATTTCAACCTCCTGACAATCCTATCATTTCTTATTCTGGCCATTTTCTTTCCAAAAGAAAATAAACAGAGTTCAGAGAGAGTATGGAACTTTTGGGGCTATGATAATAAGAGAAAGACCCAGGATTCAAAGCCAGGTTGATTTCCAGTCTTGTGAACTTCCCAAGACTCTTCATGGTCTCTGTCTAGGTTTTTTTTTCTTCTGTGTTGATCCTCTGTGGGAGATCTCATAACTTCAGTGGTGGGGATTCTGACTCTCCAGGGCTTTGACCCAGTTCAGCAGCCAGGGTGGACTTCTGCATCTGGTTCTCAGTCGGACAAGGGAATCTAGACCACCCCTGTGGGGGTGAGCCAACGACTAATTTAAAGTAATGATGGGAATCGACCTGGATGGGAATAGTAATAGTTTCCCAGTCTTAAAAATGGAAAAGTCACATTTTCCTAGTTTTACACACACAAATTTTTTTAAGATCCGCTTAGCCTTGTAACAGAATTCTCATAATTTTATAGTATTTTTAAAACTAAAAATGAATACATGTTTATTGTAGAACGTGTGTTAACTGAAAATTTCTTTCTTCTTTCCTAAATTGCCTTTTCATTCCTTTGTCCCCTTTCTTTAGATTTGATTCTTATTTAAATGTAAAATAGAGTTGTGTCATAGCCACAAAAAGAGGTGCTTATCCAAGTATCTTAGCATCTCACTTATGTTAAGAACTGTCTTTCTTGGCTCCCTATCTAAAAGGTGGGGAAGAAGTGCATGGAAGCACTCATAATAGAGAACAGTGTTTCCTAAATTGTGTTTTCTGGAAAAATAATTCTATGAGATGTTAATGGATGTTGTGGGCAGGAGAAAGGCTCAAATGACTTGGAAAATGCTGTATTAAATTTAAAAAATAATGGTTTCTAAATTGCAGCTGAACTACAGGATTTTCTGTAGCCTTTGGTGTTATCAGGGATTAAGACTTTTCTAGAAAAAGGTAGAGGAAGACAGATAACATTTACTACACGCTCAGGACCCTGTGTCCTTTGGGCAACCCCTGATGTGAAGGGAAGAATACAGGATAGGGTAGCTAGAGGTCTCTTCTTCTCTTAGTTTGCCTCTGATGTGCTTTATGACCTTGGGCCAATTCCAGCCATGCAACCATTGGTAAAATAAACAAGGATATGTTTGAGATGGGGGTTAAAGGATGCATAGGATTTTGATATGAGGAGGAGAGATGGTCCAGGTGGAGACAATTGATGGGCAAAGTACAAGGCACTTTCCTACCCAGAGTGATGGGAAACCAAATAATTCTGCCTGTGTTTTGTAACAACTCTATCCTGTGATTAGAAAAGGCAACCGGCGTATTTACTTCTGAGAGATAGACCTTCATCAAGTTCTTTTCATTTCTATTACCTGCCTTTTTCTAAGTGTTCTTGCCCACATAGGTCGACCACATCATAAAAATTCATATTTGAAATAGGAAACCTCACTACTTCAGTCACTTTGACAGCCAGACTTCGGGCTTATGGAGAAATTACAGTTGAATGTCTTTAAAATCCAGTGAAGGGCTTTTATGGTCCATTCCTTGAATGGTGGGCCTAGAATTTTCATACATGGCTTATTTTTACTAATTGTATAAAACATTTATGCACACTTATTAGAAAAGTGTTTGTTTTATTAAGAGAAAAACAGCATGAAACAGAACATTATTTGGATTGCCAATTGTGAACTAAGTTACTCACTTAAAAAAAACTCGAATTTGCAGCAGATCAGCATTTCAATTCATCACCATTTTGTATCATTGGAGCTACAGAAATGACTACAGTAGGCACTGTACTATCAAGGAGCTCACAGTTTGTGGGGTGACAGACTAGGACACAGCTGACTGTGATAACACAGTGCCCCTGAAGCGATGCTAGTGTCCAAAACAAAAACCCTACAGATCTCAAAGGGAAGAAGAATGGTTTTGCTTGGGGAGATGTAGGCAGCTTCACAGATGTGGTATGTGAGCTGCCTCTTTCAGGTGAATAGGATTTTGTCCTTAAAAGGAAGGACATAAAGGCAAAGCTACTCCAAGAAGCCTTCCTGACTTCCATAACTGAATCAATTTCTTCCACTATTACTCTCATAAACAGTATTCTGATCCTGTGTCGCATGTACAACCTCTGATGTTTCCGTTTCTTCGTACCATTTTTTTTGTTTATGTTTGTCTAGTTCATCTAGTTAATATTAGATTACAGGACTATGAGAGCAGGGATCATGTCTTTCTTTTTTCTCACTACCTGAAACCCAGACCAACATGAACCAAAACAAAGAAGCAGGAGATAAGGGCATTTTAAGGGAATGCACAGTAGTTGATTCAGCATGGCTAGAGTAGGATGCAGAGAGGAACACAAGACTGGAAAAACCTTTAGCCAAAATTTATTAGCTCGTAGCTACCAATTTCGAACTAAAGTAACCAGATGAAAGTGAGTTAACCAACCGGCATTTCTAAATAGTCAGTTTGACTCTTTCCTCACCCCCCTACCTAATTAATCTATTGTTTCCTGTGTCCAGTAGTTAAAAGTCATTGTTTACTCCAAAGCCAGGCCTCAGATTTTTTTTCCAAAAACTCTTTTGGGGGCGCCTGGATGGCTCAGTCAGTTGAACGTCTGACCTCGGCTCAGGTCATGATCTCGTGGTTCGTGAGTTTGAGCCCCGTGTCATGCTCTGTGCTGTCAGCATCTCCTCCTCTCTCTGCTCATCCCCCATCCCCCTCTTGTACTCTCTCTCTCAAAAATAAAATAAACATTAAAAAAATAAGTAAAATAAAAAACTCCTCTTGGTTCAAAGACCTCTCATTCTCTCTACTCATTCAGAGGGAAGAGGAGTTTTGGGAGAACACAATCCTTTTCAAAGCTCCTAAGTGAAGTTCGGTGTACTGCCCCATGGAATCCCAGAAACTCAGGGCTGTAAGGGACATCAGTTGGAGAAATTGAGGCTCAGGTTGAGGAAGTGGCTTTCTGGCGACCACACAGCCAGGCGGGAGCAAAGCTGGGACTGGAGCCCAGATGTATGCGACTCTACTCCATCTCGTCATCCTCTGCTTTTCTGAAGCCACTTGTCTTTCATTCAGCAAACTTCTGCACTTCTAGGCTTCCTGCCCCAGAAGAGTTTCCTGTTTTACCTCCAAAGCCATCAGCAGCCCTCAGGCCCCTGCCAAACATCTGGCACTTGACAGGGATGTTCCCTGCTTCCCCCTCTCCACAGGGTGCTGAAGGGGTGGGTCATGAATTATGCCTTGATTCCATCCAGCTAAGCAGAGTGTAAATAAACAGAAGCGTGGAAAGCATGTGTGTAGATGGATAGCCAGCATTATGTATCCCTTTTCTGTGCAATTATCTGTAGGAGAGCCCTGGCAGCCCGTCTCTGCGGATGCCTCAGGCTTCACCTCTCCCCTTGCTGGGGGCTCCCTGAGACCCACCCACTCTCTGTGCTCTCCATTTCTACCCCTCAAAACCCTCTCTTAACTCTCCTGTGATACGAACTACATATACGTCCCACAACATGCCGTGTTTTTTCATGTGCCACTTTTCCATTCTTGCTTTGTCCCTTGTTGGGAATTCTCTCTCCTGATTTGTGGGCCTTTAAGAAAGCTCAAGTTCAGAGAAACTTCTTTTGTGAAGCATCCTTAATTCCTCCAAACTTAAGAACTGCTTCACCTGTTCTCATTCTGCACTTTCAACTAGTTTATACTTTCATTATAGCATTTATGATATTGGATTACACTTGTCCATCTCCCCCACCAGGAATATAATAACTAACATTGATGCCTACAATTTATTAATTTTTTTTTCATTTTATTTAAATCCAAGCTAATTAACATATAGTATAATAATGGTTTCAGGAGTAGAATTTAGTGATTCATCACTTACATTGGACACCCAGTGCTTATCCCAACAAGTGGCCTCCTTAATGCCCATCACCTATTTAGCCCAACCTCCAACCCAAGACCCCTCCAGCAACTCTTGGTTTGTTCTCTGTATTTAGGAGTCTCTTATGGTTTGCCTCCTTCTGTGTTTTTATCTTATTTTTCCTTCCCTTCCTCTATGTTCATCTGTTGAGTTTCTTAAATTCCACATATGAGTGAAATCATACATTTCTCTCTCTGACTGACTTATATCGCTTAGCATAATACACTCCAGCACCATCCACATTGTTGCAAATGACAATATTTCTTTCTTTTTGATCATTGAGTAATATTCCATTGCACACACACACACACACACACACACACATATATATGTATATATACCACATCTTTATTCATTCATCAGTTGATGCACATTTGGGCTCTTTCTATACTTTGGCTATTGTTGATAGTGCTGCTATAAACATTGGGGTGCATGTTCCCCTTCAAATCAGCATGATTGTATCCTTTGTATAAATACCTAGTAGTGTAATTCCTGGGTTGTAGGATAGTTCTATTTTTAATTTTTTGAGGAACCTCATACTGTTCTCCAGAGTGGCTTCACCAGTTTGCCTTCCCACCAGCAGTGCAGAAGTGTTCCCCTTTCTCCGCATCCTTGCCAACATCTGTTGTTTCCTGAGTTGTTCAGTTTAGTCATTCTGACAGGTATGTGGTGGTATCTCATTGTGGTTTTGATTTGTATTTTTCTGATAATGAGTGATCTTGAGCATCTTTTCATGTGTCTATTAGTCATCTGGATGTCTTCTTTGGAAAGTGTCTGTTCATGTCTTTTGCCCATTTCTTCACTGGATTATTTGTTTTTCAGGTGTTGAGTTTGATAAGTTCTTTATAGATATTGGATTACTAACCCTTTATCTGATATACCCTTTGGAAATATCTTCTCCCATTCTGTCAGTTGCCTTTTATGTAATACCTACAATTCAATAGGCATAGATAGTGTGCTAGGAAATGTGTTTAGAATTTCACTCATGTTGCTATAGTTAATCTTTGGAATAACCTTGTGAGCTTGGTGCCTTAATTTGGGTTTCTTGCAAAACAAAGCCTGATACTTCGGTACCAGTACAGGGGATTCCAAGAAGAACGTGTGAGGGAACAAAGAGAGGGAGACAGGGAAGGAGGAAGAGACAAAATAAGGTTGTGTTTTTGAGGTCACTGCAGTAGGCAATGGGGGTTCAGTTCTGTCTCCTAGAAAAGTGGGCAGCTGGAACATTTATCCACCGGCTATGGTGCCATGTTGATTAGAAGCTATCCTGGGATCTAGGGGTCACTGATGCTCCTGTACTTCTGGGCTAGGCTTACACAGGTCAAGTAGATTCTGGTAATATTGGAGGAAGCCAAGGGTCAGAATTCTAGATGATGGGAGATGCTACAAGATGATTCTGAGCTTACATGGAAATACTCATCACAGTTGCAGCTGAAATTAGGTCTGGGTCAACAGGGGGTGATGAAGGTACCAGAGACATCTACTTTAGCAGACAGCCCCATTTTACAGGTGAGGGAACCAAGGCCTCTGCCTTTAAAGCTTGGGCTCTTCACTAGCATACTAGACTCTGAGTGCCCTGAAGGTGTGGATAATACCTCTTTATTCTCTGCATCTTTAAGGCCTACCAAAGACTCAGCACCTTATGGGGGCTTAGAAGGTGATAGCTGAATAAGCAAAGGGATTGGCAGAGTGATGATTTTGGGATTTTCAGGGTTGGTTCTTTCTTCAAACATTCATCCAATTTACGATAAGCAACTCAAAGAGCTTATAGCCAAGAAGGGAAGGCGGATAGTAAACAAGTACTAAAAAAAAAAAAAAAAAAAAAAAAAAATCTGATGAGTGTTTCAAAAGTAGAACTATCTGTTATGGGAACAGAGAAGGAGGCTCACCTAGTTTAATGGTTTAATGGTCAGGAAGGCCTTTTGGAGAAAATGAGATGGACCCTAGTACTCAAAGAATAAGTAAGTTATGAGGGAGGTGGGTGGGTGGAGAAGAGCATGTTAAGAAGGGTTGGAAGCAAGAAGTGGTTGAGGAACTAAGCAGACAATGTAGATATTGGGTGGTGGGAATGCAAGGGATCACTGGTTATAATAACTAAGTTTGGAGAAGTTGACAGGACCAGATTATGGAGAGCTACATTGTAAGCCAAGTGAAGAAAGACCATTCCTTTTTTTTAAAGATAGAGCCTTATGCCTTTTTTTTTAATGTCTCTTCATTCTTTATTTATTTTGAGAGAGGGAGAGAGATAGAGGGTGAGCAGGGGAGAGGCAGAGAGAGAGGGAGACAGAGAATCCCAAGCAGGTTCTGCACTGTCAGCTTGGAGCCCCACATGGGGCTTGAATCCACGAACCACGAGATCATGACCTGTGTGGAAATCAAGAGTTGGACACTTAACCAATTGAGCCACCCAGAGGCCCCTAGGCAAGACCATTCTGATTATGATAAAAAAAGAAAAAAAAAGGATCAGGGCAAAGCAGGCTGGGAAATGGGAGGCTCAGGTAGGAGGCATTTGGGTGATGTCTGGTGGAAACAAAATGGTAGCATAGCTTAGTGTCATATGGTGCTGGGGTTGAGAAGTGGATAGATTCTGGAGATATGTCTGAGATTGAGTGGTTAGGGCTTGCTGGTAGACTGGAGGGAAGTGAAGAGAGGGTAACATCAAAGATGAGTTCTGGGATTCTGGATTGAGCAGCCAGGCAGTGGTAGGTGTAGTATTATATTCCCTGAGATTGGGAGCACAGGGTGACAAGGTTAGGCGATGGAAGGTGATGGGATCTATCTTAATCATGCTGAACTTGAGAAGCCATAGAATATTTTGGTGAATTGATGACAAGCACACAGAGTCAAGAGTAAAGACTTAAAGTAAGGCAAAGGGAGCCCATACAGAGCAAAATTTAAGGAGGCACTCACTCTCAGTGCCCTGCAAATGTAGGGTCAGTACTTGAGAATGAGTATGTCCTTAAATTGTGCACCCTAGGCTCCTTGCCTGCCTCTCTCCAGCACTGGCCCTGTCTGAGCCACTGGTGAGGGTTCAGGCTAGAGTTATCAGTTTGGATAATATCAACCTATAGGTGATGGAGTGGACATTTACTATTGTTTAGCTTCCCAGTATTGATTTCTACTTCCTAATAGCACTCAATTTCATTTTGGGGAATTTGTTTCCTCCATTGTGTGTCTTGACTGGACTTTGTGCGAAGTAGGTACTTGCTTCCCACAATAGAAACCTAAGAGGACTCTGGAAACACAGCCTGAGACCATTAGAGTCCATTGTGCTAGGTGTAAATTTTCATCTAATTGCTCCAGATAAACAGTTAAGCAAGATGTTCAAAGAAGAAAATTAATAACCTCAGGTCATGTAAGTTTGCTAGCTTTCTGTCTTCCTGTGGTATCCCTCTTGCCCTTTTCAACACTAATAGAAGAAAATATCACTCTTCTCTAGACTGTGTTGGGTGAGAATTTGAAATGTGTCCTTGTTGAAGCACTTTTTGTTAGGATCAGGGGAGCCCCTGAAGCTATTTTAGGGCTGGGGTTAGGGTGGGGTGGGGGCATAGGGACTAGTTATGGGAGGGGACACATAGAGTGTAAGAGTAAGACACCATTGGAGGCAGATCAGAGACACTGAAAGGAACCACCAGATCCTTGGTGACATGGTTAGAAACTGCTGGATCAAGCCACACCTGAAGTGAATTGTGTTAGGAGGTGAAAGGGTATTGTGTGTTGCTACAACAAAGAATCTCCAGCTAAAGGACTTAGATAAGGTAGACATTGATTTCTGTTTCCCATCACAATCCAGAGATAAGAGCTCCAGGGCCGCCCTGCCATTCTCAGCATGTGGCTTCCCTTTCTAGGTCTAGAGGGATTGCTCCAGTTGACCCATTTCTCACCCAAGGGGGAAGAACAAAAGAAGATACGGGAGCCATTGGTTTCTCTTTTAGAGAAGTGACCTGAGAATTGTACTCCTCTCCTTCACTTACATTTTGCTGCATGATGACGTGCAGATACAAGACAGGCTGGGAAATGTAGTCTCTGGAGTGTGTGTGGAAGAGAGGAGCATGGGCTGTGCATCACTTGGAGACTGGGAGCTCTGTGACAAAAGGGAGAAATGAGAGACTAGGTATTAGGAGTATGGATCAGGTTAAGGGAGGCAGCAGGAGGGAAATAACCAGAGATTATACTGTGTGCCAGCTACTCTTCTTTATCATTTATGTACCTTAGTTCCTTTAATCCTTTCTTTTTCTTTCCGTCCAGGTTGCAGGTGAAGAAGGGGGGTTGGTACATAGATAAGTAATATGGCTGCCATACAACCCAGGTCCTTCTGGTTGAGAGCCCTTCTCCTCCACACTCCACGCCTGCTATGGTGCTATGGTGTTGCGGTGTGTGATGGTGTAAGAATTAATGGAGGAATGGGGGACCAGGGACCATTGGCAGTGGGGAGGTGTATTGGGTGTGAGGGCAGGGAACAAGAAGGCCACCTATGGTGTGTGTGTGTGTGCGTGTGATATATGTGTATGGTGTGTGTTGTGTGTATGGTGTGTTGTGTTTTTGTATGTGTTGTGTGTTTGTGTGGTGTGTGTATGTATATTGTGTGTGATATGGGTGTGTTGTGTATGGTGTGTGTATGTTGTATTGTGTGTGTGATGTATGGGTGGTGTGTGGTGTGTGCTGTAAGTGTATGTGCTGTATGTATGTGTGGTGTGTGTGGCATGTGTGTTATATGTGTTGTATGTGTTGTTTTGTATGTTGAATGTGTGTGTGGTATGTGGTGAGTATGTGGTTGTGTGTCATGTGTATGTTATGTGTGGTTGTGTGTGTTGTATATGGTTGTGTGTGTGGTGTATGTGTGGTTTTGTGTCATGTGTGTGTCATGCGTGTGTTGTGTATGTGGTCGGGTATGTCATGTGTTGTGTATGTGGTTGTGTGTCATGCATGTGTTGTGTGCGTGTGGTTGTGTGTGTGTGTGTGGCGTGTGTGTTCCTGCATGCTTGCTCATCCACAGAGATGGGGAAGACTGGTGGGAAATCAGCCCCAGCAGCCCTCCCTTTCCCAAGAGCCCCACCTGGTCAGCCACACTCCTGACTCCCCTTTGATAAGGCGTTTGCCTGCTTGTTGACTCCGTGTTTATTTGAACAGGGTTCTGCAGACCCAGAGTCTTCTTCCCAGTGACAGGCTTGGGGAGGCTGGTTAAACAAGGGCCCCGATACCCAGGAGCCTGGACTTGAACGTGCAAAGTCTCTTCAGGCCCCTCTGTGTTGTGAAGGTTGCCTGGGAGGGTGCTGCACTGCAGAGGTAGCCGAGCTGTAGGCGCAGGGCAGGTAGGGGTAGGAGGAGGCTGGAGAGGCAGTTAGGAAGCTTGATTTCCTGGAAGGAAAGCCCACCCTCCACCCTGAGGCTGAATTAAGGCTGCCCTGGACATTTCATTCCTGAGAAGTCTCCCTCGGAAGAATTCTATTGTCTGCCTTTCAGGAACAAGGAAACTTGGTCTTTAGGGGCACAATGAGGACACCCAGCAGCCAAGGCCACAGGGAGGAAGCAGGGAGTCCTTGAGTTCTCTAGATCTTGCTGGAGACCGCCTTTCAGCATTCAGGGAGTGGTGCTCCACACTTAACCTAGAGGGGCAGCCAGGGCCCTGGGAACATTGGTGAAGTGGTGGAGTCAGTCTCAAGAGGAGATGACACTTCCCAGCCCAAGCTCTTTGTAGCCTGGGGTCACCCTGACACTGTATCCGGGAGTGTCCACCCTCATGTCTGCCACACCCCAGAATGCCCTTGGCTTAGCCAGGTGGAACTGCCCACTCTTCCTAGATAAACATCATACTCTTTCCTCATCCCAGGTTCCCTTGATTGTCCTTTCCCACCTATATCTGCTTATCCTTCGGGGCCTGATCAAATGTCACTTCTTTTGGGTAGCCTTCTGTGACTGCCTCAGTTGGTGGCTTTTGCCTACTTCTGTAAGCTTGCATTATTTTCACCCGCATATCTGCACCTCTGACAAATTGTCTTACATAGATTAGTAAGGGAATAGTCCTGATTTACTTTAGGGTTGTTATTATTGATAAGAGTTATACATTAAATAATTAAATGATGTATATGTTCATGGATGAAAGTCAAAAGGTCTTTTGTTGAAACTTTGAGTTTTAGGTTTTTCGTCAGGATGTGTGGTTACTGCACCTACCCAAACCTGCATTCAGGTGACAAGTAACATGCCATGAGTGACATGTCACTTGGCTTTGATTGTGTACTCTTCAGCAAGCCTTCTCCCTTTCTGATCCTCCCCACCCCCCCCCCCCCCCCGCCACCAAAAATAAGAGTTTGGTAACAGCTGATGCATAGGCTTCTTCTAGCTGAAAAATGCTGTAGGTCTAGGTCATATTTAAAATGTGACCTCCTAGGAACCTTTGTATTTTAAAGGGGTCACTTAACTAGAGTCATGGTGGAACTTCACTGGGCGATGAAAGAGCAGACGTCCAAAGGCAAAGATTTGCAGAATTTTCTGCAGAGTGATCAGGTGAAGACCCTTTATTCAGTTTCCTCTGAGTATCCTCATTCACCTCGGTATGAATATACTGACCCTTGATTAAAACACAGACAAGGAAGAGACATGGAGGAAACTCAAATGCATATTGCTAAGTGAGAGAAGCCAGTGTCAAAAGTCTACATGCAGTTTGACAATTGTATGACATTCTGGAAAAGGTAAGATTATAGAGATGGTAAAAAGATCAGTGGTTGCCAGAGGATAGGAAATCAGGGGAGGAACAAATAGAGCACAGAGGAATTTTAAGGCAGTGAAACTATTCTGTATGACATAGTAATGGCTGGTACATGACATTATGCACTTATCAAAACCTGTAGAATGTGCAACACAGTGCATTCTTGTAAACTGTGGACTTCAGTTAATAATATACTGATATTGTTCCAAATGTATCACATGAGTGCAAAATGCTAATAATAGGGAAAATTGTGTGTGGAGGGGAGGGGAGTGTGGGAACTCTCTGTACTTTCTGCTCAATTTTTCTTTAAACCTAAAACTTCTTAGAAAGTCTATTAATTAAAAAAAATTAACCATGCATCTCCTTACTCATAGCTAACATTTATGTCACACTGAGCACATACTAGGTGCTGTTTTGTGCACTTTGCATATGTTAACTCTTTAGGAAAATTCTCACATCAAGCTTGTGAACTAAGTACTATTATTCTTCCTTGATGGGTGAGGAAACTGAGGCACAGTAAGGTTAGGGGAGCTTGCTCAGGGTCATAGAGCTCGTAATTTGCAGGGCTTACTTTGACCCCAGGCAGTCTGGCTCCAGAGTCCATACCATGCTGTGCTGCATGTTTCTGTCTCAGGTATCTGCTCATGCATCTCTCCTCCAGGAAGCCATCCAGGCTTGCCACAGACTGGGGTAGGCGACTCTCTTCTTGGCCTTGACTCTGTTTGTTGAATGTGTATTAAGTAATTGCCAAAGAAGGGTTTGACCTGTGTTTGGCCAAATCTCAGAGAAACTGTGGACTTTCACTAAACTTTCCACAAAAAGGCAGCCAGGTGAGTGATCTTGTTCTCCTGGTCACCACCACTTCCTTCTCAGATGTCCTGAGGTTTCCCTCTTGATCCCCTCATCTCCATCATGGCTTGTTGTCAGAGTCAAGGTCACCCGTGAAGTTTATTGCATCTACTTTTTTCTCATTGTTTAAAATAAAAATAATGTTGGTCAAACTCCTGTCCCTCAACTCTGCTCTTGCTCTTCATGTTTCCTCAAAACTTCATCTGCAGAAATTCTCATTACTGGGAGAGAGTTTAATCCAAAGCAGAAGATGAGGACTCAATTAGGGGGAAACAGAGTTCACTTATGGTGTACTCCCCCCCCCCACTCTCCTGAGGTCATTTCTCTTGCCAGCAAAGATACAGAAGAGGAGTGGAGGAATGTGGCTGCCCCTTGCCATTTCTGAAACACCATGTCACTGGTGTCACTTAGTAGACCACCTTCATCTCCCCAGTTCACAGTGATTCTTCGTTCACAGGATTCAGACCCTGGAGACACAAGTGGATGTGGCCTCAGTTCCCCTCCCTGACAAATGGGACCCTGGCAGGCATTGGCTCCCCTGGGACTCTGAAATCTGGGTTAGAACTGGGATCTCACTCAGGGCTGTTGGTTGCCAAGTGTGGAGCCAAAGAAGGTCTGAAAATTGTGTGCACCCTAGCAAGCTGGAAGGGTGTGATGAGGGCCGCCTTGCCCTCCATCTGCTGGCTATGCATCAGCCAGGGCTTACCTCTTTCACGCCTCCTTCCCTGCAGCCCAGTTATGGTCCTCTCCTTTTGGGTCCCTTGTTTCCTGCTGCCCCTTCCTTAGGTTAACTCAGCCTTCTGCTCAGTCCCAGCTGAAATGTCAGTTTCTCCAAAGACCCTCTTCAAATTCCCCTTATAGGTTGGACTGTTGTATGTACTCACAGGGCCCTGAGGGTCCCCTAGCATAATCCTCACACATCCCACTTCATTGTAATAAAAGTCATGGTTTGACTTTCTAGTTAGTCAATAAGCTGCATACAGAGAGAGAATGGCTGTTTCATTTTGCTATTTTATCCCTCACCACAGTGCCTGGGTTAGGGGATGTGCTCATTAAGTGTTTGTCACATACATGAATGACCCCTAAAGCACCAGTGTAAAGTGGGAGTGGGAAGAGATGACCTTAGATCCAAAGTCACCATCAGGAGGGCAGCAGAAATAGTCTGTGCTTTGGTTACATTCGGTACCCCATTGGTGGTGTGTTTAATAAATGAAAGAACATTGATTTAACTGTGCTCGGAGGTGGTCCCTCCCACCCCAGATTAAGTAACTCTTCCATAGAGCAAAGCATTTCCCTCCCAAGAATCAGAATGGCCTGTGTTAACATATTTTGGGGGGAGCTTTGGATCATAGATTTAAAAAAATGAGTCTCCCCCTTCCAAACCACTTCCTTGAGGATGCACTGAATCACAATGAACGGCCAATTGAGCTGCCAGTAGGCCCCTTTGAAAGTGGGTTGTCAGAGACTCATATTACGTAGGATTAATATTAAGCATCTCTGTCTCAGCCCAGTGAAAGGCCTCAAGTGTCCTTGGAATTGCAGCGACCTTTCCCCATCAATGACGACATTGTTCTCTGGGCCTGATGGACTAATTCATAGGAAATGCAACACACTCCTCCTCATCACTGCCCACCACATCTGGGATGGGGGTCCTGGTGCCTGGGAGCATGGAGCTCCAGGCACTGAAATGTTACATTTCCCTTGCACAACCCTCCCACCTACACCACCCCCTTCCCCACCCCCTGCGTGGCATCAGGGGCTCCTGATAATTGTTTTCCGAATCTCTCCACAATCTTCTCAGGGGTCTTAGCTGGGAATGAGAGGCGGTGGCACAGGTCCTAGCTGCCTTGCAGGTCTTAAACCTGTCATCAGCTAAGCTCCTCAGGTCCAACAGGGTGAAGCTCCTGATAGGAAACCTCCTAAGAACGTAGGCAATAGTGCAGGATCTAAGCCCAAACAGACCACTTTCATTTAGGGAAGGCCCAGTGGAACTAATGGGTTGTCGACGTATTTGTTTCTAAATCCTCTCTATAACCTTACGAGTTTGCTATGTTACTGCCCGCAGCTTGCAAATGAGGGCGCTGTGGCTCAGAGCACACAGTGACTAAATGCACTGCTGGAATTCAAGTTCAGTTAAGAGGCCTGTCAGACTTTAAACACTGGGTGGGTGGTGGTCGCATCTGTCGAACACCTAGTGGTGTTACACAGCATATTAGGGGTTTCACATTCTTTTTCTTCCACATGCCTCCTTGCAGCCTTGTGATGTAGAAAGTGCAATGAAAACAGCTTGCTAATTCTTTTCCAGTCATTAGGCAAACTTCTCAGCAGTTTGCCAGTAAAAGTCACGAGGGTGAGTGACTGACTGGGTGGAGCAAATGAAGAATCTCCAGGCTGGTGAGAGGATGGTCTAGGCTGGCCAGGAAGGGGCTGAGGCTGGTCTGTGAAAACAGGGATGGGTCTTATTCATGGTGAAGCTCTCATACCAGGGTCATGATTGGCACTCAGAAGGTGTCTGTTGAATAGATGAGTGAATGGTAGCAGGTGACTGATGGACAGGCAAGTCAAGCTCCTGGAGGGTCCAATGGGGCCGTAGAGCAGTGGTTGTGTGGGTAAGCTGCTAGAGCTGGGAATCTGACAGGAGGGTAGTGGACTTGAAGAGTCCCAGAGGTCTGGGGCACCTGGGTCGCTCAGTCGGTTAAGCATCTATCTGACTTTTGATTTCGGCTCAGGTCATTCATGATTTCGAGGTTCGTGAGTTCGAGCCCTGTGTCCGGCTCTACACTGAAGGTGCAGAGCCTGCTTGGGATTCTCTCTCTCCCTCTCTCTCTGCCCCTCCCCTGCTCATGCTGTATCTGTCTGTCTCAAAATAAATAAATAAACTTAAAAAAATAAAAGAGTCTCAGAGTGGGGAGCCATTGGAATGATGACAGGGTCACTGTGGGCCACGATTGGGTACCTGCACAAGCATGTGTCAATGGGCACTGGCATTGAGGAACAAGAGGCCAATGAGGTCAGAGTGTGGGCCAATTCCTACTCATTTCCTGAGTATTTTACACTATTCTGGGTGGTTGTGATGCATAGGGATTGGACAGATGCAAGTCTCCAATCACTTTGAAGGGTTGAGTGTCAGCCTTCTCCAAAGCGCTACTTCCAAGGGGGAAGAAATGCTGTAAACATCTCTGTACCCAGATCCACTTTGCCCTTGAGCCCTCAGTGTTACCTGCAGTGTGTAATCAGAAAGCTCAGAGGCGGGCCGTGGTGCCTCCCACTGTGGTGTTCTTTGGATTTGGTCAGTAAAGACGACGGAGCTGATCTATGAATACATTTTCTTTTTCATTCAGGCACTGCCTTTACCCAGTCAGTCCTGGTTTCCTGCAGCAGAGGTCTGGGCTGTAATAGAGCCAGTCTTATTTTATTTTTTATTAAGTTCATGAACTTTGGAGGAAGGAACTCGGAAAAAAAGGTCTCATTACCTCAGGAATGAAGGCTCATGCTTTTTTTAATGCCAGGCATTGGCGTGGCCTTGCTTGTTATAGCCACAAATAATCCAGGGGTGGAAAATTGTAGCAGAGTGGTGAGGAGCAAACAGGGTAGCTTTTTGGTATGAAGCAGGTGGGGTGGGGAAGTAGAGGTCAGTGGAGGGTCAACCTAAGATGGCAAGATCCCGAGTCAGGCTTGCAGATTTCAACCATGGGTAACCATTTGTATGGACCAACTCTCTGAGGACAGGCTCTACCATAGACCCTTCCAGAAGCCAGCAGAATGGGGAGAGCATGGACTCAGAATGGATTTGGTTTCAGATTCCAAGTTGGCTGCTTACTGTAAGCTGCATGACCTTTTACATGTTTCCAAACTTCTTGAGTTTTGGTTTCCAAATTCATAGAACGTAGAAACCTATCTCTCTTGCAGGAATGTGGAGGGGATTAGATGGGAGAGTGTAGGAAAAGTGTCAGTTATTGGTCTATAAAGAGAAATGTGGTACAAGGTTGCCAACCACACAAGTCACATCTTTTAATGAACTATATCTTGGAGTTATCCAGGGCAGTGGTTCATATGATTTAATTGTTAACTGACCAGAAGGCTGATCCCTGTGCTGGGGTCAGCCTCCTCGGCAAAGATTGGTGGGACAGGCCCTGAACTTCAGCCCCCCAGGATAGCCCAGTATTTGCCAAATTTCTCTGATAATGAGAATCTCCTGGGGGTACTTCTTCACTATTGCTAGTCCTGGATTCATTTCAGACCCATTGGATAAGAGCTTCCAGGAGGCCTGGGAAACTGTGTGTTTACTAAGAGCCCCAGACAGTTCTTATCAGAGAATTTTGGGAAACACCATTAACCCTAGTTATAACACTGATTGATTGGTGATAACCAGCTGATTTTTTTTACTCTTAAAGAGTAAAATAAAAATTTACTGCAAAGATGATGTCTAAGATCTGAATTTATTTTTATAGAAGGCATCCTTTGATTGATATTTGGGAGAAGAGTGTATCATCATGCTTTCCGGAGAAAGATGCCCTTTCCTTCCTCCCCTGCTTTAGCTGTCACTTTCCTCTCTGCTTGAAATTCTCTCCTCACTTCATACACCTGGAAAACTCTGCTCCTTCTTCAAGAGTCAGTTTGGCAACCATGCCCCCTGAAAACCTTCCGTGACTCTCCCAGCTGAATCAGGTGCTTGTTCCTTCATGTTCCTTTTGTGCCTTTGTCACATGTCTAAACTAAGGTAAATCACACCATATTATATGTTTGCTTTTCTGTTTCTTCTCATGCCAGTTTATGTGTATAAGGGTCAAGAGAGTGGGTTCTGGAATCAAAGTGCCTAGGTTTATTTTTAGTTTTTTAAAAAGTTTATTTATTTATTTTGAGAGACTGAGATCGAGCAGGGGATGGGTAGAGAGAGAGGGGGACAGAGGATCTGAAGTGGGATCTGTTGCTGACAGCAGAGAGCCTGATGTGAGGCTTGAACTCACGAACCAGGAGATCATGACCTAAGCCAAAGTCAGACGCTTAACCAACTGAGCCCCCCAGATGCCCCCAAAATAGTGTTTTAAATTGTTAAACCATAAGGAATCTGGATTAGTCCTCAGATACCCGCTATGTGTGATTTTGCAAAGCATGATATAATCCTGTGTGTGAACAGTTTTGACTTCAGACATACCTGGTTCAAAGCATGTCTCTCCCACTCATCCCTGGAAGGCTTTGAGCAAGTTAACTTAGCTTCTTTGAGCTTCAGTTTCCTGTGTGTAAAACAAAAAATTAACACCCTTTTTTTAAGTTTATTTATTTTGAGAGCAAGAGAAAGAGCATGTATGCAAGTAGGGGAGGCGCAGAAAGAATGAGAGAAAGAGAGAGAGAGAGAGAGAGAGAGAGAGAGAGAGAGAGAGAATCCTAAGAGGCTTGCAGTGTCAGCTCAGAGCCTGATGTGGGGCTCACACTAACAGATCCGTGTGATCATGACCTGGGCTGAAATCAGGAGTCAGACACTTAACTGACTAAGCCACCCAGGTGTCCCAGAGAATTAACACTCTTCTCCTTTCCTCTTATTCTCCCAAAGTTGAAAAGGGCAATTAAAAACTAGATGAAAGAATAAAGATTTTAAAGTAATCTTCATAGACTAGAGCACTAGGCTAATACAATTAAAGTAAAATTTTACAATGATAAATGTCAAGTCCAGAAGTTAAGTTTATATATAAAATAGAAATACTGGTTTGAGGAGAATTAGTTTGGCAGCAGCCCATGTCAGAAACACCAGAAAAAATTGTAGGAAATCAAGTTCAGTCAGCTCCTACAGGGTAGTGGGATGCTAAAAAATGTGCTTTTTACTTTGGCATCATAACTAGGTTGGCAAAATTATTTTAGCTATGTAATATCAAGTGTAATCAGGAGGAGGGAATGAGAAACCCTTATGCACTGCTGGTGGGAGCATAGACTTGTGTAGTCCTTATGGAGAATAATCTGGCACTACTTGGGCACATTAAATTCATATGTCCATGACTCATGAGACCCACTCTTGGTTTGTGGCAAATTCTAGGGAGGGACATTATAAAAAAATTGAATGCCTATGGAGAGGGATAATAGGATGATGAGGGGACCACACAATGTATCACAAAATCAATGGTTGAAGACCATGGGAATATTCAGTCTGGGGAAGAACAGAGAGGGGGGTAGGGGGACCCACCATCTTGGTTTGCCTGGAACTTTACCAGTGTTAGCACTAAAAGTTCTATATCGTAGGGAACCCCTGAATCCTGGACAAACCAGAGTAGTTGGTCACCCTGGGGAGACATCATTGCTTTCTTCAACTATCTAAAGAGATTTTCTAGAGAAAGATAGGAAGTAAACTGATTCTGTGTACCTTCAGAGGGCAGATTTTAGACCCCCGGGAAGAACAAAGTTAGAGGAAGGAGAATTTTGTCTTAATACCTGGAGGAATTTCTAACAACCAGCTGTGAACCAATGAGCAGCCTAGTTTTGAGGAAGCTATTGACCACTACCATTTCATGAGTTTCTGCTGGGTCCATAATCTCATTAGGTCTTTAGAGCTGCATTGAACTTAGGAATCAAAATAACTTTCCCAAGGGCAGACAGGTAGGCGTTTGAATGTAGGACTGTCTGACTCCAAAAAGCCCAGGCTCTTAACTCATACCTTTTAAAATAATCTTGATCATCCTTCCTACTCCAAGATGATGAAATTCAGTGCCAGTTTGTGTGTTACAGGCTAACAACGCTTAGAAGTTCAGATGTGAGGAATTTCAGTGAAAGCTGGTCTAGGCAGGCACTAATTGTGACTTGATTTTGAAACACTTGATTCGCCTAAGAAGTCGAGCAGCGACATCATCCTGAGAGGTTGGAACTCTCAATGATACGCGATAAGGGAAGAGCTCTGGAGAGATTTACAATGTGCCAACTACAGTAATCCAGCACAGACCCTCCCATTGGTGAGCCTTAAAATGCAGGTGCCATTCCTGTTTCTAGATGGATAACCAGGATCGGTACAACTGGGCTTGTAATTATAAGAATAGCTACCATTTTTGGGGTACACCTACTACGTGCTAAGCACAGTGCCCAGTGCTTTACCACGCGTATACAGAGCCTATCATGAGAATATGGTAGTCACTCAGAAAATATCTGATAAGTGAGTACTCTTTAGTTTTCTCCTGTACAACCATCCCCAGACATCCTATACAACTCTTTTTGGAGGGTCCTATTATTATGCCCATTACATAGATGAGGACACTGCACCTTAAAAACAAAATTGTATTGCTGTGGTCATACTCTGTTTTTATCTCCTACTGTAGTAAAGAGAGTAAATTAGTGTGGGGATATGCCTGCCTTTTAACAGAGCTGTCACACCAGAGCACATAAATTATTTTGTTGTGTAATTGGTTAGGCCCAAGTTTTTCATATTTTAATATCACTAATCATTACATTTCTCCTAGCTTTCAACTCATTGTTTTTGACAGTGGAAATATCTTAAAGGTTTGCTGTTATTTTCCCCCCTTAATTACATGTATTCATTTTTGGATAGAGATATTTTAAACTTGATTGTGTTGTCTACCATGGTTTCCCAAATCTTATCTGGTGACAATCAAGATTATCTGGAGCTCTTCTTAAGAATAGTGATTTCTAGGTCAGCCTCTTGACTTTCTGCTTCAGAATCTGTGATAGCATCAATCACATTATGGTATAATGAACTATTTACTGTGCAGTGACCTTCTCAAGGGAAAGTACAAAGTAAGTGCTCAATGATTGTCCAGAATGAATGAATGTATTTAATATGCTTATTTTAGGAATCTTACTCCAGAAATTTGTACAGTTGTTAAGCAGGAAAGGCAAAGAAGTGAGGACAACATTCTCCCTCCAGACAAATCTTGAAATTATCATTAATACATGAATTTGACCAGGTGTAAATTTGTCTAAAAGGCATTATCTTCCAGCTAATATTTTTCTCTTTTCACATGGACATTATATAAGATTTTTCAAATGCTCGAATGGGAGGGAATTTGTCATGATTTATGATTTGCAAACCTATTTATATCCTAATGATCACTTCTTCATTTTTCAAATGCTTTTAAATTTGGTAGTGATTAGTTGCACATTAATCTGTCCCTGGTTTTTTAAATTCACCTTCAGATCCTTTTTGAGAAACTAACACTTCTACCCATTTCCTGTCTTGTGGCTTTTCTCTAATTCTCTGATATTTTAGAAATTCCTGAAAATATTTGTAGTATTTCAACTCGAGGACATACTTCACTTGAATAGGCTTAATGGAATAACTCAGACCTGCAGGTTAAGCACTCATTCATTAATTCAATCAGTCAGTTGTACTGCCTGGGTTTGAGTATGTACACTGTGTCAGGTTTGTGCAAGATACCTGGAATATAACGGAGTGAGATACGGTTTGCACAGACGAGGCAGAGATAACAAAATGTAATGGTTGATTATATTAGGATGGAGGTAAGGTCAGGCTGCTTATAAGAGAACAGAGGAGGGCCTTTCTACATCAGCCTGGTGTCAGAGGAACCTTCCCTGCACAGCTGATCCTTGGGCTGTTGCTCAGTGGATGAGCAGGACCTGGTCATCCAGAGACATAGGCAGAGACGTGAAAGAAGAGCCAAAATGCAGAAGCAGGACATTTGCCAAGTATGGACATAGGGAGGAACAAGGGAGCAACTGAGGAACAGAGTTCCCAGGAATCTTGGGCCTTTCTCCCAAAGACCCTGAGTAGGATCTCTTTGGCAGCAGGGTCATTCAGTGACCATCTGTCTGTCCTCTACTTGAACTCTAATGGTGGGCAATTCTAGGCTCACAAGGAAACAAACTACCCACCACTAACAGTATGGCAGCATGAGATAAGGAATTGTATGGAAACAATATGGCGGCATGGGATAAGATTGTCTGGAAACAACATGGCGGCATGGGATAAGTAATTGTCTGGAAACAATATTGTTCCAGCCAGTGAGCTGGCTGATTCAAGCAGATTCTTATGGGGCTGATGGGAGAGAATGAGAAATTTTATAACTGGACTCTGAGGAAGCCCGTGTTCATTTAAGTCTTATTATAAGCACATGCCTTGTACAATCACACTAGTTAGTGCCGTATGCTCCTTATCCCTCTCACAAAGCTGTCTAGAAAGCTAGGATTTACATTTATCCATGGCTGTGCTGTCTGCAATCAAGAAGCTTTGCCTTTGACTCCTGCAGAAGTTTCCATTTAAGTAAAAATAGAATTGAAATCAAATGCTGCATTGGAAGCTGCCCTATATTCCTTTGCATTTAGTAATCATTTAAACCTCAGAAATCAGAGCCTCTGAAACTGAGGAGTATCGCTGCCTGCCATTCATTTGTTTATTGGTTTTACTTACTCCTCAGCTCCCCTGAGTACTACATGGCTGCTTCATAATAAGGTCCAGAGAAGTAAATGTCTCTCAAGGTGTTGGCCCCGAATAATGTGCATAGGAATCACTGGAAATTTTAGTACAAGCCAGGATTCCCCAGACTCCACACAGACTCTCTGCATCAGAAGTTCTGGGGTTAATGCCCAGGTGTCAGCATTTTAAACAATCTCTGGTTGATTCTTATGAATATCCACATATTAAGTGCATCAACTCTGAGCACTCTGTATGTATCAGTGCTGGGGTTCATGCTTCAATACGACACAGCTCTTGCTCCCAAGCCACAGTCTGGTGGGTGACAAATGAGCACACCCATTTAATTCAAACCAGCTTGTGCAGGGATGGAGCACACACAACATTAGTGGTTAACAAACATGATGCCTTGCTTGGCGTGGTGGTGGGTGGTACAATGGGGTAGTTTTTGCTGTTAATAAAAAAAAAATCAAAGTTTGTAAGTGATTTTAACAAAATCTATATCAAGTCTGATTTAAGATTTTCTTATGTTATTTGAAAGTATTTTTATTACAAAAACTTTCAAACATAGCACCAACATGGTGAGGGTATACCACCTACTACCACTACTATAACGTAATATAGTTTAATAAACCCCAATATCATCTATATCTATCTATCTGTCTGTCTGTCTAGATATATATCTGTATCTCAGGATTTTGCCTCTCTTGCTTCACCATCTCCACCCCCTAAATCCTACTCAAGTGTTCAAATCTTTAAATCTCAGATCTCACGTCATTTCATTTATAAATAGTTCATGATACATCTTTTAGGAATATGGACATTTTCTCAGCTAACAGTAGGGTTATCATCATACGTAAAAGAATTCACTCTGATGCCTTGGTGTCATTCTCCAATCTCTCCAGTTATCTCAAGAATGTGATGTTACTATTGTTGTTTAAATCAGGATCGAAATAAGATCGACATCTATTGCTGTTGGTTGTTGTGTTTCTTGAACCTCTTGTCTTCAATCTAGAACAGTCTCTCCCCTCCCCATTTCCCTGACTCCTCCCTTTTTATACCATTTTCTAATTGAAGAACCAGGTCTTACAGAAAGTCCCGCCTTCTGAATGTGTCTCTATTTTCTTCATCATGGTGTCATTTAGTTGATTTCTCCTTCTATTCACAGTAAAACTAGAAGTTAGTTCTATCGTCTTGATAGGATTCAAGCCCGAGTTTTCTTGCAAGAATATTTCATGGTTGGTGCTGCCTGCTTTGTGCTTCACATTAGAAGCCACATGAAGTCTGAACAGTGTTAATGATGCTAATTTGATCTAGGGTTTCAGATGTTGACATCCTGCCACCTCCATTCTAAAATGTCCCTTTGACCTTGCATCTAATGGTTTCATCTACAGATAATCCTTGCTTGAATGAATTATCTCATTAGGAGTTGAAAAGTGGCAGTTCTTAAAATTCTGTCATCCTTTCATGTTTATGGGCTGGAATTACTCTGTAAGGACCCATTATGCTCACAAATTGTGAATATCTGATTATCCTGAAACATTTTTCTTTGAGAAAAGGTAGGATAATTTTTTTTTTTTTCTGTTGCTGATATGATACGAGCTGGTGCCTAGTGACCGCTAATGGTGAGCATGGAGAATGTTGAAGTTATTTATTTTCCTGTTGAGTATTGTAATGAACATGTGGGTTTTTAAAAGCAGTGTGTTTCAGTACATTGCAGCCAACCTTTATTGGCCATGAGCCCTTCTTTCAAACCATCAGTGGTCCTTGATATCTTTCATACCTTCTGGTACAAGAAACCCCTGGAACGTTTTTGCTCCACGTCTTAAACATCATCCATTTCTCGGAGGAATCCCTATTTGTTTTGGAGGGGAGCGCTGTGTATAAGCCACAATTTGGGTGCCACGGATGCTCACTGCTGTGAGGTTGTGTTTGCTTCTAGCCCCTTTTAGTGGACATAACTAGAGAATATTTACCTTGAAAAAAAATCACAGTGTTGAGCTAATCATTTCCAACCCAAATGTACTACTTTAGAGTTTAATTTAACCTTATTGGATTAATACTCGTGTCTTTTTTCTCACATACTAAAATTCTCGGTTCCTGATAAAATTAGCCCAAATGCTCTCCTGCTATGTCCATAACATAGTCTATTGTGGTCGAAAACCATGCTTCTTATGACTTTAATCTAATATTTATTAAGGCTTGTTTTCTCTTTTCGCTCTCATTTACTTGCTTTCCAATATACTTTGTTGAGTGGGAGTAAAAGGGGTGGAGTTTCAGCTGATATAATGCTGGCTAACATTTGCCGGGTGCTTATTATGTGGTGGGAAAAATTTAACCCTTAGGCCAACCCTATATGGACTTGGTTTCTCCTTTGCTGACGACCTCTAGGCCATTTTGTTCTCTATGCTATGCTGTTGAAGACTGTAGTCTCTAATAAATATTTTGGATTGGCTTAGAGTTATTCATTCAGCAAATCAGTCACTGTGGAGCATAATCTGATTCATACGTAGGGTAAACAGGAAAGGAAGTCTATTTTGGTTGTGATTTTTAGGAAACCAGAGTATTCCTGTTTGGCCATAAGCTTTGTTTTTTTGGAACCAAGCACGTGTTCCAGCACAAAAATATTTTCATGCCCCACCAGTCCCCTTCAGTTAAGGCTGGATGATATAGCGGAAAGTGCAGGAAGGATTTGGGATCCCTGCAGCGTGGTTTTCATACAACAGAAGCTGGTGGACCCTATTGGAGGCACTGGCCCAGAGGAGTGCACTGGGGCTGGAGAACCCAAGTTGTAGAGGGAGAGCATTTACTCAAAGCAGCTTGAGGCAGCACAGTGATATGCTTAGGTGGGACTCTCCGGGGCAGCTGAAAGCTTAGCCAAGAAAGAAGAGAGAAACATTAAGTCATCTTGTGAGGCCCAGGCAGTGAGGACAGCACTGAGAAAATAAGAGGCAAAGTCAGCAGAAGTTCAGAAGCAGGATAGAATCAGGTCCAAGTGATGGTGAAGGAGGCCAAATCTGAATTGAGGTGGGAGATGAAAGAAGGAAGTATGCCAAGTCTCATTTTGCCTGCTGCTTAGTCTGGATTTCCAAGGGGACCATGGAGGTTGAAAGCCTTGCTGTTCAAAAAGTTGTCCACAGACCCCCATCTCAGCTCCGACATCCTGGATCAGAATCTCCTTTGTAACAAGACTGGCAAGTAGATTGACAAACGTATTAGAATCTGAGGAGCATGGGTCTGAGGGACTTTGCCGGCAGCTGTGTGACTTGGGGAAGTTTGTTTCCCTTGCTGGGTCTCCGATTCCTTGTTTCTAAAATGGACAGGTCACATTTAAGTTTTTAAAGCGTCTTTTAAAAATCGGAATCTTTCTCCTGGTCTGTGCTATTGATGCTCCTTCCTTCCCTGCACAAGGCGTGAGCCAGCACGGGGTGTTCTGAGGCCACTGGGGTGACCAGGCCCTGTGAGCTGTCTGGGCTCACAGGGCCTGGTCTTGCCTGGACCACATGGAGCCACCTTTTCACTGAGATACATGAAATGCTTCCTGATCAGCTCTTCGGGGACCAAGCGATATCATTCAGGTGTGGGAAGCTAGCTCTCCATAGGGTCAACCTTGATCAGTGGGATGGGGAGACCAGGAGGAACAAAGCAGACACTTTCTGTCTTCTCCTCCTTCTGAGGAGTGCTGAGTGGCCGTGTCTGCTTGAAAACCTTCTGGAAAGTTCTATCTACTGAAGGAATGAACATGCCTTTGCAGGATGAATGTCTCTTTGCCACTCCTTACAAAGAGTAGGGAGTGTATACATTATATTAGTTTACGTATTTCTTTTTTTAAATAATTTTTTTATTAAAATGTTTGAGACAGAGAGAGAGAGACGGGGTGTGGGGCGAGGAGGTGAGGAGCAGAGACAGAGGGAGACAAAGAATCAAAAGCAGGTTCTAGGTTCTGAGCTCTCAACACAGAGCCCAAAGTGGAGCTCAAACCCACGAACCATGAGATCATGACCTGAGCCAAACTCGGACCCTTAACCAACTGAACCACCCAGGCACCCCTACATATTTCTTGTGCTCACTTCTGCTTTGCTTCTTTGCATTGGTCTCACTTAGCTTACAACTCCCAACACAAGGCAGCACTTCAGACTGCTTTCTAGAGGCTAAAGACTAAGTTGAATGTCAAGTACATCACCCTGTTTAATTTGGGAAAGTACTGTTCCCCTATTCTGTAGAATATAGACAAAGGACATGTGTCCAAGGCCACATGATTGGGAGATGCCAGAACTGGATCTTTATCCTATGTTTATTGGCTCCAAATCCACATACTTCTTTATTCAGATACATAACCGAGATTTATGGAACATCCGTTAACATGCCAGTTTTCCCACTGAAACCCACAACCACCGTGGGTGGTAGGGATCATTGCCCTCAATTTACAGGTGAGGAATCCAAGGCTCAGAAAGTTGTTGGATTTGCCTGAGATCACATAGTAAGTAGTAGAACTTCACCTTGGTCTGAGTTCTGCTTCATTACATAGCAATTAAATAATTCCCGATGTCTTTGCACCTGCGTAAGAGCTCCGCCTCCATTTCACCGTGACTTGCTCTCGGCCAAAGCTGATTGAATAAGATGAAAATTACTGTGAAAGAAATTATTCTGTACAGCAGTCTTAAATAAAAGGCTCAAAGTAATTTAACTTTTACTTTTTCCTTTCTATTGTAGTTGAAGTGTAGTTGGCATACAATTGTATATTAATTTCAGGTGTGCAACATAGTGATTCAACAATTATATACATTGTAAAATGCTCACCCTGGTAAGTGTAGTTACTGTCTGTCCCTGTACAAAGTTATTACAATATTACTGGAAGTAATATAACTGGATATTATTATAATGTAACTAGAAGTCTGTACCCCAACTCTTCAAAGTTGGTTTTGAACAAACCTCTCTCCTGGCTGTCACTGTCATTTTGCCAACATGTTTCCTATGGAGGTCTTTTATGGTAATGCAGGCTCAAATGGTGTCTCCTCCCCCTATGCTTAAAAAGATACACAACTGGAATTCTCAGAATACAATAGGTCACATGCATGGAACGGATTTTGATGTGGTGACTTCACATGATCACCCATCCATTTGCATGACTTTCCCTATCCACCCCAGTCCCAGATCTCCTCTCTGTGGATGGTGCGAAATTATCCAAACAATCACTGGTTTTTCCTCTTTGTCTTTCTTTCTTTCTTTTTTTTTTTATGGCATATCATTTGCGGAGGAAAAAAATATAGGAGGGAAAAATCCCCACCCCAGCTGGAGTGCTTTGAAAAGCTGGAGGTTTTGAAGTCTGGCCTGGGCTGGAAGAAAAACAAGAGGAAAATTTCCTTGAAATGTGAAAATTATCTTGAAATGGATCCAAAATACTTCATTGGGGCAAAGCCTTCTACCGTGATGGATCCGTGGAATAATTCCTCACAGCCAACAGCTACAAGATGAAACTGAAGCCACAGCAGATTGCATGAGGCCAGGCTGATGGTTCCCTCACTGGCTGGGCCACAAAACTCCCCTTCTATGTGGAGTCAGACAAATGGCTCTGTACGCAGGTCAATGGAGAACAGCATGTCTGTCTTTCTGTTTGAGCTTTGCTTGGCCCCTGTACCAGGTTTCATTGCCTGGGTATTGCCCCAGCCTCCTATTTGCTATCCCTGCCTCCAGGGTGGCTTGTTAAATCTGAACACTGTCATAAGATCCATTAACTTTCCTTCAGGATAAAATCCAAACACCTGAGTATCTCATAAAAGACCTCTCTTTAACTGACTCCTGCCTCTTTCCAGTCTTTTTTGGTTTCCGTTATATTCTAGCAACCTGAAGCTCATGCCGGTTAGGAGAAATTGTGCTGTAGTAACAAACAAAATCTCCACAACTTACGGAAACAGTGACTTACGTCTTGATTTTGCTACGGGTTCATTGAGTGTTGGCTGGGCCCCTGCCCTGTGCCTCTCACTCACTAGCCAAGGGTCATGTAGCCTCTACCAGCTACACTAGCATTGTCCCACCAGTAGCCACCAGTCACTGAAGGCTCACTGGGTATTTGAAACAGGGCTAGCCCAAACTGAGATGTTCTGCCAGTGTAAAATACACACCTAGAGCATAACACACTTAGTGTGGAAAAGAATATAATATGTCTCATTAATAATTTTCATACTATGTGGTGAAGTGATCTTATTTTGAATATATGAGGTTAGAATATTTAATATATTAAAATTAATTTCATCTCCTTTTTTTTAAGTGTGGTTACTAGAAAATTTAAAATTACATATGTGGTTTATAGAAATGATAGCAGACACTTCTACTCACATTTCATCAGCCAAAGCCAGTCCCAGGCCCCACCTAACTTCAAAGAGGCGGGGCAATACTGTCCTAACCTGTGCTTGAAAGGGGAGAAGGAGGGCGTATTTGTAGCAGTCCATAGCGACTGCATGGGGTCTCAGTGGCTTTCTGAACAAGACATAGGAGTCTTTGTCAGACTGTTCCTTAAGGCGGGAACTTCCTCTCTTTTCAAATACATTTGACCAACTCCTTCTCCTTCATTTGAGGTAGCTCATAGGTAACCTTTACTGGAAAACCTTCCTGGATCCCCACCTACCCACTGCGCACATGTATATCATGTAGGGTTGAGCACACTACTCTCATTTGATCCATATACCAACTCTGTGGGATTAGGTACTCTTATTATTCCCATGTTACAAATGGGGAAACCAAGGAACAAAGGAGCTTGATAACTTGCTCAAGATCCTGCAAACAGTTAAATGGTAGAGTGGGACTTTGAATTGGCACAGTTGGGCTGCAGATCCCCCGTTCTTAACCATGGCCTCTGTGAAGCTAGTTTTAGGTCTGCATCTGGGACCTGCATAGTTACAGCCCCTTCTTAACTGCTTTCCCTGTTTTGTCTTAGCCATACACCACTGTTTGAGCAACACAGCTCAAAATAATACTACCTTTGAGAGCCTTTACCAATACCCAAGACTGAATGCACACCAGGCTCAGAGTGAGAAGCAGGGGCTCCATTTCTCCTGCCCCACCTTCCCCTCCTGGTACTGCCTGAGGGATGTGATTTTACCAAGAGATCTTTGGAATGTAAATGACTTGTTCCCCTCCCTGGTTCTCACCTGGAATCAAGCTGAGCCATCAGGAGTGCACTGGAAGCATGCTCAAGTTATCTTACACAATCCAGTGGGGTCATGTCTTCACTGCCTTTGATGCAGGCACACTGTTATGGGATTCACTGTGTCCCCTTTCAGTTCCTGTGTTGAAGTCCTAACCTCTGGAACCTCAGAATGTAGCTGTCTTTGGAGAAAGGCCTTTGAGGAGGTAATTAAGGTGAAATGAGGTCCTACAGGTAGGCTATAATCCAGTATGACTGCTGTCCTTATAAGAAGAGATTAGGACACACACACACAGAGGGAAGACCATGTGAAGACACAGAGAGGAGGCCGTCTACAGAAGCCAAGGACAAAGGGCTCAGAAAAAACAATCCTGCTGAAACCTTCATCTCTGATTTCCGGCCTCCAGAATAAGGCTGTGAAGAGAATATTATGTGAGAGAATAAGTTTCCGTTGTTTAAGCCCCCCAGTCTGTGGTGCTTTGTTGCAGCGGCCAGAGCAGACTGGTCCACATATCCCTGCAAATACTGTGCACTGCCTCACGTAGCGCCTCCTGTGTGAAGCTGGAGGGAGAAATTCTTTTAGAAATTCTGTTCTGGGAAAGTAATTATGCATTGGTTCTCCTTTTTGCTTTGGCTGCCAGGAAACTGGACGTCAAACTTGAAACTCATAGTGGCCGTGTGAGACTTTATGGTGGGTTTTTGTGTTCTTTCCCCATGTTAATCAATGATTCTTGTGTTTTCCTCTCATTCTCACTCTTCATGCATATTTCCCCAGGCCCTGGAAATTATTGAAGTTAAAAATAAAGTGACTGGAATTATAGAAGTTGACACTCCGGGTAATTATCATAATGATAGTTAACACTGCATCATTGCTGGGTGTGAGGCCCTGCTCTCTGTATGTATTATCTCATTTTTCTTTAAAATTTTTAATGTTTATTTATTTTGAGGAGGGGGGAGGGCAGAGAAGGAGGGAGACACAGAATCTGAAGCAGACTTCAGGCTCTGAACTGTCAGCATACAGCCTGATGTGGGGCTCAAACTCACGAACCATGAGATCATGACCTGAGCTGAAGTTGGACACTTAACCGACTGAGCCACCCAGGCCCCCCTGTATTATCTCATTTAATTTTCACACAAACCTTTTTCAGTAGATGCTGTCACCCCTTTCTACAGATGAGGAAACAGGCACAAGAAGATTAATTAATTATCTGCCCATTTTGTGCTGTGAGTAAGTGACCATGCCAGGCTTTGAAGGTGGGATGGTCTAACTTAGGGCCTGAAGCATTTAGCTAAGGGGGAATGGGCTTAATGTAGGGCAGCTTTGTGCAGCTCATCTTTGCTTGGAAGGAAGTGAGACATGGCGTAGGTAAGAGGTCGCTAAGGCCTACCTGTAGGAGCAGCTGGAGAGTGAGGCACAGGGACCTCGAAGGCTCTGGAAGATTCCCTGATGTCTCACTGGTCTCTGGAATGGGGACACTCGTGAGCAGAGCGAGGGGAGTTCTTTTAGCTTGAGCTTCATCCTACATAGCCCAGTCTCCCCTACAACTTTAAGCTTTAGCCAGGCCAATTAGTTGCAGTTCTACGGAACTACCAACTCACACACCCATTCCTCCCCACTCTTCTTTGACCCTCAGAATCCAGTCCATTCTTAGGAGGAAAAAAAAATCACAAGTTCCTGCCTCCAATAGTGCTTTCTCGGGTTAAGGTGCCCTTCCATCACTCCCCAAACTTGCAGTCTGCTCTGTTTTTCTTTCCTGTCATGCTGGGCACTCTTGTAAAGTGGACTGTTTATTACTCTGTTTTCTCTCCTAGGCTCTGGGATCCTGGAGGGCAGAGACTGTGTTTTATTCATGATTTATATGCTGCACGCAGCCTTGGCCCAAAGCAGGGGCTTAGGAAGGGTTTGTTGAATGGATGATTTTATGAATGTGAGATTGGATTCCTTGGATTTTATTTGTGACTGCAAAGTCTTTCTCCATGAAGATTTATCAGGCAGGGAAATTAATCTCTTTTGTACATCTGCACCAGTATTCAGGTTACCGTACAGTGTTATTTTACTGTGTGTGGTCTCATGTAGTCGTCATTGCAGAATGAAAACATGTAAAGAAACAAGCAGGCAAATAAACAAATACATGCAACTCAGATTTGCATAATGCCTTATGGTTGACAAAATCATTTCATACAGATTATGTTGGTGGTTACAGCATCCTCATGTTATAGATGAGGTAAGAGAGAATTCCTTTGCCCAGGGTCGCTCAACCCATGAGGAGGTTTGGGATGGGCTCCAAGCCAGAACAGGGGCTTTGGATCAGACAAGCCCTGGGCATAAAGCCCACTTTGATCACTTGTGAGCCTCACTGAAGTTTAATTTCCTCATTTCTAAAATGGCAATAATAATAGAAGCGAGAGTCATTGTCACATCAAGAGAGTTAAGTACAAAGGCTCCATAAATGCCTGGTGAGTAAATTAATACACAACCCGACTCCGTAGAAAGTTCTGCAACAAACACCAGGCTATAAGGAAGCCCTGGAATTCCTTGTGTGTTCGTACCATGCTCGTTCTCCCCCCTGACTTTTGCTCATTCACTTCCCTCTAGATCTTGCCATGGCTAGGATCCTTAGTTCTTGCCACGTGGACTTTAGTTCATGATTCTTGGCCTCACTCTGGACTCCCACTCTCCCCAAGCCTACACTCCAAGAGCTCTTTCGCTGAGTTGGAAACTTCTTTCTCTTCTTGCACAACTTCTCTGATTCCACAGCTGTGACACCCCACCTGGCAGGGAGCTCTGCTGTGGAGACAGAGCTGGCTTGGGGGCCTCAGCCAGGAACACAGAGACCTCACTGCCTTGGGCTGGCAGAGCACACCTTCTCCATTTCTAGGCAATGCACAAGAGAGGGCCTGCATCATTCCAAAGCCAACATTTTTCAGGCATTGGACAATTTGATGGTAGAGTTCATTCCCCCCTCCCATCTGGCCTGGCTTATTGTGATCTGTCGAGTGGGGCCAGAAGGACTGCCAGATTGGGTAATTTTCTCAGAAAAGGGCTATAAAGATGAGAGTTTCAGATGTGCTTTCAGCATGAATCATACGTTGCAGGCACCAGGGCCAGAGTGAAGCACGTGTCCACCTGTGGGGGTCAGGCAAAACATGGCCCAGGTTCAGTGTGCTATCCTTGGGGCTCCACATGCCAAAGGAGAGTTGTGCACTTGCGATTTTGGGGGGCTTATGTTAGGTATTTCCACTAACCCTTTAGATTGATTTCATAGGGTGTTTACTCAACAAAGAGTTATTAAGCCTGGAACTGATAGATGTGGTCCCTTCAGTCTAGTCGGGAAGATAGACATGTACAGTGACCATTGCTGTGGTGAGGGATGGTGCAGAAAAGGCCCTCGATCCGGACTTTGTGGAGGTGGTGGAGAAGGGGGTGACAGGTGTCAGGGAACCTTTCAGCAGGATTTTTCATGTAGCCAAGGTCTAAGGGATGAGTATAAATTAGCTAGTTGCAGAAGGGAGATAAAGAGCAATCCAGGAGGAGGATATAATATGTGCTAAAGCCTGGAGGTGAGAGAGTATGGCTTGTTTGGGGGAACAAGTGTAATTTCTCAGTGGAACTGGGATATAGGAAATGACGGGGTGAGGATGAGTGAGAGATGAGGGATCTCACTCCCTACTTTTCCCTCTTCCCTGTACCCCAGTTCATATCCTGGTTAGGTTTACATGAGCAAAATGTGCTTCAGAATTTGTGTCAAGTGAGAAGTTTCTTACTATCATAGATTCCTAAAGCTCTGGTGGGACTTTAAAAGCCCCCCAATTCAAGCCCATGTTGTTTGGTTCTGTCACTCATCCTCTGTTCATGCCTTTGTTTACCCTGGTGGTCTGAGCCCATCTATTCCTTCTTCATTCACAGTGCAACTCTTGAGTACTGATGTGACTTTGAATGACATTTTAAGAAATTTGAACATTAACCTCTTGTCAGTCAAATGACATACCATGTCTAAAGGAAGCACAGAGTCAGTTGAGAGGAATAAGTTGTTCATATGAGAGAAAATGGACTGGAGATGGTTAGCTCAGGGGCAGAGAAACTATCTGGAGAGCAATGTCAATAGCCCACGGTAGGGAAAATGACCATATGAACCAGAGAATGAGCAGAGGATGAGCAGGAAAGAGGATTATGGACAGATTTCTAAAGAGTGGTGTATGATAACCTAATCAGACTCACTCACTGCTTGCTTCTTCATTAATCAGGGCAGTGGCTTCCATCCTTGGCCACACATTAGAATCCCCTGGAGGAAAAACACGCCCAGGCTCTATTTCAGGTGGAACAAATTAAAATTATTGAGGGTAGAGCCCTAGCTTTCAGATGATTCTACTGTGTAGCCACCACTAAAAATGATCATCCTACGGAGAGTCCTCCAGGCCTTGACTCTCTGGACCGAGAGCCATGTGACATCCTGAAAGTCAGACAGGAAGGAGTGCACTGTTATATGGACAAATAGGTTGAATATGTTGATAGATACCTAGACAGAGTTGTGTGTACTTGGAATTGTTACATAATTTATCATCCAGACTGGGACACATTTAACTGGATATAACCCTGGTCTGCAGGTGCAGACTGAGATTGCCACGGTAAACAAAGACAAATGGCAGCCCAGTCTACATTCTGCCATGAGCTCCACTCCTCCCCTTCTCTCTAGAACATTCCCCCAATCACGCTTTCACTCCATCACTCACAAAAACTTTTCTTGTCTAGATCACCAGTTTCTACATTGTTAAAACTGATGGTCAGTTGTGTGTCCACATGCTATTTTGCCCAACAATTGAAATGCTATCATGGTGTTGACATGTTCTGAATTTATGTTTCTGGCTCTGACTCCTTCAGGGAAGTCCAGAGTGTTCTTCCTAACTCTCAATTTAACACCTTTCCTGGATGATAAAAATGTCAGACCTTAGTTTCCCACAGCTGAGCTCCTGAATCCCCCTATTCTTACATAAGATCAATTTCTTCTATAGTCTTACACAGTAAGATACCACTATACACTCATTAGAATGGTTTAGTACTATTTAAAAAAAACAAAACAAAACAAAAAAAGAAAGCAGCAAGTGTTGGCAAGGATGTGGAAAAAAAGGAACACTTGTACATTGTGGGTAGGAATTAAATTGGTACAACCACTGTGGAAGACAGTGTCGAAGTTCCTCAAAAAATGATATATAGAAGGACCATATAATCCAGCAATTCCTCTTCTTAGTATTGATCCAAAGGAAGTGAAATCAGGTTCTTGCAGAGATATCTGCACCTCCATGTTCATTACAGCAGTATTTCACAATAGCCAAGGCATAGAAACAACCTAAATGCCCATCTACAGATGAATAGAGAAAGATGTGATATATGTATTAAATATATATATTTATACATAATGGAAGATTATTCAACCATGAGAAAGAACAAAATTCTGCCACTTGTGACAACATAGGTAGACTTTTGAGGGCAGTATGCTAAGTGGCTGCCAGGGGCTGGGGCTGGGAGAAATGGGGAGATGTTGGTGAAAGCGTACAAAGTTTCAGTTATAAGATGAGGAAGTTCTGGGGATCCAATGGACATCACGGCAACTATAGTTAACAATACAGTATCAGATACTTGAAAGTCGCTGAGAGAGTAGGTCTCAGACGTTCTCACTACACACAACAGTAATTATGGGAGGTGAAGGAGGTGATCCTATCATGGCAATCCTTCTCAATAGGTAATGTGTACCAAATCATCATCACGGTGTACACCTTAAACGTACACAATATTCTATGACAATTATATTTCAATAAAGCTGGAAGAAAACTCCCGTCAATCAGTTGGTCAGACCAAAAATCTTAACTGCCTTTTCTGTATGTCCTCTCTTTGTCTTGCTTCCACATTTAGTTTGTCCACAAGTGCTTTCAAAACACAGCCAGAATTTGTCTACCTCTTATGCACGATAGCCAGCACTCCATCCTGAAACTCCATCATTTGTTGTCTAGATTATGGTACCGAGGGGTCCCTGTCTGCTTCTGGTTTTGCTCCCCTCCCGCCTCCTCCAACACTGCAACTAAATTACATTTTTAAAGTACATGCCAGTTGATCTCATTTTGTTGTTCAAAACCTTCCAATGGCTTCCTATCTCACACAGAGTGAAGGTCCTTAAAGAACCTTTCAGGCTCTATGTACCCTCATACCCATCATGTCTTGTCTGCTCCCACTGTCCCCCAAAATACACAGTGTTGTAGCCACACTGGCCTTAGCCTTGATCCTCAAACGTGTCATTCTGGGGCAGATGATGGTTTGTTTTTGTTTTTGTTTTTTTAAATTTTTAATGTTTATTTATTTTTATTTAGTTTTTTCAATTTACTTTTAGAGAGAATGGGAGCAGGGCAGGGGCAGAGAGGGAGACACAGAATCTGAACCAGGCTCCAGGCTCTGAGCTGTCAGCACAGAGCCTGATGTGGGGCTCAACCCTATGAACTGTGACATCATGACCTGAGCCAAAGTCAGATGCTCAACCGACTTAGCCACCCAGGCGCCCCAATGACGGTTTTCTCTAACCTGGATGGTTGGCACTGCTGCTGCCTCTGGTGGTGCTAATGTTCCCTCTGCCTGGAATGCCCCACACTCTGGCATCTGCCTACTCACTCTTTTATTTCCTTTGAGTCTTTTCTCCAAAGTCACCTTCTATTAGAGATCTTGCCGGAACCCATGCCCTCCAGCATGCAATGTATTCTCTGTCCCCCTTTGTGCTTTATATTTCTTCATAGTATTTTTACCACTTGATGTACTTCACATTATACTAACTTATTTATTGTTTGTCTCCTATTCCCTTGACTATAAGCGCCATCAAGGCAAGGATTTTTTTTTTTTTATTCCCAGTGCCTAGAAAAGTGGCTAAAATATGGTGCATGCTCAGTAAATATTCAATGAATAAATAAATTATGAGGGTTGGAGAGAAGGCTGCAGTCTGGTTTTTGAGAGGACAATATTAATGCTCTCTTAGTGACCCACTACGGGAAGCAAGGGACAGTAGAAATGGATGTCCTGTGGGGATACATGGGGACCTATGCAATCCAGCAGGCATTTACTGAGCACTTATACCACGTCAGGAGTAGCGTCTGGGCTGCTTCTGACCTAGCAGAGCTCATATGCTGCAGAAAGATATGTAGAAACTATTATGTTAAGAAGAATGACTCCTGGGGCACCTGGGTGGCTCAGATGGTTAAGCATCCAACTTTCGATTTTAGCTCAGGTCATGGTCTCATGGTTCGTGGGTTCGAGTCCCACATCGGGCTCTGAGCTGACAGTGTGGAGCCTGCTCGGGATTCTCTCTCTCTCCCTCTCTCTGGCCCTCCCCCACTCATGCTCTCTCTCTCTCTCTCTCTCTCTCTCTCTCTCTCTCAATAAATAAATAAATAAATAAGATTAAAAAAAAAAAGAATGACTTCTGCATGACAAGGAAGTGGAGGCATGTGGAGTGGAAGTTGAGGGGGAGAGATGCATCCAGGGGAGGAAGTGTGGCTCACCAGGAAAGCTTCCACAGAGAAGAGGGCATCGGTGTTAAACTGGAATCAGATGAGAGCTTCAGCAGAGGGAAGATGGAGGAAAAGATGCGGTGTGGAAGTTGGAAAGAGCAGGATGTGTCTGGTCGGTGGGGAGGAGATCATCGTGACTCGTTCATGAAGTAAATGGGAAGATTTAGAGGGGAAACAGATACAGACAGATGGTGGAAAGCCAGGTCGTTTACGGAGAGAGGGTGGCGCCATGCTGGAGAATTTGGCTATTTTTCCTTAGGGAGTCCATTGCATTTTGGAGACATTACATGGTGTGTTGTAAGATGACTTTATAGCACAATACTCAGCCTGTCAAGTTGAAGAGACCAGAAGTTTTGAGACCAGTTAGGAGACTATTTACAGCATCATGGGCCAAAGAAGAGACACCTGCTTGCCTACTGTCATCATTCTTCACCTACTGAAGTCTTTACCTAAACCCAGTATTTGTAGGGGACTTTTCAGTTTTGTCGCCCCATCCATGTATGCCCTCTTGATCTGTTTCTTTGTTCATTCCATTAGTTTGTATGTGTTGACTAAGCATCTACTCTCTCCTGGGACTGTGCCAAATGTGCTGAGAATGCAGTGATGAAAAACATGGACATAGGGTGAAGAAGGAAAAGAATAGAGGGATGCAAGAAATAACGAGGCATGGGCCAGGAGAAAGGAGAAGAGCAAGACCATCCCAGGCAGAAGGGACACGTGTAAATGCACTTAAGGGAGAAGGATTCTGTGGATGTCCTTTGCCAGAGTGGGAGCACTGCATCTTTACTACTCAGCAGAGCACCTGGGCATAATAAGTACTTAGGAAATATTAGTTTAATGAATGAATGAAGGCGGGAGCTAAGTGCACATCTAAGTCCATTGTGGCTTCATTCCAGTGTGCCTTGTATTTAAGTGAATTACTGATCTGGGTAATAGCCAGTGGTCACTCCTATTTGTGGTTACAATCTGGGAGTAGAGGGGAAAAACATTTTGTATGTGCGTGTGTGTAATAGAATTGTAGAGGTAGTTTGTTGACTATAACACTAGTTCTAATTCATCCTCTTTTATTGCTGATTCGTTCTTCCTGGAAATCAGAGAATAAGAGCGCATCAGAGCTGAAAAAGCCTTTAGAGATCAGGTGCAGCTTCGCTTTGTTTTCTTCTGAGACCTAAAGAGACTCCGTGCCTTGTCTATGGTTGCATAGCTGGTTACATAAAAATGGTTGGAACAGGGATATTGGAAGTAAGAGGAAGTTGTCAAAGCCTGAAAAATAGTTATTAATTCTCAAAAGGCAGAGAAAGAATTCTGAGGAGGATGGAGGAGGAGGTTTGGTGGTGATAAATGCTAAAAACATAACAAAAACCAAGACAAAAAAAGACAAGTTCTGGATTTGGGTCTAAAAAAAATGAACTAAAAGAACTATGTTTTTCAAATATGGCCATTCTGCTTCTGAGGAATAACAGAAAACCCACATGAATCTAGCTTTCTTCAGAGAGCTGTAAAGATTTTACATAGGAATTTTCATGAAGGGCGTTGCTTTTTCTCCAGGACCACCTGGTGATTATTTTGCCAGCAGAGAGACCCCTACCTACAGTCAGCAGTCTGTTTTGTTCTTTTATCTTTGTGCTTGTGGTGTTGGATCTAAGGAATCTTTCCCTGACCCAAGGTCACAAAGGTTTTTTCCCTGTTTTCTTCTAGAAATTTTATAGTTTCAGATTGCACATTTAGGTCGGTGGTTCATTTAGAGCAAATCCTTGTTTATGACCCAAAGTGTGGACTCAAGAATGTTTTGTTTGCTCATGCATATCTAATTCTAGCACCATTTGTAGAAAAGACTAGCCTTCTTGACCAAATACCCTTTGCACCTATATTAAAAATCATATAATTGTTTATGTCTTTATATCTTTGGACTCTATTCTGTACCATTGATCTACCAATACCACTGTTTTGATTAGTATAAATTTATAGTTAAGTCTTGAAATCAGATAGTGGAAGTCATCCCCCTTTGTTCTGCTTTTTTAAAGGTTGTTTTGGTTAATCTAGACTCTTTGCATTTTCATATGAATTTTAGAATCAGTTTATTAATTTACTTAAAAAATTTTGCTGGGATTTTGATTGGGATAGCACTGAGTCTGTCCGTCAGTCTGGGGAGAATTGCCATCTTCATACTGAGCTGTCTCCCATAACGATTGTGGTAATCTCTCTGTTTATTTGGATCTTCTTTAACATCGCTTAGCAGGGTTTCACAGTTTTCAGTATATAGGTATTTCACAGGTTTTTCAGATTCATCCCTCAATATTTTATGTGTTTGATGCTATTGGGGGTGATATCTTTTTATAATTTTAGTTTCTGATATTTCATTGATAGAATATAGAAATACTATTGACCTTTGTATCATTGATCTTGTACCCTACATCTTTGCGAAACTCACTCATTTCTAGTAGCTTTTTCTTTTTGTAAAGTCTGTAGGTTTTTCTACATAGGTGATGGCGTCATCTGTGAATAAAGTCAATTTTACTCCCTTTCTTAATCTTAATGTCTTTTATTCCTTTTTTGTCTGAAAACTCTTTCGAGGAAGTCAGCTGGGAAATCATGGGACTCAGTGTGTTTGTTTTTCACATCTCATGAAAACCAATACATATACATATAAAAATCATATATATACATATGACACACATACTACATATGAAAACATATATGTATCATATGGATGAGAGTAAATCCAGTCTCTCTAACTCCATGTTGACCAAAAGCAGAAGTTCTCCCCACTTGGATTTGAGGTAAAGGCAAAAGATGAGATTTAAAAAATAATCTTCAGATCCTTGATCCAGGTCCTAGAGCTCAAAGAACTCTTAGAGCCCATCACACTTAATTTCTCATGGGAGCAGACCAACTGTGAAGAGATACTGTTACTAAGGGGGCAGCAGGTGCCAACGGATCCAAATTATTTTCAAGATCAGTAGTGATGGTGACAAAAACAGTTCCTTACGTGTGGGTAGCCCTTCGTGGTTTATCAAATGCTTTTGCATTTGTGAACTCATTTGGCTTGGCTCTCATGGCATCATGGGAAACTAATGATGGGAGATTATCCCTGTTTATTGGTGAGGAAATGGAAGCTCAGACAAGTGAAATGAATTTTTCAAGGACATACAGTTAAGTAGAGGAGACACGGGGCTGCTATTTGAACCTAGTGCTATCTAACTACTTGTCCCACTTTTAAAAAATATATCTATTATGGAAAATTTCAAAGACCTGCTAAAGTCGCCAGAAATGTATAATGATTGGCCATGTACTCACTATGTAACTTTCACAGTTGTAACCTGGTGGGCATTCTTGCTTCATTTGCACCCCCATTCGCTTACTCCCACTCTGTAAGACAAATCTCAGCATAGTATTATTTCCCAGGCAAAGAGTTTAATAGGTGTTCTAAAAGCTAAGGAGTCTTTTAAGAAGATGTAATACTAATATCAGCTCACACCTAAAATTAGCTTTAATCCCTTCATTTCATCAATTATCCAGTTTATAAATTTCCAGTTATCTCATAATGTTGTAATTTTTTAGTTTATTTGAATCCAGATAAGTCCCACACATTGTTACTGGTTTCTCTTAATGTATATGCTTCTTCCCAACCTCTCTTTATCCCTTGTAATTTATTTAATGAAAAATGAGATTATTTTCCGGTAGTGTTTCCCAGTCTGGATTTTGCTGATTGCACTCTTGTAGTATGGTTTAACATGTTTCCTTTTCTTTTGTCATTCCTGAAAATTAGGAGTTGTAGCTAGAAGCTTGATCAGATTTAGGATCATTTTTTTTTTTTATTTTGGCAAGAGAACTTAACAGCTGATATAGTGCTTCTTCTCAGGGTCACATCATATCTAGTTGTCTTGGTTTTTGTGATGTTAGCAGGTACTATACATACTTAAAACCTGCATCTACTAATTCATTATAGGTTGGAAAATGAGGATATCTTTTTTAAAAATATTTATTTATTTCGAGAGAGAGTGAGCAAGAGTTGGGAAGAGACAGAGAAAGAGGGAGAGAGAGAATCCTAAGCAGGCTCCACGCTGTCAGCAGAGAGCTCTATGTGGGGCTTGATCACACAAACCGTGAGATCATGACCTGAGCCAAAATCAAGAGTTGGACACTTAATTGACTGAGCCACCCAGGTGCCCCTGGAAAATGATGATATTCTATCACCTGTCTGGTATTCTTTCCTTTATATTCTTTTTTTAATTTCTTAAAAATTTTTTTAATGTTTATTTATTTTTGAGATGGAGAGAGACAAGAGTGCGAACAAGGGAGGGGCAGAGAGAGAGAGGGAGACACAGAATCGGAAACAGGCTCCAGGCTCTGAGCTGTCAGCACAGAACCCGATGCGGGGCTCAAACCCATGAGCCATGAGATCATGACCTGAACTAAAGACGGATGCTTAACCGACTGAGCCACCCAGGCGCCCCTCTTTCCTTTATATTCTCATACACCTTTCTTAACTAATAGAGAATCAAAATTTGAAAACTTAACCTAGGTCATCTTGAGACCAGTTAAATAATACAAGTATGCATATCAGGACAAAAATTAAATTCTCTTCCATCTGTATGACCTAACACTTCACTCTTTATAAAGAGTCTGTAATTATATCAACCTACCTGCTTGTAAATAACCCCAGAGGCAGGACACATGTGTGTTAGATTGATACAAAAATGCCCTCCAATGAATCATGCCTCACTGAGACCAGGTCCCTTTCTGTAATTCGGCTTTGCTTTCCTCTAATCAAATAGTAGAGTCTCTTTGCTCAACTCATGATTCTTGGCTGACTGTATAACTCACTTTGACCAGTAGAACATGGAGGAAGTGATACTCTGTGAGGCTATGCCATAAGAGTCATATGGTTTCTACTTTTGTGGTTGTACGCCATGCCAGGAGAAAAGCCCTCCTCCCCCCGCCACCTGCCTGTCTAGCTCCTTACGTATGAAAGACCCTGTACAAAGAAAGGGACTCAGAGACCTAGTTGTGTTATGTGGGCCCAGGTCCCAACTGACCCACCAGCCTAATGCTGCCCCATGAGTGGGCTCACACTACTTGAGCGCATCTACCTAACCAGTACATAGGATTGTGAGAAACAAGCTCTCGATTTTAAGTCACTACATTTAGGGTGATTTGTTGTATGGGAAAGGCTAATGAAATGGGGGGTATGTTATCCACATTTTACTGAGAAAATAAAAGTCCAGATAGAGAAGATATCCAGCTAGAAGTTGATAGAACTAGATTACAGTTTAGGATTTCTGACTTCTAGTCCCGTGTTCTTGCCATCTCTGTGCTTTTCTCTTTCCCAAACTTACTAGCTATCTTAATCTAAACTCCCTATTATCCTAAAGTAACCCCTGAGGTTGAGCTTTCTGACACCTCAAGAAACCCTGTAAATTGAGCTGCATTTAATAACTTAGCTATTAGTAGGGCACTAGAAACTCCCTTAAGGGAAATAGAAACTGAAAATCTTTAGCAAAGTTTCAGCCTTAGCTATATTTTTAATTCCTGTTGTTACTTAGTCTTTGGGGAAAGAAACTTGAAAATTCTCAAATTGAGGTGAATATGGAGAAGACCTGCTATATGCCTTGGGTTAAGGGCTTTTAAAAGTACCCAAGCCTAACAACCACTTTTTGTGTAAGCCAAGTAGGTGTTGACTGATTCTATCAATTTGTAAGTCCAAACAACTTCCAGATGGTTCCAATAATAGGAAATGTATCTGATATTTGATTAGTGCTTTTCGGTTTACAAAGCAGTTTCACATCTGTGTCCTTCTTCTAACCCGACAATGGAGCTTGTGCGGAAGTGGAGGAGGGGTTACTGGTTCCATTTTCTAGATAAGGAAACTGAGTCCTAGAAAGGGGAAGTCACTTGCACAAAGCCAATGTCTAAACAGCAGCAGAGCCAAGATTTAAACCAAATCTGATTCCATAGTCAGTGATTTTACCACCCCACTACCTTTACTCTTGTCCATAGAGTTTCTTTAGAACATCCTCCATCCATATCCATTTTAATAACAACAATGAAAAGAGCAGCTATGATGTGGTGAGTATAGATAGGGACTTAAAAGAAGGAGCTCACAGTCTGGCAGAGCAATCGATATAGAGACATATACCATAAATAATAATAACAAATGTTGATGAAGTGCTATGTGTCTAATCCTGTTCTAGAAGTCTTATGTATCTATTGAATTCTGAAAACAATCCTGTATGGTCCATGCTATATCGTCCTCATTGAATAGATAAGGCAGTTGAAGCATAATCATGTTTTAAATAACTTTTTTAAAAATTATTTATTTTGAGAGAGAGAGGAGAGGAGGGACAGAGAGAGAGGAAAGAGAGAGAATCCTAAGCAAGCTCTGTGCTGCCAGTGCAGAGCTTGACACGGGGCTTGAACCCATGAACTATGATCTCATGTCATGAGCCCAAGCCAAGAGTCAGATGCTCAACTGACTGAGGCACCCAGGTGCCCCTTAAGTAACTTCTCAAAGAAGCACGACTTGCAAGTGGTAGAGCTGGGATGGTACATTCCAAAGTGGAGGTCTACAGAGGGTGAGGAGAAGCACAAGGGAGAGATCCCTGGTGTTCCAGGAAAAATCCAGGAAGACTTCACTGAAGATAATTTACATGAACTAGGACATGAACTAGACTTTGGGTCTGTCAGGAGGCATGGGCAATGTGACGAGTAGGTGGTGTTAGGGAATGGCATGGCTGTGGACCCATGAGCAGTTCAACATGGTGAAGCTTAGTATCAAAGCATTCCCACAGGGAGATAGATACACCACAACCACATGGACAATTGCACCTCAGGAGCTGATAGTGTAGTAGGCAGTGTGGGTGTTTATCAGTCCCTTTGACCTCAGCCCCGTGGACCTAGGCCAGGAAGCACAAGGCTAATCTGCTTGTCTGGCTCATTTGCCTATATCTGTGTCTTTTTGCCAGCTCTCATTTACGATGTTTACTCTCCAGTTTCATGCTAGTCCACACCCCATGGGCCACTTCTCAGTATCAGGGCTAATTATCATGATTATTGAGAGTTTAACTTAGCATAATTACCGTCAACATGCATTTTGATTAATAGCCATTAACAGCAATTTCTTAGATTCATTATTATGGCTGGGATTTAATTATTTAATTAATACAACAATTAATAATAACTTATGTTTATATGGAGCGTGATAGTTTGCAAAGTGGTTTCAAATACAGAATCCCATTTGATCCTCCCCGAAACTGCAGGTGGTAGGCAGGGTGTGGCTTGTTGCCCGCGTTTTATAGACAAGGAGGCATAGGTGAGAGAGTGAGGACTTGCTGGTTTCTTGCCTCCCAGTCTGGTTCTCTTTCTTTCTCTGTCTGCAGTGTCTCAGAGTTTCACCCAGGGTGATATTTGAGCCAAATCTTAGGGGATGGAGAGCAGTGAGCCCGCAGGAAAGAGAATGGGAGTGGGAGGAGAGAAATCACAAAGACAGTGCTGATGTAGTAGAGCATGGTCCATTCAGAGAACTGCCAGTATTTCAGAATGTCCATGGGATCAAGGTAGGGTAGAAAGCATTTGGGAGTCAGGTGAACCTGGGTTTGGATCTCTCTTCTGTCACCCGGGTGATTCTGGGTAGTTTCCTTAGCTTTCCAAATCTCGGTATAATAAAGGTATAAAAATATCTCACAGCTTTCTGAGAATTTATGCAAAAGTGCTACAGAGAATCAGGCAGGTTTTGGACCCTCAATAAAAGATAGCAGTGTAGTGTCATTGTCCTTATGACAGGGTAGGCAGGATTCTGATGGTGTGGTGTGGCAATGTGATGATTCCAGGCAGATAGATACGAGTCAGATTATGGAGAACACCAGGAATCTGGGCTTTGTTATCTAGCTAATAGGGAGTCACAGGCAGGTGCTCAGCGGGGCTGACATGGTCGGATCTTTGTTTTAAGAAGCTCATTCTGGCACCAGTGTGGAGGCGAGGGGCTGGTGAGGAGGCTGTTTAAACAGAGGTGGGAAGGTCTGTGCTTAGCTATGACAAGAGTGGAGCAGAAGACACAGACTGGAGACCATCCACAGGAGTCCATCACCTGGCCGAGGGCCTGATTACACGTATGGGTTCAGGAGGCAGAGGATTATGCCACGGTCCCTCCTTGGCGCAAATCTGTGACCCAGTGGGCCATCAACAGAATGTTGGCTTACAGAGGCTTCCCGTTAGAGCCTTGCAGATATTTCCTAAGGATGTAGATCATTCCACAGAGCCTTAATTCCTTACAGGACTGCCATCTGCGACATTGCAGCAGGGCAGAGCTTGTTGACCAAATGAAAGAAAACTTTCATTTTCTTTGTTAATCAGTACTTCACAGCATGAGAAAGTTCAGCAGAAACCAATTATAATTTGATATCCCTGAAGCGGGTGAAATGAAAAAATAAGCAGAAACCAGGTGGTGTCAGCACAGAATGAATCCAGAGGAACAATGTTTATGTCTGTTTTGAAAAAAAAAACGAGAGGAGCCCAACATTTGGATCCAGGATCAATTAACTCTATTTCTGTTTCTTGAGTTAAATTCTGTCAATCTAGAGTTCTAATATATATATGTATGTATATATATATGGCCTAAAACATTTGGGTCTGACTATTGCCTCTTCACAAACACACTCGTATTTCAAAGCACAGGTTTTGCTTTATTTTTTTAAAAAATTTTTCAATGTTTATTTATTTTTGAGAGAGAGAGAGAGACAGAGCATGAGCAGGGGAGGGGCAGAGAGAGAGGGAGACACAGAATCAGAAGCAGGCTCCAGGCTCCGAGCTGTCAGCACAGAGCCTGATGCGGGGCTCAAACCCACGAACCATGAGATCATGACCTGAGCCGAAGTCAGATGCTCAACCTACTGAGCCACCCAGGCACCCCAGGTTTTGCTTTAAATAGAGAAAATTTCAAAATCAGGGCATACTGGAAATGATAAGATATCAAATGATGATAATAGCTCACTTTTGTTAAAATAGAGTTCTTTCCTAAGCACTTCATTTTTAGAGCCACTTAATCCTGTGATCATAGAAGTAGACAAGCATGAATTATTACTCTCACTTTGCACACAATAAAATGGAGGCCCAGAGATTAGGAGTCTTGTCCAAGGCCACACAGCTTGACAGTGGCAGAGGCGGATCCCAGGACTTCTAGATTATGACCACCTCACTTTAGTTTCAAGGAGGCCAACACATAAGGCATCAGGCACAGGCAGTAGAGGGTAGTTAAGTGTGGGAGTTGAGTGGGGGACTTTGAAGTCCATCCAGGATTTGAATGCGACCCCTACCACTTACTAGCTGTGGGACTTTGGGCCAATCACTGGGCCTCCCTTAGCCTCAGTTTCCTTATATATAAATTGGAGATCACTACTTCTCATGTTCTGTTGTAGGAATCAAATGAGGTAAAGATAGAACAATGTGCCTTCTCATCTCAGAGCCTGCCATGTGTTATATCTCCCATCAATGATAAATGTTGTTATTAATTTAGTAGGTACTCTTTGGAGTGGCTTCTTGTTTCACAGAGAGTTTTGGAGAATAACCCTCCAGTGCACAAGGGTGAACCCCCAGTAGCCATGTTTCTGATCCTAGTTGTAGCTGATTGATTCCTGGGTGCACATCCTAGGCCAATCAGAGATCTTTCCTTGAGTTTAAAAATTGAAACAGAGAGCAGATCCCTCCATTGTGGTAGAGACCCCACAATCATGGGCAACCAAGCTCCTGCTGGATAGAGGAAGAACAATGGTGAGTGGTAAGAAAGAATAGAGCCCACGGGTAGAAAGTTCGACAAGAGGAACAGAGGGCCCTGGGGAGTCTATTTGTTCCTGAGGCCCCAGTGACTTTCTGACCCTCTTATGCCTTAGTGCTAAACGTTTCCTTATTTCCTCAATTCTGACATACCTACCATCCATCATTTACCTAAGCTAGTTGTTTAGATTCTTGTCATTTATAGATAAGTATCCTGACTAATGCCATTATTGTTTGTCAATCTTAATCACCCACTTGGGTAACTTTCCAGTCAGATTAGAAAGCCCTTGGAAATAGAGTCACAAGGCAGATCCAGAAGTCAGCACGGATGAATGAAGCACAAATGGTGGCTCACTGCCCGTTTCATATGTGACCTTGGCCAAATGGCTTCATCTTCTGGTGCCTCAGTTTCTTTATCCACAATATGGAGTTCGCCTGAAAGTATCTGGCACTTAGCCGTGCTCAATAAACATTAGCTCCTTTTCCAACTCGTTTTCCCTTTCCCATTTCTCTTCCCTTGCATGACGCTGGCATCTGCCCTGTTAATACCTGCACGAGAACAAATCTGCCCAGACCTGTGAGTTTGCCATCAGAATGATGTTCCTCAGTAGGATCATTAGTCCCTACTAGTGCCACTTCCTGGAACATCCCCACCCCCAACCTGGCCCTTCCTTTGTTCTCTTAGTCCCATGACACATGCAAGCACTTGCAGTTTCCCAAGAATGTCTCATGCTCTCTTGTTTCTGGATCTCGGTGTGTGCTCTTTCCTCCATGTGCACTCATCAAACAGTCCTTCCTCTGGTGGATGCTGGTGCATTCCTCAGTTCTCATCTTAGATATCACTGCCCCTTAGGCAGATGAGCTACCATTCTTACCATTTCTGCAAGCATGGTATCCTTTTTGATCATAGTACTGAGTCACGTTCTCTTTTAGTTGCCTGCTTTACTTGTCCCTTTCTTTCCTTTTTTTGCACCAGTTTCCCCCAGCTTCTCCCCCCTGCCTCAACTATGACCTCAGTCTTGCCTAGTTATCACTCCTTCAGGGACTCTTCTTCTGACTTTAATGACAACATATGTTCCCTCGTGTCCGTGTTTCATCCACCCCTGGTTCCATATCCAGCTTCCTCATGGCACCTATCACAGTGTGAGAGTCTTTCATGAAGGTCTGTCTCTGCTTTTTGCTCACCCCTTTAGCATCAGTGCTTCTCACATTGTTGGCACTTGAGTGTATTCGTTGACTGACTAACCTATAGAATGAAACAATCTCTAAACTCTCTGGACCTAGCATAGCACCTGCGTCACAAAAGGTACTTGCCTGCTAAAGTGCAGTCATGGGTTCCATTGGTGAGCATGAAACCATCCACTGGGACCTAGGACAAAATAGTGGCAAAAATGATCATTCCAACTGACTTCTGGATTGATGATTTGCAGTTGATGTGGAAATTGTAGAGCTTTGGGGCGATCAGGTTCTAGGTAGGAATCCTGGCTTGGCCACTTTCTCTATCTGATCTTAGGCAAGCAGCTAAGCCTTTCTGAGACTCAGTTTCTTCATCTGTGCAATGGCAAAGAGGATTGTGAAGAAAATCAGACTCTGTATATAAAGTGCTCTTTGCAGAGCAAGCAGTCACTTGTGGCTCTTATAACCCAGATAGTTCCTACCTGCACGTGGCCATTTTGGACTTGACATCTGGATAACCTTCTTTATTTTTCACTCTGTTTGGCATGGACTGGTGGATCTCCCTAATGAGAAGGCCATTTTTCCATCAAGCTCAGTCACAGACTTTCCAAACAACTTTTTACTGAACTGGAACCACTTTGGCTGTAGGCACCAACGGTCAACATGTCCCCATGGAAAGAAGCTGAGCTGGAAATTCTTTATACTCTGAGTATCTGGAAGGAAGGGGGATCCAAATGATTAAAGTCTCCAGAACCCCACGAGCTGTAAAAGTAAGCTGTAAAAGAGAGAATGGCTCATTATGACTTTTACTACCCCGACTTCCATGAAGGATGTAGGGGCTACACCCAGGCCACCAACTGTGTGCAGGATTTTCCTGTTGTGTTAGCCTCAGCTTGTCCCACTCAGGCCAAGAACAGGTTCTTAGAATTCAGAAGCAGTGCCGAGGCTTCCTTATGCCTAGACAAGACTGTGAGAGATTGTTGGTGGCATGTAAAGTTGGTTAGATACCTGGTGGAGACATTATACGTTGTACCTCTGTCTCTGCCTGTGCTGTTTTTTTTTTTAATTTTTTAATGTTTTATTTATTTTTGAGAGAGAGAGAGAGAGAGAGAGAGAGACAGTGTGAGCATGGGAGGGTCAGAGAGAGAAGGAGACACAGAATCTGAAGACAGGCACCAGGCTCTGAGCTAGCTGTCGGCACAGAGCCCGACGTGGGGCTCGAACCCATGAACAATGAGATCGTGACCTGAGCCGAAGTCGGATGCTCAACCCACTGAGCCACCCAGGTGCCCCCTGTTTGTTTTTTTTCCAAGAACACGGTCCCCAACTCACCCACATCTTAGACTCGTGCGCTTATTTATGGCAACCCCATATCAGCAGTCAATAAAAAGAGCATGGGTGTAGGAGTTAGACTGACCTGGGTTTGAATTCGACTCTGCCATCCATCATCTGTATGGGCAAGTGACTCCCCTAAACCTGTTCTTTCTCTTTAAAAAAATGGCTAGTAATGATACCCACCAAAGAGGGATGTTGTGAAGATAAATATGACAGTGCACATACAGTGCTTAGCACACTGTAATGCTAATACACGATGGCAACTTCTACTTATTCTTTGAGGCTCAGGTCAAGATCTTTCTTCTTTGTTTTATATCCCCATTGCTTCTTGTCCAGCTCCCCATGTGACTCTTTACCGCACTGGATCGTGATGGTCCCAGTTCTACAATGCAGGCCTTATTCATCAGGTGCTTAGGATATCTTTTGATACCGACCACCTCCTTCTATGATTTTAACTGACTTTCCCCCCCGCCCCAGCCCCTTTCTCATGCCTTCTCTCTCCATTTATAAAATGAGGCTATTGGGCTGTGATCTGTTACGTGATTCTCTGTGGTCTCTTATGCTTTCAGGCCTTCTAAAAACTTGAACCAAATTACCAAGGGTAGCCGACTAGCCTCCTTCCCAAATCCCCCAAATATCTTTCCTTCTGGAATATTTATTATTTATACACCACTGAGCCTAGGTCGGCCATTTCTCAAAGGAGCTGCACAAAGTGAATTCTCCAAACGGGGGTGGGGTGGGGAGGGGGGAAACAATGGCCTATTGAAAGGGATTTCACGCCTGAATGCTCTCATTCTGCTCATGCCTGGACATCAGGGCTGCTACCTTTCTGTGCATTATCAAGGGAACTGGGGTTTGTCACTTGCACCAGACCCTGGCCTCTCCCAGAGAACCTCCAGAGAAGGCCTCAGCAGTTACCGTAGAAACATCTTCCTTCCTGGATGCAGACCCATGAAGGCTCAGGAGGCCCCAGCCCAAGAGGGGCCTTGTTTAAACAGGAAAGAGCAGACAGTTTAATGGGGAGCTTTGCAGCTCCGATTCCTACATTTTACAGTAGTTGGAGCAATAAAATTCATAATGAAGGTTTCTTTCTTTTACAGCTAATTTTTTGTTTGTTTTTTTTGTTGTTTTTCCTTTTCTTCGGTTTGTCCCTATTTTTTTTTCCCTCAAACGCTAGCTAATGATAAGCAGGGAAGATTTTAATGTTTCTTTTGATTTTAATTACTAGGGAAATGGCATTGAAAAATACAGTGTTGTATGTATATTTATCTCGTTTTTTCTTTATGGTATTTCTCTGACATACGTAATTATGGTAGGAAGACTGAGTCAGAGAACTTCGGCACCCATGCAGGGGCATTTGGCCATTTGTGAGAAGTGGAACTGTTAAATGGATAACCACAAAAAAACCCCATTCCGGTTTCATTAATAAATTATGAATTAAATGTGGAATTCCCCATAGGTGAAAAGCCTTTGTAATTTAATCCACAAGGAAGGGTAACATCTAGCTTAAAGGTGTATTAATGACTTTTTACTAATGCAAGGAAATAGTCAACGAAGATAATTATTAAACTCTTTTCAGTGGAACTTTGTCCTTGGTTGCCTTTGGAGACTTGAGACCTCACAATTTGTCAAGAAACACAGTCTGCATGGTTGAAATCATCTTTGGTTCTAGAATAGTCACTAAACACTCCTTGTATATCAGATGCTTTTCCCAGGCTCTCTCTCTTTTTGAAAATTTATTTATTTATTTTGAGAGAGAGAGAGAGAGAGAGAGAGAGAGAGAGAACGCATGTGTAAGTGCACCAGCAGGGGTGGGGTGTGAGAGAAAGCATCCTAGGCAGGCTCCTTGCTGTCAGTGCAGAGCCCAAGGCAGGGCTCAAACCTGCGAGCCATGAGATATGACCTGAGCCAAAGTCAAGAGTCGGATGCCACCCAGGTGCCCCTACCCATGTTCTCTTATTTTATGCTAGTAATAACCCTGTCAGATAGATCCTACTATTTCCATTTTATTGATTAAGTAAATAGAGTCACAGAAAGGCAAAGTGATTTGTTCACAAATCAAATTCAATTCTCTCAGGTTACCAAGCTCTGTGCTTTGCTGGTTCTTCTACTGTGTCTCCCCACAGGAGATTTTTACGAGAAAAGTGAAGATCGATTGTCTCAAGGTAGATGGCATCTCTCTAAATCTCAGGAGCAGATAATTTGTTACAAATGTGGACTGAGCTATAAGAAGTATTTCTGCAGTTCTGAAAAGGTACCGGAATATTAGAGTATTAAGTGGGCACTCTGGTTGGAGACTAAACTCTTCACATTCATGGAACAGGAAAACAGAAACCTTCTGAAAGGCCATTATTACCCTGGGAATGTCCTGGGGAAGAGCAGGCAACTGTGGAGAGTTAGAAAGTGTGAGAACTGCCCCAAGCCAGTAGGGCAGGTCCTTTTAAAAGCCAGTGGAGAGTTTTATCAGGCCAAGGGGAGCTTTAATTGATGGAATCTCTCTTATATGCAGGACAGTTACTGTCCTTTAATGTGCTTATTAAACCAAGAGCAAGAAAATTACTGTGTGTGTGTGTGTGTGTGTGTGTGTGTGTGTGTGTGTGTGTCTGGAGAGGGATGAGTAGAGGTTTGGAGTCTGGGTGGGTGGAAAGGACCTTCTGATGTTTTCCACATACTGAGAACCCATAGTGAATGTTAATCACCAGCACTATTAAATGAGTGAAGGAGTGAATGAACTAATGAATAAACAAGGTAGGAAGGGAAATGACTGATCCCAAGGTTTGGGGACATCACAAGCTCCTGCTCTGTGCTCAGTCTCCAGGCAAGGCCTGTTAGCAAGCTTCCAAGCTCCCTATGCGGTGGCACCTCCGTGTCTTTGCACAAGCCTTGTCCTCTGTTGCGGATGCCCGCTCTAGTCTTCCTCCCCAGAACTTAATCACATGACACATGCTTCTTTTCCTTCTAGAATCTCTTACCACTCTATTTCCCTACTTTGTTGTACATACCTCACTGAGGGCATTGTGCTCTCTGTTCATTTATGTGTCTTAATTTACACTAGAGTGTGAACTCCTAGAAAGGAGAGACCAGAGCTTTTACGTCTTTAGTGCTCAGTCTATTTTCTTGCATACAGGAGGATTTGTAAAGGAATGGATGAATGAACCAGTGAATGGATACACTAGATAAACCCTCTCACTTCGACCTGATGGCCTAGGCTAAAAACACAGTCTCTGTGGTTACAGAGGGACTCTTAGCATGGGGCTCAGAGAACTGGGTTCAGGTCTCATGTTCGCCACCAGCTTGCTGGCTGACTTTGGGGAAGTCATTTGCCATCTCTGAGCCTCTCAGTCCCCATGGGTTATCCTCATGAAAGGGTTGACCTAGATAATGCTCAATACGGTCTGATCTCCTAGGTTCTAGAACTTAAGGTTGTAGCAAGAGTCTCTGTAGATTTAGAAGCCATCTCCCCACCCAAGTTATTGCTGTTGAGGGTACATCTTTGAACCTGCATTTTGTAGAGTTCTGGTTCTACAAAATGTTACTAGATCTTCTGCAAAAAAGGAATCGGAGTTAGCACTTGAAAAGGGTGGGGAAACAAAGTTAAGGACATGACATTGCTGCAGGTTTTTTTTTTTTTTTTTTGGTTCACTTGATATAAAATGGGCACCGGGGCACCCCAAGGCAGACATAGCAATTAACTAGACATGTCACACTAGTTAATACCCTGTGGAACAAGTCATCTGTATGGAAAGCTTGGTGTAGGCTGTATAAGAAGGTCCCTCCACTCCCATGATTCTAGGAACTCCAGGTTTTGATTCAGGCTTGGGTGGGACTCTCTTTCTAAAAGGAAGCTGTTAGTAATGAAGGACTGTCAGGTTTCAGGGGGTTATCAGAGGGATTGGGGAGGCAGCATCAACATGCTGGGTTGGTTGGATGGGGGACCCAACTCAGCCATTCTTTTCTGTAGTGATCCAATCAATGGGGAGGGGGAAGCAAGATTTGATATTATGACAGAAGAAACCCCCTCACATCCAGGAAGAGCGAGAGGGTCTAGGAACATGGACAGGAAGTGGGAAAAGGAGGATAATAACTTTTGAACAGTCACTGCATCCTGCACCTCATTGATTCTCACAGTACGTCTGAGAAATGGGTGTTGCTTTACCTACTATTTTATAGCTGTGATAACCAAGGCATACAGAGGTTCCAAAACATACCCATGGAGGAGGGCACTTGTTGGGATGAGCACTGGGTGTTATATGGAAACCAACCTGACAATAAACTATATTTAAAAAAAAACATGCCCAAGGTCACACAAATAGTAGGTGGCAGGCCTACAATTTGAACTTGGATCTTTTGGTCCCCACAGTTTAATTCTCCCCATAGAACATGGCTGTCAAAACAAAGCACTTGTTTGTTTTGTGTGGGTCAAGATTTTGTTGGTCGTTGCTTATCTGTCTTACAGACAACACCTATGAACCTCATTGTTTCTCATACATAAAATACAGATGATACTTTTGTTTCATGGAAGTTGTTGGGAGGATTAAATGAACACACATTCTTCCTTATATTTTTCTTTCCCTCTTGGTTCTTTAAATGGAGATACTAAAAAAAAAAAATGGAATATGTCATTTGTTTTTCTGTGACAGTGTCAGTCCTAAGCAAGTTAATGTTTAATGTAATTTACAGTTCCCATGGCTTCCCATGAATATTGAGAGAGTATGCACACATTGCTGGTTTTATTAAAATACATAAGTCAAATAGATGGTAATCAAATGTAAAAATCACACTGCTCCATATTTGAATGGGTTATAAGCACGAGTAACAAACCTTGTATTTTTATTTGTGGTATAAATAAAATTTATGAGAAAAAAAATTGCTCCCAAGGACTAATACTGTATATATTCATTTTTAGCTGTCCCTCCTGGTAAAGACTGTGAATGGGAGAAATTCCTAACTGTAGTATTTACTATGTGCATAGCCTTGTGATTACTTCAGGTGAAATAACTCTTGTATTTCCTGAGTAAAACTCTCAGAAATCCAATTGACTTAACACTTTCTTGTTTTACTTGTAGTGGGGGCAAGCTTGGTGGCAGATTCACCTGACCTTGAAGTGAAGGTAATTGTTGGGGTTGTAGGGTTCCACCTTTTAGTGGAAATGAAGAAGCTGATGGAAAGGGAATGGAAGTAAGAATCCTTTATGTACTGTCGGATGGCAGTGTGCGCTATTATTAGTGTTTACTGCTGTTTAGAGGAGGAGAGGTAGGCTGGATATCAGGGCCAGACCTGAATCTCATTTCACACTTCCCCTGTTCTTTGTATAGTCACAGGAGTGTCCCTTCCTCTGTGTAGGCCTTCACTAACTCTCCTCATGTTTTCCCCAGCTGCAGGAGGATTGTGTGTCTCATTTTTGGCTTCTCTCCCCAACCACAGCATGCCCTTCTCATTCAGACACAGACATCTTGTGGGCAGGGGTCACTGTGCTTGATCTCTCTCTGTGCTCCCAGGGTGTGGCGTGGGGCCTAGTCTATGGTAATGTTGTAAATAGAAACAACTAGCATTTCCTGAGTGATTAAAAATGGCAGGGACTCTTCTTAAGCACGTCCCATGGATTAGCTCATTTGATCTTCATCATACGTCTATGAAGTAGATGCTAATATAACTTCCATTTTATGGGTAAAGAAACCAAGACAACATACCATTAAGGGATGCATCCAGGAGAGCCCAGAGAGTGGAGGTCAGGATTGAGACCCAGGCAGCATGCCTCCAGTGCCCTCCAGTGCATGCCTCCAGTGCCCGTGTTCTTGGTGACTGTCTAGACCTGTTGCAGATTGGGTGTTCTGGAGGCAGATGTGGGGATAGAGCTTGGGATGTGGGATGTCTCTTAGAGATCGGCACCTGTGAGCAAGCAGGAAGGGGAGAGGGAGAAGTGTAACTGGGTGGGCCTGTGAAGAGTGCTGGAATGCATATTACTCATGAAGGTCGATCTGGCTAGCGCTGACATGGCTGGAATTCATATCCCCACCTTGCCTGGTCTCTGGACACGAGCTGCCCTGGGGAAGGCTGTGACCACAGGCAAAGCGGCTCCTTCCAGCTAGTGTAGACCCTGGTGTTGCTGGCAGCTGGAGACTATGCTCATCACATCCTCCACAGCTCGTCAGAGAGTCTCTGGTTTCTGGGTGGCTCGTATCCATGTCAGCCATATATAATAGATGGCCTCTCTGAGGAAATATAATAAACATTTGCTAAATTAACAGAATTTTTATTAATTATAGTAACTATAATAATGGTTATACCTTATTAAGCAGTAATTATGTACCATATAAAGATGGCTACAATTTATTGAGTCATTAATCATCATTAGAATACACTGAAGTTAATAGTGTATTACATAACCCCATTTTGGTAATGATGTAATAGAGATCTACCGACATTAAGTAACTTGTCCAGAGTTATGTAATTAGTAAGTGGGAGAGCTGGAATTCTCTCTCAGGCCCTTCTGACACCGGAGTCCATATCCGTAAGCCTCTCAATTAGTGTTCATAGCTTCCCAGCTCGATCGCTGGGAGCTTTTCGACAGCAGAGACCACATCGTTTTCAATTTTGTGGTTCTCAGCACCTAGCAATGCCTGACACACACTGTATCCCGAACATGTATTTGTTGAATGAATGATAAATTGGTCTTCCATGAAAAGAACCATGGTTTTGATAGAAACAAGCAAAACAACTTAATGACTTTGATTAGAAGCAACTGAGCATTTAAGAAGGCACACTAAAGTCATAAATCTTTGTTTACTTAACAAGTCTCATCAAAGCTAAGAAGTGTTAGTGGAAACAACAGAGCACACCCACTGTGTGTGCACAAGTGGCTCACACACTGACTAAATCTGTCAGGGTAAACGAGAGACCACAGGCTGTTGGGGCAAGAGGATTGCTTACAACGGAGGAAGTTTAAGCACAGGCATTTCACTCGTGTGCAGTTTGTCACTGACAGGCTCCTTCATCCTTTACTCTGAAATGAGGAAATTGTAGACGACGAGCCTCGAGTTTGATTTGATACTCATATGCTCTGATTCTTTAAAAATGATCTGGAAGTGAGAGCTGAGCTTCTGTGAAGGGACAGAGAGCAGAACCAGAACTGGCGGGTGGGGGATCCATTAGGAAGATTTTTGCTGAACACAAAAAAGGATATCGTGAAGTACGCCCTTGTGAGGAACTGATTCCTCCCCCGTTAGAAGTGTTCAAGCAGAGGCTGCTCACGCCCCTGGGTTCTTTGGCCAGGCTCTCTGTGCTGGGCCAGGGGCTGGATGAGATGACTGTGAAGGTCAAACAAATCTGAGAGCCTGAGCATATAAAAGGCAAGGATTAGCTCCCAGGTATTACCAGAATGGCAGAGAGCAGAGTAAAATATTGTCCTGACCAGCACCCAGGATAACAGTAGCTGCTTAGGCAATACTTGATAAGGGATCTGTTTAAAACAAGGGTTGAATGTACCTGATATATATACAACCCTGGATAGTTTGAGGTTAAAATTAGATGGTCCGTGTGAAGGTGCTTTGCCAGTCTTCAATGTTATAGTTTGGGTTCTCTAAAAAACAGAACCTGACATGAGGACTTGGGTGCAGATAAGAAGTTGCGTGTCTTAGAAAAGAATGAATACAAATTGCTGAGAACATATAGTAAGTCCCAAGTAAACAGTCCCTGTGGCAACTATTCCTACTAAAGAGCAAGGGAGGATTTTCCAGAAGATAAAGGCCTCTTGGCAGAGGAAAGACTATTTCAAAAGGACTGCATATGCCAGGGCTGGGTAATCTCTCGGAAGGGAATATGTTCTTATTTGTAGGTGAGGAATGGGGAATTGGGTGAGGTGAGAAAGGCAGGCAAGTGACCAATCATGAAGGCCTTGTGAGCCAATCCTGAGGAGTTTGGACAAATTTAAATATATTGAACCACCAGAAAGCATCCCTGAAACTATTTACGGGAAATAACAAAATTAAAGTCAATAAAAGACTGAGAGAGTACAAAGAGTTAAATCCAAACGATGAAAGTGCCCATGAAGAGTAGAAACCGGGCATGAAGCATAATCAAGCCTGACTGACTTGTTTTTTATACAAAATTTAGGAAAAGTGAATCTGAAAAAAATTATGCCTTTTATTTTCTTTTTTCCTCTCTTCTCTTTATTTCCTTTTTTTCCCCTTTTACTTTATTCTTTTTCTTCCTTCCTCCCTCCCTCTCTCCCCTGGGTCTCTGTCTGTGTCTGTCCCTCTCTCTCTTTCTCTCTTTTTTTTTCCAACAAAATTAAACACATTTGAAAGGGTATACATTATAGATTTTAATGAGACTTCCCATGTGCTGTTGGATACTCCCTGCCAGTGAATGTATTGGCAGTTTATAGGACAGAAACACTTGAAGGTAAAACTCAAGTTTAAAAAATTTTTAAAAGACAGAAACGGGGCACCTGGGTGGCTCAGTTGGTTGAGCGTCTGACTTTGGCTCAGGTCATGATCTCACAGCTTGTGAGTTCGAGCCCTGCATCAGGCTCTGTGCTGACAGGTCAGAGCCTAGAACCTGCTTTGGACTGATTCTTTGTCTCCCTCTCTCTGTCCCTCCCCTGCTCACACTCTGTCTCTCTCTTTCTCTTTCTCTCTGTCTCTCAAAAATAAATAAATATTTAAAAAATTAAAGAAAAAAGCTCGAGTTCAGATGCAGGTTTATATGCATGCAGGCATGCTGCAGTAAACTGAAAGGACCTTAGATGATTTTCAAGGGTTATCATATTTGAATAGAGAAAATCAACTGTCAATCACACTATTGATAAAATAAAAAAAAAGTCCTAAGCCCAATTCTGAAATATTGAGTTCCTTATAATGTCTTGAAGGTGTCATGTTGATTCAGGCCTCTGTGCTCATGTATCTTGGCCATCCCTTTGGATTGAGTGCCCAACAGCCTACACCAGCCTCCCTTCGCTGCCCTCCTGCCCACTCCCTCTAGAGACCAGCTGCATTATATCTTGTCTAGTTTATAGCCTCACAACACCTGCACTTATTTTAACATTGCCCTGAGCTCTCATCTCAGTCTTTAACATGCATAGAAATACTGCCAGAACCTTGTAAAAATGCAGGTTCCGATTAAGGAGGTCTGAGGTGAGACCATGATTCTGCATGTTAAACCATCTTTGAGACGCCACTGCTGCCACTGGTCCACGGACCACCCTTGGAGTGGCAAGATCTTAGCCTGTCTTTTTGCGATCATCAGTTCATTTGGTTTTTTTGACTGTTAAGACCAAGGAATTTTTGTTTTGTGATTGCTATTTTCTAATAGGAGTCTGGCAAAGGATCATACTCAGTAAACTTCTGGTGAATATATATGCAACCATTAGCTCATTAGTCCATTATCACAACCTGAAGTACTCATACTACCATTAGCCTTTTTCTTTTCTAAGGAGGAAATGAAAACTCAGATTAAATAAGGAAAGTGTTCCCAGTTCGAGAGTGATGGAGCCAGAACTCCAAAGATGCTCTGCAAACTCCATGTTTTGTGTCCTTTTCACTCCACCATTTGCCGTCCAAAACCCCCACTGCAATGCAAGTTAGGTCTGAGGAGTGGAGAGATTTTAAAAAAATTAGTAAAATGCAACTATTCCTAGTGTTGTGTTTAGGAGATTGGAACTTTACAATCTTAGCCTTAGAGAATACAGACTATATAAAGTTGCAGGAAATCCTTGGTCTTGAGAGATTTGGACCACACTCCAAACTTTGACGTTCTAAACCATTCTCACAGCTGAACAAATATGACATATATAATTGTCAAGCCCACCACTGATATTATGAATTAATTCTTGGGATTTATGGTGTTTTGTGCGCTCTTTTCAAAGCACCTTACAACTGTTAATTATTTAAGCCTCCTTACATCCCTCAGAGGAAGGACAGGGATATTATTCTGCTCTGAGCCTGGGGGGAGGCTGAGGTTTAGAGGGGTAGAATACTAGTGGTTGCCAGAGTCAAGGGCAAGCGGGATCACACTGCACCTGAGTGAACTCAGAGTTTTATTATGGAGGAAATCCTGCTAGTGAGACAGGACAGCAGCTTCCCTTGTGGGTTTTTGAGTCAGAAGAGGAGAGTGCAAAAGCCATTTAATACCTAACAATAAGATAATAGCTATCATGTACTGACTACTTTCTATGTCGCATATAGTGTGCTGTGTTCTATACTATTTCTAATTTCTATACTATTTAATTTCGTAAAAGAAGTGTGAGTTGGACGATGATGACAAAATGGCAGCTACATTTATTGAGAACTCATGCATGGCATGAGTTCTCTTTATATCCTTACGGCAACTTCATAAAACATATATTGTTTTTCCTGCATTGCAGAAGGGGATTAAATACCCTAAGTCATGTACTTGGTACATGAAAACACTGGGATTTGAATCCAGGATTTATCTGCTTCTAACAGCTGGGCTCACACCACTGGCAAATCACTGACTCTCTGAGGGTTCTCATAAAAGTAAAATGGGGATAATTATGTCTACATCATGGAGTGGTATGAGGATTCTCTGGGATAATATCCCTGGCAATCAATTGGAATGAATTAGAAAGATCATGATCTTGTAGGCAGGAAAGACCTAATTTTGAATTTCTTCTTAATATTTAATAACTATAACATCTTATGTTAGTTATGTACCTTTCTGGACCGCAATTTCCTTATCTGTAAAATGGGGATAGTGGGTAATACCTACCTTATAGATTTCAGTGAAGATTAAATAAAAGAATGCATAGAAAGTGTCTGGTTCAGTGCTTGATAAGTATGGGTGCTCAGTATAAACTGTTTTTTTTCCCTTTCTCTTCTCCTTTATACCACATTCTTCCTGCTGGACTGTCTCTCAGCAAATAATACCACCATCTTCTCAAATGCTAAGTTAAATCCAGGAGGTTTTCAAAAATTATTTTTTACCCTTGTCATCATTTAGCCAACTGCCATTCATAGTCAGTGGATTATGTCAGGAATGGAAACTTTCCATCCAGCATCTTTCACTTGCCCCATTTTTGTTTCAAGCCCCTCCTACATATGAGGCTGAGTCTCGGTGACCTAGGAGTCTAGGAATCTCTATTGCTTATTCTCTACAACTTTCTTGTAGTAGAAATGCTGCTCACCTCTTGGGTCAGGTTCTTAGTAGTTTATGGGGGAGTCATCCTCTGTACTTATTCACATGAAGGAAGAAGAAAAGAACACCGATTTGAAATGCATTATTCTGAGCATGTGAGTATCTCTCGTTATGGAGGCCCTTGACTTTTCAGAACCAGATTCTACATCCCTGGCATCAAGCAAACATTGGATAATAAATTGAATCAAGTTTCCCTGCCTCCACCTTCCAGGTGGAGTTGAGGTAAACTATTACTTTTGTGAGACAAGCTCTCAGAGAGTAAGTCATGTTGGGATGATAGAAGCCAATAAGTATTAAACACCATTAGCATGAGCAGTGGACTCTAATTTTAATTCTTAATCTTTTACTACTAACAAATGGGGCTTCCATTCAAGGGAGACTTTTGTCTATTGATCACTGTTGTATGTTGTCCACAGCTCTGAAACGTGCTTTGTGCTTGCCAGGGGATGTTGGCCTAGCCGCCAGCCTTCTGTTTCCATGCTCTGGGCTATGAAAACCTCTCTCCCTATAACATCTCCACCTGACAGACTGAGTTGCACCAGATTGTTCATTGGCTGACATCTGCATATAAGACCCAAGGTTGGGGACTGGTTAGAACGTTGACCCCCAAATGCTGAAGTATTCTAGTTGGATTGTCTGCATAGTAGGGTCTGATTGAATGATAGATATCACAGAGAACCCTCTCACTTACTTTGACTTGTTAAAAAAAAAGTTAGAGAATCTAGACCCTTTACCTCGATTCAGGATATTTTTCAGTTCTAAGATATTTCCATTCCTACATCTTCACCATGTAATAGTAATAGAAATAATATTAATGGGTAACATTTATATGGAGCTAAAGACATGCCAGAATCTATTCTAAATACTTTAAATATATTAATCTATACAATCCTCACAACAATCCTATGAGGCATGCACAGTATTATTATCTTGTCATTATTATTTGGATTTTGAGGTAGGCATTGAAAGGTTAGGTGAATTGTAGCTTTGCCTGTGTTCTAAGCCAGGCACTACGGCTTGAGGGCTAGAGAGCTCCACAGTAATGAGGACAAAATAATAACGGCACTTTGCACAACACTTAGAGTTCACAAACAGTGTTCACAAGCATTATCTCATTTTATCACCACAAGCATCTATTAGAGCAGACAAGGGACAGATAGGATGCCTTCATCCCTGGGAGACAGTAGTATATAATAGCTGAGAGCATGGAGTTTGAATTCAGAATGATATGGGGTTTGAATTTTGGCTTTGAGTGTCTGAGCCTCAGTTTTTTCACCAGTAAAATGGAGATTAAAATGACATTTCATAGGAATTTTGTGAGGATTAAATAAAGCGATATAAAGAAAGGGCTTCACATTGCGTTGACCAAACTTTGGCAGCTGTTAGCTAGTCTATCTTCTTTCCTTCCTTGCTTTCCTCCTTCCTTCTTTTACTAGGTATTGGGCATTGTAGTTGAGTGTGTGCATATTACATATAAAAAATGTCTTCTTTTCTTCATCCCTAGAGCATTCAGATGATGGTAGGGAAAATTTAGGTTTGAGCTGGATGTGAAATGTTAAGTGGTATAGTTCAACAAATATTTATCTAGCATCTCCTATGAGTTAGATATTGTGCTAGGAAGGCACTAGTGATGCAAAAATGCTGAAGTGAGATCCCTCCCCTCAACTAGCACATACCCCTTAAGGAATGGAAGGGAGAGAACCTATCGAGGGGTCACTCTGTGCCAGGCACTGTACTTTACATAGGTAATTTCGTATGTGATCTCATTTGACAGCTGAGGAAATGGAAGATCAGAGAGAGGGGCTATGTGACTTTCTCTAGATCATGGCTGTCCAGTAGACTTTTCTAGACAATGGGAATAATCTATCTGTGCTGTCCAATATGATAGCCACTAGACTTTGGGTCACTTGAAATGGAGCTCGTACAACCAAGAAACTAAATATTTGATTTTATGTTGGCTTCATTAATTTAAATTTAAACAGCCCCTGTAGCTAGTTGCTACCAGATTCAACAGCAGAGCTATAGGAGAAACACAGCTAGAAAGTGGCAGACTCTGAATTTGAGCCCTGGTCTATTTGACTTCCAAGGCCATGATTATGCATGACTCTTTGACAGTCTATTCTTTCACTTTAGGGGGTGGAAGGGACCCCTCTCCTCTTCCCCACCAGTAGAAAAGAGGCAGTGCTGGGGGTAGAAGGTCATCTCAAGGATGTCAGCCCACACCTTTCCTCCTCTCACAAAACTGGAACAGAAAGGGGGAGCATTCACCCTTCCACACAAAAGCCCTCAAGATCAGGAGGCTTTTGCCTGAGTGGAATTCCCTTTGTTACAATAGTAATTCTTGCAGAAAACTAGTGTTGCTGATACAATAGGAAGGCCAACTAGGGCCCCAAGTAGGCTCCTGAAATTCCTTAGTGAGAAAGCAGGAAAAATGCTGCTCATTAGCAGGGTATCCGATCTTCTTGTTGCCATGTTCAGGATTTCAAAACCCACGTCGCCAACTATATGTTTGTGGCCAACTTGAGTCTAAGAATCCAATGACTCAATTTTTCCCATGGCTCAGGCTGATGAAAAGACTTCAGAATTCTAAATAAATAGTAGCATTTGCTCTTGTCCTTTATTATTGCTATTATTATTATTAAACCATTCAATTTGTATAGGAAAAACTGAGTAGGGCGGCTATTAGAGGCAGGAAGATGAATCAACATGTATGTATGCAGTGTGTGTGTGTGTGTGTGTGTGTGTGTGTATGTGTGTGGCAATTATCAATACTTGTTGAATGAATAAATTATGGAATAACTCATTTTTCCCCAGAAATAAAAAACTATTTAATGCCTCATAATAACTAGGATTGAGGCCCCTGGGGGAGATGGGGATTATATTCTGGGCAGAAGGACCACCATATGTAAAGTCTCTGGAGTTAGAAGGAGCCTATACTTTGGAAAAACTGACACAGCAGATTCGTGTGGCTGGAACTTAGGGAGAAGAGGCATGGGATGGGGATGAAAGGTTCGGGGGAGGCCAGACTTTGCCTGGTGGTTTAGGTTACACTGAGGGTTTTGGTCTTTAATTCAAGAGTAATGGCAAGGATTTGAAGGGGTTTGAGTAAAAACATAGCACTGTCATGTTTGTGTGAAAAACAAATTGGAGGTGAAGAGGGTGATCACAGGGACATTATCTGTAGCAATAGTGGTAATCTAGGTGAGAAACTATTTAGCTCGGGGGTAAAAGATGTTGGGTGGAAAGAAGTGGATGGATTTAAGAAATAGAGTAATTGGTAGAACTCCATGATGGAGGGCGGCATCAAGGATCATGGCGGGTTCAGGTTCATGGCAACTCTCAGGCTTTAATTTCCTCATCTCAAAAATGGAAATAATGTGCGTGTAAGTGCTATGTGAAGTGCTATTTTTCTTATTTGTGAAATAAAGTGTTTTACTTACTATTTGTACTATTTTTATTATATACAAGGGTGAACTGCATACTAATAAGGTAACAGCCTGTTTCCCAAAATAGATGGTAAAATCCGGAGGCAGAACGTACATGATTCGATGTCTCTACTTCATGTAATATTGTACCCATCACATGCAAATTAGTCTTGCCGTCTGTCTTGGTCCTTGACCTTGGCCTCAGATTCATTCTTATCCCTTCCTGCTTGCTTCTCTGTTGCACGACAGCTGGTCTCTAAAGCCTCTGTTTCCCAGGCTCCTTTTCTAACCAGGGAGCTTTTTGTCTGGGTTTCCCAGTGGGATGTGTGAGGAGGGATTGGAGGGTAGGAAGAAGGGAAAAGCCAGGGTATTTCTTCTTTCTGTGTGTCCTGTATCTCAAGTTGAGGCTTTGTCTCTTCCACAGCCCCAGGCTCATGATGATTCCAGCTTCAGCCACATGGTCTTGCCCCTGGGCATCTTGCTTTGTTCTTTCAGCTGGAGGGGCATAACAACTTCCTGCCTTTGCTAACCTCTGGAGCGCCTCAGGTGATCCACAGAGCTTCTCTTTCACCACCTGTGCAACCAGTTCCTTGTACTAAACTCCTTCTGCTTGAGACACTTAGAGTAGTTTTTTTTTTTTAACACGTTAGATTCTGAGTAATATATACACACACGTAGGCTAAACTTTATTAATGATCAAATAGCGCTCTTTTCAAAACTGTCATTTTTTATATAAATAAATGTTGAAGCTTTAAAACATAATATAAAAGAAAATATCCTGTCAATACAAACACATTTCAAAATTATAAACAAACTCAGAATGGTCTGCATTTTGATTTAACAGCAACAAAATTAATTGTCAGTTTCTCGACTTTATTTTTTCAGCTGACTGAGCTTCAGAGTGGAGACAAATGTTGTCACTTAGTGTTCTTTAAATAGTTTTTAGCTAGTTTTAATTTGAAAAAAGAACATTCTTCAGTAGAGACAGGGATAGGAATTACCAAAATATAAAATAAACAAATAACATACTTTGGAGAAACTCGCCATTATGTCATAGTATTACATGCTATCTTGGCAAATTTATGGATAGTTTTAATTTTTTTCAGTTTCATTTGGTAATGGTTTGACACAAAACAGTGATATCATTGGCAATGATTCTGTTATGTTGCTTGAAAGTTTATTTGGAATCTTCTCTATGCTCCTTCCAATAGACTGTTTTTCTAAGATAATGTTATTAATTGATTGATTGAAGCATTTACTAGTTTATTAAAAAATCATGGGATGACTACTATATTTTCTTTAAAAGCCAACATATTTAGATACATAACCATTCTGTAATGAAACTTCTTTTAACATTCTTGAAATTGTCAACCTATTTAAAAAATACTTTTTTCAGGTGAAATTTACACACACAAAAGGAACCATTTTAAAATGAACAGTTCAGTGGCATTTAGTTGAGCAGCGTTGAGCGACTCCCACCTCTGTCTGCTTCCCAAACGTTCCCATCACTCCAGAGCACTCTGGCAACCACCGCTATTCATTCTCTCTCCATGGATTTATTTATTCTGGATATTTTACATGAATAGAATCATACAATATGTGACCTTTTGTGTCTGGCTTCCTTTTTTTTCTTTTTTTTTTTTTTCTTCACAGAGCATATTTTCAAGATGTGTTCATGTTGCAACATGTATCAGTACTTCCTATTGAAAGCTGAGTAATATTCCATTTACATATGTATCCCGGGGTTCCTGGGTAGTTCAGTTGGTTAAGCATTTGACTCTTGATCACAGCTCAGGTTGTGATCTCACGATTCATGTGATCAAGCTCCACGTCGGGCTTTGCACTGACAGCACAGAGCCTGCTTGGGACTCTCTGTCTCCCTCTTTCTCTGCCAAACCCACTCACTCTCAAAAATAAACAAACATTAAAAAAAAAGATTCTCTACACATATATCCCACTATTTGTTTATTCCTTCATCCTTTGGCGGGCACTTGAACTATTTCCACCTTGTGGTTATTGTAAGTGATGCCACTATGAACATGGGCATATCTATACTTACATACCTTTTCCGGTTCTTTTGGGTATAGACCTAAGAGTGGAATTGTGGATCTGTTTTCAATTCTTTCGGGTATAGAGTGTAAGAAGGGTCATCTGGTAGTTTTATGTTTAACTTTTTGAGTGAATGCTAAACTTTTTCACAGCAACTAAACCATTTTACATTTCTAACAACAGTGTACAATGGGTCCCGTTTCTCTGCGTCCTCTCCAATACTTGTTATTTTCCAGTTTTTAAAAATTGCTATCCTAGTGGGTATGAAGTGATACATCATTGTGTTTTGTGTTTTGTTTTTGTTTTTGTTTATACTTAAGTAGGCTCCACATCCAGTGTGGGGCTTGAACTCACAACCCTGAGATCAAGAGTCGCACACTCCACCAACCGAGCCAGCCAGCTGTCCCCCTCACTGTGGTTTTAATTTGCATTTCTCTAATGACTAATGGTGTTGACCATCTTCTCATGTGCTTGTTGACCATTTGTATGTCTTCTCTGGTGAAGTGTCTGTTCACATCCTTTGCCCCCTTTTTAAATAGGATTTTTTTGTCTTTTTGTTGTTAGGTCCTGGGAGTTCTTTAAATATTCTGGATACTAGGCTTTTATCAGATGTAGGACTTGCAAATATTTTCTTCCCTGTAGGTTGTCTATTTACCTTCTTGATAAAGAATGCCTATTGTATACAAACAGTTTTCATTTTGATGAAGTCCAGATTATCTATTGTTTCTTTAGTTGCTTATGCTTTGTGTGTCATATCTGAGCATCTATTGCCAAATTCAATGTCATGAAGATTGCTTTATTTGTAAGTCTGCAAAAATTTTAGTCTGTCTTTTATATCATGTACAATTTAATGTATATACAACTATATGTACATATATATGCACACACATACACACCTCTCTCTATATATGACACAAGTTCATTTACAGAGCATTTTAAAATTTATCTATCCATTTTATCCTTTCAACAATGCTGTGAGGTGCACAAGGCATTAGTAATTATGCTCATTTGGAAGATAAACTCCCCCAGAACTTAAGGAGAGAAACTGTGAAAGTCTCATGGATGGTCAATAGCAAATGTAAAATACAAATCCCAGCTGCCTGACCCCAGTCATGTGTCTGTCCCATCCCACTCTCTTGCTCCATAGGGTGTCTTTATGTTTGCTGAATGATGTGAAACAGGGAAGAGAGGGAGAGAAGACAAATGCTTATTCTGTCCCTTCTATGCACAAGGCTTATTTAAGCCTTCTGCCCAACTATCATTCTTACACCATCCTACGGGTGTTGAAATTCTAATTTTAAGATGAGGAAAGAGTGGCCCAGAGGATTTGTAACGTACTCTGTAGCCTACAGATAGCCAGTGACAGAGCCTCAACCCCAAGCTAGCTTGACCCCTTGTGGTCACCTACCATTTAGAGGAAAGCCGAGTGGAAGGGGGTTGTTTCAGACATATAATAATAGAATAAAACCTCAAAGTAGAAGGGAAACTGGCATCATCATTCTAGGTTCTCAATTGCCTATGTTTAATGAAAACTGAACTTCTGCTTCTCACTTTTACAGCTCCTCTGCTTAAACGCTAATCCCTAAATCTTCCCCTCCCCCGTTTTTAATCACTTCTTCAACCAGTGCCCTTGAAACAGTGTTAAACATTCTGCCACAGGGACATGGAACCGTTTCTCCAGAGCTCCAGCCTCCAGACCCGACTGGCCAGGTCTTGGTGCAGCTCTCCCAGCCATCATGGATCCTCATGTGGTGGTTAACAGGTCATGCCCCCTCTCCTTCCCCACCTACTTTTGGCACATAGACAGGAAATTAAGGAGTAAGGGAAATTCACCTCTGACCTTTAATTCACTTCTTAATAAAAGCATTTAGTCACTTGCTTGTTTCATGCCAGACGCAAAGGAGAGCCGACCTCATGGCTCTTTGAAGGAAAATCCATCCATCCCTCCCATTTTTTTCAGTGTGTCAGCTCTCAAAGGCAGTTGCTAGCCCAGAGCAAGTCCATGTTAGGACCTTGCCCAGTGCCCAACACATAGTAGGTGATCATAAATATTGACTGTGTTCAATGAATGTTAGTTGTTCTTGAAAAGAGAATGATGGTGCTTTTGCCCTCCATAGTAGAATTAATTAATGGAGAGAGTTATCCTAATTTTACATTTTTCTCCTATCAGTTTTTCTTAAACTGTTGATGACTTTGAGGTGATAGTTTGTATTAGACATGAGTCTTTTTAAAAGAATATTTTTGAGAGAGAGAGAGAGACAGAGAGACAGAGAGACAGAGCAGGAGCAGGGGAGGGGCAGAGTGAGAGGGAATCTGAGATGGGCTCCAGCCTCTGAGCTGTCAGCACTGAGCCTGGCATGGGCTTGAACTCACAAACTTGGAGATCATGACCTGAGCTGAAGTCAGATGCTTAACTGACTGAGCCACCCAGGCACCCCTAGACAGGAGTCTTTTGCTTATTTCAGAAAGAAACTCATTGAAACTGATTTAAGAAGACAAAGGGCTACATTTATAAACTCACTTATAACACCATGGCAAGACCCAAATTATCTTTAATAATCAGCCTCACTCCTTGCCTTCGCCTCCTTTCCTCTGACTGGCTTCATTCTCAAGGAAGTTCTTGTGGCAGCAAGATGGCCGCTGGCATCTTCAAATTCTCAGGCATAGATTTGACTCTCTGGGCAATCTAAGCTGGAAGGCAGAATTCCTGTTCTAATAGTTTAACTCAGATCGTGAGACTGCCTGTCATGTGCTCATCTCTGGAACAATCATGGTGGCCAGGGTTAAACTCTCATTGGTAAGTGGGTCACACACCCACCATTGGAGCTGGGAGTGGGGATCATCCCTCCCTGAATAACAGGGACTAAGATTGGCATCAGTGGGTTCTCAAAAGAAAATGGGGCTGACGCATCCAGATGGTGAGGGAAAAGTGAATGAATAAGCAAAACAACAAAATGCCCATCACATATCTGACACAGTACATGATAATTTAGGAGTTATAAATTCATGACACAAAACTAAAAGTTTGATTTCTTGGTGTTAGGCAAAGACAACATCATTTTTAAGTCCTCTATAATTGCACAGAAGATGAATTTCAAATCAGACTGCACATTCAAAGAGCTTGTTTTGAAGCTCCCTTTACACACGTAGGAGAAAAAATTTCAGTTGCCTATATTGATATTTTTGCTCAGTCCCATGCATTATTTTCAACCTTCTCTGCTACTCATTGGCTGTTCACTACGTACCAGACATTGTATCTTATACTGAGAATAGAACATTAAATAAGAAAAACATGCCTGTTCTCCTGGAGATTATAGCCTCGAGGAGCTTCCAGTCTGCTTCTAATCAACTCATAACATATGACTTGCCAGAGCTATTGAACTAATGCAGTGGAGTTGGTACATTTCCAAAAATAGGTATGTAAGTGCCTCCATTTTCTATAAGAAGCAGGTTAATTAAATTAAGTGAATGATAATTACTTGTTTGAATCTGTGCGAGACACTTTGTGTTGACTGCCACCTTCATTCGTAAAATCATTCTGTGGTTTCCCTTTACAGATGAAATAAGAGGAAGGGGGAGTTGGGTGTTTATCCAAGTCTGACTTTTCTAGGACATCATGCCTCTATTGGGTGATCCATGATTTCTCTTATGTCATGGGCATTATTCACCCCCAGAAATGTATACACATATAGTTTGTTTATAGAAGCTTTTGGAAAAAATTCTCTCAGGAATTTCTGGGAAAGCTAGGATGACCATGTCATGAATCCTATGCCCTTTACAGATTCTCTATTCCATCCTCGGGCTCTGCATCCTTGTTTCTTCACCCCTAGGGCATTGTAAATATAGCAAAAGGAAGTCGTGTGTGTGTGTGTGCACACGCGTGCACGCGTATGCACGCACCAGCATGCTCATGGTGGTGGTAGGAGGCTAGTAGAACAGTGCTGGCCTCAGAACCTTTGAGTGAGTGATAGGTAAGGGATTTGTGGCCTATGAAAGTCCATGGGAAGAGGAAGCAGTGAAGCCCAATGGGAAAAGCACTAGAAAGAAGTCCTATGACTTAAGAAGTCCTATGAATCCTGGCTCCACCACTTAGAAGTCAAAGTCACTGAACATCACAGATTGTATTTGTTACTTACAGTGAAAATCCACTTCCTCATACTTCATACCTCCCAGATGTTTTGTGAGTATCAAGTGCAGCAATACCTATGAAAATTGCTTTGGGCAGTGCAGAACTCTAATTTGGAAAGCTCTATTTTGTATATCTCTGCTCTCCTAATCTGCCTCTGCTTGCTCTTTTTCATACACAAACCTCATGATTTCCAGCATTCTGAAGGTGGCAGAGTTCATGCCTAGTGTAAACAAGTGCTTTTTCCTTCATTTTCCACTCCTTAATTTATTCTTATCTGTTGGCTGTTTTCTCCAGAGTCTCCCATGTTCTAGATACTGTTCTAGGTGCTAGAAATAAGAGTGAAAGCATGAGTTGAGGGAAAGAATATAAAGTTTGGACTCAGGTTCTAAGTCCTGACTTCTTCTCTGGTTGTATAGTTTTGAGATAGTCAACTGACTTTTCTAAGCGTTCAGTTTCTTCATCTATAAAGCAGAAGTAATTTCCATGATTTATAGGGACGTTACTGAGTGCTGGAGGGAACACATCACCTAGCAAATCAGCCATCATTTTCTTTAAGACATTTCCCCCTTCCATCTAGGAGATCATGGTTTAAAAGTGGAGATGAGACATTTTTCAAGATTATTCTAAATGGGAGAGAGCAAGTGGCCTTCACTGGGGAAACGGCCAACCTCTGACTGATTGAGTGGTGGAGTAAGGCATGACTTAACCAAAGGAACCCAGCTAGTGCCTGGTAGAATCTAGTCTTGAATCCAAACTTCCTAGGAAGTTTTCAAAAAAGTAGACATCTTTAGGTTTATTAACCTATTATTTGGACCTTGATGTTTTAAGAACATTTCCTGAAGTTAGTAATTTTTTAAGAGAGGGGATGAGTTGAGAAGTACCATGCTGCTTTAAGAAGCACATGTATAATACCAGTGGGAATGAAAACTGTGGCTTCTTTTTTCCTTAAAAAAAAAAAAAAAGGTTAACCTGTATTGCAGGGAGTTGGATAGATCGGAGGAGAGTTTGATGCCAAGCAGTTGTTTGATTTTACAACAAATGGTTAGCATGATGAAATTACTCATTTATTGGCTAATCTAGGGCTCCTTGGTGGCCTTGTCCTGGTTTATGGCATGCAGCCCTTCAGCCCATCAGCGTGATGTAGTTGTGTGTTGCTTTTCCATTACACAGTGACTCCACTATGGTCAGCCTCTCTTGATCTTTTTCTTTGCTTCTGTCTCTGCTCTCTATCAGATACCCAAGCATGTTTATAATTACCTCTGTTTGGTCCTTGTTGCTCTTGATGATGTCCTTGTTAGATGGTCTTGAGTGTCATCATCAAGCAGTTGAAATAGGGTTTTCAGTGTCCATCTGTAGTAGACTGAATAATGGCCTCCAAAGATATCATATCTTAATCCCTGGAACCTGTGAGTATGACCTTATTTGGAAAAGGGCAGCTACAAAGATGATTAAGTTAAGGATCTAGAGATGGAAAGGGATATCCCAGGTTATCTGGGTGAGCTCTGAATACAATCCAAGGTGTCCTTCAAAGAAAGAGGCAGAGATAGATTTGACACAGAGCAAGAGGGGAAGGCAGTGTGACCCAGAGACTAGAAACTGATTGGAGTGATGTAGTCATAAGCCAAGAATGCTAGCAGCCACCAGATTTTGAAGTCTGGTCTCCAGAACAGAGTGAATAAATATGTTGTTTTAAATCACTTAGTTTGTGATAATTTATTAGAGCAGCCATAGGAAATTAATATACCCTCCATCTCCTTTCCCTGGCCATTCTACTAATTTGAATATTATGATGATCATTTAAATTTCATTTTAAATAAATGATCTTATAAACATTGCCCATCCACATTCCAGGAAGTCATGAGAGACAGCAGGTTATAGTAGGTCACAACTGGAAGGGCCCTCAGGGGGGCACCCAAATGTCTCATCATAAAGATGAAATGCAGACAGAGAGGGTACTTGCCCCACATCACTCAGTGAGGGAATAGTATAGCCGGGACCTAACCCAGCATCCAAGCTTTGTCCATCACAGACAAGAGGGCACAACTTATGAAGATATCTGGCTCAGCAAGTAGAGAGGAAAGAATTTGCTTAAGTTTACTTGAAGAATGTGGCTTTTTTTTTTTAAGATGAATTGTGGATTGGCCCTCTTATTCTCGTTAACTTAAGAAACATTTTGGGAAATACAATAAGGCAATAGCCTTTTTTTTTTCAATAAATAGATACAATTGAATATGTCTGACTTGGAAAGATACCCCTAATATACAGTCATCAGTAGGTGTGTGGGCTTTGGAATCCTAGGACCTGCCCAGAATTCTGTCTCTGTTACTCACCAGCTCTGTGACCTTGGGTAAGTTACTCTCTGGGAGCCTCAGTTTCCTCATCTGTAAAAGAGAAGTAATAACAGTGCTTGTCTGAGGCTGCGGTGAGGACTAAGTGAGATGCTATATATAAAAGTGCCTTGCCCACTGCCTGGCAATTAATTGAGGCTCCATAAATGTTAGTGCTTGGTATTATATTATAAAGTCAAAGTTCCGTTGTAGCAGAGTATATGGAATTTTATCTTGTTAAAATTTCTTATTTGGATATTTTACAAGGATCCTGGGATTTCTTTAATAATCAGGACTAACAATAAAGATGAAAACAGGTCTGACTCATAGGGAGCAGAGTGGGTCTTCAGGGCGTCAGCGACTCCCAGCACTGATGGGAATCCTCATACCTCTCTTCTGGGAAACGCACAGCTATAAACGTGTATTTCCATAAACATGAATAGACAAACAAGATCAAAGACTGCTTGATCCTGGAGGAATGAGGTGAGCACATTCCTCTGACCAAAACTGTGGGTTACACAATGGCCTGATGCTGCCTGGGGGGCCCGGAGATGGTGGACTGGACACCTGGTCTCCAGGCCTAGCCCAGCCCCTCTAAGCTGTGTGACTTAGGCACATCACCTGTCCGGCCTGTTTCCTTATCCATCTAACACATAGGCTTCTTAGGAATTTCACATGAGATAACGGACATAAAAGTACTTGGTAAACAGGAAGTAAGTGAAAAAGGGTTACTATTATATATCCTATCAGTCACCAAGCTCAACAGAGTATATCTTCCTAATACCTTTCAATGTTGTTTATTCTATGTGGATGTTCATTATTGTAATTTATGCTTTCATTCCTTCTCTCTTGTTTGTTAGCATTTTAGGTGGTCTTAGTGATTCTTGCATGGCTTTTCTCTATCAGGATCACCTTTTTTTTTTTTTTTAATGTTTATTTTTGAGAGAGAGCGGGAGCAGGTGAGGGGCAGAGAAAGACAGGATCCTAAGTGAGCTCTGTGCTGACAGCAGAGGGCTCGAACTTGTGAACCGTGAGATCACAACCTGAGCCCAAGCCAGATGCTTAACCGACTGAGCCACCCAGGCACCCCAGGATAATCTTTTTTAAACATACCTTCTGCCATGATATTCCACTAGTGCATCTATCTATAGTTCCCTATTACCTACACTATGAGATGATTGGGCACACACATAAAAAAAGGAAAGCATCTGTCAATGTACAGAGCCATCTGTTTTAACTAAACAGCCCTCAAGAAAGCTGTGAACTTTGTTTCCCTGGCCCTGTTTTTGGGATGCTAGTCCTCTGGCCCCTAAAGGGGAGCTTTGAGTGGCTCACCGTGCTGGAAACAAACCCCCTCCCCTTGTCTCTGGTCCTATTTCTGGTTCCCAGCCCCAGTTTAGATCTGCCAATAAGTAGCTGACATAAGTTGACCAGATGCTGATCTTTTGGACATGTTTTTGTACTTGCTCTCTGGCTACCTTTGGTCAGTCTTCTCCTGATTGATGGGTTGACACTCTCTAGCCCTGTCGAGGCTTTTCCATGAGAGGAAATGGTTTGTTCTCTCATACTGTACATGTATTGAGTGCCTAGTAGGTATTAGGAATTATACTAGCTGAATATGGTCCTTGCTTCATGAACTTCAGCTTAGCAAAGAGTATAACACTTGAAAGAGTTTATTATAATTATGGTAAGTATTACTCAATAGGAAGAACAAGATGCCTTGGGGACACATAACAGTGGAACCCCTTAGATAAGGGTGTCAGAGAAGGCCATCTTGAGAAAGTGGCTTTGAGCCGAGACTTATGATGAATTGGAGTCAAAGACCGGTTGGGATTAGCATTTGGCAAGACATGGAGTCTAGCAATGTCTAAAAGGGACATTGCTTCTTCCAGTTACCTAGAGCAGAGAGTCTAGGTTGTCACCCAAAATGTATAACTGGTCTGAAGCTGCAGATAGAAATCTGGCCTGGCTGGAGGCCAAATAGTCATGTGGTTTTCTCTCTGCCATCATGGGCCATAAGATATTTGGCAAGTCACTTACCCTATCTGACCCCTAGTTTCCACATCTGGGAAACAACGAATGATAACACCAAGGTCATTGTGAATGGCTGACAAAATAATGAACATGGAAGCACTTTGGAAACCATGTGAATGAAAGGGAGGAAGCTGGTCATAGGGCATCTGACCCAGCATTGAGATGGAACAAGGAAGAGAAAATGCTGACCCTACCAGGAGCCAATCCATTGAAAGCTTTATACTGTTTTGGGACTTCAAGAGTTCCATGTATATATGGATACATGTGTCCTGTAAGAGCAATTTTTTAAATATTATCTGCATGGTTAAATTGTCCCAAAGGAGACAGCCCTCTCCCTACATGTACCACTATTCCAGTTACTTAACGGAAACCAGCACCTCCATAAATCTCCAGGACTTTGATGGCTGTGTCTTAACCCTAGTAAGTGTGTGATAACATGAGTGGATTGTTAGTGCCACCCCTTTGCCAGCAAAAGCCCACAACTCTCTGTCAACCCAATAGCCAGTGACAGTCTGGCAGAAAACAGCTGGCTTGGTCTGTACATAAATTGTTTTGCCTTTTAAGGAACAAAACGATGTTTACTGATTCCAGTCTGCAGGCAAGAGCTCCAGGCATCACATGGACTCTGGGATGACTGTAGGCTTCTGGGAGATGACAATCATTAGCATCACAAGCATTAGGCATTTTTGTAGCATGATGAAATGACAAAACATCCATAGACCCTGATCCCTGGAGGCCTACCTGTTACTTTTTTGGATCAATTATGAATGGATATAGTAAGACTGACACTTAGAATATGCTTTGGCCAGTTAATCATTGGTCATTCCAGCTTAAGGTGCAATTGCTCTTCTAATTGCTAGCAAGCAGACTTGGAGTGGGGAGCCCTGGTGTTGGATGGACCATCAGCAGGTGAGAGTGTCTGGGGATGACTGCTTCCCCTGAAACTTGATTGCTGTTGTATAGGTATATTGTAAGGGTCAAGTGCATCCTGTGTGTAATGCACTGGCATGGTGCCTAATCGAGGGTAAATATTTTGCATATATGTGACCAATCAGTTACATATTAGTGCCTGTCACCAATGGACATGAGAAATAGGGTCTAATCTCAGCAAAGAACACAAGTTTTTAGAAAAACAGCACATGCCTTTTCTTTGTGTTTCCCACAGTGTTTCCTCATAACCTCTTTGGACTGAGCACCAGGGCTGTTTCCTAGTGAAGAAGGCCAAATCACAAGAGAAGAAAAGGTCAGTGGGGACAGACCATCCTTAGAATTTGAAAGGGCAAATGTCCCAAATGCCCAGCTTATGTTGTGTGTGTGTGTGTGTGTGTGTGTGTGTGTGTGTGTGGTGTAGTGTGGTGTTATGTGTAGTATGGCGTATGCATGTGTTTTGTCTGTGTTGTGTGTGCGTGTGTGTGTGTGTGTGTACTCAGCATTTGAAATGGATATTTTCAGAGGACCATTTCTTGAGGCCATTCTGCCTGAAAATTCCATGCTCACATGGTACTAGTACTACAAAGTTCAGAGAAGGGCAAGATTGACAAAGGTAAGGTGAATCTATAGTTCTCCAACTAGTTCAGGACCGATTCCTGTGTAGCATCTGCTGTCTGACATCATTTAACCTCACAACTAGCCCATGAGACCCAGGTGAGTACTGCTGTTTTGTCAGTGGGAACTCTGAGGCTAGGAGGTAGGATGGTTGTCCAAGGTCATATAACTAGTAAGTTATAGGTCCAGGTGTGGTAGGTATTGACCTGGTAATACAGTAAGTCATAGGTATTGACCTGGGGATACAAAGTCAACCAAAGTGAGGGAGTGAAGAGCTCAGGGAACAGTGCACTCTGACCTTTGGAGGCTGTTACCAGAGGATGTAGTAAAAAGATGACAGTGAGAATTCACGGGCTAGCGTTAGACTCTGGAGATCCCAGCGCAGGTCTTAAGGGAATAACATTCTTCAAAGGGCTCTTATTTTGGTCTTCTGGGAAGAATAGGGGGGAAGCATAGGGAAATCTGCTCCCAGAAACAAATCATTCCAAATACTCTGTATTCAACAGCAGTGGGTTGGGCCAAGTGAAGAGCATTTCTGATTAAATTCCCTTGGGTGTCGCCTTCCAAGGACAAGTTTTAGATGCTATATTGGACAAGCGTTTGGACTTTTTTTTTTTAATTGTTGCTCCCGGACTTTGATGGCTATCTGCAAGGGAAACAGACAGTGGAAACTATTTCATCAGGACTGATGGGAAAAACACATTTTCACAGTGCCCTGAATAGCAGTGCTTGGTGTTTGAAGTCATAATTGTAAGTAATGGGTAAGCTGGAGGGAGGAAAAGACACTGCGAGTGACTTTAAAGAGGGAGAGAGGGAGAGAGGACAGAGAGAGAGAATCTTGGAATTCAGACTAGGTATTGACTGTTGGTGAGAAATTTCCACTGAAGTTAAGCTCTTCCTGAGGCTTTCTTCCCAAGTTCGGCCTGGGCTGTAAAGTTGGGGAAAGGGAGTGTGTGTGAGGAGGCAGTGTGTCCAGGGCTTGCCAGGGATGCTTGGGGGATTGAAGTCCTCATCAGTTCCTTTCTTTCTCTATTCTTCATTCACTAATTCATTTAGTCATTTCTTTATCCATTACATGTTCTCTTGACACATTCTAAGTGTCAGGCTATGAGCTTCATGCCAAGATAACGGAGATGAGCCAGTAAGATGAAGTTTATAGTCTAGTGAAGGAGAATAAAGAGACATAATTATAGCTTGTGTGATAATGCTACCATGAAGGTACCAAGAAATCGCAGGAGGATGTTGAGAACAGTTTCTTTTACTTTGTTTTGCACCTGTTTTGTGCTAAGAACCTAGAACAGTCAAAATGTGCTCCTCCTGCTCTCCAGACCTCGCAGTCTAATGGAAGAATATCTGTTCTAGGAGGGACTTGAATCAACAAGCCTATGTGTCTACAGAAGATAATGTCTTAACTACTGCAGCCTCAGTGAGTGAAAGGTATAAGAAGATAGATCTAGATTCCATTTAACTCAGAATGTTCTAGCCCTCACTGTTCACGAAGTTCAACAAAAAGCTGAGAGACTTACAGTGGCTGAACTTGGTGATTCTCAAACTAATGTCTGTTGATTCATTCTGTTCATGGCATTGCTCTTTACTGACATAGAGGACATTAGGTGGGAGAAGAATGTTAAGTTTTATTTTGGATATAATTAGTTTGAGATTCCTGTAAGACTCTAAATCAAGATATTAAGGAGGCAGTTGTATATATAAGACAGGAAGTCAGAAGAAAATATAATCTTGGGATATAATTTGGGAGTTGTAATCCTGGAGGAGATTATTGAAACCATAGACTTTGATGAAATCATCTCAACAGTGGTTATATGGGGATTCAGTGAGTTTTGTAGGGAACTCCTCAGGACTCGAGAAGAATGGAATCCTAAGAACTCTGGCTGAGATAGCTACTTAAGGAATCCTGCAGTTCATTTTATACAGTTATAGGTGTTGGTCTCAAAACCCACCCTGTGGTCACCAATGCAACCCCTGTTCAATGAAATAGTCCACCCCATAGCATTTAAATGTTATTGAATACTAATCATAGGAGGCCTTGGAACCATTGCTGGACAACATAGCTGAGTATAAAGAGAGCAGATTTCTGGTTTTAGACTGTCCTACATGTAAGACCTGAATTCAAACCATACTACCACCCAGTCCTCATTGCTGTCTTTTATTCTCAGACCATCCCAGAAGATCTGGTTCAGTGTAGATTTATTCAAATATCAGGCCTGGTCTGATATTTGATATTTGAATCATAAAACCTTATGATTTTACCAACTAAAGAACAAGGCTAATCTAGAATTATTTGATTTTCCTGAACTCACACAAACTTCTAGTGACCATATTTCCTTTTCTTTCTTTCTTTTCTTTTTTTTTTTTTTTTGATCATCACAAAACATATTCTAGGTTTACTTCATCAAACTGTCCAATTTTGTGTGAGTTCTATGTGAAAACTATGGGTTTTTCCATATTAAAGCGCTATTGTTAGTCAGTTTGTATGGATTTGAGTTGCCACTCATTTGAAACCCTCATTTCCTAGGAGAGCAGGTCCAGACCCCAAAAATGAGGGGCAGCTCAGGGTACACGGGGTGTTTGTGACAGAGCTGTACCTGCCATTCTCATGCCCTCTGTCCCAGATTTATGTGCCTTATGCATCTGCTGGCCAAACCCATTCCCCAGTTTCTAAGGATAGAAGCTGGGAAGATATGTGAATTGGAACTTTTTGCAAGTCAATCTGGTATTACAACACCACCCTCTGATGAGTTAAGTGCAAATGAATCAGAACCAGATGGGCAAATTTTCCTGAAAACAACGTGTTTGAGAAATGGAGGAGAAGGAGAGAAGTTTTTGGCAAAAGTCTCAAAGATGTTTGGCTCCATCAGATGTATGTAGCACTCTGCCTGGCTTTTAGGTGCTCCCACCATTACCACCTGGAGAAATGACATGTCCGAGCTCCAGGGGGAAGGAAGCAAGGCAGGAAGGGGTAGGCATTGTACCCGCAGTCCTGTAAGTGGCGTGGCTGTCTTCAGCCCTCGTTTTCTCAGAGGTCATTTTTGGCAGGCAAATGAGGTTTGGATGAATAAAACAATCATAAGGAATCAATTCTGGAGAAACATCCAGGCTTAGACTTTTAGCATGCATTTCTCTTGGACTGTTATGAGATTCATGTTTTCAGATCCAGCCAAAGCCTCTTGAATACTTATTAAATGTATGGTTTTGTGCTAGGCATTTGAGTGGCCCTTTTCTCACTTTGTCCATCCAGCAAAGTTGTGAGGTACGAGAGTCATGAATGGATGAGAGAGCTCAGGATGAGAAAAATAAATGACTTGGTTAACGTCCCACAGCCAGGCAGCAAGAAAGCTATGCTATCCAAATGAGTAATCACCAGCCACATATGGCCTTTTAAATGTAAATTAGTTAATTCTGAATAAAATTAAACACTGAGTCATTCAGTTTCACTAGCCACATTTCAGGTGTTCTATTGCCACTTGTGGTTGGTGGCTACCATATTGGACAGCACAGCTATAGAACATTTCCATCATCATAGGAAGTACCATTGCACGGTGCCGCTACAGAGCCTGGACTTCAACTCATATCTTTATGACAAAGTTCTGGGATCCTTCCTTATGCCAGTCCGGGTTGTCTCACATAATATAAGCTTCCAAAATGGAAGACAGTCCTCTTAAGCATAACTGGGAACTTTTCGTCCTCACTCTGGATACAGCATACACTGAGATGCCGACTGATTATTTAAAACTTTTTTTTAAGGTTTATTTATTTTTGAGACAGGGAGAGACAGCGAGAGAGCAAGTGGTGAGGGGCAGAGAGAGAGAGCAGGGCAGAGGATCTGAAGCAGGCTCTGCGTTAACAGCAGACAGCCTGATGCGGGGCTCAAACTTGGGAACCGTGAGATCAAGACCTGAGCCAAAGTTGGATGCCTAACCTACTGGGCCAAACAGGTGCCCCCTGGCTGAATCTCTCTCTCTCTTTTTTTTTTTTTTTTAACATTTATTCATTTTTGAGAGACAGAAACAGAGCACGAGTGGGGGAGGGGCAGAGAGAGAGGGAGACACAGAACCCGAAGCAGTTTCCAGGCTCTGAGTTGTCAGCACAGATCCCAATGCAGGGCTCGAACTCATGGACTGCGAGATAATGACCTGAGCAGAAGTCGGACGCTTAACCAACTGAGCCACCCAGGTGCCCCTGATTCTTTAAGCCTGCTTTGTCCTTTATATGGCCACTGTGGAGCAGCAGTGGACCAGGAGTCAGAAGGGAAGGGAGGGAGAAGGAGGTGGGGTGGGGTGGGTGTATTGTGCCCCCACGGGCTCACCTGGATTTCAGGGGCATCATAGGTCAGCAGCAGAGGGTGCTTCCAGAGGCAGTGCTAACACTCAGTGAAGTTAGGAAGGGGTACAAAGAGGGTCAGCATGGTGGAGTGAAAAAGATGGTGCCAGTTTGGTCAGAACAACTTGGTCCTGAATTCCACAGTCACGTGGGCTACGTTGTGAAGAGGGGATGGTGCCGTCTTCCTTACAGGCATGCGAGGATTTAAATGTGTTAGCAACTGTGAGACACTGATGCCTCGTGGATGTTCCCTACAACCAGCTGCCTTTGGCCAGTCATGCCCTCCTCTTTGCCCGTTTCTCCCCATACTTTTCCTAGTGGGAGTTACCACCGGTTTCCATAGTATTCAAGAGCTAGTACTCTTTGATTTCAGCATCCCCCCCACCCCACCCCCAAGCTGTCTTCAAACCTAGTTATCATGAAAACTGCTAATGTTTTGTTGTTTTGTTGTTGTTTGTTTGTTTGTTTTTTTAGCATTATCTGATCTTGTAAAAGCAAGCATCTCTGTTTTAATCCTCCCATTATGATAGGTTTGAGACCAGGTAATCAGAGAATGACATCAGATTTACTTCTGGCAAAATCAGTGAACTTTAATCTGGCCACAGTTTTCTCTGGTCTTATCTGTTGACGTATCATTATCACATTTCATCCTACAAAGTGTTTGCAGTAGCTTACTCAATATGGCTCTATTGATATGGCTAAAGTGGATATGGCTATATTGATATGGCTAAAATGGTAAAGTAGAAATTAAAAATATTTAATATTTCAAATCTGGGAAAATATAAGTTGGAATGGAAGGTTAAGATCTCAGAGAATAATAGAACCTAGAAATGTAGATTGTAACAGAAGATAAGCACATTGAAGTGATGACCTTGTATAATTCATGTAATTAACCAGTATTAATTAGTCAGTAATACAGTGTTTATCCCTTATGATTGACTAAAACTTATAGAGTTATTCACATTACCTTCCACATGATAGAGGTTTTGTGAATTGTTTCTTGAGTGACATGAGGAAAATGAACCTCCAAGGGGTGAAATCATTTGTGAAGGTCATGTGGCCATTTAGTGGCAGAGCCAGGATTCAGGCCCTGTGTCTCCTATCTCCCATTCATTGCTTTTTAGAATGATGACCGCTCACATGTTTTCAACACTAGAAATATAAAAGGCCCTTTTCTTTCCAGAATTCTTATGTTGAGCTCCCAACAAGCTTGGGAGGTGGTATTATTACTCCATATTACAGGCGAGCAGGTGATGCACCCATGACTTAACTTCCAAGGAACACAATTAGTACTTGCATTTGGGTGATACTTTCCACATCGTTTTCTTTTACACTGTTCCCAAAGGAGTGCGAGCAAGAATAAAAACAGAAACACATTTCCAAATCTGGGCATTGTGCATCTGTGAGTGATCTGTGGGGCAACATTTCTGTCTCCCCGTGACTGAAGAAGAAACCCAAGGGAAGTCCCCCCTCAGTCAGTAACTTGTGCAGAGCCTTGCAACAAGTGCTCCGATATTGACATTAATTAAAGGACGCTTAGCTTCTAATCTCCATACGGGGCTGATCTGGGTGGAGCCCGCATGTCCTGGTGTGCCAAGTATATGGAAAGGATTCAGGAAATGCTCATGGCCATGTCACCAGGGCTGCTCAGTGACTCCACTGATGAAGCTCTTCCCAGTTGGGTATTTCCTTTCTTAGAGATACAGTGGGGGAAGGGGTGATGTGCCCTGAGCGTGTTGTGTGTCTATGTGTGTGCTAGGGTGATTTTTTCCATTGTGTCGTGTGTTTTATGACCTTCACAGATGTCAGACTTCCCGTGGTGAGAAGGGTGGAGGAAGGGCTGTGATTTGGGAGAGGAGGAGGAAGAGGTGAGACTGAAGCCAGGCAGGAAACACAATTGTGTGGATTTAATGGGCCTCGTTTTATAGCATTTAGTCCTGTTTTCACTGGGTAGCAGTGAATAGTCTCACCAAGGTAAACCGTTTTTCACTATTATTGGGCCAGGGGATGAAAGTTTCATTGTTATTCTTCCTTGGAGCTCAGTGGCTGCTTTAGATATTAACCTCCTTTTGCCTCAGGGACTCAGAATTTCAGTGGAACCCTTTGAACGTTGGCTGGATAATGATCACATATGTTTATAAAGAGATTTGGTTTATAGAGCATTGGTCTGCATTATCCTGTCTGCCATTTGATCTTCAGAATAATCCTGTAAGTACCTAGTGCAGATCATTAGTCCCATTTTCCTAAGGGGAGAACTGAGGCCCAGAGAAATGAGGTGGCCTGCTCCCTTACCGGGCCAGGAAAGGAAGAGAGAAGGGTCTCAACATGTGCTGATTATCAACTTCATGCTCCCCACCATGCTGAGAAAGGACCCTGAAGCTCAGACCAGGGTCGCAATTGGCCTAGCATTGTTAGTTTGGGCTCCACTGACAATCAGGATTGTGTCAGACTTAGAAACTGCACCCGCCTGTCTTTAAAACTAGTGCTCATTTCTGCTACACCACCAACTTTCCGCGAATCCTAGCCAGAGGGCAAGTTTGAGAGGAAAAAAGAGACCTTGGCATTGATTACCCAAAACCACTGACAAACCAAACATTATGCAAATCAGGACCCACCATGTGAATAATCGCTCACATGTGTGAGGCGCTTTCAAAAGCACTTTGGAAGATGTTGCTTAACCCTCACAGCAAACTCATGAGCTGAATGTTCTTATTCTTCCCATTTTACAAGTGGGGAAGTTGAGGCTCAGAGAGGTCATTTATCCAAGGTCCTACAGTTAGTGGGGAGCAGCTCTGGAATTGGAACATAGATCTGACTAGAATAGCTCATTTTCCCTTTTAACCCACGTTACCCACAGGCCCATGCCTGTTTCACTCGGGTCATTGCTACAGTCACACGTCTGAAATCAAACCTTGTGCACTCCATCCTCATTACCTACAACATGAAGTTCAAGTAGCTCAGCCTGAAATTCAAGATGCTCAGGTTCTCCACATGCATCTCCCTCTGCCCCACAACACACCTCCTGCCCCAGCCATGTTCCAGCGGGTGTTTTCTCCTCCACACCCTTGGCTGTCCAGACTTTCAGTTGTGCACTTTCTTCCTGCTTCCCCTTTGAGAACTCTTTTCTCTTTCAAGGATCACCTCTGATGCCATCAATTCCAAGTACCCTTCCAGGGCCTTCCAATCCAGTGTCATGGGCCACAGTGCTCGCAAGTCAACCAGATCATAATACTGCCCTTGTCTTCCTTCTTCTCACAGTTCCCACTTTGCTCACTGGGGTCGGATTCATTGCTTCATCCTCAGCCCTGACCACATAGTGACTGACATGTGCTGCACACAGGAGATAAGAAATGAGTATTTCTTTATATATGCGAACATTGGCTCATGCATCCTGACACATAGGTAGCTTCCCAGATAGATCTGGGCCCAAATTGTGACCTGTTTACTTCTCAAGTGTAACCTTGGGCCCTACTAATTTAGGTCTCTTAACCCCCAGTTCTCCTGTCTGTTAAAATGGTGATCTTCCCCCTTTCCTGCAGAGAGGGGGATCACTAGAGGAATGAATAAGACAGAGAACAGAAGTGTTCAGGATGGTGCTTGGCACACACGGATATCTGAGTAAATGGTGGTTGTTGGGTAGAGTTATTATTCTTGTAATAGTTTATAGTATCTCCCAGCAGTGTTATTAGATTTTCTTGGGATGTATGTATGCAGTTTTGTTGCTTTAGAGTTGAACTCCTCACCTTGACCAACACTTAGCTCTTCTGTTTGACCTTCCCATGTTTGTATGTTTTGCTGTTGCTGGTGTTATTTGTTTAGGGTTGTGGCTTTGTAAACCATTGCTTAAAATGCCCCTCCTGTGCTTTAAGAGGTAACATACTGGGAAAGAATGTTAGACAGATGAAAGTAGGGGAGAAGGGAATGAGGTAGAATCTATTCCTTAGGGAAGCCACTCAACTTCTCTTGGACTCTCTGGGATTTCTTTATTTCCATTTTATTTTATTTTTTATTATTTTTTTTAATGTTTGTTTATTTTTGAGAGAGAAAGCGTACATGTGCACGAGCGGGAAAGGGGAGAGAAAGAGAAGAGGAGAGAAAGAGAAGAGGAGAGAGGATTCGAAGTGAACTCTGGGCTGACAGTCCCGACGCAAGGCTAGAACTTACGAACTGTGAGATCATGACCTGAACTAAAGTTGAATGGTTAACCGACTGAGCCACCCACGTGCACCTTGGTAACCTCCATTATGAATGGCTGACTTCTCTGTGGGTACAGCTAACGGGCCAGCAAGAAAGTGGGTCTTTGAGGTCAGAACACCTTGTTGCAAATTCAATTCTTCCATTAATTAGTGTTCCCTATGCACACATGAATACACACACACACACATACACACACATGTCACCTGGTCATATAAACTTGGGAAACAGAATTACACAAAATGAAACACAATTCTTTGAATTGCAAGTCTCAGAATCTTTCATATGATCAAGGTACATTGTCAAACCAGATTCGCAGCTATGGTATGCATTGTATTTTTTTCAATTTCATCCACACCAGGCCTTTTTCTGAGGAGCTACTCATCAGACAAGTGTTGCTTGAAAACACTTGGGGGACATCAGACTAAATGTCTCTGAGGCTCCTCCCCACCCTGCTGTACCCTGCCTCTCCATGATTCTGAGCTCAGAATCAAGGTTGCCTCCTCCTTTCCCCCCTCCCCTCCACACTCTTCCCTATAGTGTCTGGTGCATGGGAGACTCTTGGTCAGTGCTTATGGAATTAATTGCCTCTTGCAAAGGACCTTGGGCCTCATGACGCAGCCTGTACATTAGCTTAAGAAAAGAAAAAAGAAGAAAGGAAATAAAGATGCCACATTAGATTGGACAAACTTGGACTGCACGGGCTAGCTGCCTCTGCCAGTTGGCTTTGATTGCTTATAAAGGAAAAGCCAAACAAAGAAGGAGGTGGAGTTTATTTCAGTAAACAGCATCTTTCAAAGCAAAAGCACTCCATCTCCTCCAGGAGAGGCGGCCTCATTTCTGTTATAATCAGAAAACATTTGCAAACAACCACTTGGTGAGAGAAAACAAGTCCATACAAGGGAACCGTGGATTTCTGCTAGGTGTTGGGGTGTATGTGTTTTAGAAGGAGGGCAGGGGGAAATGCAGTAGCAAACATTTCATCTCTACATTTAAGAATATTTGAGGGGCGCCTGGGTGGCTCAGTCAGGTAAGCATACAACTTCAGCTCAGGTCATGATCTCATAGTTCATGAATTTGAGCCCCACATTGGGCTCTCTGCTGTCAGCACAAAGCCTGCTTCAGATCCCTTGACTCCCTTTCTCTCTCTGCACTAACCCCCTCCTGCTCATGCTCTTGTGCTTTTCTCTCAAATAAAATCATTAAGATAAATAGAGCATTTGATATCTCGGAATTAGTGCATTTAAATACCCTAAAGGATTTTATACCCTATCCTGCCAAACACTCCTCAATTAGCTGATGAGGGAAAGAAGTCCCAGGGGCACTTGGGTGGCTCAGGTGCTTAAGAATACCATTCTTGATTTCTGTTCAGGTCATGATCTGATTTGTGAGATTGAGACCTACACTGAGCTCTGTGCTGACAGCTCAGATCCTGGAGCCTGCTTCAGGTTCTGTGTCTCTTCCTCTCTCTCTCTACCCCTCCCCTGCTTGAGCTCTCTCTCTCTTTCTCTCTCTCATTCTCTCTCTCTCAAAAATAAACAAACATTAACACACACACACACACACACACACATACAATGGGGACTACTGGCTACCTCTAGTGCACTGATGTTTTCGTTTGGCTTTTGTAGTATTGGCCTTAGAGGGTTTTACATTTCTAAATTATTTGTCAATGTTTAGCAGTTGGGAGTTTTCTTATAAAAACTTCTTGTTCTTCTTGAAAAGTGGAAGACCTAGCAGGACTGTACCACAGTGTATTATGATAGCACGAGTATAGCTGTTCCCTGGGACAGGGTACCAATCTCCAGTCCACCACCTTCTTACCCAGATTAACTTCACTCTGGTGTTGCAGACTTGGCCCCTCTTGGCATTTCAGCTTGAAGTCCCTGGTTCAGTGCAGGCTGTAATGAGGCCACAACTGTGCTGTTCATACTGGCCTGCTTGTCACTTCTGACAGTTGGTGCCTTTGATTACACCATCTTTGGACAGGCGAAACCGAAGAACATCTGACTTAGGTGAACCACTGCCTGTTAACAATGAAAAAGACAACATCTATTGAGTGTTTATTCTGTATCAACCTCTGTTTTTACCACTTAACAAATGATTCCCTTATTTAACCTTCATGACCATCTTACACTGTGGGAATTCTTGTGCCACTCCCTTCTGAGATGAGGACATTGGAGCACAAAATGATTAGTATAACTTTCCCCAAATAATACAGTTAATAAGTAGAAGAATTGGAGTTTGAATACAGGGAATATGCTCTTAACTACTATAGTACATTCTTCTTCTTTTTTAAAAGTTTATTTAGGGGTGCCTGGGTGGCTCAGTCAGTTAAGCATCTGACTTCAGCTCAGGTCATGATCTCACTGTTCTTGAGTTTGAGCCCCATGTTGGGGTTTGTGCTTACAACTCAGAGCCTGGAGCCTGTTTCAGATTCTGTGTCTCCTTCTCGCTCTCTGCCCCTTTCCCCGCTCGTTCCCTTTCTCCCTCCCTTCCTCTCTCCTCTCCAAATAAACATTACAAAAATTTTTAGGTTTATTCATTCATTCATGCATGCATGCATTCATTCAAGTAATCTCTATACCCAATGTAGGGCTCAAACTCGTATGTATGTATGTATGTATGTATGTATATATGTATGTATGTATGTATATAATCTCTACACCCAACTTGGGCTTGAACATATGACCCTGAGATCAAGAGTGGCATGCTCCACTGACAGGGCCAGGCCAGGCTCCCCTTAAATATTATAGTACATTTCTTGAAACATTGTTTTATATAAATGACATAATGATTTAGGTTTTTAAAAACTTTTTATTTTGAACTCATATCAGACTTACAGAGAAGTTGAAAAAAGAATATGAAACTCCCCCCCCCCATCCTTCACCTTGCTCTCCCGAATGCTAACACCTTAAATGTGGTTATTAAGTACAAGCAGTGACCATTACTAAGTAAACTATAGACCTTTTTCTAATTTGACCAGTGTTAACATGAATGTTCTTCCCTGTTTGTTCCAAGATCCTATCCACAATCCCACGTTGCATCTCACTGTTATTTCTCCTTTGTCCCTTCTAGTCTGTAACAGATCTTGAGTCTTTCCTCCACTTTCATGACCCTGACACGTTTGAGGAATATTGGTTAGCTGTTTGGTTGAATGCCCCTCAATTTGGTTAGGTCTGATGTTTTCTCATGATTGGAATGAGATGTGCAGTATTTTGACAGCATACCAGAAAAATGCTGTGTCCTCCTCCGTATATCATATCAAGGAGTTTATGATGTCCATTGTCTTCTTGTTGGCAATGCCGCTTCATCACTCGGTTAAATTAGTGTCTTCTGGGCTTCTCTTACTGTATAGTTTCTCTTTTTCCTTTGTAGTCAGTAATAAGTTGTTCAGGGAAGATAATTTGCAATTATGAAAATCCTGTTTCTCCTCAAACTTTTGTCCATTAATTTTGACACCTTTTAGTTGATTTTATCTGCAATGATTTGCTTCATTTGCTTTCAGCAAAAGACTTACAAAATGAATAGAAAATACTGGAAGAGTATAGCAAGAATCAAGATTTTAATGCAAAATGTTCGAACACTACTTCTTTACTTCATAATCAGTATTGCCTTTTGATGTCACAATGGAGTTGATATCATAACTTCACACAAGTGAATTTTGTGACTTCTGAATATGAACAGTTCAGAATCAGTTTCCTTATTGTTAATAGGGACAACAATTGCAATTTGAAAGTGTTGCTGCACGGAGAGGAAGTGATTAAGAGTAGATACTCTAGTCAGGCTGCCTGGACTGGGGGCCTGAAGCTGTTACTCATGAACTGTGTGACTTTTGGTAGATTGTGCAACCTAGCTATGCTTCTGTTCCTCTTAGAGCCAATATGAGGATTAAATAAACAACAGATGTCAGATGCTTACTTAGCAGAGTGCCTGGCACGTAATAAGTAATCAATACATATTTGGTGAGTCCAAACTTGATATATTCAACCATCAATCTTAGAAGTAATACTTGTTAAGAATTGTGCAGGGTCTGAGATTTTAAGCTACCTGTGGCAGGTTACTCTGGCTTGGTTTTGTGGATGCTTAGGGAAGTCACAAGATCTCTGGATCAGAGACAAAGGACTTACTCACAGAACAGCAAGCAGCATGAGCTTCTCATTCTCATTGGCTCCAAACTCCATGGGGCGATGTGGCAGGACCCAGGTGGTTGCTGCACATTCAGGGGGTTTGCTTCATAGCTGGGGAATCCTAAGCTTACTGCAAACAAACCTGTTTTCTGCTCTGGAGGGAGACACTATTTTCCCCAGTTCGCTTACTATGTAAATATCCTTGATGCATTAGTCCAGAACAAAATATTCAGTATCTCTGCTCAGAAGATGTTCAGAAACAAACTGTCTCCCAACAACACCAAGTAATATTTCATGCTTCCCTTGGAAAGGAGCAAAGTAAGCCATAGGGATTTTTAACCAGAGTTCCAGAAATTTACAGAAATTAGTCTACTTAGTTAATTCCAAACTACCCCAGTTTCTTAAGATTCTGTATTTTTTTTGCCACTGTATTTCAGTTCCTGTAGAGCTTTACAGCATATAAATCCTACATCGATGCTTTCCCCGCCTTTTTACTAGGCATCACAAGATTCCAACCACTGATACTGGTTTGGTTCTTAATTGTGTCTCCAAGCAACCAGCTCCTGAATCAGTGTTCTTTCTTGTCTATATAGAGAAAACTATCCTCTCTATATATTTGGGATGGAGGGTGGTGATGAGCTTTTTTTAGTAAGGGTAAAGGGATGCCTGTGGAAATGGAATATAACTTTGAATGTCCCCTACCCCAGCTCCCTCTTTGTCTTATTTTTTTTAATAGTAGAAGCTTTTAAAATGTCACATCTGTTTCTAATCATTTCCTTTAGTCTTTCACTATATGACCAACTCAGCAACCTGACTTGTAAAGGGGTCCAGATTATTTTGTAAGACAACCAACGTATGTTAAAGAAAATTGCCCGCTTAATATTCCAATTGCAAAACAAACACACACACACAAAGGAAAAATTTTCTTCACTATTTACACTCAAGACAGACAGAATGAACTGCCCTTTTAGGGACAAAGGATTTATTGCCCAATTTTATCACAAAGAAAGATGTTTAAAGCAATTATATTATGCTTTCTAAAAAGAAAATATTTTTAAAATGATGAAAGATTTCATGCATAGAAAATCATGAATTGAAAATACTTATTATATATGCTAAAGATTAAATAAATATTAATATTTTTCCATATTTGCTTCAGTTCTCTCTAAAAAAAGGAAGAAGGGAAGGAAACAGAGTTAAGCCAAGCCCCCCTCTCTCCCTTCCCTTTTTAAAAGACGTGACTTCTATTTTTTGTGTTTTTATTTTTATTGATTTTTATCGAATCAAAATAAATATGCCATACTATATTAGTTTCATGTGTACAACATAGCGATTCTACATTGGTACACATTGCAAACTGATCACTCCTAAGTCTAGTTACCATCTGTCACCAACAAAGTTGATACAGTATTACTGACTGCATTCCTCATACTATACATTATATTCCCTGTTGCTTATTTATTTATAACTGCAAATTGATTTTCTTCACCCATTTTGCCTTACGAGTTTGGGTTTTGTTTTGTTTGTTTGTTTGTTTAGATTCCACTTGTAAGTGTCTTTCTTTGTATTTGTCTTTCTTTGATTTATTTCACTTAACATAATGCCCTCAGTCCCATTCATGTTGTCACAGATGGCGAGATTTCATTCTTTTTTTTATGGTTGAGTAGTATTCCATGTATATATATCACATCTTTTTTATCCATTCATCTATCAAAGGACACATAGGTTGTTTCCCTATCTTGGCTATTGTAAATAATACTATAATGAACATAGGGCTGCATATATCTTTTTGAATTAGTGTTTTCATTTTCTTTGTATAAATACCCACTAGTGAAATTGCTAGATCATATGGTATTTCTATTTTTAGTTTTGCTTGTTGTAGTTTTCTAAGAAATTGTCCAATCTATTTAAGTTTTAAAATTTCTTGACCTGGATTATTGGCAGTACTTTATGATTTTCAGAATCTCTACCTATACACACTTTTATTTTTATTCCTAATATTGCTTATTTATGCTTATACTCTCTCTTTTAAAATAAAACTTGCCGGAAGTTTATTTATTTTGTAAGTCCTTTAAAAAAAGAAACTTTTGGTTGTGTTTTAAAAATACCTCTCATTTTGGATATAAAGTTACATTTTGGTCCCATGATTTAAAGCATATATAAATAAAATTCTTGGCAAATAGTTCATCTTTTAATAGACTAAAGATTTGTCCAATGAATTTTAAGGACTACCTACTTCTGGTATTTTGCCCAATTTTACTTACTTCTGATACCACATATGTGAGTTTTTTTCTCACACCAGTGGATTCTCCATCTCTTTGGACACCAACTGGGTGTCCTACAGTTCAGTTCAGTTCTGACACAGACTGAGTTAGCATCAGACTTCATAGGTTTAAAGGCCCAGTTCTAGGGGCACCTGGATGACTCAACTGGTTAAGCATCTGACTCTTGATTTCGGCTCAAGTCATGATCTCATGGTTCGTAGGATTGAGCCCTGTGTTGGGCGCCATGCTGACAGTGTAGACCCTTCTTGGGATTCTTATCTCCCTCTCTCTCTCTGCCTCCTCACACTCATGTGTGCATGGGCACATACACTCTCTCTCTCTCAAAATAAATAAACTTATATATATATAAAAAAAAAAGGCCCAGTTCTACAAGACTGCCCTCACTTCAGATGCTAGTTACAAGTGTTGGGTCCCCAGGTAACTCACACTTCTGTCAGACTTGGCTACAAAGTTGGAAGGGTTCTCATAAACCCTCCCTCCCCCTGAGCCTTTCTTGGGTTTGAGAATTTGCTAGAATAGCACACAGAACTCAGGAAAGTGCTTTACTTACTATTGCCCGTTTTTATCAAAGTCACAACTCAGGAACAGCCAAATGGAAGAGATGCATAGAGCACAGGAGGGGACAGGAAAGCTTGGCACCTCCTTGCTGTCTCTAGGCATGGCACCATCCCCGCACTTCAATCTGTTCACTGACACAACTTTCCAAAGTTGTGCAAAATTCCCTGCATTCGGGAATTTTTATGGAGGTTTTATTATATAGGCATGATTGATCGAGTCATTGGCCTGTCATGACTGATTCAACCTCCTCCAGCCCCTCCTTCTTCCCTCGAGGCTGGGGAATAAGGCTGAAAGCTCCAGTCCTCCAGTCATACCTTGGTCTTGCTGGCAACCAGTCCCAGTCCTGAAGCCGTCTAATGGCTGCCAGCAACCAGTCATCTATTAGCATGAACCCAAGCATGGCTGAAAATGGCTTGTTATGAATAACAAAAGACACCTTTTTTAGCTCCTATCACTCAGAGAATTCCGAGGGTCCCAGAAGCCCACATGCTAGGAACCAGGACAAAGACCAACCATACGGTTCTTCTCATTGTATCATAGTATCAAGCTCTCATATGTTAAAATTGGGGCTAGGTGCTGAGGCAGTTGGGGATTTGTAGTTCTTACCTTGATGGCTGGTCATCTAGTGGAGTGATAGTCACATATATTAATAATGCCAATATTACATGAAAAGTGCTAAAACTGGACTCTTGATTCCCTCTTCCCCTAAAGCTCTCCCTCTCTGTAAATGGCATTGCTATTTGCTCCATTGCTCAGGCCAACTTACTTGAAGTCATCTAGGATTCTCCTCTTTGATTCTCTTTCACACTGTGTCATCAACTCCTGTTATGTTCTATCTACAAAATGTATTCTGAATTGGACCACTTTTTACTACTCCATTTCTACCACTCCCAAGCTACCATCCTCTCCCCTCTGAACTACTGAAAACATCTCTTAATTGGTCTTCAGGATTCCATACTTGCCACCTTAAAGTCTATTCCCAGTAAACTAGCAGAGGGAATCTTTTAAAAGAGAAGTCTGAGGACTGATTCCCTGATTAAACCCCTCCAGTGGCTTCCCTAACCTTATAGAATAAACTCAAAATCCTTACCATGCTCTATCAGGGGCATCTCAGTCTGTCCCTTGGTTTCATCTCTGCCTTTCCATTCTTTCACTCTATCCTTTGCTCGCTCCATTCCAGCCACATGCATCTGCTTGTTATTTCTTAAATACATCGAGCGTGTTCCATTAGGGACTTGGCACTTGGGGTTCTTTTTCTTGGGATTAATCCCTCCCCCTACACCCAGTCTTACTCCCTGATTTTATTCAGAACTTTTCCAAGTGTTATCTAATCAAAAGGTCTTCTTCCTACTGAGGGCATCCTGTCCTCATTATGCATTATCCCCCATTTAATTTTCTTTATAGACTTTATCTGACATTATGTTGATTATTCGTTTATTTACTGTGTCATAGGAATGTAAATGCCATAAGAGTAGGTCTTCATCTGTTTTGTTGATGTGGCGTTTGTAGGCTCCAAATTTCCTGGTTCAATCACTATGCTCCTTTGCTAGGTAACAGTTTCATATCTTTGCTTGGTTTCTCAAACCTCCAACATACCTCTCCTCTCTCCCCCCACTCTTTTCTTCTTGACCTTGCTTCCAGTGTCATGGAGAAAGTAGAATTTCTACATACTCTTACCACAGCATCTACCAACCAACCACACTCTGCCTTTCTTCCTTTAATATAGATAAAGATTCATAATTTTATCAAAGACCAGCCCTGCTCATGTGCCCTGGATCCATTCCCTTTTACCTACTCAGTGACTTGCCTCTAGCAATTGCATTGTCTCCTGAATCTTTAATATATTTCTTCTTCTCTTTCTACTGGATCTTTCCCAACAGGATATAAACATGGTGTAAGGTGTTTCATCTTCAAAAATAACATTCCCTTTATCTTACATTCCCCCTCCAGCTACCTCCTCTTTTCTCTGCTCCCTATGTAGAAAAACTATATATTTGCTCCTAACTTTCCTTTCTGAAAAGCAATTTGAAAGTGAAACCAAGATATTCAGGTTTAGTAGATCTTGGGTGAAGTCAGGAAATTGCATTATATGTTTTTAAGACTCCCTTGGTGAGTGTGCTCAGGATTGAGAACTATTAATTTTTTTGTGTTAGGATTTCTTACTAACTGAAGATGACAGTAAATGAGAATGAAATTGTCCAGTTTTACTGAAAGTCAGTAGAACAAAGCATTTGACTTAATAAGACATATTTAGTTTACCAGGAACATTGTCATGATGGAAAAGCTGGTATATCTCTCTATTATTTCCCTGTTTATTTGACTGTCATGGAAATCTGGGATGAATAACAGGAAATTTTAACCTTAACCCTGTGTCTATAGGCTAATGCTTGCATTTATCAGCCTTACTGATGGGAAGCAGGCAGGATAGGAGGTGGGAGGAAGAGGTGGAATGGGTATAGGGAAATTATGATTTTTCTACTCACTAACATCATTTTCCAGACATAAATAAATAAGGTCCATACATATTCTTGTAAAATTTTTATGGCATTTAACATCCTGCCTTTCATGTGGTTGTAGTTCAATGTGTATGTATTAATTAAATAAAAATAGGAAGCTGATCGTGTCCCTAGGCATCCCCATGTTTGCAATTCCAGAAGTTCTCAGGAAGTTCATTACATCTAGCCAAAGGTGACTAAAAAAGCAGCACAAATCTTACTCTCTCGCTCCTTAGGATAAGTATTCATCCATTCATTTGGTCAAAAAATAGTCATTGAGTGCCTTTCACATACTGGGCATTGGACTTGGTGCTATGGATACAGATTCGGTGTCCATCCATATTGATTTTAATCTGGAACGACTGTCATCCAGGCAAATAATTTGATGCCACTGGTCTCTGGCTACATGGTTTTGTGAAGGTCGTGTCTCTGGTCTGTGGCCTTCATGATAAAGGACTGAGCCCTAAGAGGATTAAATGATACTGCTTACAAACTATGAAGGATAGCAGTTATTCCTGTACACTTTTAAAAGTGATAGAGTACTTTTCACAAAAAGTTCACAGAAAAGTGTATTTTTAAAAAGTAAATGGGGGGCTCCTGGGTGGCTCAGTTGGTTGAGTGTCCAGCTTCGGTTCAGGTCATGGTCTCACGGTTTGTGGGTTCTAGCCCTGCATCGGGCTCTGTGCTGACAGCTAGCTCAGAGCCTGGAGCCTGTCTTCAGATTCTGTGTCTCCCTCTCTCTCTGACCCTCCCCTGGTCATGCTGTCTCTTTCTCTCTCAAAAAAAAAAAAAAAAAGTAAATGGGTGTTTAAAAACACTTCCATACAACACCCAGTGCATCACAAGTGCATTATAGTGTACATCCGAAACTAATACTATACTGTATGTTAACTAACTGGAACTTAAATAAAAACTTGAAAAAAAGTAAATGGGAAAAAGAACACATGTATAGGGTGAAGTTGAATGGTTTGCTGACAAATGGGGGTTGAAACTGCTAATTGTCACTCTTTCCTTGTCAGAATATGTCAGAGGGACCTTTTCAAGTTTGCTTCCATTAAAGATGATTATTGGGGTTGGCGCCTGGGTGGCTCAGTTGGTTGAGTGTCTGACTTCGGCTCAGGTCAGGATCTCACAGTTTGTGAGTTCCAGGCCTGCGTGGGGCTCTCTGCTGTCAGTGCAGAGCCTGCTTCGGATCCTCTTCCCCCCCGCCGCCCCCCGCCCCTTGGCTGCTCGAATGCTCTCTCTCTCTCTCAAATATAAATAAACATTAAAAAAAAAATGAATGTCGGGAATGAAAGGCCTACTGCCTACTTCAGCCATCAATTGCAAGGGCCACTACCAGCCGTAGGTCAAGTTGGCCTTGGGCTCACAGGGCTGCAGGGCCGTGTGTTGTTTGCGGGGCTCTTAAAACTTGAGGCACTTTGTGGATGTAGATCCCCTTGAACAAAATAAGCTCGCAAGCAAACATTGTTCTTAATTACCAGATTTCTTTCAGTCAGGCCTGTCCTTTGGTATCCAGCTCCCGGTGACAAGCCTCTTAATGAAATTCCCACAGAAAATCAAAAACATATGAACTGCTACCTACCCCCAAGGACCATGCTTTTTACAAACACTCTCATGTTGCCTTTAGAAAAGCTGGTAACTTCAGAAATTAAAAGGGTCTCAGAGATCACCTGACACTAGCCCTCAGCTCAGGCTTAGTTATAATAATGGCATTTATATTGATCTCATTAGCTGAATATATTCATTTTAGAGGAGTGTCTTTTATTCTCTTCTTTCATGAAATGACAGATCGACACTGCTGACAGTATGGTAGTTTACACACACACACACACACACACACACACACCACACAAAATCTGAAATGTGTGATTTCAGTTTTACACCTGAAATTTCAGTTTTCACCTGAAAACACACCAGTTTTACAGATGGGGAAAATGAAACTCTGAGAAGTGATATGATTTCCCGAAAATGATAGTCCAATTTCTTAAAAGAGTTGGAATAAACCTTAGGTCTACTGACTAATAGTTTAGTGCTTAGAAAGCAAACAGAATTACATATAATGAGAAAAGCATTTTTCACATGTTAGAGATAAGCGCTATCAGAGAAAGTTGGTTAACGCAGAGCCAGTGTGCTTGGTCATTGTCTTGTAGTTTGGCTGAAGGAAAGTTTGTATCATCAGGGCTTGTGCATTTCCCACGCATTTATCTTTTTCTCTTTGTAAGCCAAATTGCCAGGAAGGAACTTACAGCATATCAGGAAGGCATTTATGGAAAAGGTTGGTACTTGTGATGTGTTAGGACTTAGACTTAATTCTGGCTTTGTTATTGGTGATGTCACTTAATGTCTTGAATCAGTCTCCTTGCATGCAAAAACCTTCTCTAACTGCTAAGCATCATACAAGTATAAAAAGAGCATCCACAGATGAAAATGCTTTCTAAGTTGTATTATGTACTACAAAGAGAAAAAGTTATTATGAAGGCAAAAACTAAGAGTTGCTACCTTTCAAGTCATAATAGGCCTAGCCTTTAAACGTGTTAGAGAAGAGAGCTTTTTTTTTTAAACTTGATTTATTTTTGAGAGAGAGAGACGGACAGACAGCATGAGCATGAGCAGACGATGGGCAGAGAGTGAGGGGTAGAGAGGGAATCCCAAGTAGGCTCTACACTGTCAGCATGGAGACTGATGCGGGGCTCAAACTCAAACAGTGAGATCATGACCTGATCCAAAATCAAGTTGGATGCTTAACTGACTGAGCCACCCAGGTGCCCCGAGAAAAGAGCTTCTGAATTTGTGTGCAGATATATGTTGGTAGGAGAAACAATTATACCTGTACCAACCTTAGAGCAATATCTCCTAAAATTTTGTACCCTGCACACCTTGCTTGCCTCACCCTAGTCCCAGCCTTGAATGTTGGGTGTGGTGGCTCTCTTCTGCCAAGGGCACGTTCCAGAGAGGGATTTAACTTAGAGCTGTCAGCTGCTAACATTTATTTTCCTCCAAATTTTTATTTAAATTCCAGTTAGTTAACGTATATTGTAACATTAGTTTCAGGTGTAGAATTCAATGATTCATCACTTACATACAACACCTAGTGCTCATCACAAGTGCACTGCTTATTACCCATCGCCTGTTTAACCCATCCCCCCACCTACCTCTCCTCCAGTAACCCTCAGTTTGTTCTCTATAGCTAAGAGTTTGTTTCTTGGTTTGCCTCTTTTTATCTCCTCTTATGTTTATTAAGTTTTGTTTCTTAAATTCCGCATATGAGTGAAATCCTTTTTGTATTTGTCATTCTCTGACTTATTTCACTTAGCATAATACCGTCTAGCTCCATCCCTATAGGTACAAATGGCAAGATTTCATTCTTTTTATGACCGAGATTTGGGTTCTCCATAATTTGGTTACTGTTTATAATGCTACTATAAACATTGGGGTGCATATAACCTTCGAATTAATATTTTTGTATCAAAATAAAAAGCTTCTGCACAACAAAGGAAACAATCAACAAAACTAAAAGATTACCTATAGAATCGCAGGTGATATTTGCAAATTATATATCAGATAAAGGGTTAGTATCCAAAATATATAAAGAACTTATGAAACTCAACACCCAGAAAAACAAGTAATCCAGTTAAAAAATGGGCAGAAGACATGAATAGACACTTTTCCAAAGAAGACATCCAGATGGCCAGCAGATACATGAAAAGATGCTCAATACTCATCATCAGGAACATACAAATCAAAACTACAATGAGATACTACCTTTCACCAGATAGAATGGCTAAAATTAACAACACAGGAAACAACAGGTGTTGGCAAGGATGCAGAGAAAGGGGGACCCTCTTGCACTGTTGATGGGAGCTGCCAACATTTCTGGAGGATGAGGGAATGTGTGTATTAGTCCTGGAAGGGGGATCTGGGCAGCACACCACAGCAGCCACTAAACCATGGCTGTCTCTTAGGAAGTTAAAATACACCTGACCTACCACCCTGTAAGTCTATTCTTAGGTTTATTTTTAAGAGAAATGTCCACAAAAATACATCCACAAGCATATTTATAGCAGCTTCAAACTGGAAACGACCCTTTTGTCTGGCAACATTTAAGTCAAGAAGAAACCGATGCTACTCAGCAATGAATAAATTTCATGGATACGTTTCTCAAACAGTATGGTAAGCCAAAGAAGGTGGATAAAAAGTAGTACATTCTGTATAATTCAATTTATATGCGGTTCTAAAACAGGCAAAAACCACTTTATTATAGAAAACAAATTTCAGAATGACTATCTCTGGCTTAGAAGATTGCCTGGTGAAGTCTACGAGGGAACTTTCTAAGCAGTGGGAATGTTCTGTATGTTGATAGAAATATCAGTTTTACAGGGGCACCCGTTGTCAAAACTTGTCTCATTGTTCACTTCGTATCGTAATTTTACAAAATATAAATCTAACCTTTAAAAAAATCCTCATTGATTTTCGCCTAATTGGGAAAAGGGAAATTTTTAAAGCTTCGGACCTTATCAAGCAGTTACTGTTCATATTAAAAGGATTTTGAAGCATTTCTCACACTACTAGAGAGCAGGCATCACAGAGGCTACTGCCTCCAAATAAAAATAAATATTTGACTACAGACAGGATAGGGCATCATAGAATAGACAGGGACGATATTGTAACACCAAGGAAACAGAGGATAGTGTCCCCAGAATAATATCTAACCAGTGTGAGAATTTCAGATAATGTCTCTGTATGGCACCCAGTCTCCTAATGTACAGCTGATACAAATTTGGTTCTTAGCCTTGAGCAAATATAGATAGCCATGAAAATCAGAAGTCTGTTTAAGTAGTAATAAAGGCCTTGATACCAAAAGCAACACCTTGGTGTGTGATAAAATGCCATCCAACTGGGCTATGCGTATAAAGGAATTCACAACAGGCTGGACGGTAAACTCTTGGGCTCTTAGGTAGTTTTTTATACAAATTCAGTTATTGCTTGTATTTATAGTACATCATTGTAATTATTCTTAACCACATTGAAAACAATATATATATGTAGTCTGTTCAGTAGTGTAGTGTGGTCACTCTCAAAGGATCTGCTCTAAGGACTAATCCAGGAATAATAAACAAGCCCTGTTTGATGATTCTAATGAAGATGGGGGACAAAGTCTCACAAATGGCTTCCCTTACCTAACGTCATTTAACAAGTCTTCTTTCTGCCTGAGTTTATTGATTGGTATGGTCTTGTCTTTTAAAGAATTTTAATTTACTAAAGTGGAAACCAACCAAAATGAGAATATGAGACAAAATTTCCAAAATTTCATCAAGTTCTCATGCACTAAATTGCTCTGGTTTATTTCCTGCTGTTAGTGCCTCTGAGAGTTTGTCTCAACATAACCATGAGAGTGTGTATTTTCTATGGCTAAATTGGGTGAGGGGAGGGAGAGGGTGATGACATGTTCAGAAGCTTTACATAAAAATGTGTCCCGGCTGTAGTAACCATCAGAGTTCTGATCGATCAGTGGCCAGCTTCATTTGAAAAGTCATCCCTTCATAATATTTTTCTTGCTAATTAGGTCACAGAGGTTGCAGAGGTTGGTGTTCTTTCCATTCATTCATTCATTCATTTATTCAAACTTTTATCCTTAAACCACTTATGGAGTACCTACTATGGGCCACACAGTAGCATTTGGTGCTGATAGGATCTAAGGAAAAATAAGTCATCATTGACTGAATCCAAGGTGCTTCTGTTATATTAGAGAGATAAATCTGAACACAAGGAAATTAATATAATGTTCATTTATTTAAACACATTTCTGTTAAGGTGACTTTAAAAAATTGTGTTGGAGGAGAAAGCACAGAGAGTAGATTTGGGCATGCTTTGGGAAATGGCCTGATGGAAAGCTTCACATCTACATCTTTAATTCTTTCATTTCAGTCCCCAGTTAATTAGTAGCATGGGTTATTTATGATGTAGCATTTACCCCTCTTCCTTCACCCGTAATGGTTTCTTGCAGCTCTCCTAAGTATTTCTGAAAAACAGAACACACATGCAAATCAAAGGGTTTTACTACTATGTTTAATTAACTGGGAACATGGTTATTTTCATGTTTGGCTCATTAACTTGGCACAGTCTGCTTTCTGCCTGTCAGGAAATCTCAGGGTTAGCTGTAACTCTCCACCCAAGTTACGGAGACTGACACCAAGGGCCATCTTGCTCTCCGTCTTCATGTGCTGCCGTAACTTTCTTGACACGGGGCCCCATTGTTCCTGGTGCTCAGTCTTCTGTCTTTAAGGAATCCTCTTGCTTTATTGGTAGCTGCTGGTCTGCCCTTCAGTGCTTGGGTGAGTCTGTACTACTTATTCTGAAAAATCTCAGGCTGCATACTGTGAGGCTTTCCCTTACTAAACTGGAGGGAAAGTTTATTTCTTTAAGCTCTCAGTTTTCATTGTTCTTTCTTTCTCTTGGATGGCTCCCAGTTTATGCCTTTACTTCCAGGCATAGGGTTATTGCTAGCCTCCAATGGAGGCATTTTTCACCCCAATCTGCTGATTTATTGCCCCGTCAATTCTATTCATAGCACATTTGATAAAAATAATAATTGCAATCAATCAGGTTCAGGCTATGTGCCAGAAATTAGCTAGTTGTTTTGTGTACAATGTATTTAGCCCTTCCAATGATCCTGCAAAGTAGGCACATTATTATCCTGCTCTAACAGTAAGGAAATAAGATTCAGAGAGGTTAAGTGACTGGTCAGAGTAAAAAAAAATAGAGAACCAAGATCAAAACCAAGATCCTTTGATTCTAGATGGTAGACTTTTCCCAGGGTACAATTTGGCTTTTTCTTGAGGCACTTTGCCAGGAATTTGTTAGATATGTAATAGCTGTTTGTTAACTGAATGCATAAATGAGCATGTGGAATCTCCTATATAGTTTTTGCTATCCTGAAATGCTAAAAATGTCTATTGGCATTTGATAATAGACTTGCTCACAGGCCATAAGCAACTAGAAAAAACTGAACAATATACATGATACATCTGTTTAAAAACATTGGACAATATGGGATTATGCTTCATAAGAGAAGGTAAACAAATGAGGTGAGGCCCATAGTCAATTCAGCTTCCAGCCTGGAGGCATTCTCTGGAAAGTGGGACAGGGAGAGGGAACCTAGGAAAGCTTTGCAGTTTCACTGAATCGAGGAAATAGGCACACATTTGGGGAGACCTATGTCACTTGAATTGCAGGGCAGTGTACCACAGAAGAGGGGGGTAAGCCCAGAAAGAGATATAGAAATATGCATAGGGGTCCTCTTGAGTTTGGATAAATACCATCCTGTGCAGATTCAGAGTGGTTCTCTCTGAGGTCAAGTAGACAATATTGGCCAAGCAAGTATAAGCCAAACAATTCCTAAAGCCCACAAAGAACTGGGAACTCTGAGTAGCCAGAGTGTAGAGACCTTGTTGAACATCTAGGATGTTCTGTCGAGACCCAAGAGGGCTCATGCCACAGTAACAGAATAAAGGATAGTCTTACTCTAGACTTACCCTAACAAACTGTAAAAACAAATATATTTTTTAACTGGACATACCTGATTTATTTATGGTATAATCCTTAATTTTTATACATATTTCATTAAAAATTTTTTAAATTTACATCCAAGTTGTTAGCATATTAAAAACAAATCTTGAGGGGCACCTGGGTGGCTCAGTAGGTTAAGCCTCCGACTTTGGCTTAGGTCATGATCTCACGTTCATGGATTCAAGCCCCGTGTCAGGCTCTGTGCTGACAGCTCAGAGCCTGGAGCCTGCTTTGGATTCTGTGTGTGTCTCTCTCTCTGCCTCTGCCCCTCTCATGTTCTGTTTCTGTCTCAAAAATAAATAAGACATTAAAAAAAAAACAAATCTTGAAAGTATGAAGCTGATTCACAAACAAATTAAATGCCCCACAAAAAGAAACTTTCAGACTCTTTAAAGGAAGACAGTAAAATCCAGATCTTCAGTAATGTAAAACTTATAATGCCCAGCATTCAATAAAAACTTACTAGACATACAAAGAAACAGAACAATGTCACCCATAACTGGAAGAAAAGACAATCTGTAGAAATAGGCTCAGAAGTTACAGCTATGATAGAATTAGCAGACAAGGACACCAAAACTGCTGTTATAAATATTTGCAAGGATTTAAAGAATTATAGAAACATATGAGTCAAGAAATGAAAGATACAAAGAGAACCAAATAGAAACTCTAGAGATGAGACATGTTCAATAACTTAAATGAAATTTCACTAGATGGGCTTAAAATAACATAACAAAAAACTATCAAGCTGAAACTATCTAAGTGATAGCACATGGAGAAAAAAAGGCACAAGACAAGAACATCAGCAACAAAAACCCCACCAATAAACAGCCTTAATCACCTTGAGAAAATACTCTAATACTCATGCAATTAGAAACCCAGATAGGGTGGTAGGTGGTGGTAAGAAAATTATTTACAGAAATAATTGGCAAAATTTTTCTAAGAATCACAACAGCATAAACACCCACAAGAGTAAAAACCAGCCAGGCATATCAGAGTCAGATTGCTGAAAACCAGCAATAAGGAGAAGATTGTAAAAGCACCCAGAGAAAAAGACACATTAAGTATAAAAGAGAAAAATATTGGAATGGCTACTGAATTCTCCTCAGAAACATACAAGAGAGAAGACAGTGAAACAACATCTTTAATGTGCTAAAAGAAATTGTCAAAGTAAATGCCTATATCCAAAAATAATATCCTTCAGAAATGGAAGACAACGAGACCACCAGTTTCTGCTCTGACATGTAAAGACCTTGGAAGTTGTCACTCCCATTTCTCAGCAAGAAAAAAGACAAACCAGTGCAAATCAGCAACTTCTTGTAAGATTGATGAGAGACTTGAGGTCACAAGCCGCCACCCTGAAAATTGGACAGACAGGTGAATACAAAGAATCACAGTTGACTGGGAGAAGAGGCCCAAAAGCAGAAGTCTGCTTTTGGCATCCATATGCCACCACATAAGCTGGGCTACTGTGTAATAACAGAGGATGACAGCTGCAAGAATTGCAAGCCTCAGGCCCTATCTAATAAGGAGTCTCTAAGGAAATCCAAAAGTAACAGGGGAGACAAAAATAAAGACATCAGAGGGAAATGTAGACTCTGCCATCGACAGCTACAGCAAATAGGAAAGACAGCCTTACTCCTAGCCAGATACACACTGCACCTCACACTAAAGGCCCAACTTACTCCATTTCTCTTTACTTGATACATCATGTCTGGCTATTAACAAAAAATTAGAAGGCACATGAAAAGGCAAAAAACACAGTCTGAAGAGAGGAAAGCCAACATCCGAATCAGACACAGATATGGCAGAGATTTTGGAATTATCAAACTGGGGGAATTTAAAAATAACTTTGATTAGGGGCACCTGGATGGTTCAGTCAGTTGAGTGTCTGACTTTGGCTCAGGTCATGATCTCACAGATCATGATCTCATAGTTTGGGGGTTTGAGCCCCACAATGGGCTCTGTGCTGACAACTCAGACCCTGGAGCCTGCTTTGGATCCTCTGTCCCCCCTGCCCCCGTCCCTCCCCTGTGTTGCATGCTCTCTCTCTCTCTCTCAAAAAATAAATTTAAAAACCATTAAAAACTAACTCTGATTAAAATGCCAAGACCTCTAATGGAGAAAGTGCACAACATGCAAAATTGAAAGGCAAAACAAAGACATTTTCAAACATGTGCAAGATGACAGAATATGTCACCTGAGGCCTACATGATGAGAAATGTTAGAGGACATTCTTCAGTTTTTCTTTTAAAGGTCTATTTTTTAATTTATGAGAGAGCACAAATGGCGGAAGGGCAGAGAGAGGGGGACAGAGGATCTTAAATAGGCTCTGTGCTGTCAGTGCAGAGCCCTATGCAGGCCTCAAACTTATGAACCTTGAGATCATGACCTGAGCCGAAGTTGATGCTCAACTCACTAGGCCACCCGGGCACCCTGAGGAAATTTGAAGGCAAATGGCACCAGATGGAAACTGGGATCTACATGATGAGAGCACAGCATTGGACATGGTAAATATATGGGTAAGTGTACAATACTTATTTCTCATTTAAAAAAGTATTCTTAAGAGAGCACTGATTCTTTAAAATAAAAAAAATAATAATAGTATAATGGGAAATTTATAATACATGCAGAGATAAAATGTATGATGAGTAAGTAAGGGAAAGGGGAAATGAAAATACACCGTCACACAGTAATTCAAAGGGATACACTCATCCCTATATTTATTGCAGCATTATTTACAATAGCCAAACTATGGAAGCCGCCCAAGTGTCCATCTGTAGATAAATGGATAAAGAAGATGTGGTATAGAGGAATATTATTCAGCTATAAAAAGAATGAAATCTTGCCATTTGCGACAACATGGATGGAGCTAGAAAGTATACTGCTTATTAGCAAAATAAGTCAGTCAGAGAAAGACAAATACCATATGATTTCACTCATATGTGGAATTTAAGAAACAAAGCAAATGAGCAAAGAATAAAAAGAAATGAACCAGAAAACAGACTCCTAACTACAGAGAACAAACTGATGGTCACCAGAGGGGAGGAGGTGAGGGGATGGGTGAAATAGGAGATGGGGATTAAAGAGTGCACTTGTTGTGATGAGTACTGGATGTTGTGTGGAAGTGTTGAATATTGTACACCTGAAATTAATATAACACTGTATGTCACTGGAATTAAAATAAAAAATAAAATAAGATAGTAAAGTAAAAAAAGGAAATACACTGTTACAAGCTCCTTATGTTCCATGTGAATTAGTTGGAAATTATTTGAAGATGAACTGTTTTAAGTTAAAAATGTGTACCGTAAATCCTAAAGCAACTATGAAATAAAAAAACAAAATGTTAATTTTAACAAACCAATAAAAAAATAAAATAGGTGGCATTAGAAATTATGCAGTTAATCCACAAGAGATCAGGAAAAGAGGAAAAAAGAAACAAAGAAACAGGCAGGACAAATAGAAAGCAAGATGTCAGCCTTAAACACAACCATATTGATAAGCATATTACATGTAAATGGTAAAAATATTTTCATACTCAGAAAGAAAATAACCAACTGAAGTTACTAATATATTTTACCAAATCATATTCACTGATTGTCACAGTCACACTGATCTAATTTACATAGTGTCCAGCAAATTCCTCTAAGTATTCAGAGCTAATTCTGGAAGGTGCTGTACCAGGATTTAAGAAGGCTAACAGCAATGAGAAATAACACAGGTGAGTGCTGAGTCTCTCCATCAGGGGCCAGCCAAGAGCAAAGAGATGGAGATAAGTATCAAATTTGGAATAAATGATCCATTACAGAAACAAAGATTGAAAAAGCTGTATCTATGTTCTTTCTTATATTTTATGTATCTATTATATAATTCTTTCTTTCATTTTTTTTTGTCTTTTCCTTATGCTTAATATTTTATTTGAGGAGTATTATTGGTAGTTTTCTTTCTATTGAGTTTTTAGGTTAGAGAATTTCCAGGTGGAATTGACTCACAGATATGGTAGTTTGCAGGGCTTTATGTCTTTCTGTATTTGAAAAAGATGAAAGGATCTTCCTATTATGGGGAAGTGATCATATTATGTAGAATCACGATTCTATTATTGGTGGAAGTTAAATGTAGCCAAAGACATGAGCACTAATTGGATAGTTGAAGGCGTGGGCTACGCAGATCGTTTGCATGACGCTTTCAGCTCCCTTCCTGGGTTTCTGTGCTCAGGCTTGGAGGACAGGGGTCGGCTTCTGCAGGCGGCGTGCCCGACATTCTCCTGATGGCTGGCGCCCCTCTCTATTTCACCAGTGGGAGGAAGGTGCACTAGATTATAAAGCAGGGGTAGAATTGGGGAAAGAGGATAGGGAGGGCGAAGGTCTTTGCTCTTCTGTTTCTGCTTTAGGTGTTGTTGGGCAGAAATGGGTGGCTGTGAATGGCGGCCGCCTTCAGTAGATCTAGTAGCAGTAGATCTGGTGGGCGATTGATTGCTAGTAACTGCTAGGTTATGCTTTCAGTGGTGTCCCTAGGTATGGTGGTCCTGGCTGCAGCAGCAGGTGTGGTGGCTGCTGTCTCCTTAGGCAGCTACAGTGTGGGCGTTGAGTGCACTCGTGGGCTCTGCTAACACTGCCTCCTTCCTCCTATGCTTCCAGCTGGTAGGGTGGTAGCAGCTTTCTGAAGTTACTATTAGTAATCTCTGGGATTACTTACCACTCCCTTTTGACATCCTTTGCCTTCAAGTGCTTTTAGAGCTAGGAGCCTATATTACCCCTCCCCTTCCATTTGAAATCACTAGTGCGATTTTGATTTTCCTTATGAGACCCTCACTGATACAGGGGACTTGAGAGATTTTGGCAGATTTAAGCTCTTCTAAAGAATTTCCTGGTATCTCTGCAGCAGGATAGACCAATCTGAGAGGTGCTTAGCAACCCCTATCTGTTTGGTCACGTCTCCTCTGCTCCAGCCTCCCTGACTCATGTGTTCATGTAGATACCATGTGCCTAGCTTCAAAATGTTAAAGCCGGGGTGAATTTATTGGGTCCTGAGATGGTTTCTATAATTTCCTTCCTAGTCCTAATATTTTAGAATAATGGGTTCTACCCTGTAGATCATCATGAGATGCTACAGATTTTTTTGAAAGGGATCCATAAATCCATATAGACATAAGAATTTGTATACTGCAAAAAATGTCTAAGTGGTCATTTTTTTTGGACATAAGTGTGTTAGATACTCAGGATTGGTAAAATACAAACTAATTTCTGCATTAATGAACACAACTACTTTTATGACTGCTGTTTTAAAAATCAATATAAACTAGTAATACTATTTTTCTTATTATGACAGGGGACAATCCACAAGTTCTTTTATGTTTAAAAAGGGGCACGTTTACCTGAAAGGGTCAGAAACCACAATACTAGAGTTCTCATTTTCAAACATGACATAGTTTCAAATTCAAGTATCTCAGTCTTGAAGTTCTAAAGCCTACAGGTTTAAAGGATGATTTTCTGGGACCCCTCTTTGATTAATAAGATTTTACTTATTTAAGCTATAGTATTACTAAGCAACACAGACTTAATATGCTCAGGTCATTTGGGACTTCCAGAACAAATGGGCTTTTGTTGGTAAGATAATTACTTTTACAAACAAGTGTAGTTTTGTTTCCTCATTTTAATTCTACCCTAAGAACCCAGGGAGAAAACTTCAAGAATAGCGGTGAAATATGACTCTAAGAGGAGCTTAAGATACACTCTCTATTTTTTGCCTCTGTCAGTAGAAGTGCTCCCATTTTATGATGTTAGATTAACATGGTTATTTCTGTTATAAAAATAATCAGTGACAACGCATTGTGGTTGAAAGAAGGGAAACTAATGTTTATTGGTGGCCTGCAAAGAGTAAGATGCTGAACCAGCCCCACTCCCCAGTTTTATTTAACAGAGCCTCCAAACATGCAATAAATTGTCCGAGGCTAGACAGTGAATAGCTAGCAGAGGCAGGATTTAAATAGATGTTTGTTTGGTTAAGAGCTAGATTTGACACCGAATGCTGGGGTTTGAATCCCAACTCCACCAATAATTATCTGTGTGACTTTGACATAGTCACTAAGTCTAGCTTCAGTTTCCTCATCTGTAATATGGGAACCATATACTGCCTCTGTCATAGGGGGTTTGAGAATTAAATGTGATAATGTATGCAATGTGCATTTCGTGGCTAACACCAGGGGACCTATAGCAAACTCATGTTAGCTCCTACTGGTTTTTTTTTCCTACCCCATTTTACTTAAAATGAGAATTAGTGAAACTGATGCTTAGACATAATTCTGTCACTAAAGTTGAAGGTGTACCGCTTTCCAAAAGTCCCTAAATCTCTGACCTTCAGTTTTTCATTTGTGAAATGGAGATAATAATACTTTTCCAGCCTATTAGCCCATTGTTATGCAAGAATTAAGTGAGATTTAGAAGGAAAAAATGCTCTGTGCACAAATGTGACTTGATATATAGATACACACACATACATGTACACACATATATGTATAGACATACATGCACACACGCACAAATATATATATATTTTTTGAGAGTTTCACTTTCCTTAGAGTCCATTTGTTTTTAGATTAAGGTGTTGCCTTGTTTAAAGTTTTGATTTATTTATGTGTCTCTTTATATAATTTTAAGTGTCCTCAGGAAAGGGTGTGTAAGCTCTGTCTGAAACTCACTGCCGGTTTCAATATTTCTTCCTTTTCCCAGAGAAATGCTCAACTTAGTAAAGCAAACTGGACACTTTCTCACCATGTGTTTGTCCAGACAAAGGAAGGGACCATAACTGGCAGACTCAAGCTGACGTAGAGGATGTTTCTTGCTATCTTCAACTTGAATTTGTCTCATTTGACAGGACAGGCTAATTTATGCTGCCAGATCAGTTCTCTTAGGAAGAAGCCACTTGTCAGATTCTGCATTTCATTTAGTGAGTTTCCAGTCACCTCAAATCCTTTGTGGAAAGAGTTGAATCGTGGATATAAATATAAAGAGACAAAAATAGCAACTTTCCTTTCCATTGAGTACAGGTACATTGAGTACAGCATAGCCAAGATGAACTGAGTGAGTGGAAGTTATATTATCACTACATTGTCTTTTAAATGATTAATATAAAGCCAGAGATTATGTTCCCCTTGAAAAGATATATCTGTATAATCTGCTGATCTTAGAATTCATAAATTTCTTTTCAATCCTTTTTTTCCTCTACTCTTTGAGCTCAGGTCCCTTATGCTTTTCCACCTGGGCCATCACCACGTTCTCTTAAATGCCCCTTCTCAAAGTCTCCCAATCCAATCCAATGTCCACCTTATTGCTAGAGGGACATTTTTCAGGTACAGATCTGAGCATGTTGCTCTTTCACTTTCTCCCCATTACTTAAAGGACAAAACCCCACACCTTTTGCATGATAGTGCTGATGGGAAATATTAGCTTCCTACATCCCTTTATCGCTTAGCATGGCCCCTTAAGGCCTTCAGTCCAACTCTGTCTGCTCTTACCTTTTCCTCTTCTTCCACCCTCTTCTGCCTTTCAGATTCTGAGCCATCCAGGACATCTTGGTGTTTCCCAAAGAAGATTCTAAACTTCCATTCTTCCGTGCCTTTTTCCACTTCCCCCTGCTCTTCCCTGCCTGGCCAACTTGTATCCATCTTTCCATAAAATGCTTCCTTGCCCTGTGACTTTGTGAAGACTCATTTGCCTGCCATCCCCCCACCCCCTGCACCCCAGGTCTGTTCAGCACCCCTGTGTCTGTGCTTTCATAGCACCTGGTACTCGGCATCTCTAAGATAGCACTTGAGTATTAGCCTGGGGTGTTTTTACACATGTCTGTCCCTCCCTTTAGACCTTGAGCTCCTTGACAGGAGAGACTGCCTATCTTGTTTCATTGTTCAAGTTTAATGCCAAGTATGTTTCCCGGCACAGAGTGTTCGTAGACTGAGGTGGCCCAGCACTTCAGCTGTGGATTCAGACAGATCGGGGTGGAAAGTCCAGTGGTGTTACTTACTAGTCATGTAATCTTGGACAAGGCATCTAATTCCTCTTGATTTTTGCATTTTCATCTGTATAATGCAGTCAGTAACAGAAAAACCTATCACACAAGGATGCTGTGAAAATCAAATGAGTTCATATATGTCAAGACTTTGCAACAGTGTCTGGCAGAGTGCCTCTGTACTTTCTGTTAGCTGTTTCTATTTATTGTTGTATTATTATCGCTACCTCCCACGATTGTTGGGACAATTAGAAAAGATTGCTCATACATAGGAAGGGTTTAGCATAGTAACTGGCATAGAGTATACGCTCAATGCAGATTAGATGTTTTTTTTATCATTATTACTTTTATTATTAAAGATTTTTGAAGAAATGGATTTCCTGTTTCCTTATCTGTTGCCAATGGTCACCATCCCTGGAAGTGGAAGAAGCCTCAAAACTCAGTATGTTGAGGGGTGCCTGGGTGGCTCAGTCAGTTTAGCGTCTGACTTCGGCTCAGTTTATGATGTCACAGCTTGTGAATTTGAATCCCACATCGGGTTCTGTGCTGATGGCTCAGAGCCTGGAGCCTGCTTCGGATTCTGTATCTCCCACTCTCTCTGTCCCTGCTCTCAATCTCGCTATCTTCCCCTCTCAAAAATGAATAAACATTAAAAAAAATAAAAAAATTTCAGTATGTCCAAAATTTATTATAAAATTCCCTCTAAAACCAGCTTATGTGAAAATACTTAGTAGAGCGGCCACTTTAATATTTTCTTCTTCTCTCTCTTTCTCCCTTCCTGCCTCCTCCCCTCCTTCCTTTCTCCTTTTCTCCTTCCTTTGCTGCTTTCTTCCCCAATTATCCCATTTCAATCCCCTTTCTTTTGGTGTTTTGGGCTACGGCCCCTGAGATTACTTTGTTACTAAACAAGATCTTTCACTGCTGATCCCCATGATTTTAGTCTTTGAAAGATGTCTGGCATGCACATATTTCTATTTCCTTTCCCATTGCCACTTTTTTGTTCAGGTTCATGTCACCTGCCTTCTGGATCCCTCCCTGTTATTCTGGAGCCCCTACGGGGTAGGGGCCCAGCATCATGGAAGTGCAAGGCACAGTGTCAGGAAGCGGTCAAAACCTTAACTGCCAAAGAGGCACACAGGAACGTAAATTAGTGAAGCCAGCCAGGGAGCAGTGGTGACCATGACATAATGGGGAGGTCATGTCTCCTCTGTAGGCGAGAGTGGCTGCATAGGACAGTGCCTGCTCATTGCTTCTGTATGGGAATATGCTGGTATTGTTGGACCTTCTCATATTTTAAGAGAAGCTGCTAAGGTGCACATGATATCTATCTACTGATATATAAATGTTGGCAACCAGTTCAAATTTAAAAATCCCTATTTCTTGGGCTAAACAAGGCTGCAGGTCAGATTTGGCACACAGGTAGAGAGCTTATGATGTCTATCTAAGAAGATGCTCAGGAAATATTTACCAAAAAAATGGATCCAGGATGCGTTTCCTCTCAGGGTCTTGCTCAACCTCTTCCTGCCTCCTGGGTTGTGCCCTTTATCTACTCCCACCTTCAAAGTATGGTGTATGTTTTTCTCAGATCTTTCATGCCAGTTGCTCAGACAAATTGAGAACCCGCTGTGTTCTAAGCCCTGGACGTGAATTGATAATAAGGAAACATTATCCCTGAATTGATGAGCTAACAATATCAGGTAGTTTATCACAGTGGCAAATAGAAACAATAGTATTCCAGCTATTTCTTTTTAAGTAGACTTCACATCCAGTGAGGAGCCCAACGCGGTGCTTGAACTCACAACCCTGAGGTGAGATCAAGACCTCAGCTGAGATCAAGAGCTGGACTCTTAACTGACTGAACCACCCAGGCATCCCTCCAACTCCTCTTAAAAATATAGCTTCTTCTCTTGATACCATTGCACTTGAAGGCTAATTTTAAGTTAAAGTATGTCAGTAATTGAATTGCAAGTATTTCACATTTTACTGGGGTGGAACTAGATTGTAGGTTCATTGATGGCAAGGAGCTCTGATTAAACATGCTGTGTATTCAGTGCTCCTATAGATCAGCAGGTGGTCGTGTATGTAAGTGGCAATAAATAATGACCTACAAGTCCATTAAAACTCATTGTTGGTTAATTATTAGATTTAGTTAGGATGAGAATCCTATTAATGCAAAATTCTTATAACCATCTTGTAAAGTAGAGCTAAGCCTTTTGCATTGTCCACGTAGCCACTGATGGATGTCAGCTGTGCCCAGGTGACTCTCTTCAATAGTTATGTTCATAAGCTCTGCAACTTCTGCACTTTAAAGTTTCTTTAAAGTGATGCAAGATATAAAAGACATTTGGAAGAAATTTTAATGTATAGACCTCCTAGAGTTTTGTGATTTTTTTTCTATTCTCTTAAAATTGTCTTGTTCACTAATAATTTGACAATAATGTCTTTCATGGTGTCTTGAAAATGTTTACCTAGCAGTCACTTGTATTTTCATATAAACAACAAATTTCTTTATAAAAATTCATATTTTAGTAGTTTACACAGTATTTAATTAAATTTAGTAATTATTTTCAGAAATACAACCAGAACAAAGACTAAGGAACCAAATATAAGTGATTTGTGGTCATCATATCACTGAAGTGGTGGGAGATAAGTTTCTAGCGTGCTGTATAGCACTGGACATTCTCTGTGCCAGGGGCAGGACTCCATCTTTTGTGTAATGAATGGGAGCTATCAATTCTATCAGGTCAGATAGGTGAAGGTTCAGTTAAGTCTCCTCTACTAGTCATTGGATTCAGGTAGCATTAATGGGGTCTTTGCAATAATATTTTTTCACCCAATGAAATGTTCAATGGCATTTCCAAGTGCATTTACTTATATTATCACACTTTAATGGTATCCCTATGAGTAAGACATTTTTCCCTTCGGACAGATGAGGCAGTTTTCAGACAGGTTGAAGTGACTTCCCTAAGATCACATAGCTTGAAAATAGTAAGAGTGAAGGACTAGAATCCTATTCCAGTCTGACCCAAGTTCAGGATGCTTTTTGCTCCCTAGTGCTACCTGTCCAAACCAGGCTAAATGAACTCCAGAGGCCGTTTTAGCTTTACCATGCTCTGATTCTGTGATATATTAGCAATATCCTGTATACATCATCCATTCTACAGTTACAAGCTTCTATCCTTCTATGGCTCTGTGGCCTCTGGCTTGATGTGGAGGGGAGAAGGAGATTAAGTAGAGGGGCCAATTAGTTTTGGATTGGTTGGTAAATGTTTCACAACATCTTTGAGTGTGTCCCTCTCTCCTTTGATGAATGGCTCTTGCCTCTTTTTGACAGATTGATCTTGAGTGCTGGGTATTTTTCGTTCACCACATTAGCTGCCAGGTTTCCAGGCTATCCCCCCAGGACTGAGATGAGGTGAGAGGTAAGTTGTTTGTGAGTATGACTTGACTGAGCAATGCAACGAGGCTGAACGTTCAGAAAGCCCTTCTGTGCTCGGAGCCTGCTTTCATGTCTTGGAAATCCTGATTTATTTCAGGACGGGGAAAATCCGAGCCGGCTTGCAGACTGGAAATTAAAATCTTAAAACTGTGTACAAAAATCGAATATTCCAAATGGCCTGGTTTAAACATCACCCTGCCTCGTTGATCAAATGTAAAAGTTCTTGAAAAGAAGCAGGGGGATTTATGACTAGGTGTAGGACTGGGGAAAGGCTTGGCGAATATTTATGGGTAACTTCAAGGAATTCCACTGACTGTACCTTGGTCTGCTTTTGTACCCTTAAGTTTCTGCTTTGGAGATTTCAAGCCTGCAAATGCTTATGGGTTGAAAAATATTTTGGTTTGGCTATATTCTGTTAACTTCTGAATTTTGGGGGGCAGGAGAATATATATATATATTTATTTGGACACATTTATCATACTGTAGTAAGTATGTATGCATGTGTTTTTGTTCTTTTCGATTTATGTCTTTGATTTTCTTGAGGACAGGGCCTTTGCTTTAACTATCTCTGTGCCCCCAGACCTAATATAGTTTTGGAAAGGGGAAAGTACCCCACAAATGCTCTACTGATTCATATCGTTTCATTAACTTGTGTTGAGCACCTCTTTGAGCTAGGTCCTGTGCTGTTGGCTGAGGGAGGTAGACAGACAAATGGAGACAGTAGGAATTTTCAAGAAGAATTTTATTTTAAATCTTAAAGAACATAATTAAAAAGGCAATGCATAAAAACAGCTAGCCTTACAACTTAATTCCTGTTTTGCACCCTTCAGTAACCAATAGGGCAGGTGGGTCCACACAGGTTGACCATTTCATATACGTATTTGGGTGTATTAGGAAGAGGCAGGGAAGCCAATTTAAGTTTTATTCTCCTTTTGGCTGTTGAAGAATAAGATGAACACGTACAATGCTGGCTGGTGGGTGGGTTGGTAGCAGGATATAAAGACCATCAGTAAACTCCAAGACACAGTTATAGGTACATCCATGTAAATCTTCCTATTTAGTCCTTGCAGTGTTTGGTAAGACTGGCATTATTACTTACAGATATTAAAATGCCGTTCCTCTTCCTAGAAGACTGTCTGCCTTTTCAGTCTATCAAACACACCTCATCTTCGGGAGCCCGCTCCAATGACCACTCCTCTGTGATTCCTTTTCCTCTCCTTATGGCCTGCTCATTCTTTTCTGCTGCCTTAAACTTTGTGTATTCCTCCAGCTCAGCAGGGAGCAATTGCATTGCATAAGGAGTCCTCTGCAGCTTGGGCTGCAGGCTCCCCAAAGTTGCTGCCACGCCATCGCTCCCCCATCACACAGATAGCACTCCCACCCATCTGCTTGCTCAGCCTGGGACTCCCGGCACCTTCCCTGCCACCTACGCTACCTTTCCATTCCCCATCAGTGAGCCACCACATCCTCTGCATTTACCCCCTGCCCCCGACCCCTTGCTTCCTAATTCCTCTGGCCTGCGCCGTAGTCACTGTAGTTCTTTTCAGGCTCTGGGGACAGCCCTCTTTCTCCCTGGTCTGATGCTCCCACTCTTTTGGCTCATGTAATTGCCCTGTGGTCCAGTAACCATCCAATAAATTCCCACTGCTGTTAAAATAAGCCAGAAGATCCGAATGCCACTTACAGGACCCCATGTGACCCGGCTTCTCCCCCTACCCCAGCCCTATCTTGTACCTTACCCTCTGTCATCAAAGGGCTTAGCCTTTTCTTTGCCAAGTGCTTTTCTTTTTTTCTTTTTTTTTTAAGTTTATTTATTTATTTTGAGAGAGAGAGAGAGAGAGAGAGCGATGGAGAGGGGAAGAGAGAGAGAGAGAGAGAGAGAGAGAGAGAGAGAGAGAGAGAATTCTAAGCAGATTCTGAAATGTCACTGCAGAGCCCTACATGGGGCTCAAACTCACGAACCAGGAGATTGTGACCTGAGCCGAAATCAAGAGTCAGATGCTTCACCGACTAAGCCAGCCATGTGTCCTGCCAAGTGCTTTTGTACCTCGTGCTATTTCCTCTGCCTAGAACGGTCTTCCTGCCCCAGCTAGCTCCTGCTCGCCTTTGAGGTCTTAGCTCAAATGTGGCATTTGCAGAGTGGGCTTTACTGAGCCCCTGCGATCCTCTTCAGAGGATGGTATTTCTTTTCCTTTATGGCATCCTTCAGAACTTACATGCATTTATGTATGTATATATGTATACACACATCTGTTCGATTTTTTTCATGGTTATAATCCAGTACTAAGTTAGTGCCTGAGAGTACAGAGGGAATTTATTAAATATTTATTAAAAATCAAACAAATGAATAAGAGGATAAAAACAAAAGTCTTAAAATATGACTATCACACCAGTACTATTGAATGGGCCCCTTATTTTTGTTTAGTGTCTTTCTCCCTAGTAAAGGTAACCAAAACATGTTTTTAAAAATTCACACTGGGGGGCACCTGGGTGGCTCAGTCAGTTGAGCTACTGACTTCAGTTCAGGTCATGTTCCTGTGGTTCATGCGTTCAAGCCCTGTGTCAGGCTGTGTGCTGACAGCTCAGAGCCTGGAGCGTGCTTTGGATTCTCTGTCTCCCTCTCTCTCTGCCCCTCCCCTGTTCATGCTCCCTCTCCCTCTCTCAAAAATAAATAAATATTAAAAACAATAAATAAAATTACCATTGGTTATAAATTTCCTTTGAGTTCCCACCCCCCACCCCAACCTGCTTTTGGAAGGTGCCAACTGCCCCATTTATGAGACTCACTCATCTGAAAATGTCCCACCTCTTACCCATGCACCTGTAAGTGTTCTTTCCCTGCACTTACCTGGCCCCCACCCTCACCCCAAATGGGGACTTGGCTCTTCACTTTGGTGAGGGCTGTTCAGCAAGCCATTTTAGCCCTGTTTCATTACTAGGAAAGTGAGGCAAACAAGGAGCAAAGTCACATGGCAGAGCTAAAACAGGGTCCCCAAGGCACGTGTTAGGGAAGATGGTGGAAACGGCTAGGGAAAGTGGAGACGGATTCAAACCACGCGCCTCATCCAGGCTGGTAAGGAGGCTTATTCCTGGTAATCACACGCAGCGTCCTGTGCTTGGTTCGACTGAAGTGCCCTACTGTTCTGAGAAGGGAGCCCAGACACAGCCAGCTAGGTGCCAAAAAAGAAATTCTCACTTGGAATATTTTCCCAACAACATTTTTATTTGAAAGAAACCTAGCCAAATGAAAACACATGCATGGGGGTTTGTTCTCATACCTTTTCCTGCCTGTATATATATTTTTTCTTTTGTATTCTTGACCACCCCGACACTATAGTTTTTATTTTGAGGAGATTTTTAAATAATTTCACTGTAAGTCATTCATCTTCTTGTCCTGAGGTAGACTGAATTTTTACCTTTTCCAGCCAGTCTTAATGTAGCAGAAACAATCAAAGGTGCTGCCATGCCTTTAGATGCTGGGGCAGAGAGCAGAGCTGGAGCAGGTGGGCTGAACCAATAAAATACAGTTGGAAAACAGGAAATGGCAGACAAGTTTCCCCGGGTTGCCCTGTGCTGGAGCCTGGCCATGGTCTCCTGTGAAACCTAGTGAATCTTTGGTTTCCTATCCAGTTCCTTCCTGGGCTTGAGATGTTGCTCCCATCTTGGACCTTCCTTGTCCCTGTTGTAGTCCCTCTTTGCCCACATTCAACACTGCCTCCAGGGTATAGGTCAGGGTCATCACTGAGCTCATTCCTGCTTCTTGCACCGGCTAAAGAGTATCACATTTACAATGGTGTGTCCTTCCCCCATCCCCACAGCTGTTGCTCCCTTTTGCAAGCAATGCAGGACAGAGATCTGTCTGAAGGTCAGCAAGACATCCTTCATGGTCCTAAAAAGTCCGAGATAACTTATTCTGGCTCGCTTTCTGTTTATTTCATTGTTCCAAACGTGAGTCCATGCAGTCCACCTGTGACTTGAGTTCCAGATTGTCTTCCTAAAGTTCTCTCTGAGAATATCATTCAGATGACTTCTGTGGTTTCCCACTGGGTCATTGCCAAATGCTATTTTGTATGCCCTGAAAGGCCCTCTTTAAAGTTTTCCTGTTATTACCCCTTCCTCTCGGCTCAATTCTAATTGTACCTCCTCCACCCTGGAGCCTTCTCTGAGGACATTAGGGGAAGGAGTCCATGCTCTAGCACGGCAATTTCCGGGCTTGAATTCTAAGTTATTCACCTGCTAGCTGTGCAACATAGAACTATTTGACTCATCTGTGCCTCAGTTGTCATATGTGTTAAAATGGGAATAATATTAGCATCTCTTTTATAAGACTGTTGAGATTTACTGAAATAAAACATGTGAAGTAGTTAGAATGGTTAAGTGCTCAATATTATCCTTTTTATACAATCAAGTTGGTTTGGATTTCATAATAATCCATAGAGCTTTCATTCACTCCTCAAGTAAATAATTTCAGGATTACTAGTTGCTGGGCATTCTACCAGGCACTGCTCACAGCCTAGGATGCTGTGTTCACAGTATTGTACATCTGCTTCTTGTCCTTGCTCTCAGCTGTAGAGACGATGAAGGTAGAAACTTTCTCTCTGAAGATGCCAAATGGTAGTTTCCTAGTGAATGCACGCAGGATTGAGTTAGTTTTTTCTATGGATTAAAGAAGTATCGTGGAGATGGGCCCTGAGGGATCCCTATTTTACCATTTGATCATACCTGATTTCATAGAAGATATGTCTAGTGCCATTACTTACGTGTGAATGGAGCTGTCTGTGCTTTAAAGGTAACATCTGGTAGTATAGGAAACTCATAGGTCCTGTAAGAGGATAATGTATCAGTGACACAGCCACCACCATCACCACTGTCACCTGTGCAGCAGCTTCATCATGATGACCATTACCGCAACCACCTCCTTCACCACAACTACTACCATTATGTGCACATCATCACTGTCACTACTATCCTTATCACCACCATCGTGGCCACACTGTCACGACCAGCTCTGCCACCATCATCACCACGAACGTATATATAATAATGATTATAATATTAACAAAGCAACTTGATGGCATTGCTGATTTTCAGGATTATTCAGTAACCTTATGAGGTAGGAATTATTTTTATTTGTATTTGATGGATGAGAAAAGTGAGTTTCAAATTCAGTTTCTTAATTTATACGTTTTAGAAATTAAATGATGCAGTGATTTTTATGGGGCATATTCTCTTTGTCCCTCCAGGTCCACTTTTTACCCTTGTCCTTACCTCCTCTGTACCCTGAGAGGCTGATCTCAGCAGATCTCATTATCAAGTTTCCCTTATCCTCTAGCATTTGCTGAGCTCAGCCAATGGCAGACAGCAGCAGGAGACTGGAAGAAGGAAGGACAGGAAGACCGGAATATTTATTCTGATCCCATGCTGTGGTTTTGTAGTGGCTATCCTTCCTTTGGAACAGCTTGCTTTCTTCCTTTTTTAGAGTGTATTTATTTATTTTGAGAGAGAGAGTTTGTGTGTATGCTGGGGAGGAGCAGAGGGAGAGGGAGAGGGAGCAAGAGAGAGTGAGAGAGAGTGAGAGAGAGAGAGAGAGAGAGAAAATCCCAAGCAGGCTACATGCTCAGAGTGGAGCCCAGTGTGGGGCTCAATCCCACAACCCTGGGATCATGACCTGAGCTGAAATCATGAGTCAGACACTTAACCAACCTAGCCACCCAGGTGCCCCTGGAACAGCTTTCTCCTATAATCCCATTTTTTCCCTAGTTCTAGAAAAGGTTCTATCCTCTTTCTTCTTCCCATCTAAAAATAGCAATAGCTCTGAGCTACTGCTGGACGTTGTATGTTAACATCCCCCGGCACTTCTTCAATCCTGCTCACACCTCTGAGAGTAGTCTTGTAATTAAATACTTTTCAATTATCTCTGAGTAATCTGCCTGTTTCCTGCCTAGGCCCTGAATGCTGCGATATCATATACAGTATACAATACAGAATGTAATATGTAATTCCTGAAAATAGGAATGGAGAAAGAAATCAAAGGAAAAAATGAAAGAAAGAAGAAAGGAGAAAAGGAAGGGAAATAAACTGATTTCTACCCCCAAAATAAGATCACTATTATAATGTTGGTGTGTCTACCTTCAGTTTTTTGTTTTCTGTGCAGTTTTTATGTAGCTGTTCCTGTGGTATACATGTATTTATGCTTCCTACTTTCTTCACTTTATTACATTGTTCTATCATTTTTAACATTTCTTGGGCTTCGTGACTATTATTTTTAATGACTGGACAATATTCTGTTGAGGGTTCTTTTATTTTTTTCCCCTTGGTTACAAATGATGCATTTTTCATATTTCAGTTGTACTTAGATAAATTCCCTGAAGTATGATTTTGGGGTCAAAGGAAATGAATAGTTTTTGACTCACAATCTTATTCCCAAATTTCAAATCAAGGGATTTTATTTTAGAAGTTAATATCAACTTCAGTTTTTAAAGGGGAGATGTAAAATGCTTAAAGTTCCTTTTATAATTGTTTTGTGTCATATGGTGTTCACTTTCATGTAGTTTTTTTCTTGGCATTTCTCCGTCTTTTTTTTTTTTTCCAGATTCAACACTAAGCTAGCTTTTATGATTTGTAAGGTAAACATTCTTGTTTCTTCCTCTAATAGTGCCTTTCCTAAAATTTTTCGCAGTCTAAATGCATATTTGATATTTCATTCACCATGGGTTTTTGTTGCGTTAATTTTTATTTTTTAAAAATATTCCTTTACAATGTTATTTTTATCTTGATAACTGAGTTTTTGGGCATCCCCTTAAAGTCTGCTTTTGAGGCTAGTGTCTCTCTCTCTTTGCCCTCATCCTGGCCCCAAAGCTCATCTCTTACTCATTTTGGCACCTCCAGTCCTTAGCATGGCGTCAGCACCTGGAAGGCGTATGGTACCTCCTGTTTGCTTGTTGATGTGATTTATTGTGCTATGTCTTACATATGGAGCATTTTGAAAGAGGAGCTCTCTAGCTGATTGGCATGAATCACTTCCCTGTCCGTAGAAACAGACTTTCCCATGCCCTCGGCTGCCCACTGTCTGGGTAAATGAAGCATTTCTGAGATGAAGGCTTTTGTAAATGTGCCTTAGAGCACTCTGTTTGATTATCCATTTCATTATGATTGCTTTCCCTTACACAAATACTATCTAAATATTATGATGAGAAATAAAAACAAAACAGAAATACTGGAAGATGAAAAAGGAAAACCAACAATCCACTCTTCTTTCTCCAGGATTAAGCATTGAGCAAAAGTATAAAACAATTACAGTTTCATCTAATTGACTGCAGCTGTGAAAATACCCTAGCACACTAGGGTACTGGTGTCCCCTCATCCCACCCCATGAATATCTTGAAATCTGGGTTTGTTTCACTTTGGCCCAAGGCAAGGTGTATGTAGGAAGAATGAAACCATGCTTACTGGTTGAGGGAAAGGGATATATCTTTTCATAATAGTCAAACTGGAGCTTAAGCCCATGGGATTTGATTATTTCAAGGTTCTGATTTCCAGAACTCCCTTGTCAAGAGGAAAAGGGCCATCAGCTGTTCAAATAGACTAGTGAAGGTCAGAGCAATGGTCTGCTTTCTAGGCTTCATCTCTTGTGTGGGAGATGGGAACTTTGTTTGTTGGTCAGCGTGTGTCAGACTCTTTAAATTTGTTGTGGTTTCATGGCACCTGGGTGGCTCAGTAGGTTAAGCTTCTGACTATTGGTTTCAGCTCAGGTCATGATCTCGCGGTTCATGGGATCAAGCCCTGCATCGGGCTCCACACTGAAAGTGCGGGGTCTGCTTAGGATTCTCTCTCTCTCTGCCCCTCCCCTGCTCATGCTCTCTCTCTCTTAAAATAAATAAACTTAAAAAAATTGTTGTGATTTCATTTTATCCTTGGAAATATGTGTTTTATCTGCATTATATAGATGAAGAGATAAGGCTTTGGATGGGTTAGTAGCTGAAGGCTAAATACCTTCTCAAATGAGTGGTATGGAATTTGGGATTTGGACCTTCATTGCTTGACTCTGAATTCCATCATTTTTCTATGACATTATGCTTCACAACCCACTACTATTCACAGGGCTCCTTGGAATCCAGCCTCTCTACCTTTTCCCCTTACTTGCATCTCTTACCCATTTTCTAAACCTCCAACTTCCCCTCCACTGTCCTGCTCTCAGCTGCCCCATTCTCCTATCCTTGCCATCAGAGTCTTTCAGCAGTGGCCTCCCTTCTAGTCTGAGATTCTGTTTTAGAGCCATGGATGTTTAAGGCTGAAAGGTATCACCAGAAAGAACCTCTGCAAAGGGAGGAGCACATTAATTTTGTTTTTCATAAGATCCCTAGCACTCTAGAAGAGTACTTGGTAAATAAGAAGGTGCCTAATAACAATGTACTGAATATATCAATTTTAAAAACACACACAAGGACCTTGATTCTTAAAATTTTACTTATTAAAAATTTTTTTTAATTTTTATTGATTTATTTTGAGTTTATTTATTTTGAGACAGAGAGCGTGTGAGTAGGAAAGAGGCAGAGAGAGAGAATCCCTTGATTCTTAAAACTTTATTTATTTAAAAATTTTTAAATATTTATTTATTTTGAGTTTATTTATTTTGAGAGAGAGAGAGAGTGCGAGTAGGAAAGAGGCAGAGAGAGAGGGAATCTCAGGCAGAATTTGTGCTGTCAGCAAGGAACCCGACATGGGGCTCCATCTCGTGAACTGTGAGATCATGACCTGAGCCAAAATCAAGAGTGTGACGCTTAACCAATTGAACCACCCAGGTGCTCCTAGAATTTAATTTGATGAATTATTATATCAATATCATAAATTACATTTTTACTATAATGCTTGTTAGTGTTTTCTTAGATTCTGATGAGATATTAGTTAATAGAGTTTTGGTTTTTCAACTGCTACAGTGTTTATTTAAAAAATACAATGGGGTCACCTGGGTGGCTTAGTTACTTGAGCTTCTGACTCTTGATTTCACCTCAGGTCATGATTCCAGGGTCCTGGGATCAAGCTCTGCATCAAGCTCTGCTCTGATTGTGGAACCTGCTTAGAATTTCTCTCTCTTTCTCTGCCCCTCTCCCCCACTCATGCTTTCTCTCTCTCTCTAATAAAAAAAAATTTAAAAATACAATAAAAAATAAAAAATACCATATGATCCAATAATTCCACTTCTGGGTATTTATCTGAAGGAAATGTAAAAGCTAACTCAAAAAGATACCTGCAATTCCTTGTTTACTGCAACATTATTTATAATAGCCAAGACATGGAAACAAACTAAGTGTCCATTGACAGATGAATGGGTAAAGAAAATGTATGTATGTGTGTATACACACACACACACACACACACACACACACAAATGGAATACTGTTCAGCCATAAAAAAGGAAATCCTGCCATTTGCAACAAACAAGGAGTGACCTTGAGGGCATTTATGCTAAGTGAAATAAGTCAGACAGAGGACGACAAATACTATACTTATATGGAGAATCTAAATAACCCCATCCTCCAAACAAACACACAAACCCTTGAGATCATAAATACAGAGAACAGATCGGTGGTTTTCAGAAGTGGGAGGTGGAGGGTGGGCAAAAGGTAAACATCAAGAGGTAGAAACTTCTAGGTATAAAACAAGTAAGTCCGGGGCTGTAATGTTCAACTATAGTGACTATAGTTAATAATACTGTATTGCATATTTAAAAGATGCTGAGATCTTAAAAGTCTCTTACCATAAGAAAAAACATTTGTAATTATGTATGGTGATGTTATCTTGACTTATTGTGGTGATCATTTAACAATATATACATATATTGAACCATTATGTTGTATACCTGAAGCTTATATAATGCCGTGTGTCAACTACATCTCAATTAAAGAAAGAAGACCCTCCCTGATGGGATTATGGGTAAAGGCAGAAGCCCGGGGTGACTGTTATAAAAGTACTGTTACACCAGCAAGGCAGTGCTCCTTCCATTGGAGCACCAGAGGATCCCTGTTTGGCTTCTACCGAAAGCAGCTCTGTGAGATCATAGTAACCAAATGAGTTTGTGGAAAAAATGATAGAGAAGCACACTACTGCTTACTGTGAGAAAGAGCTTTCCAGCAACTAGAGCTTGCCCAAAGATGGAATGGGCTAATAGAGCAGTGAGCTTCCTGTCCTCAAAATTATTTAAGGAAAGCCTACGTAGACATTTGTTAGGACACCTTGAGTCCCTAGCTTGCGGGTTCAAAGAATCGCCTCATCCCCAAAATACAAACAAAAAAGTAACAGGTGAAGAAAGAAAACTTAAAAAAAATCCTCATTTATTTGTTTAGAGACAGCGAGAGAGAGAGAGAGAGAGAGAGAGAGAGAGAGAGAGAGAGAGAGAGAGAGAATGCATGCAAACAGAGGGAGAGGCAGAGAGAGAGAATCCCAAGCATGCTCTGTGCTATTAGTGTGCAGTGGGACACATGGGACTTGATCTCACAAACTGTGAGATCATGACCTGAGCTGGTCAAGAGTCAGATGCTTAACATGAATCTTGTCTACATTGGGACTTAGCATCTGTGCGAGGTTGGGTGTGAAGCACCAAGTCTAAAGCTCTGAACTTGGAATCAGAAATCCTAGTTTCTTCATGAAACACTGGTCAGTTGTTTGACCTTGTCCCTTGAGCCTAAGGTTTCTTTGAACTGTAAAATTGTTCATCTTTGGGAATGTGTGCTTTAAGTTAGGGAGAATTGATACTCTCAGGGAGGGTCTATATCAGCTTTGGGAGATAACAATGTAAAACAGCCTCCTGCAAATGGATTCCCTTCACACACATCTCAGAGCCAGGTGAGTGGGTGCTGGTGGCTATTCCCTTCCCTTCATGCCCAAGTGATCCCTTGAACAGTGCCTTGCATCTTCTGTCCTAGGGACATGTTTGTGTGGAAGTGTGACTTGCAGGCTTTGACCCAAACCCAGAGGAATGTTTCAGGTTTGCTGTTGGCAAAGTCTGTCTTTCCTTGCTCCCTAATGAAGGATTGGAAGGCTAAGAGAGGCCTCATGTGGCTCTTCTTGGCCGTTGCCTCCCTCTTTAAACAATGGCTGGATGCGTTCTGTAGGAAGAAAAGGAAACATATGGATTGAATTTCCCCCACGTGCACTGTAGCCTAGGAGTAGATTGAAGGCTGGGTGTGGGGGCGAGTAGAGAGGAAGGCTTTGGCACAGCACACTGGGGAACTTAGTGAATCCTGGGTCTCATGAGAAGTGGTGGGGTGGGGACAGGGGGTCAATAACTAGCTGTAGCCAGGTGTGCTCTGAACTGGCTGTAGTGGGATAGGCCTTTTCAGGGGACCTTGGGAAATGGAGGAGTAAGTGGAATGATACTGTAATGGGGAGTAGGGAAGGTGTGGTTATCAAGTCAGGCAGAGGCATCCAGAATTTCTGGAGAGTCCTCAAGGGTATGAATGTCGAGATATCCTTCCTGAGGAAGGCAGGTCTGGCTGTATCCCATACCTTGTACACTGGGATTGAATGTTTGGAATTTAGTTAAGTTTAATCAGAAAAGCATTAGACAATGTGTGGGAATCTGACATCCCTTGCCAAATTACTTAGGACTTATCAAATGGCGAGTCACAATGGGGCCTCTCTTGTTGGAATTGTAGATACATTTGCAGATGGCAAGTTGGACAGTAAGAAGGGGAAGATTTGGATTGTTGATGAGTTAGAAGAACATCTGTGTGCTTTTATACATGTTGTGCTTCCATTTATAAAGACCTCTCATCCTTCTCTCTCTTTGCAACCAATCGTGCCTGTCCCTTCAATACCTGAGCTTCCTTGCTACCCACATTAGTAAGATTATGATCTCCAGGACTGACAGGCACATAAAGCTCCCTTGACACATGAACATGAGTTTTGGGAATAATCTCCACCTTTACATGTGCACCCCTTATTCCCGACACCCATGAGCATGGTGTTGCTCTCTGTCTCTCTTTTAATATTTGAAATCTATTTATTTTGAGAGAGAGAGAGAGAGAGAGAGAGAGAGAGAGAGAGAGAATCCCAAGCAGACTCCACACTAACATGAACTCATGAACCATGAAGTCATGACCTGAGCTAAAATCAACAGTTGGACACTAAACCCACTGGGCCACCCAGACAGCCCTACTGCCTCTTGATTCAGAGCCTGGGTGCTTATTTCTGTCCCACTGGTTGAGAGTGAAATCCTAAAAATGAGCAGTTTTCTGTTGGCCTGACGCTATCCTAGTACTCATCACCCCTTGATGAAAGGAACCTTGTGCCTGACTTCTGTCATCTTTTTAATTTTATTTTCATTTAATTTAATTGCATTTCATTTCACTTTATTGAAAATGTTTATTTATTTATTTTGAGAGTGAGAGAGAGAGAGAGTGGAGGGGAGAGAGAGAGACAGACAGACGAAAGAGAGAATTCCAGGCAGGCTCCACACTGTCAGCATGGAGCTCGACACGGGGTTCAAACTCATGAACCGTGAGACCATGACCTGAGCTGAGATCTAGAGTTAGACATTTAACTAACTGAGCCGCCCAGGTGCCCCCATCATCATTTTTAGAATGAACCTTTTTAGTTTACATGTGGCGCCAAGGACACTCAATGCCCTGAAACCTAAATGACGTACCTCACCTCACTTCTTTGTATTCAGATTCTCCTTTGGTCTTAGAATAAATTAGAGTGAATCTTCCCCATCTTCCTTGGACATGGTTTTTAATTCCCCGCTCTAATGGAGGAGAAGATGACTCTGTTGGCCGTAGTCTTCTTCCTCAGGTCCTAAATTTGTTTTGGTCTGGCTTCATTCCTTCTCAGTGATGCAGGTGCCCAACATACCATGTCATTAACGAGCTCATCTTTATGACTTACTAATGCTACTTGTCCTGTGAAGTCTGTGCCTCCTCATTAGAAAACTTGGTGTCCTTCATTTCATTTGCTTCATATATCTATTTTGCATTTATTATATTGTATTATAATTACCTGTGAACTTCACAGGGCGGTGACTAGGTATACTTTAAAATTGAATGATTATAGTGAAACAGTCCTATTTTCATCCCTTTTTATCTATTAGAGTATATGGCAAGACAGAGGAACTCAAGAAGTTTCTTGAGTGGATGAAATAGTTCAGTGCCCTACACTTCCAAATGAGAAAACTGACTCTCAAAGAAGTTCAGTGACTTAAACAGACAGTGAAATCTGTGAGGACAGAGACCAATGTCTGATTTATCTTTGTACTTCCGATGCCCAGCCCAGCTTCTGGCACACATTAGACAGTCAATATATATCCACTGTATTGAGTTGAAAAAAAATCCCAGAGATCACAAATCTAGTTAGTGGTAAGGTTAGGTCTGTAAACAGGTATCCTGGCTTTTAAACCCTTAGCCTATAGTCAAAGTAAAAACAAAGATGCTCAAGGTATGTGTGTGTGTGTGTGTGTGTGTGTGTGTATATTTTTTTTTTTAAGGTGACATGACAACATCTCTTAAATTTTAGTCTTGGCAGATAGTTCTTATCTATTTTTCCTTTTTACCGGATATCCTTCTTTATTGTCCTGTCCAAATCATGCAACTCTTAAAATATGTGGTTGGCTTAACACTGAGCAAACCATTTCCTTTCTTTCTGATAAATATTCCAGACTTTGAAAAATGCCTCTAAGTATCAAGTCTACAATGAAATTTATTCAAGAAAGGGCACATATAAAAAGTAAAGGTTTCTCATGTCTCCTGGATGACTATTTCTGAAAGTACTAGGTGCACACAGATGCTGAGAAATGTCTCAGGGGAGCAGAGTTAAATGCCATGGTTAGAGGTGCTAGCATAGCAATGAACCATCAAAAAGCATGGATAATTTTGCTGTATTTCCTCCTGTACACCAGAGGGCGCTGTGCAAATTGTGGATGCCTGTTTTCTTCCTACAGTTCAAAGGTCTAGTTAAGAGATTGCCAGTCTTTTCCAGTAAAGGGCCAGTAACTATCTTTTTTTTTATTAAAAAAATTTTTTTAATCTTTATTTATTTTTGAGAAGAGGAGAGAGAGAGCAAGTAGGAGAGGAACAGAGAGAGGGAGACACAGAATCCGAACCAGGATCCAGGCTCTGAGCTGTCGGAACAGAGCCTGACGCAGGGCTTGAGCTCATGAACCCCGAGTTCACGACTTGAGCTGAAGTCGGATGCTTAACCGACTGAGCTACCCAGGCGCCCCAGGGCCAGTAACTATCTTAGGCTTTGCCAGGCATGTGATCTAGGTTGCACTACTCACCTCTGCTGTGTGAAAACAGCCATATGCTATGTGTAAATGAATAAGCATGGCTGTGTTCTAATAAAATTTTATCTTACCTTTGATTTTTACACTATTTTTATGTATCACAGAACAGTATTAGAAATGTTTTAAAACCATTTAAAAATGTAAAGATCATTCTTATCTCACAGGCTATATAAAAATAGGCAGGATAGATTTGGTTTGGTGCTGTAATTGATGATCTCAGGCCCAGTTGATGATGATGATGATGATGATGATAACTACTACTACTTCTAGGGTCTGATACCTGTTATGTGGCAAGCACTATATACCTTTTGCCACCCATTAAAAAATAAACTTTTATCTCTTAGAATCACCAATTTTTCAGATGAGGAGACAAAGGCTCAGAGAGATAAATTTGTTCAATGTCACAAAGTTTGTAAGTAGAAGAACTAAGAATGAAGCCCGTATCTGTTAGTCTTAGAATGGTGCTCCTCACCATTATTTCGTCTTGCCCCTTAATTTAAAATATGCAGTTTTAGACAGCTCTTTTCCTGATGAAATTGTGGTTCAGATTAGCAGGCTTCGATGGGGAGAGTGCTCTATGGGGAATGTAGATGCTTAAGTGTTTGTATGAGGTATGCCAATAACTCCTTGTAACCTTGATGAAACTCTTCAGATTTCTGACTCTTATTTTCTTCATTTGTAAGACAAAGAGGTTGGTGAATGGCAGTAGTGATTTTGTCCCCCAGGGGCTTTTGGTAATATCTAGATACATTTTTGCCTCTATTTTGCCCCTTATGACTGTGGGGTGTGTGTGTGTGTGTGTGTGTGTGTGTGTATGTGATTGGCGTCTAGTGGGTAGAGGCGAGGGATACTGCTAAACATCTTCTAATGCACCAGACTGCGCCTGCAACAAACAATTATCCAGTCGAAAATGTCAGTAGTGGTGAGATTGAGAAACCCTGGACTGGGGGATGAATACAGCTCCTTGCATTTCTGAGAATCTAATTTTTTGTTCATTTTGCTGAAATATATTAAAGTGCAAGTCACTTCTCTCTGGATCACAGATTCTTCTTTTGTAAAACAAGAGGATTAAACCATATAATCTCCAAGATTCTTTCTAGCTTTAAAATGCTCAAGCCTATGATGAACAAGGGAATATTAAAAATAAATGTTATGCTATTAAATCCAAGATAATACAAAGCATTTTATATTTTTGTGTCAATCACCAGTGCTGTCCCATTCCCTCATCTCTACAGGGCAAAGGTTGCAAGCTTGCAGTGTATGGGCTGAACCCAGCCTGCAGATGTATTTTCTTTGGCCCTACAGAGTATATTAGAACTTTGCAAATTAGTGGCCAACATTTAAGACTGGATATTTCCAGTAAATATCCACATTTCTGGCTTCTCTTAAGAAATCAGAAGACAGAGCAACACTGGGCTTGATTTTTGCGTATTAATGGTGACCTGAAGCTGAGTAGAAGCTGTCCCTTTAGATGGGGCTGAATTTTCCAGCTCACGAGAGTTCCCGCCTCACAGGTTTGAATTGTACCCGGCCACCTTCCTTTGTTAACATGATCTCTCTCCCTCTCTGCCTGGTCCCCATAGGTACGTGAGTTTGCTACTCCTGCCCTAGAATTCTCATTCTTTCATGGACTATGCCCAGAAATGTACAGGGTTGGCCACTTAGAATTGTGGATTCTTAGAATAAATAAAATAAATGTTAAGTCCTGAAACTGGGTCTAAAGAAAAGTGGTTGAGAACAGAATGGGAAGAAAAGTCTTTGCAGCCGCTTATGAAAAAAAGTATTAAGAGTTTTAATGGACAGTATGAGGCAATGGTGTTCTGTGCCTGCCAAGAGGCTAATGTGATCCCTGGCGGTATTGTTAGGAGTGAGCCTTCTGACGGGGAAGTGGGGCAGTCCTGCTCGTCTCTCTGCTACTCAGATGCATCTGAATCATCATGTTCATTTCTTGGCACCACACTCTTATGTGTGATTGTAACAAGGAGCTGAGCTATGGATTGGTGGGATGACTTGGAATGTCTTTCTGTGAGTGAATTTGCAAGAGCTCAGGGCATCGGTTCTGGAAAAGAGAGGACTCGGGAGGTACAGAATGGATCTTTTCAAATTTGGCATAGTGGTCCTGAGGAGGAGGGTCAGATCAGCACCATGACCTTCCACGCATGCCTCAAACCTGTCTCTGAGCCTCAGTTTTCTCACTTCTGTAATAAATGGATTTTATTTGTAACCTTCCTCCCCATCCCCGAGAAATTCTTTCTACAAAGGAAAGTTTATCTTGAAACAAAATATATAACTATGCAAAATAAATCCATTCAAATCTGATTTGATTATTCATTTCACACTAAATCACATCATTGCTCTGGTTGGTTAGGTGAGTGCAGAGTGGAGCCCCATCTGTTCAGCTCTTCCCTTCAGCCCTCTAAGGTAGCATCTGAGAGCACCTTAGAGAGCCTCTGGGACCTGAGGGCATGCAGTGTGACAAAACCTGATCTAGGTTTCTAAGATCCCTGCTAATTCTAAACCCTTCAATTTTCTATAGCCTGTATTTCCTGGATGTGAAACCTCATGGAAAGCCTTTGAGATTAGCTTGAGAATAAGATGGGCCATCAAAGGCAGGGATGGTGGAGAGATGGGCCCTGGGGGTAATAACAACAAGAGCCATGGAGAAGTGTACATTTGAAGTGAGTCAGGACCTCATGATAATTGTCTGAGTAAGAAATGCAGATGGCAGCTTGGCCTTTGTGTCTTTAGGATCTTTGGAAGGCTTCTTCTTGTAGACATCATGGTTTTCTCTTTATCATCAAGTTTGCTTCTTCATTCCATCTCCATTTCGTAGTGATGTAGTTTGAAGGTTATCCCAGTGCTGGAGGTGGGCCCTGGTTGTATTAAGCGGTGGTGATCCCTCCTTCTTGATGGTGATTGGTCCAGGAACCTGGGCTTCAGCCAATCCATGTGCATAAGGTCCCTTATAATGGGGATCGTTGAGGAATGGACTCATTGCCCACATTGGACAATGAGAACTGCAAGTGTGTATTTGCTGAAGGGCCCTTCAGGAAAGTTTATGAGAGAGAATTTAATGGAGAAAGTTTATTTCTTCATCCAGATATCTGGATGTGGTCATATGTGGGTGAGAAACTTAGAGTTACTGAAGTCACTTCACTGTCAGCCTGAATATAAAATTGGCTCATGGGGCACCTGGGTGGCTCAGTCAGTTAAGCTGTTGACTTGGCTCAGGTCATGATGTCATTGTTTGTGAGTTTGAGCTCCACATGAGGCTCTGTGCTGATAGCTCAGAGCCTGGATCCTGCTTTGGATTCTATGTCTCCCTCTCTCTTTCTCTGCCCCTCCCTTGCTCACACTCTGTCTCTTTCTCTGTCAAAAATAAGTAAACATTAAAAACAATTTCCAATTGGCTCATAGAGGAAGACTCAGCCAGGAGAACTTGAGGGCCATGGAGCTGAAGTCACACAACTGAGTCAAAATCTGAAACTTGCTGACCTTTTGGACTTTTAGGTATATGAGCCAATGCCTTCCTTTCTTTTCTTAGTGTTTTAGCTAGTCCCATCTGGGTTATCTACTTCTTAAAACTTAATGAATCCCAACTGATATATCATCCAAACCAGAGTGTTTCCTTGCAGGGATGGGTGAGCATGTTGAAGAGTATATCAGACACATCTTGTGTCCTACATCAGATTCTCTTGGCTTCCCCATCTCTTGAACCTCTGATTACCTGCTCCAGTCCAACTGCTACAGCTGTCTGACTCTGTGTTGACCCATGGAATTAAACTAATTGAGGTCAACCAACAAAGGCCTGAAAGCATTTGTGTCTCCTAGCACTTCTGGACTCACTTTGCAGGTGTGAAACCTGGCGTCCTGAGCAGCTGCTGCAAGGGCTGAGTAATACAATTGAGGAGCTCAATCCCTGAAAGGCAAACTCAGAGTAGTGGAACTCCGGAGATGTGAAGGATCTGGCAAATATATTTCCTCTCCCTTCTTCCCTCCAGTAGACTGAACCAAGGAGCGTCCCTTCATCTGAATAGCCTAGAGACATCTCATACAGCTGCCTCTTAGAGGTACCTTGCTGGAATGCATCACCTTGCATTATTACCCATTCTCTGCTTCACCTCCCTTTTTGCTCACTTTTACAGCCATAGTATTACACCTCCTAAATAAAGCATTCACACTAATCCTTGCCTCAGGCTCTATTTCTAGGAAAAGCAGCTAGATAGAATGGGAAAACCCAAAGAAGAAATAATTGGTGGAGAGTTTAGGCTATTGCCGTGTATGGTTTTAATATTTAGAAAATCTGATCTTTTATGAAGATCAACAATCCAAGTGGAAGGCACATCATATCGTATAGTGGTTAAGAGCTCAGACATATACTATGTATTGAAGCTCTAACTCTGCCCGCTGATAATTAAGTGATCTTGTTCAAATTATTTAACTCATCTGGGCTTCACTTTTTTCTTTTGTAAATAACAAGGATCTTATCTACCAAATAGGGCTATTGTGAAGGTTAAAGAATATAATGCATACAAAAATACTTATCACAGAGTTTTCAAACCTCAACACTATAGACATTTTGGGCCATGTTTACCAACTGTAGCATATTTACCAACATCCCTGGCCCCTGACCATGACATGCAAATAACTCCCACCCAATTGTGACAATCAAAAATGTGGACATTGGAAATAAAGGAAACAGTGAGCTCTCCAGAAACCATCAAAGAATGACCTAGCCAAAACAAAATTGTGAAATTCCTTAAGCACTGTCATTTTAAGCCACTGAATCTTGGATGATTTGTTATGCAGCAATAGCAAACTGAAACAAATTGGTAACTAGATGTGTGATGCTACCATAAGAAAAACCTCAACTGTGTGGTATTGGCTTTGGACCTAGGTGGTGGATAGAGGCTGGAAAGAGAAGAGAGGGTAGAGGAGAAGAAAGAAGATGATTATTGAAGACAACGCAAGAAAAGACCATCCTTGGATATGCTGGCAGAACTGTAGGAACTTGGAAGAAAATAGAAATGTGCCTCATAAACTTGTTGGATGTAGCTAAGGAGATATTAAGTCAGAAGCATAAAATCACCAAATAATGTCTTCAACTGCCTATACTGAAGTATGGCAAGGGAGATAAGCTATTGAGATAACTGTAGCATTTGCAAGCAGAAGTTGGAGAAAATATAAAAGAACAAGGACTTGTAGATTGGAAAGTAAAACTACTTTTTATTTTCTATCTCTGCAGTTGGCAAAAGATTAGCAAAGTGAAAAATGGCTTCCAGGAAAAGAACAAGTGTATGGCTGTAATACCTCTTGTTAAGATCTCATAAGATAAGGTGCCCAGAAAGCACCTTTAGCTAGAAAAGGGGGTTTCTTTTTTTAAAAAAATGTTTATTTTATTATTTTTGAAAGAGAGAGAGAGAAAAAGAGACAGCATGAGTGGGGGAGGGGCAGAGAGCCAGAGGGAGATGCAGAACCTGAAGCAGGCTTCAGGCTCTGAGCCGTCAGCACAGAGCCCAACGCGGGGCTTGAACTCCAGAATGGCAAGATCATGACCTGAGCTGAAGTCAGACGCTTAACCGACTGAGCCACCCAGGTGCCCCTAGAAAAGGGGGCTTCTAATTGTCTCAGTGGCACTGTCCCAAAGAAGTGGACTTTTCTAAAATATAAAGAGGTTGCAAAAAAGAATGCTGGATTTGGCTTTGCGGGGCATGGACTGAATTCTGAGGAGATAATAGGAAACCCACAAAGATTTTAAGAAAATTATCATGTCCATAGCATTGGTAACTTGAATTTTGCTAACTTGAACCGAAAGAGATAGAGTTGGTTCAGATTAAAAGAGGCTTGTGGAAAGCAGCACAGGCTCCTGAGAAAGCTACTCAGGTACAAGTACAAACCATTTCTTCTCTAAAAAGCAGAGCCTTTTAGAAAGTTAGAACAAGAGCTCAGAAGGTAGAGTGAAAAGCTGAGGGGAGCAGTGAGACAACTCTCAGATGGAAGAACGTGTTCCTAATCCAGGAATACTTCCCACCCCCAGGGTGGGGAGCAGCTGACAACATGTGACATCTGGATTTCAGAGTTGCTATCTGTGTTTGTATCCCTGTCCCATTCTGAATGGAATTGTCAGTCATTCCCCCCATCTCAGTGTTGTATGTTGAGTGTGTCTGGGGAAGATATATTGTCTTTTTAGTTCTCCTGTCTCTGGAGTTGCTGATGTTCAACAGTTGCTGTACCTGAAAAGCAACTTATGGAGACTTAGTCACATCCAGACTGAAGCAGATTGAAATTCTGAACTTGAAGCTTAATACCATAATTGGTGTGCTGCCAGTTTCTAAAATGGCCCCCCTCCCATACTGAGTAATGGACCAAATATTACAGAAATAACTCCATATACCTTCCAAGGCAAGGTTACAAAGGGCACTTCAGTTTTTTCCTTACTCTCTCTTACATCACTTACTCTGGGGAAAGCCAACATCTATCCTGTGAGAACACTTAATCAACCTTATGAGGAGGCCTCTTGTGCACAGGCATGTGAGTGAGCCATCTTGAAAGTGGATCCTCTGGTTCCATTCAAGCCTTCGAATCACTGCAGCTCTGGTTGACATTTTCACTAAAACCACATGAGAGACCCTGAGACAAAAGTGTCCAACCCACCTCCTGAATTTTTGACTGACAGAATTGTGCAAGATAATGAATGCTTATTTTTGTTTTAGGCAGCTAAGTTTGGGGATAACTTGTGAAGCAATAGATAACTAAAATAATTAGGATGAGACTCTTGAAGGTCTTAGTTTGGAAGTGACAGCATTTTACATGTAGGGGGAATAGGAATGATTTATGGCAAGAGGGAAGACCCTAATAGATTGTTGAATGGCCACAAATTCCTCCCATCCCAGTGTACATGCTTCTTTTGCAATGTGGCTTTGCTATTCCTCCCATCACATATATATATATATATATATACATATATATATATATATATATATTCATGCATATATATGCATATATAGAGTATATATGTATATACTGTATGTATGTATATATGCATATATAGAGAGAGATGTATTATATACATAAAATATATATATGTAGATATATAATGCTCTTGAATCTGGGTATTCTAGTGACTTGCTTTTATCTGTAGAATATGGCAGAAGTGAAGTTATGTGACTTCTGATGCTAAGCTTTATAAGACCTTTTAGAGTGCTTCCTTGAAGTGTCATCTAGGGAAAGTCAGTCTAGTCTTCTAGAGGATGAGAGGCCATGTGATGAAGAACTCATACCCAGCCTGTAGCCAACACCAGCCTTGTAAGTGAGGCCATCTTGGACCTTCCAGCCCAGCCAGATCCCTAGCTCAAAGCAGCTGTGTGAGCCAGCCTATGCAAATACATCTGAGGAACCCTCAAGCCCACCTACAAAATTAGTTGTTTGGGGACTATAAGTTAAGTAGCAAAAGATAACTGAAACAAACTTTATTAAATGGGATTTGTCATAGAGTATAGTTGAACTCATCATTTCACAACAATATCAAAAACTTAATTTCAAGAAATAATTGTCAGTGACTTCCTGGAATAACTTCCTGTGTTGAGGAAGATTCTAAAGTCATGTAGATGCTCATTTGAAAGATGATTGTTATTAATTAGGAGTGTCTTCCATAGGCAAGGATAAGGCAGAATAATGGCATCTATGCTCTGTGTAGGCACAACTTAAAAATGACAATAACTGACCTTATCTCTTTGGAAGCTGCTGCATGCTTTGCGTTGATCTGGACACAAAGAAAAAAATTTCCAAATCTCTATAAGTTATACATTTTACAGGACAATTTACTTAGAGTTGAATTGATAAAAGCCTGAACTAAGCTAACGAATGTTGGTATTTTGCTTTTCTTCTCTAACATACACAACTTTATACTTGGATTAAAGTCAATCATCACAGAAGCATGTATAATATTTGATTTGATTCTCACAACAATCCTAGGATATAAGAAGGGAGAGTATTTTTTAATCTTTATTTTATAGATGAGGGCCATTCATATACTGTTCTTCAACTAAGGATGTACATTTAATGTAAAGGGATTTACTCCCATGCACTCAGTCTTTGAATCTGGTTTCCACTCTAACATACGAGGTGTCTAGATGATTGCTAAGGTCCTTTCAGATCTAACCTTCAGTGACTTGAATGGACCCAGTGTACACCATGCTATAATTCATTTGGTGGGAAACTGAATGCCAAAATAGTGTTAGCTGTAGCAAGTGGTTGCTGAGTTGCTTGGTTGTCTGGGTACTTTGGTGGTGGGAGATCCCGTTTCAAGATCTGTCTGGGGAGGCAAACAAACCAAGCTCTAAACCCTGTTGACACATGTGTCCTGGGTGACTCAGATTCTGACAGAAAGATAATTGCTGGAGTCCAGTTACATTATGACTGGGGCAACGTTCCACTTGATGTGAAATTCCTTAGAGAGGAGCAATGTGGTTGGTTAAATTATGGACATCATCTTTATGATGCAAATCAGGAGGGCTGTAGGCTCAAGGCAGTCACTTTGGGGAATGGGTGGTTTCAAAAGACCCTGAGTCAGGTCTAGGGGGATGGAAGATGCAGACCAGGGCCAATTATATCATGTGTTCCGTGAAGTGAAAAGCAAAAGGATATGTGGACCACCTTTACCTTCCTCCCTCTGCCACATCTCCAAATATGTACTTGTAGATATAACTTACTTTCCACGTTACAGGACTCTTGCCATTCTCCGAACATAGATTTTCCCATAAAGTATTTTATAGCCTAGATAGAAATGCAGATAGGAAATCTAATAATGACTCTGCCATTTAATAGTCATGCCCAACATAAATCACTTAATTTCTGAGCCTCAATTACCTCATCAATTTGATGGTGATGACATTGTTTATTTTACCAGGTTTTGGTGAACAATAACATATTTAACAAATACATTTAACAAATTTATAGTATATAGTAACACACTCTAAATATCCACTGCTTAAAATGAAATTACTTGCAAAATCTAACATCTGTGATAGACAGTACTAGGACTATACTCCAGTGGATGAACTATACATTTTGAGTCCCAATTATGTGTGAAATGCTTTGCTAAGTTGTTTTTCACACACATTTATCACATGCAACCCTCATAAAACCTCCAGGACACATATATTTTTCAAATCAAAGTTCAGAGAAGGTAAATAACATGAGTAAACCCACGATGGTGTGTCATTTTGAAGAATACCTTAATGACCACAAGAAAAATAACATTTTATGCAAGACACAGCATGCACACAATTGGTAAGTTCTACCTCATTACAATTAGATACTTCTGTTTATCAAAAGATTCCATAAACAGAGCTAAAATTAAAGCCAAAGACTGGGAGAAAATGTTTGGAATGCATACACATGATAAAGGATTAGGATCCAGAATATATATATTTTTAAACTCCTATAAATCCATAAGAAAAAGATGAACAACTTAAGGGGCCAGTGGGCAAAAGTTTAAATAGAAATTTTACAGAAAACACACATGTTCCATAAAGTTATGAAAAGAAGCTCAAGTTCACTGGCCATTAAAGAACACACACTAAAACCAAAAGGAATATGCTTCCACACTCGCCAGATTCACACCAGTAAGAGGTTTGACCATGTAGGTGTTTCCCAGGATGTGGGGAAAAGAAACCATCATTCTGTGGGAGAGACTGTGAGCTAATGTGAAGGAGTGCGGCATTGCCGAGAACAGGAGTATGTCTGTGCGCTATGACTCAGCAATTCTGATCCTAGACGTATTTCATTGTCAAATTCCTGCCTAGTTGCATGTGGAAACATGGCTAACTGTGCATAACAACGTTATTCAGAGTAGTCTCCCTACCAACAATCCAACAATCCAAATGACCACCTATGAGAGACAGATGAAAACAATCATCGTATTTTCTCGTTTTACAATATATTCTGTGACGCTGAAAATGAATAATCTATAGCTCCATCACCAACATGGATAAATCTAAACAAATATATAACATTGAGCTGAAAAAGCCAGTCACACAGGAGGACATTCTATATGACTCATTTACATAAAGGGCAAAGCAGGCAAATAAACAGAATATTGTGCAGAGATGAAGCAACAACAAAGGGAAAGTGATTAACATAATGTGCACTGCGAGGATTCCTTCAGGGGGAGAGGGACACAATATCACAGAGGGTCAAATAGGTTTTCAAAGACCGTGTATTCTTTGGAATGGGTGATATGCTTCAAAAGAAAAAAAAGGTTAAACGAAACCAATACTGTGTCCTTCTATCCCCCAAGAATCCTGTTACTGAGCGACTAAAGTAAGAAACAGCATGAAGGGTATAATACGATATGATTTATAAAAATTGAAGACATAGATGCTTCTCAGCCAACACTGCATATTTTACAAGTATACACAACTATTTAAGGATGTAATTCAAACTCATTCACGTGGGTACCTGTGGAAGAAGGGGAATAGGAGTTAGACTGGGGATAAGGATGGAATGAGGCAAGAAAAAAGTATCGGGTGTAAATTAATTTGGTAAAGTTATGTGGGGTTATTCATTCACTCCCAGCCTTACTCCCAAAAGGATTGGAGGAGGCAGAAAGACTGTTGGACTTCTCAGATCCATATTCCACTTTTTGAGCCACTTGATTTTCGAGATTCCAAGGAGGTCAGCAGGAACTTTTTCTCTTCTCAAGGAATCGAAATGATTTTGACCAGGAGCGGTTCATTTTCCGCAGCCTAAAGCTGAGTCTTAGGAAATGGCAGATCTTGGAATTAGCGGGAGAACCTGAGGACAGTATGTGTGTCGGGCATGACTCCAGCATTACCACGCTTCATTCCAGTCCTGCAAGATTCTCTTGTTTGTCCTCACCCCGTCAGGACAAGATGGGAAGGAGAAAGCAGGTGCCCCTTTCCCAGGCTAACGTTATACAATTGATCGTGCAGAATGGACTTTCTTACCAAGCCAGATAGGATAGCAGCCTCTGGGCTCCCAGAGCTGATGGTGCATTCCAGACCCTGCCCTTATCCCAAGGGCTCCTTAGGAGACCTCCTTAGACACATCACACAAAGCATAAGTCCAGATGGTCCAGACTTCAGGACCCCCACCCAGCCCAAATTGTTGCTATGCAGACAAATGGAAGGAAGGAAGGACTGAAGGAGTGAGGATTCCAGAAGAGAGGCAAAATCAGTTGTGTTGAAAGTGCAAGCAAAAGAGTTTAGCATCATGAGGGAAAGGAGAAATCTCATTCTTGTCATTTCCAAAACAGAAAGAACAGATGTAGGGCCTGGCATATATACAGGAAGATAACTTTATAGATGGGGAGGGGAGGGAACTTATGCATAAAGCCTTCAGTATTTTTTTTTTTTTCCAGAAGAAAACAAAATCAGAGTTAGGTACCAAGCTTTGTGTTAAGTACGAAAGGAGATAAAGAGCCTAAGCTGCAGACTCTGACTGCCAAAAATTTGCAATCTACTTTCAAGTATTCATCTGACACATACATATAGGGCAGCTTACACGTGGCCAATGGTTACTTAATAGGTATTCAAAAGAAGGGAAGAGAAAGTCAGTTTTGCCGGTCATAATAGCCATATTGTCAGATACTGCATTGGTGCTCTGCGCTTGGCTGGCCTCCCACTGCAGACACAGTTGTGGTCAACAGCTCAGACTCACCTCCCCCGAGCAAAGTTCCTGTCTTCCAGCTCCTTACCTCAGGGCCTTCTAGTTTTAGGGAGCTTGTTCAGCCAGCTGGCAGGCATAGCCTGGGAGCGGTGCCACACTCGCATCCCCTACCTGGATGGACCTGAATTACAGCACCAGTAGCTATAATTCTTTGCCTGTGGGCTCTCACTCACAGCCAGACCCCACTCTGTCTCTATGCTGGGAATGCTGGAAGGGCTTTAAATTCTTACCTGCATCCTAAGGGGTAGGCTTCAAACCTCGAGAAATGGCTGATGGAGGAGAAAGACCCTCCAATGCCCTCTCCTGTCTGCAGGGATCATTCTGAGGCATGCTTTTACACTGGCACCTAGAAATACCCAGCAGTGGTAACTTCCTCGCTAACGCACCTTTATTGGCCTCCTTCCCTCCCAGGTCGGTTTCCTGCTCTCCTCCAGGTGCTTCCTTGTGTTACTTCTTACAGAACTTAGACTTGAACCCTTGTCTCAGCATCTGGTTTTATGAGAACTTAGATACGCAGACAGTGCTCTCAGTAACCCTCATCTGGGGCTGGGGACTGGGGTAGGAAGGTAGGGGAGAAGTGCCCCAGTCTTTCATCCATCTGGTGGATAATTCTGGGAGGCCTGTTGTACAGCTCTCAAGAGGGGGCACTGGCCACCTTGACAGCGCACCTTATGCTGGTTTTTCCCTCTCCATTTCATTCACCACCCTCCTCAGTCTTGCTTTCTGGGATCAATCTCAAATAAAATACCAGCATCCGAGTCTCTGACTCGGGCTCTTATTTTCTGAGGAAACCAACCTAAGGCAGAAAGCTTTATTGGGAGAGAAGGTGTGAAACGAGCTGGAACGTTCACTATGGGTTAAGGGAATGTGCGGAGAGGACGCCAGCCCAGGAAAAGGAAATGACCAAAGGCAGAGAGGTGGAACTGGCTAGAACATTTTCTGCTGGCTCTCATGGAAGGTTCTTGGTGGTAGGAGAACACCATAAAGGGAGCCTTGTTCCCTTTCTTGGCCTCTTGAGAATGAGCTGCCTCATTCCAATAAGCTGACACTGAGAATGCCCATGTTTATACCCTATGACTGAAAGTCTTCCAGACCTCCCCATTGTCTGTCCTCAAAGCTGTCTGGTCCCTTTTTTTGTAGCTTCATACTCTTTGCTCTCTTCACCAGGCCTACCCCCTCAGCTACCCAGTGCAGACTCACTCTCCCCCCTGTGAAGAACAAGACTCTTGGGATCTTCACTAATTAGGAAGGGCACCCATTATTGGTCTATAGGCTGTGTCCCTGCTGCTGGCTTATCCCTCTGAGGAATGGGGCTAAATAGGAAGGTCTGCTGAGATTCACAGAACTCATAGGTTGGCTAGGGGAAATGGGAGCTAGCCAGAAGAGCCTCCTGGGATGCTGGACAGGTAGCCACGGGAGGTCAGTAGGAGTCTGTGCAGGATGTTGGAATTAGTGTGGTCATTGTTTAACATAGACCAGAATCTTGAGTAAGCCACGTTCTCTAATAAGGAAGTGTCTCTGCACAGTGTTCCCTTCTTCGCACCTGCCCACCCCTCTCCACTGTTGGCATGCAGAGGAAGGTAAGTAATATTCCTAAAGCTGATTGCACTTGGCTTCTTGCTTCAAAGCCTGTCTCGGGCATTACCGGCTCCACCATCCTGCTTTTCCTCATCACCTGGTCCTGCTCAGTGAAGCAGGAGCTCCAAGAGGGTTTGCTCTGCCTTGTCTCGCTTGGGAAATCACTGGGGGTTTTCCCTGAACATTTGTTCATTGTTAGGGGCTTCCTCCCGCCAGCCTTCCTAGATGGCTGGATCATGTCCAGGTACTAGGAGATAGTCCAGGATGACTTGAGGGGAAAGAGAAACGGCTGCAACCCATACAAGGCAGGAGGTAGGGGAGGGCCTGGGTTATAGCACCCGTGACGCACTGTCAGAAAAGGGGAAAGGCCATAGGACCCCAAAGTCGAGGAGGAGATGAGCTTGACGCCCTCTGTGTCCTTCCTCCTCCCCTCTCTGGGCTTCAACTTTCCATCTACAAAATGCAGTGGATCTCAAAGGGCTCTTACATGAACGTACAGTTGTGTTTTCTTGGGGGGGGCCCATTCCACAATGCTTCCCCCATTCACAATGATTTTGAAAATTCTATCCTCATGAAATGCATTCTTCATTCAGGTTGTAAATATACCCGACCTGGAGGAAGGCAACAGCTTTTTGATTGGTCTCCCTGCCTTCTGTGTGCCTCCAATTTTTCTCTTGCCTTCTCCTGGGATGACATTTCTAAATTAGAATTCTGACTGTGGCTTCTTCCCAGAAATCAGAAGGAAAAAGTCTGAGTAGATGACACATACAAGGCTTCAAAACCTGAGCTTGTTGTCATCTTTCATCCCCAACTCCCACGCCTTTCTTCTATGGCTGTACATTTCAGCTAATCTAAACACCTCCCTTTCCCCTGAATGTAAGATTTTACATCCTGCCTCTCTGACCCTCATATGAAAGAGAAGTACCAAAATAATGCCATTTTAGGGCCAGGAAAACCTGGGTCCAGACCTAGCTTTGCCATTTACTGCCTTTGTGAATTTGGACCTGCTGGATTCCTTCTCTGAACTCATTCCATTGTTTCTAAAATGTGATCTAAGTGAGACTTCGTGATGAAGAATAGGTCCCCAGCCTAGTTTGGGGTTCGTAACAGGTAGTCAATACATCACTAAAATTATCGTAATTATTATCCTCTTTTTGGTAAATTTCTACTTATTCTTTAAAACCCAACCCCAGTATTATCTCCATGTGAGGCTTCTCCAGGTCCCAGAGAGCAAGGCTTGCATTTTCTTAGAGCTTTGTCCCAAGTTCTCATAGGGCTCACTACCTTGTGAGCATACCACCTTATTGTCTATTTACATGTTTGTTGTAAACATGTAAACATGTTGGTGGGCTCCTTGCAGAAGAGAAGGCCTGTTCTGGGATAGGTGCTCAGGGAATGTTAAATGAATGAACAAATGACTGTTTTTGTTCTTGGGTAGAAAGAACTTTCATTAAAAACCCAGAGGAAGGAAAAGGTCAGAATGTGTAGGCTTGTTTAGTCTGCTCTGCGCGATTAACTAGGCACACCCACCCTCTCTTGATCCCCTCGCTAGTCTGCTCTTTGCCAAATGTTGGAAGGTCATGTGGCATCCTGTCTCCTTATCTAGGCTGTTGTGATGTGGTTAGGGAAGCCTCCACACCCTCTATCCAAATAGACTGGCTAGCTCTAGCCAAGGGGAGTGCTTGAAAAATAAATTCAGTGTTTGTCCCTGGGAGATCTGCGGGGACAACAATATAACAATCAAATACAACAAATAAATACAACAACAACATACAACACTGTAAGTACGGACAATCGAAGCTTGTCAAAAGTGCCTGGTAAATCTTGTCCCCATATAACACCCTACCAGCAGAGCAGGGCACAAAGGGATGTAAAGTCTTTGGAAATGAGGTCTTCCTTCAAGCTATAGCTGATGTGTGTACACGGAAAGGAAAGTGGCCTGGAGTAGTAAAAAGAGCAAGGATTTTAACGCTGCAGAGATCAAAGTTTGAACACTGATTCAGTTGGGTGAAACTTAACCTTTCTGAGCTTATTTATGTATTTCTTCATTGAGAAAGTTTTACAGGTTGATGGAATGGTGGAATGAATGAGATAAGAAAAGTCCTTTGTCATCTTCTAAATATTCAATGCTTTACGTTTTCTAAGACTTTATAAATGACAATGCTCATTCAAAAACACTCTGAGAGGGTAGTGGAGTGATTATTATTAACGCTGGATATTTCCCCTTGCCCATCTGGAGTCTACTCCTGTCTTTACTGGCCTGCTCTGTGCCCTAGGAAACTGATCTCTAAAGACCCAAGGGGCTCCCATGCCTTCTGGCTTCCCATAAATGATAGAGCCCCTATCCTGGCTCAAACCTGAACTAGTCATTGGACTGTAGACTCATAGGCTCATGGCTTTACTTCCATAGGCCTCTAATTTATTCTAAAAATAGATATATAAAAGATGATAGATAGATAGATAGATAGATAGATAGATAGATAGATAGATAGAAAATGGAAATACCACTTACTCTGTTCATCTTGGAGGGCTGTAGTTAAAACGAGATCATTGCTAATTATTAGGAAATGCTTGCTTAAATCTATATTTTCTTATTTCTTACTTTCTGATGCCAAAAGGTACTATTCTTAAGAATGATTCAATCATTCAGAGATTCATTCAGCCAATCTTTCATGCACTCTTTCATTTACCCAACATTAATTATGCATCTACTATGTCAGAGGCTGATAAACTTTTTCTCTAAAGGGCCAGATGGGAAATATTTTAGGATCATGGGCCATACAGCCTTGGTAGGAACTACTCAACTCTGACATTATAGTATGAAAGCAGCCATCAATAATAGGTAAATTACCAGAAGTAGCCTTGTTTCAATAAAACTTTATTTACCAAAAACAACTAGCAAGCCAAATATGGGCCACAGGCTATAGTTTGCCAACCCATGTACTATAGTCCAAAGATGGTGTTAGGTCCTGGAGACAAAGAAGATCTCAAGATGCTCACTCAGAGTATTGTGGGAAGGAAATTAACAATGAGATAAAGTTGGATTGGCACCCTGTTAGAAGTCTTCACGGGGCTTAGTGGGCATCTGAAAGGAAGAATAGGTACTTCTTCGTGTGTGAAGAGAGAGGAGGGGAGGAAAGGAGGAGAGGGGTTAAGAATTAATATAGAGGCTGTGAGAAACTAGAGTATGAGGTGGGTTTCTGGGGACATGGCATGCTCAGGGTTTGGATTCATTCTCTAGGCCATGGAGAAGCATATTAGTGGATGGATGTAAAGCATATGCGCTTTGATGTAATTGCTGATTTGGCCATTTAGTCGTTTCATGGTATTTTTTTCCTCTGAAAGTATTTCTTTCATAGGGTTGCTGTGAAGCTACAATGGGACAATGAATGTGAAGACTTTAGCACAACACCTGACAGGTAGCAAGTGTTTAATAAATAGTAGGAATACATTGATAGGTTTTTGTTTTAGAAAGATTACTTTGATATGGTGGATGTATTAGAAGAATATAAAATTGGAGGCAGGAAAACTAATCAGGAAATGAGGACGACAATCCATGGGATAGAGTGAAAGCCGGAACTCAGGCAGAGGAGGCAGATGAGATGGAGAGAGGCATAAACAGCTCTTCAGGGCTGATTTGATGTTACAGTGAGCAAAAGAGAGGTCAAAATTATAACCAGAATTTTATATATCTAGTCATGTCATTTACAGGTTAAGGAGCACAGGAGGAAAGCCAGATTTGGGGGCAGGAGAAGGTATTAAATTTTGGGGGGGGGCATATCAATTAAGCGGAAATGTCCAGTAGTTACTTGGGCTTTACACTTCAGGTTGGAGTTTCATAATTGGAAATCATCCTCAATAAAAGAATCATCAGCATGAATCCCTGGAGCAGATGAAATTATTCAGAATATATTAATAGCTAAAAAAAGAGGAAAAGTCAAATTAGCTTTGGGAAATGTGGCATTTCAGGAGAGACAGATATGAAGAATCCATTGTATAGGTATCTCTGAAGTAAATATACATATATCCAAGAAGGAAATACGTATGTGTGCATATATATCAGCCAGAAGGAATTATAGGAGTGAGTCAGGGACTCTGTAAGGAGTCACATTTCAGAAGCCAATGAAAGGGAGAGTTAGAAGAAGCCAGGGTATTCTCCAGATGCTGCAATGTGGTCATCCAAGTTGACTCAGAATCACGGGCAATCCGGCAATTTGAAATTAGGCCGTGATTGGTAACTTCAACCAAGATAGATTCAGTAGAGCAGTGAAGGATTGTCATTGATTGAAGACTGAATGGGGATTGGGGAGCTGAGGGCAGTGATTGTGGATTACTCTTCGGGAGAATTTGATTATGAGGAGTAAGGGAAATGGGTCTAGGTGCTAGAAGAAGACATAGGGGCCGCTTTCCTTTAACCTTTTTGAGATTAAATATCCAGGAGAGAGAACATTTCTAGAAGAGTTACATGGAGATAAACTGGGGAAAGAGATGGAGGAATTTACCTAGAATAGGAGAAGGATGTCCGTCAGTTTGGCACAGGATCCCAGGAGGTTATGGCTGGATTTAGATGTAGATGTTTACATTTGTGGTTTTGGAAAGGGAATTGTCAAGTGCTTATCTGATAGCCTCAGTTTTCTCTCTGAAAAGTCAACCAGTTTATCTGCTCCGAGAAGGAGAGCAGCAGTTAGGAAGGTGGCTTGACCAGAGTGGAATGTTTGCTCTGGCAATAAGGCCCAATGAGCTTGGAGACCATAAATTTGGGATGGCAGCAATCCATCCACTTGTGTCATTTCTTCCAACAGTCCTCCAACTGCAATGAGAGAAGGAGAATAGGAAAAGGAAGGTGCTCACAGAGATTCGAGGCCGAAGATCTGAGTCCAGTGTGGTGGAAGAATGAGAGATTGACAGCTAGAAGGCATTTCCTACAAAATGATTATAGTGATGGACCATGTAGTTCCAGGGAACAGGGAAGGAAGTGAAAGTGGAAGGAGGCTGGTAGTGAAAATAAAAGACCAAAGAACTGGAGGGTTGTGCTGAGGTCAAACAATATGTGTGGTAGGCTTAAGAAAGGGAAAACTGGCCTGATAGGTAGTGACAGTCAGATTTGTATATTAAAGATGTCAAGGGTGGAACACTTCCTTTTAATGATAAGCTCCAGGATGTAGCCATAAAACATGCTAGTAAATTGGGGCTATAGAAGTTGGTCAGAAGTGATAATAGTAACATATAGTCACATCTATGATATTTAACAGATTGCAAATATCAAAACTATTATCTCACTTGACCTCATTCTACGAGATGGATAGGGCAGGAATGATCTCGATTATTATCTTAATTTTACACATGAAATAATTGAGTCTTGAAGATATTAAGTATCTCACCAGGCAGGTTAAGTGATGGAAATTCCATCTGGGATGAAATCACTAGCATCTGGACCAAAGGTGAAAAAAAAATCCAGTTATTTTCATCAATTCAGACCCTTCAGTGCTATATGTATATACACTGAATGAATATTCTAGATGGGATAGGTTTCACAAAGAATAAACCGGCCACAACCAAGGGAGAAGTTGGTGAACTCAGAGTCATGGAGGGGTTTTGTTTTGTTTTTCCTAAAAAAATATTCTTTACCTATTCTGTCACATCCAGTAATTTCACAAGGATTGAGTGATCATGTTCCTGGATTCTACTCATCCACCACAGCACTGCTCCCGGAAGTCCTGCTTCTCATTCCTGCTGGAGACTGCAGTTTCCCTGGAGCCCCCTTTGGGCTCTCTGCCTGGGTGAAGATAGATGGAGATCCGATCCAGCAGCTGTGGGTGGAGGAGGGTCCAGGAAACAGGCGCCCAGCATGGTAATTCATCCAAATTGCAAAACAGAGGTGGAGTCTGGGGGAGCTGGATGTCACCCAAGCAGGGTAAGGGGGAGAGATGCCCTTCCACTTCCAGCTCAGATTTCTCCTTTGCCTCCTTTGCTTCATGCTGGGCTATTCCAGTCCCAAACTGGGTGTCGGGTTCCTTCTCAGTCCCTGCCAGTGTGCTCGTTCCTCAACCAGATCCTGCATCTTGGCCAGCAAAAGTTATGAACTCCCACCCAGTCCCCACCCCACCTTTTCATGTCCTGCTCATCAGGAAATACTGCATCAACCAAACCACTGTGGAGTTTGGAAGGACCAAACTGAAGCCTACTTTATTTCTGCCACCGTTTTGCTCTGTGATCTTCTGAGTGTCATTTTCTTTCCCTCGACCTCATCTTCTCATCTGTGGAGTTAGTTGGTTGAACTACCCCTAATGGCAGATAGGTCTCTTTATAAACACTAACTCAGGACCACCAGGAATGGCTTCTTGGGTCTCTGTGTTGAGAAGGATTCTGAGGTAAGAGAGAGAACTAGCGTTCTCCTGTGCCCGTAAGTTAGTCGTTCTCAAACTGTGGTGTGCATTTTAGTTACCTAGAGAGGTGGTTAAAACACAAAGCGCTGACTTCCACACATAGAATTTCTGTATCAGTGGGCCTAAGATATGATCCAAGAATTTGCATTTCTAGCAAGTTCCCAGGTGAAGTCAATGCTGTTGCTCCAAGGGCCACACTTTAGAATGACTACTGTGGTTTTTAATTTCTTATGTCCTAGTTTGGTTTCCTTGAAGCAATGCAAGGTTCATCACTAACTGGTTGACACAAATGCACAGACATAAGCCCCCAAACTTCTTTGAGGGAGGTTAAGGGAGGTAAGAGAATTATTAAATACTACAAGTTGTACATCTGGTCTTTAAAAACAAAGGAGCAGTCAAGCTGTAAGCATGAAATTCTATGTTTTTCTAGTTCATATTTAACTAGTATGAGGAGACAGAAGGAATATGGGCTTTGGAATCAGATACCACCAGAGTTTAAATTGTGGTTTGACCTTGGACCAGTTACCAAACTTTTCAGCTTCACTTTATATAGTGAATTCACTACCTCTTCTATTTTGTTCACTCTTCCATTCCCGACACCTTATCGTTGGCAGTCAAAACTATTCTTTGAAGGAATATGCAATGGTTTGCAATAGATAAATCAACAGATCTCCTACAGAAATTATTTTCTCTTTTTGCCTCCTCAGTGTGTAGAAGTTAACCAGTTAATTTTAAGTGAGGTTTAAAAAAATTTATCTTTAAGTGTGGATGACTGGGCTCTCTATGCCTCTGTATTATTCAGCTTATCACAGACTCAGCTTTGATTTAAAAAAAAAATGCAGCTTTATTTCCTGCAGTGACTGGAATCTTGCTCATGACCCTCACCCTTGTGCTTGGCAATGAGGAGTGTCGGAGAGTGACTACTGGTGAAAGTCCTCTCTGTTTCACCTCCTCTGAGTGACTTGGCCTCTTTTTCATACATGTTTAGTCTTCCAGAACTCCCTCTGCCTTTCTCCTCTCTCTCCCTCTGCCTTACTCCTCTAGGTAAAAAGGCGACTGTAGCCTGGAAAGGACCCCTCGCTGGCGCCTGTGGCTCAGTGGTTGGTCTGAGCTTTGCCTCTGGAGTGGTGCTCACTGAGGTGGAACGTGTTCAGTCTGGCTCTTTGGAGCACCTCTCAGGCAACACTGCAGAGTCCACCACCCTGGCTGTTTACCTCTGATGCCTCAGGTCAAGTCATCTGTGGCCTTTTTGTCCTTCACCTGTGACCCTGGAGCTCTCTCAGGACTCCAGTGTCCCCTAACATAAAAAAGAGGAATTTCTGGACTCCTGTCCACAGTGAAACCAGTACTTATGCTTCTCTAAGGTACAGCATCACTCGAGAAAGTTAGTACAGTTTATTGGAAGGAACTTGGAAGTAAGTTCTAGAAGACTTGTGTTTGAGTCTTTTCATTACCTCCTCCTAGTAATTATTTAGCTCCCTGCACTTCCATTTCATCTCTACCAAGAGGATTATATGGTGGTATTAAAGAAAGTACTGATATGTTGATTAAAAATATTTGTAGGGGCTCCTGGGTGGCTCAGTTGGTTGGGCATCTGACTTTGGCTCAGATGAGCCACATGATCTCATGGTTTATGAGTTTGAGCCCTGCATCGGGCTCTGTGCTGACAGCTCAGAGCCTGGAGCCTGCTTTGGATTCTGTGTCTCCTTTTCTCTCTGCCCCTCCCCCCACTCAAAAAGAAGTAAACATTTAAAAAATGTTATTTGTAAAAATTGTTTCTCAGAGCAGAACTTTGTCCTATTCTTTGGCAGATATTTTTTTTGAGAAGTTACTATGTGTATTAACTCTGGGGAAATAAAGGGTACTTGGATGCTGGCTGTATTCTGGCCTTGTTTATAGCCTGGGAAGGAAGTGGGGCCCTGACCCACAAACTGATCACAGCAGAAAATCACAGGGAACTGCGGGGTGTGGAGCATGGACCTGAGAGCCCGTGTGGCCTGGCGTGCTGCTTCAGCTCTCAGAGGCTCTGTGGCCTCGTATATAATGAGAATAATACCAGCATTGGGAGCCTTGTGTGTGTGTGTGTGCATGCGGGTGTGCATAAAGATTAAATGAAATTGTAAGTAAAGGCATGTTGTTACTAATAAGGAGGGAATCATGTAGCCATTGTAATTAGAATGCTAATTACAATAAACATATTTATCATTCTCTTCATGGAACCACTGTCATCTTAGAGTTGGACAAAGGGAAATGATCTTCAACCAAAACTCACAATGAATTTACTCAGCTTTTAAACGATGAATACATAAAACCAAATTTTTGGCTCTAATTTTGAAAACCAAATCTCCCTAAATTTAAGGACTCAGCAGAGAGATCTGGAGTCGTGAGGCGGGCTCTCAAGGTTCCTAAAATAGAGAACCTAATATAACAAGCAGGGAATATAGAATTATCAGCTTGGCAATAGAACAGATGCCTCATTTCATGCAGAACTGTCTTCCCCCCAAATCTTGACCAGACTCTGAAAATGTCATATTTTATTTGCCGCGCCCTTCCATCCTGTTTTATGTGGGCCATGTAATAATATGGCAGCAGCATATTTGGTGCAGCAGGTATGGTATTTAACACACATGGGGACACACACAGGATATTATCACCATGGAACCAGGGATGAATGTATAAGACCTGCTGAGCACATCTGATCCTTCAGGACTGAGAGGTTTTCCAAAGTGGTGGAAGTTGCTACTTAGGACATCAGGAGATCCAGCCTCAAGGCCATCTGAGTGTGGTGATCTTAGGATCAGAGACAATCCTAGTGGGGGAAGGTGGTGGGGGAGGGCAAAGGGGTGTAGTTTAGAGCTGGACAAGTATAATCCTTCCTTATGCAGATGTGAGGCCAGGAACAGCCCTTGTGAGGAGTGCCTACCCTGGGCAGCCACTGTGCCTTGCTGTTCCATTTAACCCCGGAAACAGTTCTGTGGGATAGCTGTCTCTGCTTCTGTTTCCAGTGGGAACTGGAAAGAGAAAGGTTGCTCAGGGCCACACTCATGACTCTGCAGAGAGTCAAGGTTCAAAGGCAGCCAGAGAATGCTGTGGGTATGGTGAACCACTTCAGTATCACAGAAGCATTTAGCAGTTCCTGAGAGTGGCAGCCCTAGCCTATCTGACCCCTGAAACAGATCGTTTAAGACCCCCATTGCCCCAAAATGTCAAAATCATTTTCAGGAAGAGGTATGAAGCAAAACATACAATAATGATGATGAGAACAGACATACAGACAATGAAAAAATTTTTAATTAAATTAGGTATATATTATCTCGGTAGGGGAAAAGTATAAATGAATATCCTAGTGTAAACAAAAATATTATGCCTCTCAGTTTGTACCGTTTCAGTGTCTTAAATTTTAAATGCAAACAAAATCTCTAAGTGGTCACATGCAATGATGAAATTGAATTGACTCCAGTTTTGTGTTTTTGTCTTTACAATTACTCTGCTGTTATTGCTTGTTTTGACCCTAGAGTTTAAATGCACGGCTAGACCCAGTGAGATTGAATCTATACCACGAGGAAATTGCGCTTGCAACAAACCCATGTAGCTGAGTTTGGATGTGTTGGGAGTCAGCTGCTTTATGTACATTAGCTCAATTTAATCCTCAACCCAATGTCATAGACAAAATTATTATTATTACTCCTATATTATGGATGAGGAAGCCCAGAGTCAAATGACCATCTAAAGTCACAAGGCTAGTTCTTAGATGGGACTGAGCTACTGGGGTGGCCACCAGGGCCAACTCTGAACCACCCTGCCTCAGTCCTCCTGTTTCAGTTATATCTGCCAACAATACCAATGTTCCCATCACCCTATACTGAAGCCATGGGGGGAATACTTTGTTTTAATGATGAAAGCTCTCTGGGTAAATGTTAGGATTTGTTGTTTCTTAGTGTGGTTTGGTTTACTTTGGTTTACTTAGGGGCCATGAATGTGGAGGCTCAGGAAGATTGAAAACAGGGATTGGGACAGATAAAACCTTCCTCTTTCAGAAGAATCTGTCCCCTAATTAATTATGTAATTGATTAAGTAGCACTGATTCAAGATACACTATCCAAGGCACTGTGCTAAAACCCTTAGAAGAAAGAGGTATCAGAAAGTATAGGGTAGGATACTCATTTTATTTTTGTGTTTTCTTCATTTATTTTTTATTATTTTAATTTCATTATAGTTAGCATACAGTATTATGTTAATTTCAGGTGTACAAGGTAATGATTCAACAATTTGATACATTACTTAGTACTCATCGTGGTAAGAGTACTCTTGCTCCCCATCACCTGTTTCATCCAGCCCCCGCCCCCCACACCTGACCTCTTGTAGCCATCAGTTTGTTCTCAATAGTTAAGACTATGTTTACTCTTAAATACAGAGAACAAACTGAGGGTTGATGGGGGTGGGGGAGTGGGGAAAATGGGTAATGAGTGATGGGCATTAAAGAGGATACTTGTTGGGATGAGCACTGGGTGTTACATGTAAGTGATGAATCACTGGAATCTACTCCTTAAACCAAAACTACACTGTATGTTAACTAACTTGAGAATAATTTTTAAAAAAAGACTATGTTTTTTGGTTTGTCTCCTTTTCCTTTGTTCATTTGTTTTGTTTCTTAAATTCTACATATGAGTGAGATCATATGGTATTTGTTTTTCTCTAACTTATTTCATTTAGTATTATACTCTCTAGATCCTTCCATATTGTAAATGAGAGCATACCATTCTTTTTGTGGCTGAATAATATTCCATTTTATATACACACCACTTTTTTTTCCATTCATCTATCAATGGACTTGGGTTGCTTCCATCCTTTGGCTATTGTAAATAATGCTGTAATAAACATAGGGGTGTGTATCTTATGATTTAGTGTTCTCATGTTCTTTGGGTAAATACCCAGTAGTGGAATTACTAGATCATATAGTAATTCTATTTGCAACTTTTTGAGAAACTTCCATACTGTTTTCCATGGTGGCTGCACCAGTCCGTTTTCCCACCAACAGTTCGAGGGTTCCTCTTCTCCACATCCTCGCCAACAGTTGTTTCTTGTGTTTTTGATTTTAGCCATTCTGACAGGTGTGAGGTGATATCTCATTGTACCTTTGATTTGCATTTCCCTGATAATGGGTGATGTTGAGCATCTTTTCATGCGTCAGTTGGCCATCTGTATGTCTTCTTTGGAGAAATGTCTGTTCATGTCTTCTGGCCATTTTTTAATTGGATTATTTGGGGGGGTTTTGGTGTTGAGTTGTAGAAGTCCTTTATATATTTTGGATACTAACCCTTTAATGGATTATCATTTTAAAACACCCTCTGGTTCTCCATGTATAGGACTTTCCTTAATTTAAAGTAAGTGGGGTTGGGGCACCTGGATGGCTCAGTTGGTTAAGTGTCCAACTCTTGATATTGGCTCAGGTCATGATCTTGCAGTTGTGAGACTGAGCACCGCACAGGACTCCATGCTAAGGCTGGACCTTGCTTGGGATTCTCTCTCTCTCCCTCTTCCTGATCCCCTCCTCTCCCCTCTCTCTCTCAAAGTAAATAAATTAATTTAAAAAAAAAGTGAGTGACACAGAGCTAGGTGAAAATTCCCAATACTGAAACTTAGATTGGCAGTTAACTTTTGACCAGAAATTTGGAAACAAATCAATGCACAGCCCTAGGAATAGATCTCTTCTGTTTTTGAGACCACAGCTGTGATTGAGGAAGGAGTAGTGGGGAGATTGCTAGTGGTAGCATAGTACATCCTCGCTGAAGAATTAGAGATAATGAGGGCCAGTAGAAGGCCTCCTGGGGCCTGTAAGATCCTGAGTTCTCTGTCTGCTCTATCAAGATTAGAGTGTGGGAGTAGGAGAAGGCCCCGGTTCAACTTGCTTTATACTACGCCTGGCCTGAGAGCCATGAATTATCAATTTGCTCTTTAGATAATAGTGGTTAGAATACCTAGAGGTCATAGAAAGGTTTCAAGGTCAATAAACATCTCATTGTTGAGCAATACCAACAGAAATTCTGTTTGGGTTTTGAAGCACAGACATGTGTCTATATTTTGATGCTGCTACTTACCTTTCTAAGTCTTTTCTAAGTTTTTGTAATATGGAAAGAATAATAATAGCTTTTTGGTAATCCTCATTTGTAATATGGGAAGAATAATAAGAGCATTACCCTCCTTGGGGTTAGGAATATTAGATGTAAGGGTAAAAGTTAGAATGCATGTCTATGGTCTTTTACCTGGAAACCTTAGGGCTAGGTGTCTTAGAATTCAAACACTTTTGGAATTTTTAATATTATAAGATATGCTCAACTGGGTCTAGGAAACACTCCATAATGAGATACATTCTTTTTTTTTCTTTCCAAACCAAAATGTTTGAATTGTTGCTCTGTATGGGATATATAAAGGCCACACATTGCCTCACATAAATTTAGGATGGGTTTTACTGCCAAGAGTGTGCCACTTGCAAACAAAACAACCCCTTCAATTCTTCAATGCTTCATGAATTTCACAATTGCAGATGAGACATTGTGGATTTAAGATAACAACATCAAAGGTCGGGCACCTCCTGAGTACTCCTCCTGCGCTGGCCGGTAGCACCTGACATGGCTCACTGCCACTCCCCATGTGTTGGTTTCTGGTCTCCCCATTCCCCACCCCAGGGACTGGGTACAACCCAGTCCAGCCCCAGTCCTCTTGTGGGAATTGTTTATTCCTTTGAAGTGACAACTAGGCCAGGCCACGGGGTTCAGACACTGAAGCTGCTGGGGTTCCCACACCTTGGCTTAAGTGAGTTGTGCCCTCTGCATGAAGCCCAGTGCCCACTCTGCCAAGTAGATCTTTCACTAAGTCTCTCAAACCTTATTTGAACAGTTAGCACCCAAAGTGTAAGTTGTCCCCTCTGCCCTGTGGCCTTCAGTTGTACCAGCATCACCTTACCTCTGCCTTCCCCACTAATCTCTAAGTTCTGTGAAAGCAAATCAAAGTTCTTCTCAGATGGGTTATTTTCCCATTATAGCATTCCCAGAGTCAGCAGGTAGCCCACATATATTGAATGCATTAGGGGGTAGAAGTCATAATGCATATGAAGTTGTTAGCATAGTCCCTGGCAGTGTACACTCCAAAATGGTAGGTATTATCAACATACTCTTATTTTTTTTGTTATAAATCCCTAGTACTAGAAATGGGTTTTTCCTATTATATCCTTCATCTTCACTCTACAATTCAGTAGAAATTTCTTATAATCATGGAGCACAAAGCAACTCTACATTTGCTAATGCTATACACAAGGCAACAGGCTCAAACGAAGACACTTATGCTGAACCCCACATCAGCAAACCGAGACTTAATTACAGTTTTGGCTCTCCTAGAAATGGAATCTTAAACCAATCAGGAATCGCCTTATCAGAATAGTTAGATAATTTGCCTGTTAGACCCCTGCCAACCTCTAAAGGAAAGTAACCTTACCATAATCAATCTGCTTTTTTGCTTAGTATAAATTCCTTGTTTTTGCTCTCTTCTGCCTATAAAAGTCTTTCATTTTGTACAGCTCCTCAGCTCCTTTCTACCTGCTAGATTGGGTGCTGCCTGATTTATGAATCACTGAGTAAAGTCAATGAGATCTTTAAAATTGACTCAGTTAAATTAACAGTAAGAGCAGATCAGCTGTTGCATGTTGGGTAACTTGAGGTGTGCTGGTTACTATTAGAAGAAAATGACCTTCCTGCTCTATAGAAAGCAAGGAGGGTACCAACTAAATGGTTTAATGCTGCCCCGTATAAGTATAATGTCTTTTCATTGTTACAATATTTTACATTTTTCTCTATAAGTTAAAAACTCATATGAAATGACTCGTTTTTTTTTTTTAATTATTATTGGGAAATACTGAGAAAGCAGCTAGCTCTAGATTTCATCATTCACCAAGACCTTTTCCAAATACTCATGCATCCAAGTTCTCTCCATGAAGTGTCTCAGTGTTAATTATGCTTAAAAATCTTTATAACACAACATAAATTTAACTAGGTTTAAAAAAAAGAACAAAATCTTAAATCTTAAAGAAATATGCTAAAATATATATTTTGTCTTGGGATAAATGGGTTTCACATCATTTATATTTTTTTATACTCTTCAAAAATTCTGAATTCCCTAAAATTAGTCTATAAAAGTAATCAGAAAATGTAGATGGAATATTTTTATTTATTTATTTTTATTTTTTATTTTTTTATTTATAGTTTATTGTTGGTTTCCATATAACACCCAGATGGAATATTTTTAAATCTCCATATTATATTTTGAATATAATATTTGATCACAATTTTGTAAAAAATATATATATATGTATGCCATAGAAACAGTCTGGAAGGAAATAGAAAAAACTCTTAACAAACATTATCTTTGGATATTAAGACTACATGCCATTTCTTCTATTATTCTGAATTTAATCACTTCATAAGGTAAATGATCTTTACTTTAAAGGGATACATGGATAGGACACGGGTTTTGCCTTTGAGAAGCTTAAAAAGTTTCTAGTACAGTGTTAATGATTGGAAGTAGATTGTGGTCTTGTAAACGTCCAGGCTGGGAAAACATTTTACTAGAAGTCAAAATACTTTGGAAAAAATCAAGTTTCCACTTTAAAAAATTTTAGTGAGATACATTGTCACTTGTCTCAGAAAGATAATTTTAGAGTGGAAAGTGAGTCTGCAGCCAGGAACTTGTGCATTGTGTCTAATTACTTCTCCACCCTGCAAAGTCTACTTTATATATAAAAACCATAAGAAATTGAACAATGCAAAAGATGTTTGCTAAACTTACTTGCAGTATAAAAGTAAAATGAATCATTATGCTTTGAAAGACAGAAATGTCAAATATATTTTTCGAGAATTTTTACATAGTAGGTCCTCAATAAAATTTGAAAACCACAAATTATTGTCCTTGGAAGTTTTATACTGGTGAGGATACAAATGTGTCATCTGACAGGTAAGGGTAAAATTGACAGCTGTATAACTTATCATATAAATGTTTTCCCTCCTTCCTTCACCCATTTGAATCCTCCTGATTTCAAGATTTGATTTATAGGCTACCTCTCTTCAAGGAGGCCCCTATGGCTGCTCTAGCTGAAAAGCCTTCACTCCCTCCTATGACATCATTTAGCATTTCTTTTCCCCAGCTCTTTTGAAAATTAATTATTTTTATTATACTGTATATTTTCTTAAACAGTCCATTAAAATAGTTACACTCATTTCTATACAAGATTCTAATCGTCTTGTAAAATGACCTTAGTCCTGAATTACCTTGTTTCTCACTTTTGTCCTTCCTCAGTCTGTCTGTTCCTGACCTCCCCAATGATTCGTACTGCTGCTGAATTCCTCTTTACTTTCTCAACTCTCTTATTTCTGTTGCTCAGCCCCGTCTTCCTGGCCACTACCTAGGCTGTTCTCCATAACAATACTGGTTGGCTTCTTTGGCTACTACTCTGAGAAATTTTGAGCTTCTGACCCGTGTTTAGCTCCATTACCACTCAGTCCACTTTTGTGCTTGGGTGGGACTGAGAGTAATAGGCCTCGGCTGTGCCAGGACCCTGCAAGCGCTGTGGGGTGTGAGTCTGTATTTTATAATACATACACACACACAGGGTATTGAAAAGATATCTGCATCTCTCATGTTTATTGCAGCATTATTCATAATAGCCAAGATATGCAAACTGAGTTTCCACTGATGGATGAATGGATGAAGTAAATGTGGTATATATATTCAGTGGAATATTATTTGGCCATAGAAAAGAAGGAAACCCTGCCATTTGGGACAACATGGGTGAATTTGGAGGGCATTATGCTAAGTAAAATAAGTCAGAGAAAGTGAAGTACTGTGTGATCTCACTTATACGTAGAACCTAAAAAACCCTGAACTCATAGAAACAGAGGACAGATGGGTAGTTGCCAGAGACAGGGTTTGGGGAAATGGGTGAAGGTTGTCAAAAGGTGCAAACCTCCAGATATAAAATAAATAAATCCTGCAGATATAATGTACAGCACGGTGACTGCAGGCAAAAATACTGTGTTGTATATTTGAGAGTTGGTAAGTAGATCTTAAAAGTTCTCATCACAAGAAAAAAAAACTATAACAATGGGAGGTGATGGATTTTTAACTAACTTCAGTTTAGTTTAAGGAAGCCTCAGTTTCCTCATCTGCATGGGAAATAAAATCCTCCACATTTGGGTGTTATAAGAATTAAATAAAATCATGTGCATCTAATACAGTACCTACCATGTGGTAGGTACGTACTAGATGCTAGTTCCTTTTCTCTGTTCCTTTGGGATTATATATAGCTCTGCTTTCCAAAATTTGGAACACTGATTCTATACTTGCTAATAAGTGTTTTTGAAATAAAGATTCTGTGGTAAATAATTTTGGGGAGCATGGCAGTTATGTTATATTTGAAAGATTTCACCCTAGAATATCTCTAGAGAAATGTGCCAGCCAAATTTCCCCAAATATATTTGACAGAGGATATCTGCTTTACATGAAATGTTTATAAAATCTTGGATTAGGGGATCACATTGCCAATTTAACTCCTCTTTATGCAGACCTCAAAATAAAGCTTCTATTTTATTGATTGATATTCTAAGATAAATTGTTTTTTAAAAAACTGCATTTTTGCAACTATATACCCGTATAAATCAAGATTTCTCAATACTGTGAAACCAAAACAAAATAGGAAATTACATTGGATGCTGAGGATGAAATAAGATGACAGCTTGGGAATTGTAAAATGTAATTTCAGACTTTATGTGTTTAGAAAAACATCCTTATTGTTCTCAGTTAATGACTTCATCAAAGTTTAAAGTTACACATTTGGACATAAACTATATGAAAATTGTTAAATTAAATAATGGAATTAAAATTTCACCTCCAGGATGGAGTAGTGATCTACTGCAAATAACAGAACTCTAAAAAATGTATAAAACAGGAACCAAAAGCTTTGGAGACTGAATAAAAGCAGCAGATTAAAAAAAAATTTTAATGTTTATATATTTTTGAGACACACAGAGAGACAGAACATGAGCAGGGGAGGGGTAGAGAGAGAGAGGGAGACAGAACCCGATGCAGAGCTTGAACCCACAAGCCATGAGATCATGACCTGAGCCGAAGTCAGACGCTCAACCGACTGAGCCACCCACGTGCCCCAAAACAGCAGATTTTAGAGGGAAATTGAAACCTGAGATGAGGGAACCAAATGGGAGGCATTCCTTGTTATTTGTGGCTTCACTCTGAAAGTACCCACAATCATGGTGTAGGTGGCACTAAGTGACAAAAATTCTGATACAAATCCCTGCCATTGTTTTGACCAGATGAAAGAGCCCTGGAGCAATGAGAACCAACAGAGAGTTAGGGCTAAACCCTGAAAAGGAGAGAGTCCAAGAATAGGGAACAGTGCATCCTGACCAAATGGGGTTTATTTCAGGAATGGTGTAACATTTGAAAACTAATCATACAACTCAGCATAGTAAGATAATAAAAGATTTTAAAATATAATCCCAGTAGATGCAAAATAAGGATTTAATAGGATTCAACATTCATTTGTAGTAAAAACTCAGAAAACTAGGAATGGGAAGAATCATCATTGACTTGATAAAGGGCATCTTCAAAAACCTGCACATAACATCATCATTAAGATTGAATGTTTTGTCCCTAAAATCAACAACAGGACAATAATGTTCTGTCTTACTAGATTTATTCGACATTGTATTTGAGGTTCTCAAATTAGGCCAGGACAATTAGGCAAGAAAATGAAGAATGGTACTAGTATAGGATAGATATATGGATTAATGGAATAGAACTAAGGGTGCAGAAATAAACTCTTGAATTTATGGCCAATTGAATTTTGATAAGAGTGCTAAAACCACTCAATGGGGAAAGGAGAGTTAATTCCACAAGTGGGACAACTGGATATCTACATGAAAAAGAATGGAGTTGGACACCTTCTTTTTACTATATCCAAAAATTAACTCAAAATGGAACATAGACGTAAATGGAAGCACTAAAACTATAAAACTCTTAGATGAAAATATAGGAATAAGTCTTCATGATATTGATTAGACAAAACACAGGGAGAATTTCAATGTTTTCCTTACTAAGTTTCCTCAGGAATTATCTACATACATTACACTGCATCTCTTTAAACTTTGTCATCTAATGAATGCTGAAAATTATATATACCTGTGAAACCACACCCACGAAGATACAGAACATGTACATCGACCCCCAAAGATTCCTCTGTCTTCTCTCCCATTCATCCCTTCTCCTACCCCTCAACCCTAGGCAGCCATTAATACTATTTTTGTCCCTATGGATTGATTTTGAGGAATCATAGAGTATGAATTCTGCTATGTTTATAGTTTCATTCACTTAGTATATTGATTTTGGGATTCTCCCATGCCATTGTGTGTATTAGTAATTCGTTCCTTTTTAATTACTTGAGTAAAGGGGTGCCTGGGTGGCTCAATCTGTTACACATCCGACTTCAGCTCAGGTCATGATCTCGCAGCTCATGAGTTCGAGCCCCACATCAGCCTGGAGCCTGCTTCAGATTCAGTGTCTCCGTCTCTCTCTGCTTCTCCCCTGCCTGTACTCTGTCTCTCTCAAAAATAAATAAACATTAAAAAAATTTTTTTAAATTAATTGAGTAAATACTTAGAAGTGGAATTCCTGGAGATTATGAAAGGTGTTAAACATTTTAAGAAACTGCTCAGTACTTTTCCAAGGTAGAATTATTGTTTTGCATTTCCACTAGCAGTGTTAGAGTTCTCCTTTCTATTCTCCCTACAACCCCTTGACATTGGCAGTCTATAATTATAGCCATTCAAATTAGTGAGGAGTGGCATCAATGTTTTTAATTCACATCTTCCTGGTGACTAATAATGATGTTAAGTATCTCTTCATACATGTAATGTCAATTCTTAATTCTTTCTCTATGAAATGTCTGGTCAGATCTTCTGCTGATATTTTATTGGGACTATTAGTTTGCTGCCATATCAAAGTGCCACAGACTGGGTGACTTCAGCAACAACAACAACTTTTTTTCTCTCACAGTTCTAGGGGTAGAAGTCCAAGATCAAGATGTTGGTGAAGTTGTTTCTCCTCATGCCTCTCTTCCTGGCTTATAGAGGAGCGTCTTCTGTCAGTGTCTTCACTCAGCTGGTCCTCTGTGTTTTTATCTACTCTTCTTATAAGGAGTTTAGGAATTTGGGAAGGCGGACACAGTTCATCTCATAAGGCTCCTCTCTTTGACCCCCCCCCCAGATTCAAGTTCTTTTTGCATGCAAAATAATTTTTTCTCCAAAAGTGTGATGGCTGTGAATTACCTGCATATAAAGCTGACTGCCATCAAAGAAATAGGCAAATGACAAAGCCTTTGATATAGTTGTACTGCCAAATGAAACACAACAAAAACAGGCAAAAATAACCCCAAACAACAACAACAATATCAACAACAAACTTGTCTGTGTTAAAAGGGATTCTGACTATCTGAACTTAAAATAATCCCTGAGATCACCAAGTTCTTTGGGCAGACAGTAGGCCAATAAAACAGCTTAGGCCCCTTGCCCCCTCACCAACCTGAGAACATATTGCCCAATACCTACTTCAGATGTGGCCAGAAAGAATGATGGAAAGGGAATAATCTCCAGGGGTCAGAGCCAAGGATAATGGAGAACAAAATACAAGGGGTCTGCTCCTCAGGTGTGGAGTCAGGGCATGATTTAGCCATATTCCCCACTCGTAAGTAGGGACCTTCAAGGCTTCTGCCCAGTAGGATTTCAGATTAACTATGGGGCACTGTCTGCACTGTGTCTCCTATAGTTTCCCTTTCTAAATGGGATTATTTATTGTGGTTTTTCTATCTTGTTGTATATTGGGTGTGTGGAGGATAGATAATTTGTCTTTATAGTACAGAGGTCTTTGGATCATGAGAAGCCACATCTGGACCTAATAAAGATACCATCTTTCACCTCTGATGAAGAGATTGCTGCACATTACCCAGTGTTATGGGCTGAACTGTGTCCTTTTAAAAGTCATATGTTGAAATCCTAACCTCCGGTACCTTAGAATGTGACTGTATTTGTAGATGAGTTCTTTAAAGGGGTAATTAAGGTAAAATGTGATCATGTAGATGGGCCCTGATCCAGGATGACTGGTATCCTTATAAGAGATTAGGACCCAGACTGGCAAGAGGGGAGACCATTTGATGACACAGGGAGAAACCAGCCATCTACAAGCCAAGGAGAGAAGCCTTGGGAGAAACCACCCCTGCCATCACCTTGATCTAGACTTCTAGCCTCCAGAACTGGGCAAAAATACATTTCTGTTGTTCACACCATGAGTCTCTGCTGTTTGTTTCGGGAGTCCTAGCCAACTAGGCACATCCAGATGCACTGAACTCTGCTTGCTACAGTGCTTAGACAGACTTTTGGGGTGACCCTTTGAAAAAGTGTGTGTGTGTATGTGTATGAAGCAGAGTAAAGTAAAAATGTTGGCAGCCTTGCTAGTCATTAGGGCTATTTATTGAGATTTCTGGTGCTTCTCTGTATTTGTCATATTTTTCTCGGTCATATTTTTCTGCTGTACCAAACAGCCCCACACTATCAATGGTTTACAGCAACAACAATTTATTTCTCATGGGTGTTACCTGTGGGCTATAGGTAGAACAGGGCTCCTATTCTAGAACTCATGCTGTAGGAACAACTCCTATTTGGGACGCATCATTCTTGTGACAGAGAAAACAGCAATAACAAAAACGTGTATGGTCATAAATTTTCTGCTCAAATGTGACGCATATCACTTCCGCTTCTGTTTCATTGGGCAAGCCTGGTATCAATGAAGTGGGGAAGAACACTTGACCTACGGTCAGATGACGGTGGGTGGGGATGTGTAATCCTTTTACAGAAGGGCGGCATGTAATTGGTACCAGCAGTACAATCCAAGCACACAGCCTAATCGCACATCAAACCCTTTGAAGTTTGCTGCTTACGCAAATTAGATGTGAGTGAATGCTGTGTGTGTCGCTTCCAGGAAGAAACCTTTAAAGACCATGGCATGATTCAGCACTTCCCTTTCTCCCTGTTATGGGAGAAAGTCAGGGGATGCTCAGTTTACTTGTACCCCTGATGGAAAGGGTGGAGCAGAGAGCTCTGGGCCAGCTCATGATAGCCGTGCCGTGTGAGTAAGAAATCCATCTTTGTTTCCTTCAACTACTGAGATTTTAGCATTGTTATCATAGCACAAAATAACTCATTGATTCTGACAAAGGTACCAAAAGAAGTTTGAAAAAGGCAGCCTTAAAAAAAGCACCTGTGTTGTGTGCACAGTAGGTGCATAGCAATATATGACAATGTATCTCTCATGTTCTTTTTATAACTACTGCTGCTCTCCTTTCTGCAAGTGATTCTGACGTGTTAATCACTTCCTTCTTTGTGCTACCTTTAAGGTAGAAGACACCTGAGGAGGTTGTTTGCTTATATAGCTTTTGGGGGAATTTCTCCTTTTCTTTCTATTTGACTGGTTGTGGTAGCAGATCCATGGAATATGGTGTTATTGGAATGAGAGGGGTACACAAAGTTGGGCCAGTGCTTTCCTTCTAGGGAATTCCTTCTGGAGCCAAGAGAGATGAATAAGATTCTCTGTGTGGGTGCTTGGACTGTACATGTCAAACTTGGGCCTTGCAGTGGGCCAGCTTTATTTTAATATTAGTAGTAGTGGAGTCGTCTGCAGAACAGGACACAGACAGAGTGTCTGTGTCTGGGAGAACAGAGTTGATGTACATCAGGGATAGAACAAGAAAGTCAGAAGTATTTGAGTTCCTGAATTAAATTTTACATCACATCTGGAGTGGCCAAAGGTGTATACCAGGCATCCGTGAAGTATGGACCATAGGCCAAATTTGGCCTGCTGCTTGTTTTTATAAATAAAGTTTTATTGGAACACAGCCAAAGCCATTTATTTACCTATGGCTGTTTTTGTGTTACAGTAGCAGAGTTAAGTAGTTGCAGTAGAGACCTTATAGCTTGTAAAGCCTAAAATCTTTACTGTCTGGCCTTCTGCAGAAAAAGTTTGCTGATCCTTGGTATGTATAATCTCATCCTTTAAGAAATATGTATATTCAGGGGTGCCTGGGTGGCCCAGTCAGTTAAGCGTCTGACTTTGGTTCATGTGACGACTCACGGTTCGTGGGTTTGAGCCCTGCATCAGGCTCTGTGCTGACAGCTCAGAGCCTGGAGCCTGCTTTGGATTCTGTCTCCCTCTCTCTCTGCCCCTCCCCTACTCACACTCTGTCTCTTTCTCTCTCTCTTTCAAAAATAAATAAACATCAAAAAAATTTCATAAAAGAGAAATATGTATTTTCAAAATTTATGTGAGATATATAAATTCATAAAGTAACATCTTATACATAAATGTAAACAACATATATTCATAAATCAATGCAATTTTCCTGTGTGGCAGTGCAGAATCAAAAAGATAAGCACGTCAACTATATTTCAATTAAATAAAAAAGGGTGGAAAGTACTGCCATGGGTGTCAATGAGTCCCCAGAAATATTTGATCGAGGCACTGACATAACTAGATTAGCAGGGACAACTCTAGTGTCAACTTCAATGCTTGTGCAGAAGCAGTGGAATGTTAATAAACCTGATTATGAGCGCTTTGCAGTTCAGACCAAAAAACCCCAATAACAAACCAAATCCGAAAACTGGGTGGGGGAATGGCAGAAGGGTAGAGGGGAGGGGATTCATGCATGTGACTCCAGTGTGGCCTTTCACCTGCAGATGACAGACTCCAGGTTTGGGGGAACAGATTGTTTGGCTACAAGAAACCATCAATAATGATTTCCGTGACCATCTCATGTTGGCCCAGACTCCATTCCAACCAAGTTATTAATACACACATTATTCTTCTTAAAGAAATAGAGAAATGCATTCCAGATTGCCAAAGGAAGGAATTCCCCATGATTTATACTGAAATGTTCCTAGAACTTTTTCCCCCCCAATCATCCATCTTCAAGAAATACTAAAGGCAAATATTTCATGAATCCAGAGGTGCTTCTGGCCAGCATCTGGAGATGATCTTGAGAATACAAATCTGTTATCATTTTTCACCATGGGCCTCAGCTGTCAGAACATGTAATACACATAACCAACTAGAGGGCTGAAGCGAAACAAAAAGCATCCAGTTAACCACTGTAGCAGGAGGCAGCAGAAATGGGGATCTATTTGCCCATACTTTCCCCATCTCCACATTTTGTAGCCCTGCTGTATCCCTTTTCCTAACAAATGTTTCCTAACAAAGGTCTAATTAAAGACCCTGCAGTGGCTGATACTTTCTAAGGGCATAATGTCTTATCACATTGTCACATGGAGAGATGACAGGGTGCAGTAGAAGAGATGTAGGCTGTGAAGTCAGATCTGAGGCTGAATATTGATTTTGCCACTTAATATCAGAGTGACCTTCAAGTTTCTCAGCCTTGCTGAATACTATTTCCTCATCAGTAAAATGGACTTGTCTATAAATTGATAATGGAGGTGAAATTATTTAGACAGCTTTTGGCATCACCTAAACAATCAGAGACTGTAATGATCATTTCAAAACCATGCTCACAGGACCACTACCCACTCACCAGGTGGTTCAACAAACAAGACAGAAAATATCCATAATTGATGAGAGCACTTGGAGTTCTTATACATGGCTAGCTGGAGTGCCAAATGAGTACAAGCTACTTTGCCAGTCCTCTCCAAGCTGAACCTAATTAACTAGTTGGCAAGTCTACTCCTAGGTATGTGCCCAAAGTAAATGTTCTCAGATGTTCAGCAAAAACACCAACCACAGTGTTCAAAACAGCACTATTTATAATAGCATCCAACTGGAAACTGTTCAAATGTCCATCACTAGAATAGCCCAGAGCTCAGCAAAACTTTTCTGTGAAAGGCCAGGTCATCAGTATTCAGACTCCGCGGGCCAAGAGGCAAAATCACCTTATAATTACTTCATTTCTCTTTGTAGTGTCCCAACAACAGTGCAAAGCAGTAGAGGGCTGATAAGGTCTCCGTTGCACCTGCCTACCTGTCATTGTTGTGGGAAAGCAACCCGTAGCTTATAGGAAAAAGACTGAGCATGGTTTGTCCCAGTAAAATGTTATCTACGGACAAAAATTTAAATTTCCTGTAATTTTTATGTGTAATGCAGTATTATTCTTTGGATTTATTATTTCTTTTTTCTTTTATTGCATTGTTAGCACACTCATTTTTTAAATTTTTTATTGAAGCACAATTAACATAGAAGGTTATATTAGTTTCAGATATACAGCATACGCATTTAACAATTCTGTATCCAGTGCTCATCACAAGAAGCGTGGTCACCGTCTGTCACCATACAATGTCATTACATTGTTATTGACTGTATTTCCTCTGCTGTACTTTTCATCTATGTGACTTATTTATTTTCAAACTAGAAGTTTGATCACCCATACCCAGTGATCATCAGTTTATTCTCTGTACCCAAGTTTTTTTGTGGGTGGTTATGAATGCCATAGGTGGTGATCGTTGTTATTGTTTGTTCACTTGTTTTGGTCTTCAGATTCCACTATAAGTGAAATCATAGGGTATTTGTCTTTCTGTGTATGACTTATTTCACTGAGCATAACACCCTTTAGGTCCTTCCATGTTGTCACACGTGGTATGATCTCATTCTTTTTTATGGCTGAGTAATATTCCTGTGTGTGTGTGTGTGTGTGTGTGTGCGCGCGCGCCCACGTGCACATGACACATCTTCTTTATCCATTCATCTATTATGGATACTTGGGTTGCTTCCATATCTTGGCTGTTGTAAATAATGCTATAGATTTTTTTTAAGCCTTCAAAAATGCACAAATCATTCTTACCTTGCAGGCTGTATAGAAATAGGAGGTGGGCCAAATTTGAATGTAGGTTGCCAACTTCTGGTACAGTGGATATATAAATTATACAGTCATGCATTAGAATACTACAAAACAACAGGTAGACAAAACAGTATGAATGAATGTCATAAGATCAAGCGAAATAAACCAGTTGCAGAAAAGTTGCAGAAAGTATAAGATTACATTTAAATAAATTACAAAAGCAGGTGAAACGAACGTATGATTGTGTAAGACCACATGGTGTTTACTCTGTGAGGGTTGGTGGCAGAGAGTCAAAACAAAGGAGATTTGGGGGTGAACAGAAATGGCTGCTTCTTCATTTGGTTTGTTCAGTGTACAAAATTCCACCAGCCACACACTTCCTTGCACTTTTCTGTATGTAGATTATACTTTAAGAAACACTGAAAAAAACCAATAAATTCTCTTCCTTTATTTCAGGGCTTCTTTATCTCATACCTAACCAATTTACAGGTTTCTAGGTGTTCTTCTCCGCTTTCATTACCTTATTTATTACTCCAGAGAATCTGAAACACCAGTTTATCCTTTGGGGTAGTGGGAAGAGCAGCCGCTGTATAGACAAGAGCCCTGTACTTAGAAATGAAGAGCAGAGTTTAACTCCACTGTATACTGATAGTACAACTAGGGGCAAAGCACTTAATCTTTTTGAATTTTATTTTGTCATCTGGTAAATGGGAAAATAATTCTTTATCTGTGCCTTTGGTGGAAAGATTATCCTTGATAATGAGGAATTGCTGTTTTAGCTCTATATTTCTGTATAAACGATCACCACCTATGGCATTCATAACCACCCACAATGATCAAGTTTAAACACATCCATCGTCTTCCTTCTCTGCCTCCTACTTTTCCACTTGGGGAGACAGTATGCATAATAGTGAGGAACATAGACTCTCAGTTGAGACTGTGACTCCATCTCTTGTCTTGTAGCTTCTCCATGCCTCAGTTTCCTTATTGGTAAAATACTTCATCCTGTTCCTCTAGAGGTTGTGGTACTCAGTCTCCAAGACAGGCTAGTCTGAGTGTCCCCTGTGCCCTGTGTTCATGCCCTGGTGGAAAGCTTTTCTACACTATAGGAGGGTTGGGCTGTATGGCCATAAGAAATGGCATAAAGGAAGGCATTGTACCTCTGAAATTGAATTATGAAAGACTGTGGCTTCCATCTTTGGTGACCTCTCTATCTTGGATCATTCACTTCAGGGGAAGCCTGCTGCCAGGTCACATAGCCCTGCAGAGAGGCCGACATGGTGAGGAACTGAGGCCTGCCAAAAACCACAGGAATGATCTTGGATGTGGATACTGCAGCCCCAGGTGAGTTTGGAAAAGACTGCAACCCTGGCTGTCAGCTTCTCTGCAACCTCATCAAAGACCCTCAGTCAAAATGATCCAGCAAGCTGCTCCCAGATGCTTGAACCTCAGAAACTGATAATCCATGCCCTTACAACAGTGAACAGTGCTGGATGCATACTAAGCATGCAATAAATATTGGCTGTCTTTATCATCTGCTCCCCAAAAGCTGCAGCTTCCATGTTTATAAAGGTCATTGCTGATGTCCATGTTTTGTGCTTCAGAACAGTCAGTGTTGATGGATCGAGCACGGGCAGTTTCCCTTCCTTTCTGTGGCCTCTTTAAAGGCCAAACATTAATAGGTGGTACCTGTCTGGAGAGCAGTGACAGTGTGGCTGGGGGTCCCCCAGCTCTTTTCCTCAAGGGATCATTCCAGGCTTTGTTTCTCAAAGCCTCGGTGCTGCCCTCTGGTCTTTGTGGCACACCCTAGTCTTTAGGTTTCTTTCTTGCTTTCTCAATCTCCTCAGATGTGTTGATGATTCAGAATCTCCTTCTTTGGGATGTGTACTTTTGTTCCTTTCTTTGCCATAGGTGCCTAAAGGTGCTAAGGGCTGGAGGCTGGAGACTCACTGCTCCTGACAGCTGAATGGCAGGTTATTTCTTGAAGGGAGGTCTGAGAGGTGCACTCGCATCACGGCTGTAGCCATCTTCATCCCCATGGCCAGGCGTGGCCTCCTGTATTCCATCCTGTGTCAAACACCTGAGCTTCCAGCTTGCTTGGAAATGGGATCAACTGGCCCTATATAGAGTGTTAATATGAAAAAAAACAAGGGACTCATATGAATGAGGTGAGAATTAATGATCTCTAGGGTAACCTGAGAGGACCCAGTGGGGTTTGTTAGTAATCATTCCCCCCTCATTTTCACTGAACATATACTAAAAGCTCTGTACTGTGTAAGCATTTTCTATAGGAAACCCCAAACTATAGAATCATAAAAGTTGGAACGTACTTGAATACCCAAGTAAGTCTCCCTTTCATGAGCAAGAATTCCTTGTAGAGCATTCCGTATAGGTTCACTATCCTCTTGCATACGTCCAGTGATGGTGAGCTTATCTCTTTAGTCATCTCTTTCATTGCTGAACTGCTCTGGTTGATAGAATCTTCCCTCTTCAGTAGAATTCCAAATGCTCCTGCCATCCTTAATTTTTGAAGTCACTTTAATAAGACTACATCCTCTCTTATTTATTAATCCTTTAGATATTTGAAGACAGTTGTCATTGTTTCTGAAATACTATGAGAGAAAAGAAGCTACTGGAGCCTCTGATTCCCTAACTGTAAAACAATGGGGTCTGACTGTTCTTGATCACTGGGGTTTCTTTATGACCTCAAAGTCTATGAAGCCATGAAAACTTCATGGAACAATTCTCAAATAAAAGAGAAATCCACATAAATTAAAAGATGATGTGCTCTCTCTGAAGTGTTTGTTGTACATTTCCTCTGCAGCACATTGGGACTCAGGAATAGTGGGACCATCCGCTGAGCCATTGCTCATTTATGTTGAAATAAAACAGGCTCTGGCTAATTAGAAGCATGCTCCTCAAGATGAAACAATACAAGCTTTCCAACATTTCCCCACCATTAGCAATTCCTGATGTTGACTGGACATGTTAATACAACCCCCACTCTACATCAGGGAAAAAAATAAAGCAGGCATGATGATTCACAGCACAAGAAAGAATTCTTTATACTTATGCTCAGCCAGCTCACACTAATGCACTAGGCACTCACTATCCACTAGTCTCTGTGATAAGTTTCTACACATATATTATGTTACTTTATTTTATCCTCCCAAGAATATGATGAGGTGTATTTTATAAATTCCACATTCCAAATGAAGAAATCTGAGCCTCAGAGTAATCAAGTGACTTGTTCAAGGTTCCCTGGCAGGGCCGTCTGGCATGAAGTCCAGTGCTCTGCCCACTCTACCAGCTACAGGGAAACTTCTTGATACAAGACCATCCCTATGTATATAGAATATGCAGACATTTTAATTTCCATTGCCCCAGAGGCATACCCTGAAATTAGGGTTTAGGTGAAAGTGGTTTGTTATCAGAGGATAAAGAACTACCAAAAGAGGAAGGTAAAGTGAGTCAGAGAAGAAAAGATAGCCAATAAATTGTGCATTATCCAACCAGCTACCAGCGTGGGCCAGTGGAACTAAATTCTGTTGGGAAAATTCTGAGAGTCGCTGTAGGATACAGGACACAGAATTAACCCTCCCATGGGGGAAGGGCCTGGAGTTTTTATAAACCAGCTCTGTCAGTCATTGGTTGAGGTCTTCTTCTAGCAGATAGTAATTTCCTGGCACCAACTACCTACCAAGCAGGTAGATAAAACATGCTTTAGAAGCCTGAGAAAGACCTTAAGCAGAGAAATTCAGGAGCTAGCAATTAGAGGTTGGTTGATATACACTGAAGTAAAGGGCAAGAGGATATGGGCAGAGCCCTGATAGCACCTGGTGTAACAAATAAGTGCCCATACTTTGCAATCAGTCAGTAAACATGTCTTAACCACCTACTGTGTGGAATAGCACAAGGGTGAACCACAGATATAGACCTCCTTTCATGTGGCTTAGTATCCAAGGAGGAAGGCAGAAATAAGTTATTCTAAATAAATATAAAATAATTAAAGTGTGCTAACTCTTGAGTAGGAGAACCTATAAATCCCACTTAGCTAAGGCTTACTACAAAAAAAACCCAAAAAACTGAAAAGAACCCACAAAAATTTTCTTCATTCAGTATTACTTTGTCTTCTTTTACCTATGACCCTATTTCTTTTCTCCTTATTGAAGCCAAATTCCCTAAAACAGTGTGTTTAGAGTCTGTCTTCTCCAGTGAACTATGAGATCCTCTGGGGATTGACCATCTTTTAAAAATTTTTTAATTGTATTATATAGTATTCGGTGTATAAAAAAGAATATATGAATTTGGGCACCAGCCAAGTTGGAGTAAGTTCACTCTAGCCTATCTCTTTCACTGATTACAACTAAAAACTTGCGACAAAATAAAAAAAAAAAAATAGGATTTAAAGACTCCGAACATTAACAACAGACAGATTGGGAGGGAAGTCCATTGTTGAATAATGATCTATAATTGGGATGAGGTTTAGGGTTTTTCCCTCTTATCTCTCCCATCTTTGACCTAAGGGTAGACAGAGTCCCATACTACAGAATGGGACTTATAACAAAATTATGAAAAACTTCCCCTGTATTATAACCAAAGGACTAAGAATAGGGGCCTCCTGGGAGCTGGAGAGTGAAGAGTATAGGAGAATATTCCTACTTCTTTTTTTTTTTTTTTTTGGCTTTTTTCTTTCCTCTTTGTTCTTTCCTGAGGCCATTTGGGCAGCTGTATGATAGCAGTGTTGGTCGTGGTGTGGACATTTGAGTCCCCTAGGGACAACTTGTCTTTCTGGCCAAATAAACTGGAAAAAGGACCCCTCTGGCCCAAAGAACATAGAGGAAATCCTGGTTCTTTCCCCCATCTTTTCTCAGAGCACTTTGTCATGAGGGTAGAAACATGTCTATAGAACGTCTCAATAGCACAAGGAGAACCCTCATTTTCTAGCCAGAGGACTCAGAAAGGGAGTCCTCTGGTTTCCATAGAATCCAGAGTGTGTGGGAAATCATGGAGCGAAGAGTTCTGGAAAAGGGGATCCCTGAGTCTGTGTATAAACTGTCACAAATCGCTAACGCACTCCTGAAATGTATGGAACAGATCTAATGAAACATAGCAAAGGCTTTGAAAACAGAACTGATGTTGAAACCACCACCCACGGATGGTGAGCTAGAACTTGTGGTCTGACCTAACTGATTCCCTGCTAAAACAACAAATTGACATTCATTAGAGGATTTTAGCAAGACCTAGAGCCTCACAACAAAATATTCAAAATGTCTAGGATTTAATAAACAATTACTTTACATACAAAGGACCAAGAAACTCTAGCCCACTTTTAAGGGAAAAGACAATAGTTATCAATCTGCAGATAACCCTAATATTGGAATTATCAAACAGAGAATTTAAGGCACCTGATTAGAGCTGATCTCTAGGAGGTAAAAGTGAATGCTTTGGAAATAAGTGGTAAGGTAGACGCTTTTAACAGACAAATGATAATCAAGAAGCAGATCAAACTGAAATGTTCAATAACTGAAATACATTATTCACTGTATAATCTCAATATCAGAATGGAAGGAACAGAGGAAAGAGGGAAAAGGTAGAAAAAAATTAAGAGTCTCAGGAACCTGTTGGAGACAAAGAATATGTGTGATATAGTAAGAAGGCAAAACAATAAAACAAAACAATACTTAAGCACCCATATCCAACTCTAAGAACTAGAACAATTATCAGTACACCAGCTACCCCTCTCCCATGGTCATGTCTGCTTCTCAGAGGTAACTTCTCTTCTCATTTTTGTATTTATCATTCCTTTTTTTCCATTCTTCCATCACATGTATATTTATTCTCTAAATAATTTATTTCAAAATTATTTTTGTTATAATACTGAGTTTAATGATTTAAAACTTGCTTTACAATGTAATGTCTAAGATTCATCTATCCCATAATCTGTAGCGATAGTTAATTTTCATTGTTCTGTAATATGTAAGGGTATAGGCCACAATTTACATGCCATTTTCCTGTAGATTAGTATTGTGTTATTCATTTCCTCATTTATTTATTTTGCCATTACAAGCAATGCTGTATGACCATTCTTTCGCCTATCTTCTGGTACCCATTTGCATGATCTCTCTAGGGAGAAATCTCTAGGAATGGAACTGCTTCTGGACCATAGGATATGTGAATATTTGATTTTATAAAATAATGTCAACTGCTTGTCATAACAATTTACATTTTCTTTCATATCCTCACCAACAAATATCAAACTTAATGATCTTTTGTTAGTGTGGTAAGTAAATATCGTATCACAATTTGCATTTCCCAAACTTCTAAAAAATTGAATCTCTTTTCAAATATTTTTTTGCCATATAAATGTGACTTTTTTTTGTGTGTGAAATGCCAGTTCATAACTTTTGCCCACTTTTTCTTTTGGGTTATTTGATTTTTCTAGTTAATTTATAGAGTTTTTTTTTTTATATTCTATACACTAATATTTTGTCACTTAAAAGTATTACAAATATGATCTCCCAGTTTGTGGCTTGTTTTTTCACTTTCTTTATGGTATCTTGATAGAATGAAATCTCTGATTTCAATATAGTGGGATATATCACTTTTTTGTTTCATATTAGCAGTTTTTGGTGTCTTATTTAAGAAATGCTTTTTACTCCATTATTGTAAAGGTAGTCTTCTATATAATCCAATACAAAGTTTTGCCTGTCATATGTATCTTCAATCCATTTGGGATTGATTTTTATGTATGGTATGTAGGAAGGATCCTAATTTCATTTTTGTCTATTTGGATATTGAATTGTCATGGCACCATTTAACAAATTCTCTTTTTTCAAATAGGTTGTGATGCCCCTCTGTCCAATATCAATTTTCCATATATGTGGAGGTCTATTCTATGAATCTCTCTTCTAATCTTATGATTGATTTGTCTATATCTGCACCAATACCATACTGTCTTCATTAACAAGCTTTATAATATCTTTATATCTGATAGAAGATATCCTCTCTCACTTTGGAAGTGTTTGGCTATTACTTGGCCTTTGCTCTTTCATATACATTTTAGAATCAGGGAGTCAGCTTCCTCAGAACATCCTAATGGGATTTTAATTGCGAGTGTATTCAATCTGTTGATCAATTTGGAGGTAATTAACATATTTAAAATAATCTCTTTTTAGGACTATACTATATCTTTCCATTAATTCAAATCTTCATTTAAGTTATATTTTCAAGAGCCTTGGCATTTTCTTATTGTTACATGTGAGTCCTTTGTATATTCTGGAGGTTTAAAGGAATGAAATGAAATTGTGTATATTGATCCTATAAGCAGCCACATTTTAAAACTACCTTATTAATTCTAACAATTGGTCCATAGGTTCTTTTAAGCTTTCCAGAGATAGTTATATAATTTTCTAATATGATACTCATTTTTTTTATTCCCCTAAACCTAATAATTTCTATGTGTTAACCTCATCTGATGTCTCTAAGGAGCCAGGTGTCGCTCCATCGAGAACTGCGGGACTCTTTAGTGCCTCAGGCTAAGAGAAAGAACAAGAGAAAAATCCTAGGATCTACACATGTCTTTTTCATACAGGGGAATGAGAAGATTACTTTCACTTAGAATATTTTGAAGGGATGATGGAAAACAGAGTTATGTTTTAATTATTTTCCAAATCATGCTCATTGAACATATTAATTGTGCTCATATTATGTCGAATCAAGGGTTATTAGATATCATTATTTCCATTTTCCAGATGAAAACATTGAAACTAAAGAATGAAACATATGCTGGTCAAAGTTATAGCACTCTGAAGTATTAGAGCTGCAACTTGAACCCAGTCTGTCTGGATAGTTCTAGTAAGCCAGGCTCAGTCAAAACTTGAGGTAAGTAGAGGGAGAGGCAATGAATGCCCCTTAATTTCTAGTGAGAACCATAGAGCGCACTGGGGCATTGTTAGCGGGATCAAGAAGGTTGTAGAAGGTTTGTGGAAAGTCTGGAGTAAATGAGCTTGATTTCTGAGTCATTTTCCTTTCAAGTTGAGACCTATTTCTCCCTCATGGCCCAGTTCACAGGTGATTCAATTTTTTGTTGTTGTTGTTCATATATGGGGAAAAATCCTTTTATTGGAAATGTACTTAGCAGTTTGAGAGAAGCACATGGTCCTCTTTATGCTACATTGTGGCTTGGCCTTGTGGCTGGCTGTTCATAAATGTCCCTTTGAGCCAGCCAACAACAGCCTCTGTGAGTCCACGGTTACACGACAGCCATCCTAGTCCAAAGTCCACAGCTATGAATTCACTATCAGAGAAAATTTAAATGAATCCAAACCTCTATTTAGGATGTCCTGACATATTTCTTGCTCTGGGGGGGAGGTGGTGGAGGGAAGCCCTACTAACAGCTCTATCAAAACAAAAAACAAAAAACCCCACCAAACTTTTTTTCTTAAGTCTCCCCTAAAGCTATTTCATCCAGAAGTCTGGGACCTCCACAGGAGTATAAATCTGTAACAGCAGTCTTTTTAAGACTCTTATTTAATCAGAACCATCCTTCCACAATGCAAGGGGCACCAGCTCTATCAGTCAACATCCCAGCTAGAAACAGATGACACTCCCCAACTGAATGACTTGAGAATAGTTTTCAAAAAGAACTATTCATGATGGTATAGTCATGGATTAGGGAAACAAGGGATGCTGGAGTACCCCGGGGCTAGTAACAGGAACTGATTAGAGGCTTATGCAAGGAAGCTTAAGAAGAAGAAGTTTAGTTGTCAGAACCCAGAGAGGCACATCTTAGTAGAGGATACCTGACAGGACCTGTGGCTTTCAAATCAGGGACACAGCCAACATGAGGTGATCTCTCATGAAAATAGCCTAAAGAATAAATACCTAATCTCACCTTCCTTCTGTCATCTGCTCTCCTGTCTCCCTTTGGCTGAACCCATGGAAGCCATTGATCATGGGAACTTGTTGATGGGTTCATCAAGCCAGTGTCCAGGAGCACAGTGCAGGTTGGAGAATGGTGGAAGGTAAATATAATGGTCCAGTTGGAAGAAATTTGGCAATGCCCACCACCTTTGCCCTTCAACGCCCGTCTTGTCCTTGTCTAGGCACAAGATTGATTCCCTCAACACAGATGGCACAAAAATCCCTTCAGGTACCATAATGTCACATGGGGGTCTCAGTTTAATGAAATTCCCATCTGAAGCCCTGAAGCCTGAAAGAATTCCAGCCATCACCAGGTTCTTAAGGAAAGATTGTGGGTAGAAATGGGGGGGGGGCAGATAAGAAAAATATTAATTAAGGAAAATATGCAGATATAACCTCAGCTTTCATATAATTCTCATGAGGTCTATGTCAATAATTGTAGCTGCCTTCTTCTACTACCATTTGCATTTCCATTACTCACTCCCAGTCCCTCAGCTGGGTGACATTGTTTATGTATTGAAATAACCCAATCGTTATTCTTTTTTTTTTCTTCTGAATCTTGGTTTCTTTATTTAACAATAAACAATAACAACATGTAATGTTATTCCAACCCTTCTTCTTCTGTGAATTACTCTGGTGTCTAATATATTCCACTGTTGCCTTTCTTGTTGTTATTTTGGGTAGGATTCCACTTTATCTTTTATCTTTTTTTAAATGTTTGTTTATTTATTTATTTATTTATTTATTTTAACTTTATTGTTTACTGTCAGGTTGGTTTCCATATAACACCCAGTGCTCTTCCCCACAAGTGACCTCCACCAAGACCATCACCCCCCATTACTTTCCCCCTTCCCCTTCCCCCCTCAGTTTGTTTTCAGTATTCAAGAGTCTCTCATGTTTTCTCTCCCACCCTCTCCCTAACTCTTTTTCCTCCTTCCCCTCCCCATGGTCCTCTGTTGGGTTTCTCCTGTTAGATCTATGAGTGCAAACATATGGTATCTGTCCTTCTCCACCTGACTTATTTCGCTTAGCATGACACCCTCG
>CM053570.1:58470185-58643234 GCA_028646485.1 Cryptoprocta ferox
GCGCCCCTTCAAAGCTTTGTTAGAACCAAGCGTTGCAAGCCGCCCTTCTGAGTCCGATCTCCCTGTGCCGCGGGCGAGCCAAACTGTATTCTCCAAGCTCCGCCTCACTTCCAAATCCCAGTCCGTGCAGTTCAACACTGTCACTGGGGATGAGATGCGTTCCCGCTGGCGGCCGGCCTCCCGTCCCGGCTTGCGCCACCCTTTTCGCGAAGCCGCCGCTGCCGCCGCTTTTCAAGGCACCTTTTGTGCCGCCGCCACCACTTTTTGCACCACCGCCACCTTTGTCTGTGCCGCCGCCTTTCGCGATGCAGCTTGGAATGGATGCCGCTGCCGCTGCGCCCAAGGAAGAACTCGCTGGCCAGATGGGATGGATTTCTCTCCCCGCGCCCGACCGTTATATATATGGGGAGAAGGGCGAGTTTTTCCTCCCTTAGAGATGGTTCTAGGTGCGTTTTCCGTCTCTCTTTCTCTTCCCCTGGTCTCTCCGGGGCACAGCGCGCTCTCCCTGTGTTGGGCTCCGGCTCCTTCCCCCTGCACCATCGGGACCCGCCCGTCCCCTAATTTCCCAGATCACAGTCACTCACTCAGGCATCTTTGAGGTTGTCTTCTTTCTGGCATCTGTTTCTTCTTTCCCCCACTTTCAAATCCGAGTTTTATCACTTCAGTCCTTCTCAGTTCAATCCATACGGGCGTGCGTGGATTTCAGAGCTCCCCGCTTCTCTGCCATCTTGCCCGTGTCCCCCCCAATCATTATTCTTATGAGATGTAAGTCCTAGAAAATCGTGTTTTGGGTTGCCCTAGTTTTCCATTGAACAGAACTGTTGGAGAATAAGAAGTGGCCCCATGAATTCCCTGCAGACACAGTTTTTTTTTTTTTCTTACCACCATTGTGTAATAGCATCTCAGTTTCTCTCTAGTAACTGGACTCAGATATCCTTGCTGGTACAATGATACCCTTCTTTAACAATTGGTTCAGCAACATGAGTAACCCAGAAAATATGAGGAAGTAGTAGTCTCAGTACTGTCTAATTCAGCATTAATAGAACTTTACTCTGATGAAAGCATTTCTCCCTTAGGACAGTAGTAACCCCAAACCTACTGAACCCAGGATAATGGTTTAGCAAGCAAAAATTTCTCCATAGGATGTTGTCTCCCACCTCGTGTCAAAAGTGAGCCCTTATTAGGCCATTTCATCATTCTCTCAAGCCAATTATATATGAATAATGGGACACATGGTAAGACTAGTAAAGTCTATGAATGGAAACCCACTGTCATACTTTGTTATAAAATGTTTTCACTAATTGGAAGCAATGATATGTAGGACATTATAGCAATGGATAAGGTATTCTGTAAGGCCGCAAAAGGCAGAACTGTCTTAAGGATGTAAGCAGGGAAGGAAAATCTTTATCTAAAAGTTGTGTCTATTCTTGTTAGAATAAATACTGCTCCCTCCATGATGAAATGGTGGATTCAAGGTAATCAACCAGCTACTGGATAACTAGCTCATCCCACAGAAATAGTGCTGTATCAGGAGGACAGAAATGGTTCTGCTGTTTCCAGTCTGGGTACTCACCACTGACAGATTAGATTTAGTCAAAACATTTTGTATCCAGAGATAATACACATTCTAAAAATATCGTTCTCTATGTGAAAAACAAAAGTGTGTGCGTACATGCGCACGCACACACACACACACACACACACACACACACTATGGAATTAAAATGATAGCAAATTCAAATGAATCCAGATAAAACACAGATTGGTTTGTAGGGCTTTTAATTTCATCAAATATTTTCCTACCATCAACTATGTGCTGGCTGCTCTCTGTAGAACAGGGGATACAGAAGTGAAAACTCTAACTTCTAGGACCTAAAATATCAAAACCGTTTCTAAAATATGATAGTCACCATAAATGAAACATATGCAAACACAAGAAAGAAGCTGATTATTCCTGATGGTGTAAGGGAAGACTTTAGCCAAGGATCCAAATGTTGAATAATGGCAAGATGTTCTAGAAGAAGATAAGGAAAAGTATGGTATTTCAGGAAGAGGGAAGCACTTTTGCAGTGTCATTGAGGCATAAGCATGAGATAGCTCCCACTCTAATAATGCTTAAACTTTCAGTTTGGTTGTGCCATGGGGTCACATGACCATACAGAAAGCAGTTGGGGAAGTATGGCTCGATTTAGGAAGGTCTTGGTGATAGAAGGTCTATTCTATGGAAGACCTTGCAAACTGGGAAGTAGTTCTGTCTTTGCCCAGGAGCAGGAAAGCACCGAAGGGTTTAAAGCAAAGCACTATCATGATCAATATTGTATGTTAGAAAGCACACCTGTAGACGGATAATGATATAAGGCTAATAGGAACTTAATTTAAGAGAGGGAAGCAATGATGCTGACCTGATTAGAGTGTTTACAAGGTTTTTGTAAAGGGGACATAGAGAAAGAAGAGATACTTAGGAGATGATACCCTTATGACTTGGAAACCGATTGGGTGAAAGGTAAGTGAAAAACAGCAGGTTATTTATTTATTTATTTATTTTTATTGAGGTGTACCTGACACACAATGTTACACTAGTTTCAGGTGTACAACATAGTGGTTCCACAACTTTATATGTTATGCTGTGCTCACCACAAATATGGCTTCCATCAGTCACCATTTAACACTATTATAATACCATTGACTGTATTCCCTTTGATATACCTTTTCATCCCTGTGACTTTCTCGTTCCATAACTCAAAGTCTGTACCTTCTACTCTCCTTCACCCACTTTGCAAGAAGGGCAGACTTTTAAGTGTCTCCTATGGTTAGGGCTTAAATGGCTGGTTTGGTGATACTGCGATTTGCATAAGACACAGGAAACAAAAGTTGGGGGAAATAAATTTAATTTAAATAAGCAGAATTCAATTCCTATATGAGATGGAAATTATGTCTTTTATAGTTTGGTTAGTATTTTTTAATTTAATTTAACTTTTTTAAGTTTAGTTATTTATTTTGAGAGAGAGAGAGAGAGAGAGAGAGAGAGAACAAGTGGGGGAGGGGCAGAGAGAGAGAGAGAGAGAGAGAGAATCCCAAGCAGGCTTCACACTGTCAATGCAGAGCCCAATGCAGGGCTTGAACTCATGAACTGTGAGATCTTGACGTGAGCTGAAATCAAGAGTTGAATGCCCAGCCAACAAACCTAAAGAAGTTTGAAGTAGAGGTTTGTGTCTGGAATATAGAATCAAGTTCAGATTAGAAACCATAGATTATAAAGTTAAGAGCATTTTGGTAGTAGTTGAAATGTTGAATGAGGATGGAATTTTCTGGTAACAGTGTGCAGAGTAGAAAATCCTGTGTTTTCCCCTCTATGCTTTAAGCTCCACAGGACAGCAAAATTGTCTGCAAATTCCTGGTTACCTAGAACAATGCTTGATATAAAGAAAATACTCAAAAATACTCCTTATGTCAGGAATGAGAGAGGAATAAACTGAACAAAGAATGAAGTGAATGAAATATAGGGAACACCAGTATTTAAAAGAAGAGCAAGGGAAGCAGTGAGAAGCTCTGAGAAAGAGTGGCCAAAGAGATAGAAAAACAAAACAAAAGCAAAAATATTGCTATAAAAGTTCAAGTCCAAGTAGGACAGTGAAAAGAAAGGAATGGCCAAGAGGGTCAAATGCTGCCAAGATGTCAAATAAGATAAAGGCAGGAATATGCACAGTGGAACTGGTGATCAGGAGAGAGGAAGAAAGGCCAGCTTGCAGTGGATTTAAAAGTGAATGGGAACACAAAAATAAATTCAAAATAGATGAAAGACCTAAATGTGAGACAGGAAACCATCAAAATCCTAGAGGAGAAAATAGGCAACAACCTCTTTGACCTTGGCTGCAGTAACTTCTTACATGACCTATCTCTGAAGGCAAGGGAAACAAAAGCAAAAAATGACTATTGGGGCCTGATCAAGATAAAAAGCTTCTTTCTGCACAGCGATGGAAACAATCAACAAAACTAAAAGGCAGCTGACAAGATAGGAGAAGATATTTGCAAATGAAATATCGGATAAAGGGTTAGTATCCAAAATCTATAATGTATCAAACTCAACACCCAAAATATCCAAATAATCCAGTGAAAAAATGGCCTGAAGACATGAATAGACATATTTCCAAAGACGACATTCAGATGTCTAACAGACACATGAAATGATGCTCAACATCGTTCATCATCAGAGAAATACAAATTAAAACCACAATGAGATATCACCACACACCTGTCAGAATGGCTAAAATTGACAATTCAGGAAACAGATGTTGGCCAGGATGTGGAGAAAGGGGAACCCTCTTACATTGTTGGTGGGGATGCTAACTGGTGCAACCACTTTGGAAAACAATATGGAGGTTCCTCAAAAAATTAAAACTAGAACTACCCTACGGACCAGCAATTGCACTACTAGGTATTTATTCAAAGGATACAAAAATGCTGATTTGAAGGGGCACACGCACCCCAGTGTTTATAGCAGTGCCATCAACAATAACCAAATTATGGAAAGAGTCCAAATGTCCATCGACTGATGAGTAGATTAAGAAGATGTGGTATATATATACAATGGAATACTACGTGGCGATCAAAAAGAATGAAATCTTCCCATTTGCAACAATATGGATGGAACTAGAGTGTATTATGCTCAGCGAAATAAGTCAGGCAGAGGAAGACAAATATCATATGATTTCACACATATGTGGAATTTAAGAAACACAAAAGATGAACTTAGGGAAAGGGAAGGAAAAATAAGATAAAAACAGAGAGGGAGGCAAACCATAAGAGACTCTTAAATACAGAGAACAAACTGAGGGTTGCTGGAGGGTTGTTGGGTGGAGTGATGGGTTAAATGGGTGGTGGGCATTAAGGAGGGCACTTGTTGGGATGAGCACTTGGTGTTGTATGTAAGTGATGAATCACGGGGTTCTACTCCTGAAACCAATAGTATACTGTATGTTAACTAACTTGAATTAAAAAAAAATTATTTTTTTAAAGTGAATGGGAAATGAGAAAATGAAGCCAGAGAAAGAAAGAAAAGTTCTTGAGAAAATTCAATGGAAGAAAGAAAAAAAAATAGATTAAAGGCAAAGGAAGATTCAGGAGCAGGATTTAATTTTTCATTATTTTTTTTGTTGGTCCTCGTCTTTAAAAAAAAGTATGATTTCTTTTGGATGCATAACACTGATGAGGGTTCTATGCCACAAGAGGAAGGGAAAGGTTGTATCTTAAACAGGAGGTTATTGATGGAGCAAGATTTCAGGAGAGACTTAACCAGACATTGGAGGAAATGGTTGTGATTTTCCATGTTAGCGGCAGCTGGAGGGACTTTCATAGTCACCTCCATTTTGGATTTTGGAAAGACCTGGCTCGAGATTCCTCTTGTCTCTTTGGACTTTTCCATGGGTTTCTATGCCCAGTTTCCATCAGCTGCTGCAGCTCAGGATGTATCCTGGCTGGAGGAGGGAAGAAAGGAAATTGAGGAAGACTTTGGTGAAAGGGTTCCAGCATCTGCTTGCCTCCGGGAGCTGACTCAGACACTCAGCATCTCCAGACACCCAGCTTGTTGTGCTCGGGTTTTGTGCTTTCCTGTGGAGTCCTCTTTATTTTTCCCTCTGAATCAGACTGGGTTGGGAAATATAAACACAAGAATCATGACAAACTTGTCCATGTGGGAAAGAAAAGATGTTACTGCAGGTTTAATGGAGCATCTGGGTAGCAGTTACAGCAGAGAAAGAGCAAGAGGGCTTCATTAGGACAAAAACCCTTACTTCATTTTTCTTTCTTCTTTTTTTCAGTAAACAAATGTTCTTTGGTCTAAGGTGGAAATTCAGAGATGAAAAAGCCAAGTTCCCTGTCCTCAAGGAATTGCTGGTATAACCAGGTCGAGATGTAGACATATGATCCACCAAGAACCAAGACCCCCTGGCGAGGAAGCCAATTTGCAGGTGGGTTCTGTACATCCCTTCCCACCCCAGCTTGAGAACTGAGGACCCCAGGACAAATGACAAGAGAAATCTGTTTGGGGGAAGGAGGTTTCAGCATGCATGGAGTGAGGTGACTGATTTTTCTACAGCAGCTGAAATAAAAAGAGTAAAAGAGCAAAAGTGAGAAAGACTCTTATTTCTTCATTAAATATTTATGGTCCTCCTACGATGGGACAGGCATGGGTGAACAGCCTTGCACTGACGTGTATGGGGGGCAGCCGTATCTCCCTTGTGCAAACTCAGAAAAATCACACAGTATCTGGGCCACCTATCCTCAGCCTTGGATCCCTAGATATCTAGAGGTCCAAGAAGGGAGGCATGATGGATCCGTGGTTGTTTTAAATATCTAAACCTGAACTGAAGGTATTTCAGTATGACCAAGTATGGAGGAGAAGGTGAGAGTGGCTGTTGCAAGATGTGAAAGGGGCCATTCCCCCTCTGAAGAATGAAATACTTCAGTTCTCCCAGATGTCACACTCTGGGCATGTGACACGCATTACATTCCTTATACCTTCCCTCCTTCCTCTACTAGGTAATTCTGAGTCCTTTAAGACTTGATGCAGGTACCGTATTATCAGGACCTGGCAAGATTATGTTTCTCTTCCATATCCCATACACCTTGTGTTTTCCCAGTCAAAACCTTGATCGCTCCCAGTATATTGGAACTGTTCCTATTGGTGTTCCCCACAAGACTGCAAGACCCTCCAGCCATGGAATCATCTGTGACTCATGCCCAGAACCCCAGCATCCAGTATATGTTCCACCTAACATAATGCCCAGCTCATGGAGATGTTTATAAACATGTGTTTAATGAGGGTATAACCAGAGAAAGAGCAAGAGTGTTTCATCTGCCCCAAAATTTTACTTCTGCCTTTTTCCTTTCTTTTAGTTTCCTTTCAGCTGCTGTAAAAGAATCAGCCACCTCACACTTTGTGTGTTCAAACTTCCTCTTCCAGCACATATTTCTCCTTCAATTTTGTCTTGGAACCCTTAGTTCTTAGAGCTGGGGGACCATATAACTCACCCTGCAAAATATCTTCCTCTTCAGAAGTATGTGGCCTGATACTGCTTGGGGCAATGGAGAGAGTTCCAGCCAGGGGTCTCACAAGGTACTTTCTGGATCCGGCTCTGCCACTGATTCATTCAGTGGCCTCTACTACTTACTTGCCTCCTTTGAGCTTTACCTCCTTTGTAAAAGAAGGAGTGAGCAGGGGATTGGAGACCAGGTGGAAGTAGCGTAGTATGGGGAAACAGGGAACAGTGTGGAATCACATACATCTGGGGTCAGATCCCACTATGCCACATGTCCTCTTTGTCAGGTAACTTTCCTGAATCAGTGCCTCCTGTGTGAAAAGGGAATGAGGATCCCTGGCTCTTCAAGCCATTAGGAGAATACGTGGGCAAGTGTAAAAAGTGCCTGTCATATGGTAGCTAATGAATAAATCACATTCAGCTTCTCCACTTCTAGGGGTCTTCTCATTTTCATATTTTCATATTTTAGATTTATATACACAGTCTCAGTTGACATTCTGACTCCCCTCATATAGTTATGAAAATACTTTATCCCCTTAACATTTTCTTATTCATTCATTTAAAAATACTTATTCTAGGGATGCCTGGGTAGCTCAGTCACTTGAACGTGGGACTCTTCATTTTGATTCAGGCCGTGATCCCAGGGCCTGAGATTAAGCCCCATGTTGGGCCCTGCCCTGAGTATGGAGCCTGCTTAAGATTCTCTCTCTCTTCCTCTGTCTCTCTCCCCACTCGAGTGTGCACATGCACATGTGCTCTCTCATCTCTCAAAAAATGCTTATTCCATTTAAGAAACAAAACAGATGAACATGGGTTGGGGGGAAGACAAACCAAGAAACAATTCTTAACTATAGAGAAAAAACTGAGGGTTCCTGGAGGGGCCATGTGGGTGGGGATGGGTGTAATAGGTGATGGGGATTAAGGAGGGCATGTGTTGTGATGAGCACCAGGTTTTGTACAAAGTGTTGAATCACTATATTGTACACCTGAAACTAATGTAACACTGTTAACTAACTGGAATTTAAATAAAAACTTGGAGAAGAAAAATTTAAAAAGATAAAAATACTTATTCCATTTATTCATTCAATATTTTAATAACTCACTTGGAAAAAAATCCTACCTCTGCTCTCTGAGTATTGGCTAAGTGATCCTAGAGTAATGGTCCTCAAAATTTTTGGTCTCAAGAACCCATTACAGTATTGAAAATTGTCAGTGAACTGAAAGAACTTTGTTTATATGGGATGTATCTATTGAAATTAGAAATTAGAACTGAGTGGAGTGCCTGAAAGGTCCAGTCAGTTAAGTGTCTGACTTTGGCTCAAGTCATGATCTCGCAGTTTGTGAGTTTGAGCCCCATGTCAGGCTCTGTGCTGACAGCTCAGAGCCTGAAGCCTGCTTCGAATTCTGTATCTCCCCCTCTCTCTGCCTCTCCCCTGCTTGTGTTCTGTCTGTCTCTCTGTCTTCCAAAAATAAATCCAAGACTGGATTCTCACATCTGCTCTGAAGTCAGATTCTGTGCAGTGTAATATTTTGTTGAAATCTGTGCAGAAATCCCAGTCCCACACAGATAGGTAGAGTACAGGAGTCATTTTTATCATGTTTTCAGATGATTGTGGATCTTCTTCTTTGATACTACACCAAAACTTGACAAGTGGTAATTTCTTAGAGGTTAGTTACAATGTGAAATCTGAAACCATACCAATGAGCTTTTCACATTCTACTGCACTGAAATCCACTGATCTATCTTTCCTTTGAATGGATTTTTTTTCTTTTTTTGCCCACGCATAATTTTATAACATCATGCATTGTTCATATGGAAAATATCAGTTCACTGAATTATGCAGATCTTCAGAATGTTGACTCATTTCATTACACAATATAAAATATCACATTCCTTATTATCACCCCCAATCTCGTCAGAGAAATGTGTATTAGAATGTTGTCAAGCTCATGATGGCAGATACACATTTCCCAGAATTTAAATTCTTGCTTGAAAGCTTGCGTTTAGCCATTGGCAACAAATGTCATGAGTTGTTTTTCTTGAAATGGCAGGCTCTCTTTATTCAATTTTAAGAAAAGTATGACATATACCCAAGTCTAAATTGCCATAGTTTGTCAGTCTCTCTTACAAGTAATAAAAATATTTTTTATTGCTCCCTCTTAAAACAGTTTTGAGTGAAATTGACTTTTATTTTTATCTTTTAAGTGTGAGTGCAGTGTCAAGGAGTATAATTATTAATACAGTTTGTTGCCACTGCCTTGACTCATGCTAAAACATTGGTTGTTTACTCATGATAGCTTCTGCACCATCAGTCAACACAGTGTCAGCACAAATGTCAACACAGTGAAAAAAGCAATACTTCTTTCTATTATTATGAAAATCGTTTTTACCTCAGAGACCCCCTGAAAGAATCCCGGGTATTCCCAGGGTTTATAGACCACATTTGGGAAACATTACTATTATTTTTTATTTTACAAGGTGAGCTAGCCTCAACTGTGGAGTAGACATCAAGCATAATTTGAAAGCATTTCTCACTTTTCTTTGACAATGACCATGGCTTCTTTTCCAGATGACATCTGCCTACTATGTAATTGATGACTACATCCAAGTAAACATGTGGAAAATGAGAGCAAGTGGGTGTGTGGGCTCAGAGGGAATTGCTTGTTTGGAGGATGTTGGGAGAGCACAGTTCTGGAAGGAGTTCAGTTCTATGAGTGTATATTTCTGGTCTTCAAAAGATTACCACATACATGCTGTCATAGAATTTATAATGTGCCTGAGGGAGGTAGCTTAATGTAGAGAAGGAACATGGGCTTTGCACTCAGCCAGTCTTGGGTTCCAATACCAGCTCTGTTGCTACTGTCTATGTGATCTCTACCAATTAACTTTACCATGCTAAGCCTTGATTATCCCATCTGGAAAATGAAACTACACTGCCTAGAATAACATGATGCTAGGCATTTAAAGGATGGGGCATTGAGTGGATGCTCTGATGTACCATATTGACCCTCCTTCAGGAATACATTCCTTACTTCAGGGTGTGCTGGTAAAGACAGCCCTCAGTGTCAGTCTTGGTGAAAAAAGAAAACTGCTTTGCCCAATGTCACAACCCCTCTTAAAGGGCAGCCTGCTTCCAATGACTGATCAATAGCCTGGCCACCTCATCTTAACTTGGTACATTTCTGAAAGGCCGTCTCAGCTCCAGAACTCCTCATGGGGTCAGCTGGTGTCTTTGTTGGACTGTATTAGAGCTCAGTTTCTCACTCTGCCCAGTCCTGTATCCCTCCCCTTCCCTTCCACAGGTGTCATCCTAAGCCTCCTGAATAAAGTCCTGTTTGCTAATCTTCAATTCAGATTCTGGTTTCTGGTGAACCCAACCTGATGTGGATATTCTATTAATGCTATAACTATTATTCATAATCCTCCACTACCTATGATGGTGTATGGGCCCTGGCAGCTAGGGATCCTTTGTGTGCTGATCCCTGGTGGTTATAAGAGGAGGGTTTTGAAGCTGGAGCTAGGAAAGGGCTGAATTAATCTTCATCAATTAGGAGGGAGTGAATATAGTTTGTGGGAAGGAAGAAATGGAGTTGTAATGGGAGGAGAGGTGGGGAGGCTGGGAGAGAAAAAGACAAGAACTTCCTTTGGAGTAAGACTAAGAGGAGACCAGTGGGTCAGGGTGTTAGACATGTCTGATGAGGATTTTTATATAATAGATTCTGGAACCACCATGTTTGGGGACAAGTCCCTGTTCTTTCTCTTCGAGCAAGTTGTTTTATACCTTTATGCCTCATTTTCTCATCTGTAAATAAGAATATTTAAGAGTACCTACTTCAAAGAGTTGTTTTGAACTCATTAGAAATAAAAAATAAGAACTATTTTTTTCCATCTTTTTATCACTGTCCAATGGGAAGTTAGAGAAGCATACAAAATTACAGTAATAATGATGTAGATGTACATAACTTCAGTAGTTTCATTGAATACAGAGTTCCTACGACTGTTTAGGAGAAAGAAGTGAAGTCTTTGCAGAAGAAGGAACATTTGGGAGATTGTAGAATAAGTATAAGCTTGCCAGGGAAGACAAATATGGCAGGGCAGACAGGATAACACCTGCAAAGGCTTAGAGGTATGATAGTTTTGGAGACCATGGGGATTCTTACCATTACTGATTTGCTCTGATGGAAAGCTACAATCTTCAGGAGGAAGTGAGTGGTTGGAGATGACATGGTGGACTGGGCAGCCCCCAACCAGCTCTGCTGGATCCTGTATGTCAGCTGTGATTCCATCCCATGGGTGCAAAGTAGCACAATCACAAACATATTTGAGAAATAGTGTTTACTAAAGCATTGTTTGTAATAGCCAAAGACTAAGTATAAACTTAGTATATGTGAGTATGGGATCGATCACATTTAATTATGGTAATTTAATGGAATACTGTGTGATCATGAGAAAGAATGAAACAAAGGTATATGTGCAGAGATGGGACAGTCTCCACTTTCTACTTACAGGAGACAAAAGGAAGATGTAGAGCACAGCATAGAGTGTCCGTTCATCTGTGTAAACACGTTATGCATGGAATGTCTTTGGCAGAATACTCAGAAATTGGTAATAGTAATTGCCTTTGGAGAGGGGAACATGCTGAAGAGTCTGAAGTGGAAGAATGTTATGGAATGAGTGCTTGTGTTGCCCAAAGTTCTTATGTTGAAGTCCTAACCCCCAGTGTGGCTATATTTAGAAATGGGGCCTCCAAAGAAGAAATTAAGGTTAAATAAGCCCATAAAGGTAAGATCCTTATCCAATAGGATTAGTGTTCTTTTAAGAAGAGACATCAGAGAACTCTCTCTCTCTCTGCCCAGGCACCGAGAAAAGGCTATGTGAGGGCATAATAAGAAGGCAGCTATCTACAAGCCAGGGGGAGTGCTCTCACCAGAAACCAAATTGGCAGGAACCTTGATATTAGACTTCTATCTTCCAAGACTGTGAGAAAATAAGTTTCTGTTGTGCAGGTCACTCAATCTGTGGTATCTTGTTATGGCAGCTGTAGAAGACTAATAGAGAGGCTTACTTTTAATTGTAATTTTTTCCCTTTATATTATAGATTGTTTTAAATTATTTGTGTTCCCAGGTTTCACCAGCTTATGAAAGAGCCACTAAGCTGGGAGAGTAGGAAACATCTACCCTTTCCTTCATGAGAATTTCAAAGGTCCCAGTTCTCTCCTTTCAAGGCTCTTCCCCTTTCCTGACAGTGGGCTGGAGGTCATGTCTGCCCCAGAGTACTGCTATTGCAGACATCTCTGTGCTGCCTACCAGACTCCAGAAGTAGATGCTGCTGGTCCTTCATAATTTGATCTTGGGCATCAGTGTTGTCCCGTTTGCCTTAGCTTTGCCCCAGGTTGGCCTGGCCAGTACAAGAAAAGCAGCAAAACACAATAAAGAGTGTACTGATTTCACAGTTAGCCAAGCTCATGATTGAGACCTTGGCTCTGAACCTTATTAGTGGACTTGCACAGCCATCTCTGAAACTTCTCTGAGCCTCTGTTTCTTCATTTGAAAAAGAAGAGCCCCTTTATGAAGATTAGCAATGAAGTACAGAGTGTGCCTGGCACCTAGAAGACACTTGATGTGGCAGCTGTTATTACAAATGACAGTGTTATTTTTCTTTTCTCTTTTGCAGCTCTTGAAAGTGACTTTGCCAGCCCAACAAACACCAATGTCCATTGTGTCCCTGATTAGTAGGATTGCTTCTTTGCTTCCTCTGAATCAAGACTGTAACTTCTTACTCTTCCTGTTTTGTTATGGCCTCTGATTTGGAGGAATTTGGGATACATTTTTTCTGGACTGGTTGGAGGACATTTGTATGGCAGTACCAGTAGCCACAGATAACTTTTTGCTGACCTTAACCACCAGACACTGATTTTCTTTTAACTTACAGTTATTTCCTGGTCAACCTACAGCTTGAGGGCAACCTTTGAATGGACTGCCTTTGAGAACTTAATACTCACTAACTGGAGGAAGCAGATTCCACAATTTTTTACTTGTCTTTCAGGCAGATAGTTTAATGAAATGAGAAGAACATTGGCTTTGAGGTCAAATGTTCCTGCATTGATCTTGATCTTGTCTCTTGCTAGTTGGGTGAACTTGGGCAAGTTATTTATCTGGTTCTTTCATCTGTTCAATGGAGGTCATTCCTGTCTTACAGAGTGGTTGGGAGTACTCATTGAATTATTAAACCAAATTTACTGATACAATGCTTTGTATGTATTATGGAAGTAGTAAATATTAGTTCCCCTTTTATCTACTTGCAAATAAGAAAACTGTTGGCTTTCAGAGGTGTGCTAGAACATCTCAGTCATCATGGGGATTGAAGTTGATCTCCTCCACCCTCCAATTAAAATTAAATAGGGTGCAGATTCTTAAATGTACCCAATTCACACTATAGATTAGAGAGCCGCAGCTCATTTTAAGTGATAAACCGTAGCCTTTGGAGTCAATTGTGTGAATCACTTTTAACAATTTTACAAGGTTATTTGTTATGAAATTCTAAACACTAATTGTACACACATCTTTAAAATTATCCATTCGCTCTGCTTCTTCAATGACTTAGAAATATTTTATTTTGTATTGACATATTTTTGTAAGCTATCCCAAATTCGTTGTGGAAAGAGTAGCAGTATAGAACACATAAAAAAAAACAATGAAATGAAGTACAATAAATGAAAGAGCCAAAGAAAGCATTTGTCCAGGGCAACTTTCTGCCTCAAAGTGTGTTTTGCATCTTAATTAGCCTGAAAGCTTTGAGAGAAACATGCCATTTTAATGACCAAACACTACTTGACCTTTCTTTTTTTTTTTCCTACCCACAAAGAAAACATCTAAAGAACAAAACTTTCTGATATGGAACAAATTCTTATTTTTCTCTGGCACATCATTTATGGGCTTGTCAAAGACAGAGGAAGAAAGGCTTGCTGAGGGTCATGGGAGCGTGTGGTGCTTGAGAAGCACCTGGCATTCCTGGCTCTGTCTCCTACCGGGGCACAGAGCTTGTGTGGAGGGCTGGTCGTTTTCAATCACACACTTGCTTAGTCTGAAGCATTAACCCTATGAGCCTTCTCCACTCTTCCTGTAATATTTGCTGTGTATCTCCTTCTCCAACCCTGGCTGATAGAATAAACTAGTAGAATCCATTGATACAACCTCTATCAGAAGCAACTGGGCTAGTCTTATCCAAAGCCAATAACATACAACACACAAGATGGCTGAAGTCCAAGGTTGCTGCACATTAACATACAAGAGGGAAAATATCAGTGGAGAAATACAATCAAGTCATGTGGATGGGTGACAAGAAGTCCTTTGGCTAGAGGGACAGATTACATACCAACACTGCCCTGGCTCACTGCCCCGAAGAAATACATAGCAATCCACACTCGGGGAAAATTCCATGAAATAGCAGAGCAGAAACCTCCTGAAGCCAATGGCAGCACACTCCAAGAAAAACATCCAATGAACCAAACCCCAAACAACGCAGACCTCAGAAACGTAAATAAAAATTAACTGAAAAAGGAAACCTTCAGAGTCTTGGGAAGGAACACAACAGATTAAGTGACCACAAAACACTAAAACACCAACTAGTTATTTACCCACTGCTTTGTGGTAAATACAAGGCCCGTAGTCTCCAGGAGGTTATTTCTGGGCGCCAATGACTTAGCACATAGGCCAGCAAAGAGCATGGACTTTATTTTCCTCCCCAGGGCAAGTGGCATTTATAATGGGCCTGAGAACCAGAAGGAAGTTCCTTTGAACCTCTTAGTCTTATAGCTATTTATAAGGATGAGAGAGGAGCAAAGGGTGGGGAAAACATTGGGGTTAAAGTCAGAAGCCTTAGGTTTGTGTGCTCTGCCCCTTGCTAACTCTGCTATCCTGGGCAAGCTACTGAACCATGCTGAGTTTTAGTCTCCTCATTTGGAGAAATGAATGAATAATAATAATAATTTCTCCCTCACAAGGTTGATATGAATATTAAATGTAAAAAGGGATATAAAGAGAACTTCATAAGACGCAAACTACAATAGGACAGCCAGTTGTTCCTATTACTTTTCTACTTCATTAACGTAGTATTAGCATCTACCTACTTTGGGTGAATTTCTTGATAGCTGAGATGTGCCCCTTTGAGCATTTTTTTTTTACTGTTTGTTTATTTTTGAGGGAGGTAGAGAGAACAGGGGAGGGGCAGAGAGAGAGGGAGACACAGAATCCGAAGCAGGCTCTAGGCTCTGAGCTGTCAGCACAGAGCCCGACACAGGGCTCAAACCCATGGACCATGAGATCATGACCTGAGCTGAAGTCAGACGCCTAACCGACTGAGCCACCCAGGCACCCCTTGAGCATCTATTTTAACCAATTTGGTTAAAACCTATAACCATTCACCTCCTTTAAAAGATAATAGAATACAGATTAGAGTTTTCTTGTTGACTTAGAATCAAAGTTATAAACACTTTCTATTGTTTTAAGTAGTAGTACAGTTCCGTGCGTTTGTTTTGGATTCTTTTTCCTTCCGGGAGGTGATGCATAGCCTCAACCACTGACCTGTCTTAAGAGCTTCTCCTACCTCTATTCTGCTTGTCTATTTCCAATTTAGTCAAAACCAGATAACCAAGCTCATTAAAAATGAGTGCTAACTATGAATCGGTGAGTCTCTATTTAGAATCTTAGTAATAAAATATGTGGTGTTCATGCAGGGGCTTTGAAAGCCCCACAGTGGGGCTCAAAGATCATTTTTCTGGCTTGAGATTAGAGAATGGCAGGTGTTAGACAAGTTGACCTCAGGGTGAACATGTGGTGCCTGAGTTAGGAGTACTGTGGGTGGATTTGGTCTGCTCACATCTCTCTCACCTTTTGATGTAACTCCAAGTATGATAATGGTCATTTTACAGTCAATGAAGAGTGAAGGCTAAATCAGAAGGATTAACATGAGGGACAAGGAAGTGTCTTGAGGACCTGTGGGGCATTCCTGTTGTGTCAAACTGTACATAATATTAATTAAATTCCATTTACTTGCATTCCATTAAAATCTTTTTATACCCAGAATCATTCAGCTCAGCAAAATTAGTTATTGGGTTGATTTCGCCTCTAGACTGACTCACTGTTTTATTAATTTTCTCCAAATAAATTGTTGTTTTAGCACCATAACCTCTCACCATGATGGAATCATGATAGAATCACAGAGCTTTCGTAGAAGAAACCTCCCAGGTCATACAGTCTGCTGGCTTCTAAACACTACTCTGAAAACCCATGTTGGTCCTGACAAATTTTCACCAGTCTGTGGGAGATAGGAAAAAATAAGGAAAATAGGATAATATAACATTCTTTTCATAAAATTAATTCATCCCATTTAAAGTGATGTCTTGTATTCTGATGTCTTGCTCATCCTTCTTTTGTCGTGTCCTTTACCCTTTCCTCTGAGATGATTGTAATAGTAAATAGCCGTTATCTGAAAAATACCTATTAATCAAATAACAAAGTTGACCATGCTTTGTTAGGCTTCTGGTCTGTGGGTGTTTTGTGTGGCTGTTTGATCTATGGATTTCAAAAATGGGAGAACTACAGATCTAGACCAGCTCCTTCATTTTCAGACGAGGGAACAGCGACTCTGAGAAAATTTACACAACTGAAGTTCACACAACTGGGAAGTTGGAAAGCTAAGACCAGAGCCTGGACTTGCTGCTCCCTCAGCTTCAGGGCTGTGTCTTTCCATAAATAGAATGTCAGTGTTATTACCAGCTCTGTGGGATATCAGTATTATTCCTGGTTCATGAGACTCTTGAAGAGGAAGGTAGTGGAGAGAAGGGAGCCTCTATTTCTAGGGCATGCTGATGTGCCTGACCCAGTGCTGATGCTTCATATGTATTATTTCCTTTATTCCTCCAACAGCCCTAAAAAGAAGGTAAAATTGAAAGCATATTATAACTGAGGAAAACCACGTTAAGAAATGTGAGCCAATTTGACTCAGAATCCATCAAGCCATCCTACCACTACCTCCATGTCATCCAACAAGCATTTGAGTGGCTTCCCTATACAAGGTAACTCTAATGCTAACGTAATTGAAAGATTTTAGCAAATTATAAAGTGATAAACGAGTATCTGGTAATTTTTTTACCATTCCTCTCAACCAATCCTATGCGGCTGGTTATTATCATCTCCATTTTATAGATGAGAAATAAGCAAAAAGCATGTAAATATTGCAGAGCTGAGGCTGGTTTCCTCACTCCTCATCCTGGCCTCTGTGTTCTACACTCACTATGCTAGGGATATCTTATTCTGGAGAAGAAACATGGTGCACCAGAAACACTTTAGTCTGCAAAGGAATACAAGCCAATCGGCCATAATTGTTGCTTTGAAAAGGCAGGAGCAAAAGAAGTTTGATGGAGATTCCAGGCATGAAAGGGTTGTAAGTTCTGGGCTTTCCAATACTAAGCCATTCTCCTCCAGATGATTTTAATAATCTCCAGCACATGTGTTCTAACCCCTTGATGCTGTACAATATGTGTAACCAAATAAAAGATCTCTCCAGATTTGGAGATTTACTGTTTGTGATGGGAAAAGGCCAACCAGATGACATCATTTATATTCCAAATATGAGCTGCTGCCAAGGCTGGTGATGTTAAGCTGGAGAAATTGATCCTCAACATTATTCTGTGAAGGAAAAAAGAAAAAAGATCTTGGCTTAGATAGTATCTTTCTGTTATTTATGTGAGGATGAAGCCTAGTTTAATAAACTTCTATTTTATCTAGGATTGCTTATGTCCAATGTGTGGGCTGTTTGGACACACAGTTACTTCCATATAATTAAACTTACCAAGTTGGGTGATCAGAGTTACCATTTGGTTGTTGTTGTTGTTGTTGTTGTTGTTGCTGGATGGATAACTGATGGTGGGTTGACCTGAGGCTTGTCTGCTCCAGCAGACAGGGTATCAGGGCTGCAGTCACTTGTTCAAAAGCAAAGGTGCCCAGTTTGTAATGGTGGAGGGCAGTAGACTCTGCACCCATTCCTCAACTTCTTCCTTCCTAATACGTGATTATTTTCTAGCATCCATATTCTCCACTACCATGAAATCCAGGGAAAGTTGACACCATTCCCAGTTTCAAAGATAGATCTTAATTAATCTAAACTAATAAACACATGGCAGCCCCCCCCCCCCATGACCAGTGATTGAGGAGTGACTTGTGAGTATAATCAGCTAAGTGAAAGGTCTTAGATTCCATACTTGAGGACGTGGGTTTTCCCACTATTCCCGGATAGATGATAACAGAGGCACAGAGCCCTCATTGCTAATGGCATTTGTTTTGTAATCGCAAGGAGGACCAGGTTTAGAATGAAGGTAGTGTTGAGGATGGCTGAATGGAGAGATGGGAAAAATCAAAGTGCTTGATTATATCATTCAGCCTCTGTGCTGTGCTTCCCTTGGCTCTTTCCTTTCACATAATATATCATTTCCTCATTATTTTAGCCAATTTGAGTTTCTCTTGCTTGCCTCTGAAGGCATCCTGATTGGGAGAAGTGCACATTTGCTTCCTGAGGTCCCATCAACATTTGAACCACATTTTCATGGTGTTTTAAAGATAGAATCTTGAATTTATATCTAAGGACTTTATGCATCCAGCTGATACCACACTCAAGGTGGTCTAAAACAAAAATGACTTGCAAGATTCCCTGGCTTCTTGATCTTGACTCTTCCAGCCTCATGTCCAATGCTTCCAACCTCATCTCTAGCCCTGTTCATCAGCCCCTCTACAATCTTTCAGTTATTCTGGTGTGCCATCCTGTCTCTCACCTCTAGCCTTGCTCATGCTTTTTCCACTGACTCTAACGATCTCCTTGACTGCCTTTTTCCCATATTCCACCTCCATCAAATCTTGATTTAGGCACCATTTCCCCTGGGCAGCCTTTCCTTCATTGGTCCTTCTAATATTTCTTTAGCACCTTACTCATCCCCGATGGAGCACTTTCTACTCTATATGGAAATGACCCTGTTGGACTGTGGGTCCAGTGAGGACAGGAAACATCTGTTCTGTTTACAGTTTTGTCCCCAGGGCTTAACACATAGTTGGTACTACATAAAATATTTGTTGAAAGAATGATGAATTAATTACTTAAAGCTATTCAAACATTCTGCATTGCCTAGTGCCCAAGTGCTTTAATATGGCTTTCAATGATCTGGCCCTGACTTCCTGTCCAGACCCCTCTCCTGTTACTCACCACTAATTTTTTTATTTAAAGTGCACTGAATCACACATCCTCTGCTGTTTCATGTCTTAATGTCCCTATGGGCATTTGCTACTTCCTGAAACTACCCATTGTTGCGTAGCTCCGCTTCTTTAGTTGGGAGATTGCTGTGAAATAAATAGCAAAAGGAATTCAAACAAGCAAACAAACAAACAACCCAACAACCCTGGATTCAAATTCTGCATAGCATCTTCTCGTTTGTGTGACATTGGACAATGTACTTAATCTCTCATCTCCAATGTGGGGGTACAATTATGCCCAACCAGGTTGTTGTGAGGATAAATCAGGGAATGGATAAGAAGCCACCTGGCATAATACTTCCTGTGCTAAGTTCTTAGAATAGCTCTGCATGCTGAATCATTGTTGAAGTCTGACTTCTGGTTTCAGAATCAACCACCAATTGGATTTTGGTTGCTTTGAACAAGTAAAATCAAAGAATAAGAATTGACCATGAGTTAAGACTTCAGGAAGAAAACATGTTTGAAAGGGAAGAAAGTGGTATTGCAGGGTCTTTATTCTCTACTTTAAAGTCTGGAGAGTTTGGGGTTAGCGGGAGTAAAGTTTGAGAATTTATTTGGTTTGGCTAAAATGGTTGTTACGGCAGAAGCTGCAATTTCCAGGAAGTTTTTGAGTTCCCATAGTTTCAATAACAATTGCAGTGCCCACAGAGCAATCCTTCAAGGCCAAGGCCAGATGAACACAGTGGCAGGTGTTCAGTGGTGCTTGTAAGATGCTGCTAGGTAAGAGAAAGAACTGGGTGGAAGCCCATTAAAAGCGTTACCAAATGGGAGGGAACCACATTGTCTAGATTCACAGAGTGAGCTGGACTGACTGTCCTTGCAACTCTTTCCCACATTACTGGGTTCTGTTCTTTGACCAAGCTCCTGGTTTTTGATCCCTGGCTTCTGTTCTATGCCTCCTGGAGTTTGGAGCAACTAGCTTACCTATTCAACAACTAGCTTTCTCTAGAGATAGCTTGGAAGAGTAGAGGAAGGAAGGAGATGGCTTCCAGAAAGGGGTACAGGAATTAGATGCTGCATCTAAACAGGACTTTTCTTTCACTTAAATATCTTCATTGTTGAGTAGAAGGAAAAAATGTGTGCTTTGGAATGAGACAGCTGGTTTTGAATGTTGGCTCACCCACTAATTGGCTATATGATTTGGGGCATACTCCTTGACCTCTTTTTGCCTCAGCTTTCTCATCTGTAAAATGGGAATCATATGTGTCTTGCACAGCTTGGTGGTAATGAAATGAGACCATGGATGCAGAACATTTAGCAGAGTGTAACAAACTTGACTTTATTGCTAATTTTTAAAATTGTTATTTCCTAGACACTGACTTAGTTATGTCAGAGTGAGATGGGAGGTACAGCTCCCTTTGGACCTGGCTTATAAGCCACAACAGAAAAGAGATATAATTCAAAAAGTATCAGAATCATACTTTACATTTAACCTTTCTGGCAGCTCTAGCCGTTATGAAGGTGGGCCAGGACAGTGTCTTAGAATGTCAAGATGTAGATCCAGATCCCTCATTGTAGATGGAATGGAGTGAAGGGTGCAGTGAGCTATCTGTGGAGTGAAGATTAAGAGTGAACTCTCATAGAGATAAGGATTAAATGGACAGAGAATGAAAAATACAGGTGTAAATGGGAGTAAGGACATCCTGAGACCCAGTTTCCTCATTTGTAAAATAAAGAGGTAGGGTAAGATTAGTGTCTCCTAACTGTGGGTTTCCTAACTCTACATTTTCTAACTGGGATTTAAGGAGAGGGGAGATAAAAGGAAGGACAGAGGAGCAAGAAGCTGAATGAAGTCACTGTGCGAGGGAGCAGGAATGGCCAGGATAAAGGTAGTGATATTTTGTGTCTTTGGTTCATGGACTCTAGCTAATGCTTAAGATCTCTTCCAGCACTTTCCCTTTCTTTTCTTTTCCTTTCTTCTCCCTCCCCGTCTCTCCCTCCTCCTCCTGTTCCTCCTCCTCCTCCTCCTCCTCCTCTTCTTCTTCTTCTTCTTCTTCTTCTTCTTCTTCTTCTTCTTCCTCTTCCTTCTCCTCCACTTCCTCCTCCTCCTCCTCCACTGCTGCTTCTTCTTCTTCTTCTTCTTCTTCTTCTCCCTCTTAATTAAGGATCAACAAATAGTGAGTCTTCCAAGAAAAATGTACTAAGCTAAGCAAACATTTACTGAGCAGCAACAAGCAGCTATTATACTAAGTATGAGGGGTATGAAGATGACTAGAATGTGGTCCATCACTCCAGTGATTCCTATAGTTTAGTGGGAGGGACAGAGACTATGCCTGTAACCTCAACATAATGTGATGAGTCTGTGAGGTAGGAAGCCCAGGGGCCATGGAAACTCTGAAAAAGTGACTTGATGGCAGATGTCAGGAAAGGCATTCTCAAGGAGGTAATGCCTCAACTGAGCTGTGAAGGATGAATAGCAGTCTTCCCTGTGAGGAGAGGTGAAGGACGGTGTATCCACTCAGAACAATGACCTTTGTAATCCTGGTTTATTCCTCTGCATTGCTCCTAGGGCAGCAACATGGAAGTCATCCCAAATCGTTGGCTTGGGATGGTTTATTTTGGATGTGCTCATCACTGAGTACATATTTTTCCAGGATTTCTGAGGAGATGGATTTCCATATGTGCTATGCTTCAGTATGTCTCCTCAGGGTGTTTATTTACTGTGCTTTATTCCATAACCTAGCAGGGTGTCACAGCTGGAAGCAGCTGGTGGTAAATAAATAGCTTCCATTACCCAGCCCCATCACCATCCTCCATCCTGCTTTGAAAACATGGTCTCAGCCCATGGGTTTCTCCACCCTCAGATCCATTGCAAAGTGTCAGATCCCTGTGGAGCTGCAGGAGTGTTTCCTTTTAAAAATGAAATTGAGAGATAAAGCAAAGGACCATTTAAGGCACCAGGGAATTCAGACTCTAAAAAGATAGACTTTCCTAGAGAAACCGGATCAGTCATATAGGCTCCTTGATAGGAAAACAAAGTCACAAACAAACATAAACAAATCAAATTTATGTTGTGGTCTGCTGTGAGGGGGATTTGGGAGTGACTCAATAACGCATGGTTTGGTTGGGACTTTCCTATGTGCTCTTTGCTTTCACAGATTTTATCTTCTGTGGTGGTTCTATGTTAGGTTTGTCAAACCAGTGATGGACAAATACAGAGCAAATGGGAGGGATGAAGACAGGGAACTAGCAACATCTACTTTCTGCCTGTCATGACGCTGGGGTAGTAGAAATTCTGATATACCACTTCCTTATCTCAAAAACTACAAGAAGTCAAGAGCTCAGCCATTCTCACAGTTCTTCACTCATCAGACTCACAGGCTTTCCGCTACATACAAGTAAAATGGAGGATATTCCTCTTATCCTCCATGTGTGTGTATTGGGGGGGGGGGTCATTGGCAGGAAGGGGAGAAGAGAACTCAGGCACTTTATTAAGGAATGTCTTCTCTTCCTGAGTTAGTAAACTCCAGGAAACCACTGGAAAAAGGTGCTTGAAGTACATATTTGAAAGTAGACAGAGTACTTATCCATTCAGACATTTAAGACTTAAAAAAGGTCAAGGCATTTGTCTAAGGGAGGAAAAGATTGAATATCTATAATTTTTTCTTTACTTCCCATTAAAAAAAATTTTTTTTAGCGGTGCCTGGTTGGCCCAGTTGGTTAAGAGGCCGACTTCGCCTCAGGTCATGATCTCAAAGTTTGTGAGTTCAAGCCCCGTGTCATGCTCTGTGCTGACAGCACAGAGCCTGGAGCCTGCTTCAGATTCTGTGTCTCCCTCTCTCTGTGCCCCTCCCCTGCCCACGCTCTGTCTCTCTGTCTTTCAAAAATAAATAAATGTTAAAAAGAGAGAGAGAGAGGGAGAGAGAGAATCCCAAGCAGGCTCTGAGCTGTCAGCACAGAGCCCCATGTGGGCTAGATCCCATGAACCGTGAGATCATGACCTGAGCCAGGATTAGGAGTCAGATGCTTAACCGACTGAGCCGCCCAAGCACCCCTCTTTATTTCCCATTTAATATGAGAATTAGTGAGTGAATGATAACTGGAATGAGGAATTCTTACAGCTTTGCCTTGGTAATATCCCCAATAATATTCTTCTGCTAGTAGGCATTTTTCTTGAAGTTAAGCTTGGTAAGTCAGAGAGAATAGTTCTTGGCAAGGAACAGATCAGGATAAGACCAAAATATTGTCATAAAAACAGTTTCTATTAGACTCTGAGACATGCAAGTAAGTCGGCTACCAGTTCTACTGGCGCTTAAGCAATCAGAATGAATCCAGGAGGAAAAAAAAAAAAACTGGAAGCCTTGGAGAAATAAATGCTAACAAAATTGAATACGGTCTCCCTTCTTAGACTTTCCTGTTATCATTATAAACTTAACATCAGATGAGTTCACTAAGAGGTAAGGAGAACAGGAAAGGGAACAAGTGAAAGAAAATCTTCATAAAGGAATTGTGTGTTCTGCCTTTAGGGAGAGACTCGTTCTTCTCTTTGCTCTATAATTTTGTTGTTAGGTAGTTAGTTGTTAGTTTTTAATGGCAGACAGTTCTTGGCACCTGTGAGGTCTCGATATTACTGAGTATCAGACTTATTTCATGCTGCTCTAAAAATTGAAACCAGAAAAGTTTAGCCACAGAAGTGTCGATGCATATCTGAATGCTTTCAGAAAGCAAAAGGTTACTGTGTAGTGAGCATATAAGCAAAGTGCACACACCCCCTTTTCTAAAAATGTCCACTTACTGGCTTTCTCCAGGCAATTTTGAAATAAATTCATGAGAAAGGCCATGAATCTTGAGATTCAGCCGTATATACAGAAAGATTCTTTCTGTAGAGAATGTTGGTTTTTTTTTTATATCTCTACATGCCACCGTTAATGATATTAATTGCATGCCATATTGAAGACAAAGACTAAGTAATCAAATAGTCACATTAGGAACATTTTGGGTTTTTATTATTTTGTTTTTTGTTTTATCTTTTTGTTGTCAATAATATATTTTCATTTAACTTATGGAAGATGGTTATCCAGGGTGATAAGCACGGGTAAGTGTGATAAAACCAGAATATAATATTTTGTGACTTTAACTTTCTTTCTAAATTTACTGGGTTGTAGTAGCATCATGCTCCAGAGGTCCTTTTTATAATTTGTATCATTTGGCGTTTTCAAATCTATTGACTTATACATAGGTGGCACAAAACAGCATATATTAAGTTAAATGTCGGTTCCCTCCTCTGCCCCAGTTCTTTTTTCCCCTTTTCTGGCTGGGGAAATAGAGTAGATTAGGAATCTGTAAAGATAGATGGACGGCAAGATTAGTGAACGACTCCAGATATGTTTTCCTAATTTAGGCCAAAGGGATCAGACTTTATCTGCTTTGCAACTGTAAAGGCTTTGAGATCATAGAACATCGCATGACTCATAATCTCACCTAGGCTTTTTCTTTCCTTTCAAGCTCTAATAGAATGACAAGAATCCTCATCAGTTCATCTAACGGAAGAATTGCATGTTACAATCTGTTAACTCCTTTGCTCCCACGTTTCTCTTCTTGAGATAGCCAAGTGGCTTCACTACCGCCTTAGGCATGTAACCTAGCCTTTTACATTGGGTGGAGGCCAGCCACTCCTACCTGTCTACGGAGTTACCACTTTTGCTTGCCCATGTTCACACAAAAGCATGCCATTTCTTACACTCAGTGACTCTCTGCTGTTGGGTTGTCAGATGGTCGGACTGTGGAGTGTAATCTGATCTTTTCTTAGAAGCTCTTGTTGACACACAGTACCCAAGTGCCTCCTGGGTCAGGGTCAGGGTCACTGGATGTCCAAAGCATTGAGAGTATTATGGCATCCCTTTCTCACATGTAACTCAAAATAAAGTCAAAGTGAGCCATGAAACATAAAACTGATAAGCTAGCCGAAATTAATATCAGTCCTTCCTTTTAGAGCATCCTGGATAACTGTACCAGAGCAGAGCTGTTTTTTGGTTCATTTAAAATTATTCATTCATTCATTTGTTTAGTCATTCATCAATTCATGTATTTGGTTATTGATTAGGTATTCCTCTTTGAGGCGTGGGTTCATTTGGCTGCTATTAGAGAATCCAGCACTGATTAAGCCTTTCTCAGTCTTGCTCATTCCACTCCTCCCCCTTGGCCCTGCTACCTGGTACACACCTGCCTGCTAAAGATTTCCTCTTACCATGCCCTCCAGAAAGATGAATGACCTTAGAAAGGACTTTCTCCCTTGCCTCCTCTATTGGTGGGGGTGGGGGAGAGAGGAGATAATTACCCTGGTTAGTACTGAGTGGCTAATTAACTTTATGCCTTCTTGAACCTAGTGAGGTCAGTTTTCTTTTGCCTCAGATCAACAACCAAACTCACCTGATGCCTATATTTTGCAAAACTGTCTAGTGCTTGTCAGGGAAAGGAGGTCCATGGAGAGGAGAGCTTGTTGGGGGTCCTTGGGTGGCCAAGGATAAGCATGAAACCAGCTAGGGTGGTGGGTCCTGGAGAAGATGGTGCTTCACATGGCACCTGTATGTGCTAGAGGAAGTAGGAGTAAGTACAATTTCTCACCCATGTTTAGAACTCTATAGTTTATAAGGCTTTCACATAATTTTCTAAATGTATCCTTCCCACAGTCAATCTTACACTTTCCTAATACTATCCCTATTTTATAGATGAGGTATTAAATCCCAGAGAGCTTGAGTGACTCCCAAAGTTACCCAGATGGAGAAAACTTTATCGACTTGGTGGTTTTGTCAAAGACTGATCCATACTTGAGATCCAGCTTGGCCCATTTCACTTCATAATACTTTTTAAAAAGGACTGGTCTTTTTCCCTTGAATTTCTTTAAGTTATTTGTACATATTTCTATTCATGCTTCATCTTATTCCAGACAAGATTTAAGCAAGCACACACATCTCCCAAATGACTATGTGGGAACTGCAGTTTTGAAAGATTTTGAGCCCGAAACCTCAAACGATTTGTTTAGTTTTTGGTCCACAACAAGAGCACTTGTATTTGCATCAGTAAGTTTTGGGGCTGGTTTGCTTTTGCAGGGGTCTGAGTAATGTCTAGCAAGGCCTCTACTGTTGAAACCCAAATACACTCCCGTTGTACACTTAGACCCAGTCAGAGGAAGCCAAGACCCAGGAAGGCTGCCAGATGTTTACACTGCCTTTTCATGGAAAGCTAAGCTTTTAATTTTTGTTTGCTTATTTGTTGAGCTGTAGAAGGGAAGTTTGAACAAGGCCCATTCCAGGGCAATGAAGGGCAGAATGTTAAGAGGTACTGATGAAATACATGACTGATCTCTATGTGGGTAATGGTTGATAACCAGAAAAACCTGAGGTCCCTGGAGGACAGGAGGGACAGGACCCTGGTTTTGGCTCTGTCACTTGGATAGCTATTTGACTTCTGGGCAAGTCACAGTCCTTAGGGAATATAGCTTTGCAGCTAAGGACATAGGCCCTGGAATTCGTTCTGGGCTTGAATCTTGGTTGCATATTAGGCAAGGTGCATCCTATCCCTGAGCTCCAGGTTCCTCATCTAGAAATAAGGATCATATCTTCTTGAGCTCTTGTTAGAAATTAATGATATAATGGGGTGCCTGAGTGGCTCAGTTAAGCAACCAACTCTTGATTTCGGCTCAGGTCATGATCTCCCAGTTCATGAGTTTGAGCCCCGCATTGGGCTCTGCTGTCAGCGCAGAGCCTGCTTCAGATCCTCTGTCCTCCTCTCTCTCTGCCCCTCCTCCGCTAGTGCTCTCTCTCTCTTCCTCTCTTTCCCTCTCCCTCTCTCTCTCTCTCTCAAAAGATAAATTAATGATATAACCTAGTTAAAGCGTTTAGCACAGTGCCTGCCACTTTACTGAAGCTCAGTTCTTTCGTTTACAGGTAAGCTATAGGACGTCTCTGACTTTGATGTTCTTGGGATTCACAGTGTTAGCAGGATTTCTCCAGGCCACTTGCTTTCATAAACAGCTACCCTTTTCTTACCACTGAATGCTTTTCAGGGCTTTCCTTGTCTTGTTGCTGTGACAACTCAGGCACCAACTTGAGGGAAGCTTCCCTCCATGTGAGTAAACACATTGACGGTATGTATGTATCTTGGACAAGGACTTGTGGTCTGTGTCACCAAGGAAGCAATTTCCATTGAGTCACAAAATCAGCCAGTGGAGGCAAACTGCCATTTGGGCACTGGAGGTCAGAAAATGCAAGGGTGTATGTTTTAGGGGCCTTCTGGTGCATTCTTTTCATGCTTGCTTGTGCTGATCCCTCACAGAAAATGTCGTCTCCCCTCTTCGCTCTATATCTGAGCCCCACTGAGAGGCAGTAGGGAGTGAAGAGCGGGTGGCACTTCATAATCAAATACCCCTGGATTTGGTCCTGTTGATGCTATTGTCTCCCAGTGCAACCTTGGACACATGGTAAACTATTTTGACTTCTTTGAGGCAGTGCGCATGATGGTTAGAGCACAGATGATGGAACCAGAGTATCTGGTTTTAAATTCCAACTCTACTGGCTCTTAACTCTGTGACCTTCACCATGTTACTGACCTTGCTCTCAGTTTCCTCACACTTGCAATGGGGACAATAATAGCACCCCTCCCATTGCTTGTTTTAAGGATTAAATAAAATACACACACACTCAATAAGTGATAAGTATGAATATATACATATGTACCCATGTATATATATATCTATCATTTATTATATACATTTTTATTTATGTAAATATATATACACATAGAGCAGTTAGAACAGTGTTCAGTACATAGTTAATGCTAAATAAGAGTCAGCTCTCACCATAACCATCATCATTAAAGTCCTTACTTGTAAATAGGTGATGATAATCCTGCTTCATAGAGTTATGGAACTGCTGTTTCTTTATTCACACTCTCAGCCCAGCTAGAGCTAGTCAGCTTCCTTCCTTCCTTCCTTCCTTTCTCTCTTCCTCTCTCTTTCATAACTCTAGGGTCTTTTTCTTTTTTCCCCAAAACACTACTGTCTCAGGACATAAATTCAGATCAAGAAACAGTACAATTAGGACAACAGAATGTGGAGAACAATAGTTTGGAGTAATATATAAAATGTTTTGAGCTGGTTGAAAACAGAGCCGTAAGAACTTCTTTCATTAAGAAGTTTTTTTCAAGAGTAAGAAAAAAATGAACTTAGGTTGAAAATCATATGAACAGCACTTTCAGCAGTTCTGGTAAAGGCAGAGCATGAGAAAACAACATAGACAAGACATTTGCACATAACAGTATTTTGTGATAGAAAATTTGTTAGACAAGTCTGATCTCATTCATTCTTAACTGTACTTTCATCATGCTCTTTCAGCTAATCTGTTATTTCTGATCCTTCTGGCCCATATCACTTACCTCTTTTGCCATCTTTGTAACCCCAGCATGTGATATCTTTTAGTAAAAGTTAAAGAAATTGTTGCTTAAAAGGATAATTAGGATCATCATTTTATACTTCCCTTTAAAATCCAAGCCTCAGCTCAGATATACCTTTGCCTCACTGGATGCCTTCCTAGGTTCTCCCACAGCAACTCTATCTCACCTTTCTCTATGTGCCTGGATGGGAATAAAAGCAATTATGGAAACACAGTTTGCTCTTGATTAATAATCAAGATGGACAACTGTCCACAAACATCCCTTCTTCTGTCTAGCCTACAGCTGGGTGAGATTTCCCAGTCCCCCTTTCATTAGGTGTGACCATATGACTCCATGCACAGCCCTGGTCCACACCAGCCTCCTATATTTGCTTCTCCATGCTCATTCTCTCTCCTGGTCCCCTGAGATGTCCACGCCTAGGACAACCTTGGAAGCCACAAAGTAAATACTGGAAGCCACCATCAGTATGGAGAAGAGGGGCCTTTAAGTGAGCAAGAAGTACATTTCGATGGTGTTAAGTGACTGCAATTTTGTCTGTTACCACAGCCTAGCCCAATACAATGCTGGACACACAAATCAAAAATTTTTTTTTCTCCAGAAGAATATGATCACAAGCTCAGCTGAGCTACCAGAGTGAGGGGTAATGAAAATTAACGTTCCTTTTGTTCTCACTAAGTACCAGAACTAATACTTGGCACATGCATTGCTTAATTCCTTCCATATAGTTTGTCTTGGAAGCCCCTGGTCCTAGGTATTGTGATCGAGGCTTAACAGGTGAGGGATCTGAAACAGAGAAAGGTAGTGTAAATTGCATAGCAAGTAAATGAGAGAACTCATATGCAAAGGCAGATTTGATGAAGGCCAAAGCTCTTTTGCCTAACCCGTGTTGCTTGCTCATGAGAGGATGTCCAGTCAGTTGCTCTATTCCATAGATGTTTAGTGGGGACAAAAAAGCATCATATAAATTGATACATGTCAGTCTAATTTTCAGAGAGTTTGAATAACCATTTTTTTAACCACATACCTTTAAGACTGTTGCATGAGAAGTCTCCACTCCTGCCGACTGAGGAATCGTGCGTCGCACGTGGCTTAGCATTAACATGGTGGCTCTCTAAAGAGCCTGGTATGTGGTCCGGTGCCAGGTCAGAGCAGCTGACCACAGCTTTCCTGCTGTTTTTAGGGTTCATGACCTTCCTGGCTTCAGCCATACCCCCCAAAGTAATTGCCTTGTCTACATTCTTTGGTCTTTCCATATAAACAGGACACCCTAGGCCACTGGTGCAACTTTCAAGAGAGGTTTCTAAACACTGAGACGTCTGTAAGTCACTTCTGCCTCTTGCCTTACTGGAAAGTTAGGAAGGTCAGGAAACCAGTCTCCTCCAGTTGGGTCACTGTGGACACATGTCTAGGCTTTTGTGTTCACCTCTGCAAAAGAAGAAGCTGGTCTAGAGCTGGGCTTTTAAAACATTTAGCACCAAAGACACTATTTGGCATAATGATTGGTCTCAAGTACCCCTTAATTTTCTGTAACCATAGAACCGGTCTTATCCTTGGTGCCTCATACAATGGCTGGCACAAAACTCATGTTTACTAGATATTTGCTGATGGGATTAGAGTCTGCAAAACTTCATTAAGCTCACCAGTCATCAGTGCTCTTCACCAAATATTTCAGATGCTCTCCCCTTCCAGACACTGTGAGTTAGGATCACACTGCCAAGTCTCCTTGTGGTGGGGCCTGGCCAACTGACTTGTTCTGGCCACTGAGCTGTGAAAAGAAGGTTAAACATTTCATCTCCAGTGCCAGATTCTCGAGAATTCTTATCTCCCTCCATGGGAAGAATGACCTAATGTTCTAGGTTGGGGCTGCTTGATCAGCCTGGGTCCTGGAATGAGGACAGGAGTGCAGAGCAGAGACCTGGGCTGACTCGGTGGATGTGCATTGGACTCCCAGATACCCTTCTGCTGGTTGAAGGCACTGAGGTTTGGGGCTGTTTGCTATCCTAGTGTAATCTGGCCTGTCCCAAGTGATTCAATAAATTAGATCATAATCAATTGGCCTTCCCATTTTTAATCACAGAAGTTTGCATCTTACATTTAGAGCCTCTAACAAGAAGGAGCCGAGTGGTGTGATTACTGATAACATCCCTGCCAAAACCAAAGCGGTGGCATCATTTCAATAGCAAGAGTCACAACAGGACAGGTTTATTCCACTTAAGAGTCGAATTTCTGTTGGCTTTTTAAAACACTTGTGTATAACTTAGACGCTCATTACTCCTTCAGCTCTTGTTTTTATCCAGTGTGCCCTGTTTCTCTGGCCTAACATGTCCCAGAGGCCTTTCTCATCTGGCACTCTGGAAGGAACATACTGTTTGGAAGCAGATAGTAAAGTCCTTTGACCTTTCTTGATCTGTTTCCTTGCTTATAAAGAGGAATGAAAATAACTACACTTCGGCGTTGTTGTGAAGATCGAATGAAATGTTCTATCTGCTACACTTCAAGCAGCATGCAGCACTCATGTGCTTGGCCCCCTGAATGTGTTAGGTGCCTTTTGGTTTGAAGTGTGGTGACTGTGTGTGTCCGTGTGTCCTGCACTGTTCCAGTTTCTGCTACGTGTTCTTACATAATTAGGAATAAGGTTTCCTTTCCATCTCAGAGATTTCTGTTTTGAGATCAGGAGCCTGTGGCTCTAAGCTCTTGAGATCTAATCCTGGAGCTCCATGGTTCTGTGGTTCTGCAGGGTCGCACACATCAGGGTCCATGCAAATTGCTATTGACTGCAGATGTTCCTTTGGTCATTCAGTAACCATTCTCTCCTACAAGGTGTTCAAGATAGACATGCTTTATCCTCAAGTTTTCACATTCCTGGGATAGCAGACCTCTACTTCTGTCAGAGGCACAGGAGTAAACGTTGGAGAGGACCCAAAGATCACACTATCCAGCACCTCAATTTCCTCTGGAGAAATAGGTCATAGGAGAGAAGGATCTTGTCTCAGATCACATAATAATTGAAGGCCAGCTGTCATGTCTCCCCATGTCACGTTCCTAAGATGTTTGCTAGCCTGGCAGTGTTTGAGTGTTTGAGCCCTGGGATGGAGTTACAGGGATCAAGGCCTGACTTTGCTATATAGGTACTTCCCACCTGTAATGTATGGCTAACAGTGTCTAACTCCTGGAGCTGAGAATGTTTAGTGAGTTAAAGCATGTGGTGTCCTCAGAGCATGCATGGAACACTGTGAATGTGCAGAGAACACCATCTGCCTTCTGCTGTCACCATCAGTCTACCTCACAGTTCCAGCCATGGGCATTGCTATTTTGTTAGAATCTGAGGTACGTAAATACTCACATGGACTTTGTCTTCAAGGAGTATATTATCCAGCTCTCTGGATCTCCTTGCAAATTCTTTATAATCAGTTCAACTTATTAAAAGTGGGGCAGGAAGTGGCTGAGGAGAATCTGGCCATTTTCTCCCATAATGCACTGTGCAAACCTGAAAGTTAATAATAGGATAAATACCATGGACACAGACTCCCAACATCCACACTTCCTGGGGTCACATCCTCACTCTGTCACTGACCATGTGACTTGAGTAAGTCCCTCAGTTTCTCTGTGCCCCTGTTTTCTCATCTATGAAGTGAGGTGGTTATAATAATACCACATAGGGTTGTTGGGATGGTCAGTGAGCTAATATGAATAATATTTTTGGAACATTGTCTAGCACATAGTAAATGCTGTATAATGCCAGATTTTTAAAAATTGTCATTACATGTGCTGTTTATTCTTCTCTATATTTCTCTGCCCAGGGCAGCTCTGCTCATTGTTTCACTCTCTCAGGTCACTGTCTTACAGACAAGGGGGATCATTTACACCCCGTTTCTCCATCAGGTTGTCTTCTCTCTTTTCCCCACATTCTCTTGCAGTTTTTGATAATTCACACTCATCAAGTTACCTGGCTATAATCATACCAGATTACATTATTTACTTTTTCTTTCTTTTAACTTTTTAACATAATTTCAAATTTATAGAAAAGTTTCAAGAATAGTGGGAAGAATGCTCATGTCTCAGTTTGGGTGGCTCTAATAAGGCACCAGGTTTGGAGATCTTAGAAACAACAGAATTTGTCTTTCACATCTCTAGAGACTGGGAATTTCAGGATCACAGTGCCAGCATGACTGGGCTCCAGTGAGGGCTAGTGGCCTGGTTGCGGACTGCCAACTTCTTTGTATTCTCCCTTGGCTGCAAGAGAGAGAGAGAACAAGAGAGCTATCTTATTACTTTTGTAGGGCACTGATCCCATTCATGAGGTTCCCACCCTAATGACCTCATCTAATAATCCTAGTTACCTCCCAAAGACCTCACCTCCTGATACCATCACAATGGAAGGTAGGGTTTCAACCAATGAATTTTGAGGGGAACACAGTCAGTCCATAATATTCTTTATACCTTTTCCTCAGATTCCCCAAATGCTATTATCTTACTACATTTGTTGTATTATTTTCTCTTTCTCACTCCAGTGTTTTCTGAAACATTTGAGAATACGTTGCCAGACATGATACTCCTTTATCTCTAAATCCTTCCATGTATGTTTTTATGTATTTTTAAAAAATATTTTAACATTTATTCATTTTTGAGAGAGAGAGAAAGAGAGAGAGAGAGAGTGGGGTAAGGGCAGAGAGAGAGAGAGAGAGAGAGAGAGAGAGGGAGACAGAGAATCAGAAGCAGGCTCCAGGCTCCGCCCTGTCAGCACAGAGCCCGATGTGGGGCTTGAACCCATGAGTGGTGAGATCATGACCTGAGCCGAAGTCAGACGCTTAACCGACTGAGCCACCCAGGTGCCCCTTGTGTATGTTTTTAAAAAACAAAACAAAACAAAACAAAACAACACAAAAAAACAAGGACATCCTCTTTCATAACCACAGTATAATCAACAAAATCAGAAAATTAGCATTGATGCAATGTTATTATCTATAGACTTTATTCAAAATTCACCAGTTGCTCCAATAGTCCTTTATAACAAAAGAAAATCATGGCTTATGCATTACATTTAATTGTTACATCTATTCAGTTATATTTAATCTGGAGCAATTTTGTTGAGTCTTTCTGTATCTTTCATGGTATTGACATTATTGAAGTGTATAGGTCAGTTATGTTATGGAATGTTCCTCATTTTGGTTTTATCTGATATTAACTTATGATTAGATCCAGATTATGCATCTTTGTCAAAAATATCACAGAATGATGTACTGTGTTCTTCCTAGTGCTTCATGTCAGGAGGCACTTGGTATCAAATTGTCCCATTACTGATGTTAACTTTGACCCCTTGGTTTTAAGGTGGTGTCTGCCAGTCAACTCTGAAATTTCTATTTTCCTTTTTGTAATTTAATGACATTTGGAGAGATACTTTGAAACTATGCAAATATCCTCAGACTTCCCATTAGTTTTCACAGCCATTGATAATTCTTTCCTGAATCAACTGTTATTGTTATTGTTGCCCAATGGTGGTCTTCAAAATCTAGTACTTTTTCTATTTTTCTTAGTTGGCTTTGTACAGTAAGGAAGAGCTTTTTGTCCTCTGTCATATGGACTCATGTATTTTTATTATTACCTGGGCTATAATCTCTACCATATTTATTTGTTTTGGTATCACTGGCCACCTCTGGTCATTTTCAAGTCTGTTTCAAAAAGCACTTCTTTAGGAAGGAAGTCTGGTGCAGTTTACGGCAGCCAAGTTGATAGCTTGCTCCTTTGTGTCCCTCTGGATTATGTATTTTCCTCTCCTTACACATGTCTGTAGTTCTGGTATACTTGTTGGTTTCTATTTACACATTAGCTTGTGAGCTCTTGAGTAGAAGAATGGTGTCTGATTCATCTCCATATCCACCATTGCTTATTGCAATAGCTGGCACAAGGGGAAATTCAATTCATCTTTGTTAAAAGCATGGAAGGGGGAAAGAAAAACAGCACTTAGGTTTCTACCAGTCTGCCTCAGTCTTTTTGGGGGGGAACTTGTTTCAGCTAGCAAAAAGGAAATTATCTGTTAGCATTCATTGCAGGTTACTGTGTTCCTTGCAATAGCAAAGCCAAATCAATGTGGATTACATTGTTGACATATTTAAACTCAACATAAATGTTCTCCCCCCATATCAGAGGCTGTTTGCCAACTCTGATCTCATATCCTTACAATTTCTTTACCATTAGCTTGATATCGTGTTGTTTTCTCTATCAGTTCTTCATTCATTAAGAACCTCTTTCCCCAAAGATGAAATAAAGGGGGTTTTATCAACCCTTCCTTTGGAGGTGGTGAATCTAGTAAAAAGGGCCTGGGCTCTTGATCAGGGGAACTTGGTTGGCTTCCTGTTTGTACAGCTAGACATGTGACTCTGGGTGAGTTACTTTAAATTCATTGGGCTTTTGTCCCCTTCACTCTGAAAAAGAGATCATAATACTGGTGATGCAAAGGATTATCTTGGGCTCGAAAGAGGTAACCTACAGGAAATCACCTTGAAACTCTCTGGAGCTTCAGAACCTTGGACTTGGAGTTCCATTTGTCTGACATGCCCTACCTGCTCTTTGCTGCCTCTTTATTGGCAAATCCCTCCTCATCTCTCAGAACTCTGCTTATGTATCATCCCCTTGCCTGTGCCTCCTCAGACAACATATTGTACCCCTCTGATCTCTGTTTTGTCTGGATACAAAAGAAAAGGTGCACTGGGGCATATACTTTCCATTCATAAACTACACACTGAGTAGTTGCCCCTGATCTGCACCTGCGTGCTTATCTCTTCACAGTCCTTGTATGTTTCTCTTTGCATAGTAACACTCCCCCAGTTAAACGTTCAATCCTCTGACTATAAAACTATCCTTTGGCTCCCTTCCCTTCTCTGGAAGAGGTATTTTACCCTCAAATCCTCATACTTAGACTTAGACTCCATGTGAGACACTCATTCTTAGCTCACCCTAATCCAGTGGATTTCCCCTAGGTTTGGAAAGAAGAAAACTGCTGTAGATGGCAAGATAGACTACAGAGGCCATAAAATATATGTAAAAGGGTAGTAAATACTTTAACCAGGAATTTAAAAAAAGAGCGAGGTGGGGCATATTAAAATTTTTCTTTTGTTGTGCATCACTAATAAGGAAATACTCATCCCCTTATACCCCACCTTTGGAGATTCATTGGTAGTAGGTTCATGGTGTGCTATATTGTGAAGGACTTTTAATTGTCCCTAAGACGGAATGGAATAATTGATTTGAGCTGTCTGTTGAGGACACAGAAAAGGGGGAAGCAGCAGTGCGTGTGCCATATTTGTGCCCTCCCTGGCCTAGTCCAACCTTTTACACTACCAATGAATCTTATTGCCCTCCTTAGGCTAGATGTTCTTATTGGTCCTTGATGGTTTTACATTCTCAGAGTCTGGTTCCCCTCTTCCAGGTGGACGTGTGGGAAAGATGCTCTCCAAAGGTGGGGAGGAATTGGGGATGATGGACGATATTCCTGCCACTATGTCACTCTTGAATTTTCATCACTGCAGTCCTGATTTGACAAGTGATTTAGTGTCCAGTCTGGGGAAGGACTAATGGATGAATCAATCCTCTGTGCATGGCCATTGGGCAGGAAATTAATAAGAACGCTGGCTGACATGATCTATGGTACTGTAAGCTCATTATGCCTGATTAGCTTCCAGCCTTTCACTCCCTCCGACAGCCAAAGGGCTGCATGGTTTCCAATGGCAACCATTTCCCTTTCTCTAATTGATTGCTAGGTCTCTAGTCATGAAACCAGACCCTTCCACAGACTGTCAGAGTGGGATTTTTCTGCATCATGTTACCTCTCCTTTTTGGCATTGGGAAGGTGAGCTCATGGGTTGTCTAAGTGGTGTTGACAGTGAAGCCCTTTGAACTCAGGAAGCAAAGTTCGAAGGGGTCAGTTCAGTTCAGTAGATCAAGTTCTTATCGAACAACTTACTATGTGCTGACATCTGTGTTCAGTATGGAGATGGCAATAGAAGTAGATCATGTGAAGCAGAACATGGAGGAGAAGTGTTTTAATTTATGTAACAAAGTTATGAAGTACGGTGGCCCCAAGCACTGTCATAGGTATTAGGAACAAAGGGGCTTGAGAGAAGTAGGTAAAATAAAGTAGATAAGAGTGCTAGAAATCTATTCAATTTGGGGCATTTGGGTGGCTCAGTCAGCTAAGTGTCTGACTCTTGATCTTGGCTCAGGTCATGATCTCAGGGTCATGAGTTCAAGCCCCACACTGTCAGTACAGAGCCTACTTGGGATTTTCTTTCTCTTTCTTGCTCTCTCTGCTGCTCCCATGTGCTCTTGCTCTCTCTCTCAAAATAAATCAACATCAACAACAACAACCACCCAACTCTATTCAATACATATAAAATTAATATATAATTATATTAATATAATTGAAAGGATATTCAATAGAATGCAAAATGAATTGATGTGTATATCTAAATAGAATTTAGTTACATATACATACATTTATACATATTTTCTAAAAGCATCTATTATACTACACCTTCAAAGCATCTATATGTCTACTACACCTCTCTCTGGAATCTCCATGGTGCTGAACACCCAATCCCCAAACACACACTTTTTAATATTTTTATTTATTTCAAAATGCGTTTACATTTTTTTATCTTGTTTTTCACATAGCCATCGATTAGCCTCCACCTGTCATTCTGAAGGAGATGTATGGGCTGAGATTTCCATTTCAGTAGAGATGAAAATGCCAATGAACAGCAGATAAAATGAATTTCAATACATATTACCAGCCATTTTCATAATGATTATTCTTATGAATGCGGTTCTAAACAAATCACTTGAGTGTGCTGTTGATTCTTCTCCCATAGTCAGCTACAAGGAGACTTCTGAGACTACCTTGGTAGAATAGAAAGGAAGTAGGTTTTAGCATCAGGGATAAACTCAAAAGTTACTGCTTCAGAGAAGTCTTCCCTGATCTCACATGCAAGGTCAGATTCCCTTTGTGTGGGAAGTGTATTGATTGAAACTGTAACTCTGAAAGCAGTCTGTAAGTTGTAAAGGGCCATGCAAATGCAGATAACTATTATCTACTTCTAGGACATGATGATAAGGAAATAAAATGGTAAGCTAGACTTCTGCCTATCTCTGGGTGAGGTCTAGTTCATTTTGGCCTATGGAAAAGGGTGAACTTTTATTCTTCCTCCCGTCATTCATGGCCACTCACAGGGGACCTCATTAGTGACTAAGTTTGTACTTGCTACCCCCCCCAACTTGGCCCAAGAAGTAATAGGCTCTGAAAACATGGCCTTAGAACAATTCAGACATGAATTTGAATTTAATAGCTATTAAAGGATAACAATCAGACAGACATGCCTGGCTTCCCCAAAACTGTCTCTCAATGACCTCACAAAAAAATGAATATCTGAAATAGTGGGAAATACATTGGTCTGGGCAGATTTTGTCTTAGTCCTCCAGTTAAAAGGGAAACAGAGGGCCACATTCTTTCACATTCATTGGTATCTTGTCATAAGCACGATATTCTGGCCCAAGTTTTATTGAAAGGATTTTTGTGAAGATTTTTCTAATTATTTTATGATGCTGTTTTTTTCCTCTCTTTCCCAGGGACCATGGAGGGTGGTGTGGTTTACTTTCCATGTGAACTCAAGTGAGTCATTTCATGTCTGTGGTGCTGTTTCCTTATATATAAAATGGGGATCAAAATCCTTCCCCTGCCCACCTCTTAAAGTTGTTTGTGGAAATGAATGAGCAAAGAGAGATAAGATCCCTTAAAACTCTGTGAAAATACAAGGATTCTTTATTATCAACCGTTTTGGGGGGAAGGGAGGATGCTGTCTTAGCAGGTCAGCACCAATGTTTTCAAAATCAAGTTGACACAGATAAATTAATAGCCCCATCTTGACACGCTCACTGGACAAAAACAGTATAAACAGCAGAGCACTGACTGACCCACTCACCCTGCCCCATCCTGGTTCCTCCAAGTGCATATTTGTGGGTTTTGACAGCTCAAATGAAGAAGTGATCAGCTTTTTCTTCTCTTTTCTTTTCATACTGTAGAGCATCCTACATCTGTCATTCTGAATAAGACATAAAGGCTAGAATTTCAATTCTAATAGTGATAGTGAGAGCAAATTGATATTGAATACATCTGATTTAGCTAAATATTACTGGCAGTAACTTTATGATGACCATTCTAAGTATGGAGCTCTAAAGAAATTCACCAGATAGCTTTGTTGGTGGTTCTCTTTCCCGTAGTTGACCAAGCAGAGTTTTGCTCCTATCTTAGCATAAGAAAAAGGTGATAGGTTTTAGCTTTAGGCAGTTCTGAGTTCCAGCCATGATCAAATTACTTTTCTATGTATGTATTATAACAGGGATAGTTTTGTCTTCAGAAATGTTCAGTTGTATTTTCATATCTTATAAACCTTGTTGCCTGCAGTCCTTCTCACTCTTGAAGCAATGAATTTCAGAGCCTTGTTGGGGGACCTTCCTAAAACAACAGGGCCATTGCTCGGTTTTGACTTAAAAGTTAGATATTTGTTTGAGTCCATAGGAAGTTAAACGCTTAAAACTGAGTTTTTTAGAGGAAGAATGTATCAATTAGGATTTGCATTGGGTTGCATGTAACACAAACCTGGCTACTAAGACTGAACCCGTTTTTGTTTGTTTTGGTTTCTGTTTTGTTCTTGTTTTTTCCACACAACAATAAATCCAGAGGCCAGTAGTCTGGAGCTAATGCTGTGACAACGTAATGCTGTTTAGGACCCTGCGATGGTTGGTTTTGTATCAACTTGGGTAGGCTATAGTCCCCAGTTATTCACTCTAACACTAATCTTGTGCTGTGGAAGTATTTTGTAGATGTAATTACAAAGTGTATAATCAGTTTACTTTAAGCAAGGAAGATTATCCCAGATAATCTGGGCGGGTCTGATTTAATCATCTGAAAAGCTTTAAGAGCAGAATTAAGGCTTCCCTGAAGGAAAAGAAATATCGCCTGTGGGTTTGCAGCGACCCCTGTGCCCCAGTGTTCCAGCCTGTCCTTCCCGCTGGGCTGCTTTACAGGCTACAGACTTGCCTAGACAGCCCCCCCCCCCAATCACGTATGTCCATCCTTTGTGGTCCAAGCCCTTGCCCCCAACTCCACCTCTCCCATGGTTCTGCTTGTCTAGTGGAACCATGCCTGATACAGACCCAGGCTCCTGCTTCTTTTCTCTATTAACCTCCTCAGCACTTGCAAGCTGGCTGGTGCACCTCTAGGCATCATGTCTACATTCCTGGCAGGGAGAAGGGGGAGAGGAACGTACCCAGCGCCTACCACTCCTAGCTCATTGGCGAGGACTTGGCCACATGGCCAGCCCCTGGCAACCTCTGGGTCTGGGGAGGAGAGTACTTTCCACTGGGCATCTATAGTCAGGAAAGAAAGGGAATTGGTATTGAATTGACAACTACAGAGAGAATTTTCTAAGTTCCTTTGTCATTTGAAGAACCAAACCCAAACATCTGAAATCATAGATTCTTCTGTAATTGTAAAAAAGTTACTCCTTTCACCTGTGGCAACCAGGCCCCGAGGCTTGTTGCCTTAATGTGGAAGAACACATAAGCAGGAAATGAGACCCCCTGCACCCTCTGCCTCTAGCTGGACAGGATTTGGGAAGTAGGAGAGACAGGCTGAGTGTGCCCTGACCTCTCTCTGCATTTCAGCCCAGAGTGAGGAGCAGTAGTAGGTGTTAGGTGAGTGATATGGGGATGGGGGTGGGGGCAAGAAGTACTCCTTTTGGCTTATGTATGCACAATACAGAGGCAGAGGAAGGAACAGAACCTGGCTTTGCCAAGCCACCTGTCCTTCCTGTGTGGTATGATCAAGAGACTCAAATTTCCCATAGAACCCTAGGGAGGCATAGAGAGTCAAGGAGTTGAGAGTCAGCAAGCTTGTTACAGGGTCTGCTGCAGCAAGGGGGAGGGACAGGGGCAGGACAGAGACCATGGAGCACACTGGAGGAGAGGCCTCAGGAAAATCTGAGGTGTCCGAGATAAGGCTGAGTAGTTAGCAAGTGCTCCAGGCCCTTGAGAAGCTGAGGAGGGTGGAGAGAGATAAAGACCTAGAGTTGCCCACTTGCCGCCTTCAGCAGCGGAGGACAAGCCAGCCCCCAAGCACAGGAACTGTTGCTAATAGCAATAGCAGTGGCCATCCACGGTGGAAGAGACCGGGGATGATCTGAGGGTACCCCGTAGATACACAGCCCTCATTCCACACTGCTGCCTCAGACCTTCCTTCCAGACACTAATTTCAAGAGGAGCAGAAGAAGAGGACCTAAATATAAAGGCTTGAGTCAAGTTTACCTACAGAAAGCTAAACAGTGATCTCAGAGGACTGGTAACATTATTGCATTGGGCTAGAAGTGTAGCAGACTGGATTAGAATATAACCCCTCACCAACTACCCAATGGATGGAGACTCATGAATAGTTAAATCCAAGAGAGTCCAAGAGGAAATGAAATGTATTTCTTTACACATCAGAATCAGCGTGTCACTTTTCAACCCCCTTCACATGTAAATTGAGGACGATGCTGTGTACCTCCTGAGGTGGTTGAGTAGAATGCAGTTGAAATCTTACCCCCTCTGTAAAGCAGCAGGTGAGTAGGGCATAATTAATATGGTGGCTTGACTTCAGTTACCTGCACTTGCTGGCAAGTGGGGCTTCATGCTGTCCTTGGATGGCAAGATAGTGAAGGGACCCAAGAGCACATCTCGCCCCCAAACAGATTGTCACATTTGCTACCCCCGATCCTCCTTCTCCCATCACCCATATTTGCTACTGTATTACCTCCTATCTTTTCTTTCAGAATGTATCAGAATGCTGTTTGTGCATTTTTATTTGTTTATCTTGCATTTCTGGAAGGCAAGAGCCATATCCAATTTCTTTAAAGCTCAGGCACATAGTAGACATGTAACAATTAATTAATCAATTATGTCATTACTTCCTTGGAAACTACAAAGTTAGCTTTTTAGACACCTACTATGGCCAATCCCTAAAGGGAAGATAGCTTGTAGAACATATTTCTCTCTGCAGTTCTATCCATTAATGTAATTTGCTAATTTTGTTTTACTTTTCCAACTCAGTAGATTATTAGCACTTACCGAAAATACCACCTTTAAAGTAGCATTTATGAATCAGGATTCAAATATATGATTTAGTCTCATAGTACAATGCTTATATTTTATTGTAAAACAAGATCCAAAAATACCACTTCCAAGAATTCCATATGGTAACCTTGCTTTCGCTGTGATCTGTTTTCCAAATTCTTTCTTTAATCTGAGTGTTTTGGAGGAGTGAAGCTTTCCTCTTACCCAAGCCCACTGTAACTGGTAAAAAAGAAGGTTCAGAAGGGTTTTCCAGAGTGGTTCCTCCAAAGAATCTATGTGTGTATGAATGCAATGTTTTATATACATATACGCTCACGCATATATTTAAATGGTTGTTTTATATATATGACATCTATATTTATTGATGATATATATGTATTTTTGTATATTTGGTGTATACTACTATAGGAAGGAGAATCATAGAGTCATAAAGTCAAAGCCAGAAGGTTCCTCGAAACCGTCACTCCAACTTCTTTGTTTTAGAGCTGAGACAACTAAAGTCCTGAGAGGTCGAGGGACTTTCTGAAGATCACACATTCTATGAGTGTCAGATCTGTGCTTTGCCTACAGAGCTCCTCACTTTTGATTGAGAGCCCTTTGCAGGACCCAGTCTGTCTTCGATAAATGTGTCTCCCATCTGTCTGGGAATTGTGTCCATGTGACGAGCCTAGACACACACAACTTTATTAAAGATCATGATGAGAAGACCTCATTTCTTAAAAATTTTTAATGTTTATGTATTTTTGAGAGAGAGAGAGAGAGAGAGAGAGAGAGAGAGAATGAGCAGGGGAGGGGCAGAGAGAGAGGGAGACACAGTACTCGGAGCAGGCTCCAGACTCCACACTGTCAGCACAGAGCCCGATGTGGGGCTTGAACTCACAAACTATGAGATCATGACCTGAGCTGAAGTCAGATGCTTCACCGACTTAACCCCCCAGGTGCCCTGAGAAGACCCCATTCCTTGAACTCTATCAGTGAGGGGGCTCATTTAGCACCTTCTTTGTTCATGGGAGACTTTTCACCATGCTCTCCTCTAAGCTTCATTGTTATAATGGCAGGAAATTGGGAAAAAAATTCTCATGCCCAAAATGCTGTGCTCAAATTACAAACCAGATACAGCTGCTAAAGAAGGGTGTCTGTGGAAGAGAAGGGACAGGAAAGAGGCAGGGGTGTGGGGAGGGGAGGACTGGCATCATGATGGAGAAAAGAGAAGACAGAGATGATGGAAGAGCCAGGGGGAGAGCAGAGAGGAGCAGAGAGACACGGCATGGGGAAGGTACACAGAGAGGAGAGACGGCAGAGGGGAGAAGAGATGACAGGAAGGGAGAAGGGGAAGTGAAGGCAGAGATGCATGAAGGATATCCAAAAGTAAGAAGACATAAGCTTATTTTTAAATAATGTATTAGTTACTTTTTCCAATAATGTATTTGATATACTTTTCTGCAATCTCAACACCTTTTAAGTTGAAGTATCTTCATACTTAAAGCATTGGGTTAAAGTGTTAATCTAAAAAGTTCAAATAAATACACTGTTTCCCATGTATTCTCAGACTTTTTGTAGTACACTGACACCCTTGGAAGAGAGAGGGTCAAGATGGGAGGAGAGAGGCAGGGAGGGGAACAAGATAGAGAAACAGATTCCTGAACTTAGACAAAGAAAGCTACAAAAAGAGCCTCTTAGGTGCTAATACTGAGGCATATATAGCAGACTACAGCTCACCCTCAGCAGCGAGGAACGCTGGAGGCCCAGCCTGGGACATCCTAGAAGAGCAATGGCCAAATGGCATCCCTGAGTGAGGGTTTTTAGGCAGAAGTGGATTTGGATTGGGAGGCAGTTCTCTTTTAAAGAAGAGATTGCAGGAGTTCTTTCCAGTGCATGAATCTGAAGAAAGGATAAGGAAATCTGTTTTTCTCACTTGTTTGTATTGTAAGCCCAGGAGATGTTATGTATTGAAATTCTCACTCCTAAATTTCATATGTGGGAGCCTTAAGGTCAGATGAGGTTATAAATGTAGGGCCTGAATCCCATATGACTGTTGTCCTCGTAAGAAGAGGAAGAGATACCCAGATCTCTCTCTCTGTCTGTGCACAGAGGAAAAGCCCTGTAAGGACAGAGCCCAAAGCAGCCAATCTGCACACCAGGAAGAGATTCTCACCAGAAACTGAATCTGCCAGCACCTTAATCTGGGACTTCTAGCTTTTAGAACTTTTAGAAAATCATTTTCTGTTGTTTATGCCAACCAGTCCATGGTATTTTCTTATGGCAGCCTGAGTTCGCCAATACAGAACGAATGGAGTTCATTAGGATTTGTCAAGTACCTTTATTTGTAGACATTGAAATGCACACCCAGACCTTGAAAATAGTAGTTCTCCATAAATGTGTATTGCAAAAGATGAATAGGTAGGTATTTTTTTTACCAGTTTACACTAAGCTAATGATAATGTAATAACAGCCACATTAATAATGTATGAGATAATGATAAGCTATGCAAATGTTGGTTGACTTTACATTTGAATCTCATAGCAACTCAAGAGATAAATCTGTATTATACTTATTTTCAAAGATGGGAAAATAGTTTTACACCTTTAGAGCTTCAGTTTCCTGCAGGACCCTTAACCAGTAAATGTCAGCACCATACTCAAACCCATGTCTTCTGACTCCCTCCAGTGCTCTCATCAGCCAGAGAGTCTTCTGCTTGGGGAAGAAGTTAGAACTCACTTGTTGGAGTTTCTGCTTTTTTGGAATCTTTCTGGAAAATAAAATGTATTTCTTCAGGGCTCAATGTGGTCATAGCCAGGAATTTTTGGCAATGATTTTTAATATCACAATATGTTCTGGTCTACTAATGGGGTGAAGGGGATGGGGAAGCATGACATCCATCCATAATGCATGAGGAGTGGTTAGAGGGGGCCAGAAGAGGGGAAAGCAAAGCCCCTTTGGAAACAGGGACACCATGTGAACCATCGAAAGTTACATTGCATAGGGAGAGGATTGTCAAAGTCCTGGCACTTGACAGAAATCCAATAGTGGAGCATTGAGGCAGGATAATTTAGAAGTTCAGGGCAAGAAGGATAAAAAATGACATTTGATACGGGAAAATGTCTCTGACTTGGGCAATAAAATAAAATTAGCTTATACTGCATGTCGGGAATGTAGGGTTCTTTAAAAGAAAGAGAATTTTGGCAACAATTAGTGACTTAGCTTTATGCAAAGGGAAAATTAACCATGTAATGATAGAAAGTCTTCTCTCTTTGACTCCTGGGTGTGCAATTTCAAGATAGATTTATTAAGCACCTGTTTACCATAGCATTGGCCAAATCCACAGTGCATCCTTGTATTGGCTTTCTCTCCTTCTTCCTCCTCTATTTCGTTTACCTCCTATCCCCCATCCCTCTTTTCTAGACTTATTTCCTAAATAAACTTACCTGCATGTAAGACTTGGTCTTGGGTTTTGCCTCTGAGGGAACCCTGGCTAAGAGAATTGGTTATGGGAGGGTTCCTAGAATGTAGACCTTCAGGATGAGTTTTGGGATTTGATCTCCAGGGTCTGCTGAGTAAAGGCTCTAGCTCCCAAGCAGGGGTGGGGGGCAGTCACTTCTACCAGAAGACTCAGCAAGGTTTCCACTAACTTCAAACTGAGCTTCTAACTTCAAACAATTGGTGAAGCTAGAAAACACCCTGGCTACTTTGGGCTCCTCTATCATTGGACCAACAGGCAAAGAAGAGGGTTGCTGTACTGGTGGGGGCAATGGACCCTAATAACTAAGAGGAACTAGGGTTTCTGCCACAGAATGAAAGCAGGGACAAATTTGTCAGGAACCTGAGGGATCTATCTTCCATGTGTGGTGATTATGGTGAGCCAACAATCGAAGCAAATCATGTGTGGGAGCAGCTGAGGGCTCAGCCCCCTTAGGGATGATATCCTGGGAGAGTTCACCCGGAAAACAGCTAGGCCAGCTGAAGGACTGGCTGGGAGTGAGGGAGATGATGAATACTAATTAAGGCTTGGGACAGCTGTAATGGTGAGGACCTAGCTTTTCTCACTTACAGGATGCATTGTAGGGGGCTCCTTAGGAGTCCTGGAAGGATCAAGTGTCAGTCTCCCACAGTGGTCACAGGTTGGATAATCATGTATCCGCCCATTAGTCTTCTCTCTGTGTGTTTCATCTGCCCTGATCCTAACTCCTACTTGCCGGAAGCATTTTCTCAAATGAACTATCTGCACACTAGCCTTTGTTTGAGTATCTACTTTTGGGGGGGAATTCAGGGTAAGACAATGTAGTTTTGAAATTGCCTTCTGGTTGTATCAGGTAATTAATCTTAGCAATACTTTATTAAGTAAATAATATATTATTAGATTTTTATTTGTTTCAGTACACTGGAGACTGTCTGCCTTTTCATTGTGGGACTTTGAATTATTCATATTTATTATTGTGCTTATAGTTTTCAAAAAAATTTATTTAACAAAATCTTTCCTGCAGTCTATTCTTATCATCGAAATTTTGCCATTCTGTGTTTGGTTCTCATAATGATGATATTTGAGAACTCTCAAAAGGGATACTAATCAGATAGCTAATGCCAAGATGAGTGAGCAATCTTTTATATCTTTTATAATCTTTTGTAGTTGCTGCATATTTTTTTCCTAGTGTGTTGCTTACTTTCTAAATAACTGTATTTTTTGAAAAAACATATTGGTATTATATTTTAATGTTTAATAGGCAACAGTTAAGGAGATTAAACTATATAAATTAAAATAAGTACTATCTCCTAAAACTGTAATTATAACTAGAAAGGTATATTTTTGGTATAACATTCCACGAAAAAAAAGAGAATATGAGAACTTTCCATGAAAAAAAAATGAGAATATAACATTCCATGAAAAAAAGAGAATATGAGAAAAGAGAATATTAGGTTGAATAACAATAACCATGAAAAAGGACTGACAGTGACTTTTCCAAGATGGTAACAGATAGAGTATTCTAGTCTCAGGCTCAAGGACAAAAATATTTTTTAAATATTCTAAATGCTGTTCTATTTCTTAAAAATATTTTTTAGAAAAGATAGAAGCTAAATACATGCAAGTTTTGGTGTCAGATGAACTGATGGGATCTGGATCTTACTGTGGCTTGTCTTTTTCCATGCAAAATACGGGGTTTTGTTCTTTCATTTGGAGAAAGTCACACTTTATTAATAATAACAACCTAATCTCTTCAGGGATTGCTGAGCAAAGGCACAGGGCTTTGGAATGCTGGGCTCTCTCCCTGCTTTCAGGATATTTGGAGAACATTTTCCTGGAAGCTTTCTTTCAGTGGCCTCCTCAAACACATGTAACTTACCGGAGCTTAAAGACTTACATTTGTAAAAGCCATTAGTGTCGATTAATGTAGACAAATGATTGAAATTGGGACATTGCGAGGTGCAACTCCACACCTTGTACCATTTATGGGGAGGAAATGAGGAACAATTAGGTTGGTGAGGCTGGAAAACACCCCACTAGCCCTGCCTGCATGGGGTCAGCTTCAGGAAAGCTCAGTGGGTATATAATGGGTGAAGGGCTGGGGCCAGGGCAGAGACAGATGGGAACAACAGACAGCACTGTTGGCCAAAGCAAGTTTCTCCGCTCAGCCTCCACCCCCATGTTTAATGTTTCTGATAATAATGATGACAACTTAGATTCGAGCTTTTACAACTACCTTGGAATTATACTTACTCAGTTGTTGATTCACTCCTCTGTTTATATATTTTTTTCTATCTGTAAATATTTTCTGAGTACTTAGTTTATTCAAGGGATCCCAGTTGTGAATGGGGTGTAATCTCTACCTTTATGGAGATAATAGTCTAGGGACTTTTCATAGTGTGACAGTGCATGGAGGCTGTAGGGGATCATGGAGGAGACTTAAATCTAGTCTTAGATATTATGGGAGGCTTTTCAGAGGAGATGAGGTGCAAAGTAAGACCTGATGGATGAATATAAATCCTTATTTAAAAAAGTGGAAAACTGATAGAGAGCTGAACCACAAAACAGCAAAGAGGAAGCCAGCTCATGGCTTGGACATATTTAGTTTTAAGGGCAAAGTAATCTAAATGACTGTTTCTAATGGGAATTGACCCATTTATATATCCAACAGTTTGAATTTTTAAAAATTTTTGATTCAAATATTTGTGAACAATTATATTTCATACTGTCTGGTTAAGTAGGCTAGAAAAATGGATGGTTTTTAATTTTCTTAAAATTCACTCAAACATACACTTATCAAGTAACTCCAAGACACTTTGCTTAGCCCTGGGGGGTACACCCCAAATTCTACAGTGCCCCTGTGCTTCAGGGACTCTCAGTCTGATGGACAAGTCTGTGACAAGGAAGAGTGCTCTGGGAGATAAGAGAGTAAGACATGCCTTCTGCTTTGGTATAGAGAGTATGATTGAGAGATTGGAGTGGACCTGCTAAGAGATACAGTAAGACCTTACAATAGGAGGTGAGGGGCGTCATTCTTAAAAGCAAGCATTCATGTAACATGCTCACTACATTGTGATGCCACATTTTGACTGTGATTTTGAATGTGGTGCTTGATTGTGATGGTGTGCCATTTCTATTGGAGTTTTCTTCCTCCCACCTTTATCTTTTCCAATACCCATTTTCCTATCAGCCAGCTAATGTGAATGCTTACCTCGTTTGCTGTTTAAAATTGGGTTTGGACTGGAAAGTTTGATGACTCAACTCACTGAAGCATATGGTAGATTAGATAACACTTTAAAATACTCTGAGAAAGGGTATAACACAGGGATCACTGGTTCAAGAGCACAAAACACAGATAAGAGAGGTGTCTAAGCCCAGGGCAACAGGGGAATCAGAGCCCTGATGATGCACTTGAGAGTTCATGACTTTTTTGAAGTAGGGCAAACTATTATTCAGCCCCAGGAGATTATGGCCAGGTCGGAATAGGTGTTCAGATTTACTAGATATTCTGATTTTCTAAGAGAAGGTAGTAATATACATTTTTGTGTGTAATCTAAAACGTTTTAAATTTTGGCAATAAATCAATAAATCCAAAATATACTATATGAAGCAATTAGAGTTAAAACAATCTACAGATTGTTTTCTGCCTATAAGCCAATGGTTTGCAGCTGCTCACCCAATAATAATAATGAAACTAAACTTATTAAGCACATTCCTAAGTGCCTTATTCATATAGCTCATTTAATTCTCACTACAAACCTTTGAAAGCAAGGATGGTGATGACAATAATGCCCATTTACAAATGAAAAAATGAGACACAGGGAAGTTAAGTAATTTCCCAAGAATACCCAGCTAGCAAAGAGCAGACTCAGAATTCAATCCATAGCAATCTGCTTCCAGAACTTGTGTTCACAAACATTATACTATACTGCTTCTCAAAATGAATGCCTTCTATAGAAGGACTCCTTGACAATTATTTGAGGTGCTCAGGGAACTTTTATCTGATCTTAATTTTATTTCAGGTGGCAGAAGTGTGGGGGATTAAAGTTTAGAGTCTTCAATAAATCTACACAGAATCCCACTTATTCCAGTTAATTTCTTAGTAGTACCAAACTATAGTGCCGAGGTCAAAGGGCTTTGGAAGCACAGATTCAATTGAATTCCTGCTCTTCCACTTACTGGCTGACTGTGTCTTGGTTTCCTTACTTTGACAAGTAAGATGATGAAAAATACCCTGCAGTGTTTTTACAAGAACTAGAAATAACACATGAAAAATATGTGGCTCAACATAAGTGCTTGTTAAATTATAGACATTGTGATGACAATGATAATTTTTGGTCAGGCATTTAAATAGTAAATTTAAGGCACGAGGTTGTAGGGAATCAAATAGTAATCCCATATAATTCTTGCTGTGAGAACATAGAGGGGTCAAGTCATCAAGTAGAGGAGATGAGACAGTTTTATAAATTGTGATAATTTAATGGAAAGTATTAGAAAGCAGTGCATAGCTGAGGGTGATATAAGAGGGAGAGATTAATATCCATTGGAGGAAATCAGTTAAGACTTTTTAGAGGACATGGTATTTGAGCTGGTTTTTTGAAAGGTTAGAAAGCTTTGGGCCAGTTGGTTAGCCCTCTTTGAGGTTAGGGAGTCACAGATGATGGTGATAGCATGAGCAAAGGCACCAAAATGAGACATATTGGTACTCTGAATGTGGCAATAAATACTACTTGGCTGACCGGAAGTAGAGAGCAGGGTATATGGAAGACAGTGGCTGTAGAGATTTCTGTAGGACCATTCTTCAAGTTCAACCAACAGGTAGAAGTGTTGTTTCTCTGCGACTAAGCCAGAGAAGGTCTGTGTGTGCATATTCTCTGGGCTGTAAAGGGGAAACAGAGGGGACAGCTGGCAAGCATTCAAAATAGAGAGAAAGAACTTAATTTCCTGTTCAATCAAGTTTCTGACTTGTAGAGAAGGAATTCCAGTTGGAAACCCAGATGTCCTCGTATAAAAGCAGGGGGAAGATGTGTGAAATCAGAAGAAGTCTATAAAGCAAGTTGAAAATTGGGAGTTGTGGAGGTATCTACCCCAAAGAACCATTTGAAATCAATTGGCTCAACCTAAACTTTCAAGACTTTCTTATGTACAGATGGAATGTTCATCTGGAAAGTTCTTTCTTCATGGTAAAGACTGTGTTTGAATCAGAAAAGCAGTGTTACAAGGTAGGGAAAAGGCTAGCTATAGAGTCATTCATCTTGGGGTCCAAAGTCTGGGTCTTTTCCTGACTAGCTGTAAGAACTCAGATAAGTCCTCTGTCTCTCAGCTCCCATTTCTATATCCATAAAATGAAGATTATAATAGTTATTATTTTTAATTATATCACAATCAAACATTTGATGAAGAGATGTTTAAATGAGATTTGGGTGTAATAATGCTGGTGTAGTATTGCCTACACTATGGTGTAAACTCCTTGTCCCTTCTCATTGGTATATAGTCTTAACTTGGGGTCACTGACTGGTAGAACCTCTTGACCATACATCCATCACCCCCTTCCAAGTGCCTCCGGGTTGCATCTCAATTCTGCATCCTCCCAATGTATCCTTTTAAATTTCACCCAGCTATGATTAAGGACAGGCACACTGAGGGAAAAGCATCATGGTGCAAGAGAAAAGACAATAGATTTGGAGCCAGACACTGTGGGTTCTTAAGGCTGGGTCTACCACTAATAGAATGAGTGGCCTTGGAGACATTACCTTTTTGAGCCTCAACCTCCTCATTTGAAAAAAGGGGTGAAGAAATGAGACAACCTATATAGAAGTCTTTGGTACAGCCCAGGTATTTTGTTTATGCCTGATGAACAATAGGGGAGGAAAGAAGAAAACCAAGCAATCCTTGGCCATCAAGGGTGCTGAACACTGGCTGTCTCAGCATAGCAGAAGGTGGTGGAGGTGGGGCATAAGGATTCACTATAGCTTCAGTAGCAGGTGATGACAGTCCTCTTGTGCCCTTGCTGACAAAATAAGAGGATTTGTTTCTCCTGTGACCTGCATATATTTAAGCCAGGCAGATTCCCAGCTAGAGACCAGAACTATTTATTCTTCCCCAGCCACCTCCTGTATTTTTCACATCTGTACCTTTGTCTAGTATGTGCCCTCCCCCTAATATTCTTCTCTTATATATATTGGACTATCCCATCTCTTTTGCTGTACACTGGAGAGGTAAGTTGAGTCTTATTTTTATCATGTCTCCTGTGCTCTTCCCACATTATCCATAACACTGTCATGTATGGGGTAAGATCTCAGGACTTTTTCCCATAGGCAATGGATAAGAAAAGAGATGTCAAGATTTGGAGGAGAACTTAGATACTCTTTCTACTCCAAGGCTGACACTTCCTAAACTGAGATCCACAAACTAAAGATGGAGTTCTGTGAGCCACTTGACAATATAGGTGAAATGTTGTGCAAAATCTGAATGTTCATTTTTTCTAGGTGGAGTATTCATAGCTTTTCTCATGTTTTCAAAGCAGAACATGATCCACAAAATGTTTAGAAACTACCCTTTTATTTTATGAAGGAAGCCCAAAGAAAAGTACATATTTTGGCTAAAGTAATATATAAGATATATATTTTTTATCGTATCTATATCTATATCTATATCTATGTATCTATATATATATATCTGATATATATAAGATACCAGTGGAACCATGAGGAGAAACAAGGCTTACTGGTTTTCCTCCTAGAACTCTTGACAAGTGTATTCTCATTCATTCATTCACTCATTCAACTATTTCTTATATGGCGACTCTTTACTCTTCACTGTTGCAGATGTGAGCTTAGACCATTGAACTAAACCGACAAATACCCTGCCTTCATAGAGCTTACATTCTAGAGAAGACAGTAAACAAACAGTAGAACCCATCCTGTATCAGAAAGTGATTAGTCCCATAGAGAAAAACAGTGGCGGGAAAGGGGATGGGATATGCAGGTTTAAGGCTCAGGGAACTTGTATCTGATCTTTATTTTGTTTCAGATGGTAGGAGTGTGGGGGATTAAAGTTTAGAGTCTTCAGTAAATCCACAGAGCACCTCACGTATTCCAAGTTAATTTACTTAGTAGGACCAAACTATAGTGCCTAGATCAAAGGGCTTTTTGGAAGCACAGACTCAGAGATCTCTCTGGAATGGAGACTTTTGAGCTATCAGTAAATTACAGTCAGTTCTTATTATTTGTGAAGTTATGTTCTATAAAGTCACTGTGAATACCAAATTAGTGAATACTGAGTCATTACTCCCAGGGGAAATACAGTGTTAGGTTTCTGTGAGCTGCTGTTCACAACACCTTTGTCAACATATCAATTCATAATCTTGCTGTGTGTAAAGACACTTTTTAATATATATTGTCAAATCATTAACATTGAACTCACACCTAACAGCATTATAACTCATACCCAAATGAAGCTTATCTAACACACACATTTTCTCTATAGCACATCATAGTCCTCCTTCCCTTAGGAACACTAGACAGTACTTCAGTACTATTTTAAACAGTGAAATCACCAACAGAATGCACACAACTGTGGAAAACATGGCACTATTAGGCCACATTAGCAAACAGGCAGATTTGCAAATTAGACTCCATAAATAATGAGGATGGACTGTAGTTTAGTTGCTGGGAAATGAAGTTTCTTGGAAGACTAATTGACTCCCACACATTTCCTAACTCTACTCAGTGCTCTTCATCGGTTTAAATTCTGTGCTTATTCTGAATGTTTCTTCCCTATGTGCTGCAGTATAAGATTTTTCTCTAAATCCACTCAAATGCTACTGAGTGGGAAAAAGGAAAGAGTGAGAAAAGCCAGACGCAGAAGCAGAGAAACTTTTCCATCCAGGAGTTTTGTTCAAGCAGACAGCCTGCCTGTGTTTCCTGTAGACTTTTAATGTGAGGGGCCCAATTTTAGCCACTGTGCAGGGGTAATGTGTGACTCCTTTCCACTGTAAATCCCTCCTCCTCTCCTCACCCCAACTCCTCAACTCCCTACCCCCAAGGATATGGTCCAAAAACATTGCAGAATTTCTTTTCTGATTTGTGACTTGTCTCAAAGAGCATAATGCCTCTAATTAGGTGATTTTAATCAGAAAGTTAAGAGCAATTTTATGTTGTCTTTAAACCAGAATCCTGCCCCACTCCCCACCCCTGGGCAATGCAATTCCAATTTTTTAATGAAAATCATTGGAAACAGGAAATTTTGAGAAAGGCAGTGAGTTATGGAAAACAGGACTCAGCAAAGCAGCTTGGCCATGCTACAAGAACCCTTTGAGTGGAATGATTGTATCTAAGTCACAGACTGGGGAGGGGAAGAAACTCAGGGGCTAGACCCAGCTCTACTCAGACTCCCTGTGTGACCCTGGGCAAGTTTCTCCCTCTCTGTGCTGCAGTTTCTTTTTTTTTCTTCCTTTTTTGTTTTTTAAATTATATGGTATGTTTATTTGTTAAGTTAAATGGAGAAATTTAAAAACAAATATGCATAGTTAGATCTACCTTTCTTTTGACATAGCAAATCTTTTAGTGAATTAGATTTTATGTCAATCAAAAAAGTAAACTATTTTTTATTAATTTTTTTGACAAGGTAAATGATATATACTCTTAAGAGTACACCTAGCAATTCTTTTTTTTTTTAATTTCCTTAATTTAAGGTAGTTAACATATAGTGTAGTCTTGGCTTCAGGAGTAGATCCCAGTAATTCATCTCTTACATACGACACCTAGTGCTCTTCCCACACATCTGACTTTGAGTGCCCTCCTTAATGCCTATCACCCATTTAGCCCATCCTCTGACCCACCTCCCCTCCAGCAAGCCTCAATTTGTTCTCTGTATTTAAGAGTCTCTTCATTTTGCCTCCCTCTCTGTTTTTAATCTTATTTTTCCTTCCCTTGCCCTATGTTCATCTATTTTGTTTCTTGAATTCCACATATGAGTGAAATCATGATTATTTGGCTTTCTCTGACTAACTTATTTCACTTTGCATAATACCCTCTAGTTTCAGCCATGCTTTTGCAAATGGCAAGATTTCATTCTTGTTGATCACTGAGTAATATTCCATTGTGTGTGTGTATACACAATGGAATATTGTGTGTGTGTGTGTGTGTGTGTGTGTGTGTGTGTGTATATATATATATATACTGCATCTTCTTTACATTCATCTGTTGATGGACATTTCTGTGCCTCCATTTCTTTTTTTAAATTTTTTTTTACCATTTTTATTTATTTTTGAGAGACAGAGCATGAATGGGGGAGGGGCAGAGAGCGAAGGAGACGCAGAATCCGAAGCAGGCTCCAGGCTCTGAGCTGTCAGCACAGAGCCCGACGCGGGGCTCAAACTAATGAACCATGAGATCATGATCTGAGCCGAAGTCAGTCGCTTAACCGACTGAGCCACTCAGGTGCCCCTGTGCCTCCATTTCTTAATTGGGAAATGGAAGACTGGATACTCTACCGGGTAACTCCCAGTCTTAATATTCTGGGACACTGGAAAGATAAAATCAATCTAATAGTGCTCTTTATCTGTCTGTATCCATTGATTTGTAAGAAAAGTATTTTGAAATATGTTTTGATGCCTATTTTGCCTCTAAGAAAATCTTACAGAGACTAAAACATTTTAGAGTATTTTAGAGTTTTTAGAATTTTAGAATTTGTAGTTTTGAAGTCATTGTCGATGTGTACTGATTGTACTTACATAGCCATGGTATTCTTTGTAAGGAAAACTACGTTTCTTAGTACGGGAGCCTGTATGATCCAACTGTTCCCTACCAGTTTAGACTCCCCTCTCCTCACCCCCACTCCTACCCTTTATCATTATTCACCCTATGTCAAACCCTGCAGAATTTCTTCAGTTCCTTCTCCGTATTGGGCCTACTCACTTTTCCTCTCTCTTTGGAAGACCCATTCTTCCACCTGGCCTTTTAGAAGGGGCATATTTGTTCAGATTTTAAGAATCTGCTCATATGTCCTGCATGAAACCTTTCAGGACTTTGCCAGGTCTGTCTGACTTTCCCTACCCCATACCAACGGAGAGGTCTAGCAAAGTGGTGATAATTCTGATAAACTTATTTATTTGTACACTCATTGTTGCTGAACTGTGAACCCCTCACACACAAATGTCTACTTCCCCAATACCTAGAAAAGTGTTTGACACCTGGTACTCAGGAATATTTGATGAAGGAAGAATGAATAAATAAATCTAAAATAAAGAACACATGTGGAAAATTTAAGCATGATTACCCCAAATTACAGGTCATACTCTACTTCGCATTAGCCATGGGCAGCATGAAGAATGTGGACTTAGTATTGCTAGATCTTATTTTTAAAGAAAGGCAAAAATAAAGAAACAAAAACAAAACTCCTTGAATTTTTATGTAAAATATCACAATCTTTTAATATTTGCAATTCATTTAAGATTGTTTAAAATTGATCTGGCACGTATGAACCTCCAGATGTACAGCCTTTGACCCAAGGTAAAAATCCATATTCCTTTGTATATAACCCATGCCTTTCCAGACTGGTACTTGCGTGCCTCTATTCTCAACTTTATTCTTACCCACTCTTGGCAATCAGTTTCAGTTCCTACCATTCTTTGATAACAGCTCATGCTTATATGCTGTAAGACCATTGCATTTACTTTTCCTCTTACGGGCTTGTATTCTCCAGTTGGAGAAAGTGGTGTATATATCAGGATCAGGTCTCCATGTCTTCCCTATCTCCTGTGAACCCTTCTGCTCCAGAGAAAGAGAGATTCTTTCTCTCTAGGATTGAGAACTGAGGGTGGACTTCTGTTATTGTTCTTGCCACCCTGTATTATACCCATTTGTTGGTAAGATCTTCTAGAGCATTCTTTTATTTATCTATTTGTTTTTTTTTTAATGTATTGGCTTTCTCTACTCTGCCAGACACTTTGTTACTATTAAGGAATCTGAAATGAAATCAACGTTGTCCCAGTTTCCAAGGAGCTCACAATCTAATAAAAAAAAAAAAAGGGACTATGTTTGTCTCTGAATCTCTAGCACCTTGCACCAAATAACAGAGGCTCAATAGATTTAATTAAACGAGTCAAATGCACAATGCTGATTTTCTGAGCATTTATGAACAGTACACTCTGAGGGAAGCAAAAAAAAGGTGTCCTCTGGTGTCTTGCACATGGTAAGTATTACATAAGTATTTGGAAACACAGATAAGGCATGAAGTTTCTCCTGGATTTTTATGATCTGCTTGGGAATATCTATATCTGTATCTGTATATGAATGAAAAATAATGATTGCATTTGAAGTCCCATATAGAAAGTAGTTTATAAGTGTTACAGATGTTTAACATAATGAAAAGTAATCATGAGGTGGGGTAGTTAAGAAAGTCTTCAGTAAGGACATGGGCTTGAGCTGTGAATTAAAGGATTAATATGATTGGCTGGGGGTTGAGGGACAGGCATGGAGGAGGTGATGTTTATGAATATAGGTGGGGATGTATGAATATAGGTGGCTAAGACTTTTTTTGGAGGTGAGTAAAGGGGAAGCATAGAAGGGAACTAATGCTTAATGAGCACCTCCTCAGGGCCATGCATGATCATATGCTTGTCACACACAATTATCTCATGTCCCTCCCCTATCCAGCCTGTAAGCTCATGAGGACAGGGACCTTTTCTACTTGACCATCACTCTGTCACCATACTGAATGTATCTTGCACATTGTAGATACTCATAAATATTTGTTAATAAGAGGTGAAGGACCCTATAAAGTAGACATTGTTGTTCCCATTTTACAAATAAAGAAACTGAAATTCAGAAAAGGACAGTGACTTGCCCAGTGTCCAGGCCAGTAGTTAAGGTGTGGCCCCTGGACCACATCATCAGCATCTTCTAGGAACTTGTGAGGAAAGAAAATTCTTCAGACCTATGGAATCAGAAATCCTGCTGGGTCTGATGCATGAGTAAGTTTGAGACCTACCCCTTCAGGATAGAAGGTGGCAGCGCAGAGTTTGTCTAGTTTAAAAGTCTAAACTTGGTCTGTTTACAGCCAAAGAATTCAAATTTACAACTACATTTCCTAAAGTTTGTTTTGGGGGACATTTTCTGATGTTCCCAATGTTAGTAAGTACGATTTCACAAAAAATTTCCATGTCCAAATATGTTTGGGGAAACACTGGGTTAAGTCAGGTCAAGCAGGTTCATTTACTGTAGAGTTTATCTGAGACTTTAAGGCATACCGTATTATGTATCTCTAAAAAGGGAATATGATTTTCCAGTCTTATGTGAGGCGGTATGGCATAGCGTGAGTGTGGGCTTTGGTGTTGGACCACCTGTATTCAAATTCTTCATCACTGGGGCGCCTGGGTGGCTCAGTGGGTTAAGCCTCCAACTCTTGGTTTTGGCTCAGGTTGTGATCTCACAGTTCACATGATGGAGCCCCACCTTGGGCTCTGTGCTAACATTGTGGAGGCTGCTTGATATTCTCTCTCTCTCTCTGCCCCTCCCCTGGTCATGCGCGCTCGCTCTCTCTCTCTCTCTCTCTCTCTCTCTCAAAATAAATAAAAAATATTTTAAAAATCTTTAAAAAAAATTCTTCATCATTGACTATCTTTGTGACCTCAGACAAGTCTCCTTTTTTTTCTGCCCCTCTTTCTGTTTCTTGGTTTCTTAAACTGTAAGTGGATAATGTAATTGCTCCTTCAGGGAGCTTTTGTGAAGATTCAGTAAGAATTCAGTAAGACCTATATCATGTCTGGTATGTAATTAGTCTGCAATAAATATTAGCCACTATAATTATTCTTCATGTTAATATTATCAGTGCTTTTAGAAAATACTGCAGCTTGGCTCACTCAACACCCACATCAGCCCCTTCCGAGGGTGTCTTCTTACCCTGACTGGAAATCTAAACACTTCATCTGCCAGACATCCTTGAGCTAAGGTGTAATCTTTCACCTACTTTATGCTAAACAAACACACTTATGTTGTGGAAGGAAGAAGAGGCAAGGAGAGGAGACAGCCCACTAGGGTGACTGAATCTTCCAGAAAAGAAAAATGAGAGGTGTTTGGTTCTTTGGGGGAAGTCAAGGCAGAACACTAGTATCCAGTGTTAGCAGCATGAGCCCCACTTTGGCAGGGGGAAGCAGTAGCAGTGGGGATTCTGCCCCGGGTCTAGCTACTCAAGGTGTGGGTCACAGACCAGCACAGGCATCACCAGACAGTTTGGTTGCAAAGCAGAATCTTGGGCCACACCCTAGACCTATAGAATCGGAATCCAGATCCCAGGAGATTTGTGTACATACTCTACTTTGAGAAACACTCACTGGAGTTCTATGAACCGTACTTACGTTGCGGTTAGACACCTTTACCAGCCACATGTTAGCGTTTAACATTTAGTTATATAACACTGTTTTTGTAAAACCCTTTCTTTTCAAATTAGCTAGTATGGAGTCTATTAATCTGCAACTGAAAGTTTGCCCATAGAGCCACAGAAATCTTCTTTTTGGGGGAAACAGGGTTAGCACGTGACACTTTGGAAAGCACTTTTGTAAAAATAACAGGGAATAAAAGGCCACTTATGTAACACGGGGCCAGATTTTCGAGGGACGTCCATTTTATTCTCTTGAATCTGTTGCTCATAAAGGCAAAAGGAGCTTTGCATTACCAAGTGTAAAAATCCTCAACTGACAGAACTGGCTTGTGTTTCAAACAATCTGGAAATTTTCAGGGGAGGCACTAATTTGTTTCCATGCATTTTGAGTAAACATTTATTTCCCCTTACAGAAACCTTACTTCATATGTGCATGTTGTCTTGGTTAGTTCTAGGAAGATGCTGAGGTCATATGTTAGAAACTGACCCAAGCCAGTTGGGTTAAACACACATCTTGGATTTTTTTTTTTTTTTTTTTTTTGGTAGGTTCAAAGATTTTGGGTGGGAGACTTTTAGCTGTTTCTTCAGAACCTTGCTACCAGGTAATTCTCAAAGCTAATCTCAGACCAAATTCTTCCTTACATGTAAACATTTCTTTAAAAATATATATATATTGTTAGCAAGTGGACACCAATGAGTTCATCATACATGTGTTTTCCAAAGTTGATGAAGTTCCACCTCTTTGCCTTTTCAGAAAGGTTTTATAAACAGAATTTCAAATAAAATGTGGCTTCCAAGGCGAACATGGCAACTTTCCAGAGGCAGTGTTCTGTGACCCTTAAAGCCAGTAGCAACCATCCAAGGTGAAAGGTGGAGGTATCCTCTTTAAGAGAGTATATTCTATAGGCTTTGCTGGAGTCTTAAATCCTGTTTATGCAATGCAAAAATGCAGGAGTGTGGGGGAATCTCTATTTTAGCCAACTTTTATGCATTTCATCAACAGGAGCCCATTTCTAGCATTTGTCTTGCTAATTAATCAATTCTCAGTTCCATAGATTAAAAGCATTTATGGCATTCACTTTGCTAAATAACAAAGCTTTGGAATTGATTGTAGCTATTGCTATGGTAAACTGCTTCGGGACTGCAGCCTTTCTGATGGAATACCAGCCAACCAATTTTGCAGTATATGTGCTTGATAAAAATGTTTGTGGAGGCTCCTGAGTTGTAGCTTTTGACCTAAGGAATGCCCACATAATTTCACATAATTTATGGTGGGTAAATTATAGACAGTTTAAAAGCACGGAAGTGGATTTGTTGGATAGAGTTCTAGATTAACAGGGAAACCAAGTTTGAGTCTTAATAATGAGTGTATTAATTCACTCTTTAATTCATTGAATAGTGAGCCTGTACTAGATACTGAGGCCCAATGTTGGTCTCAAGGAGGATAGAATCTACAGAAAAGAATATGCAATGAAAACAATATGGCAGATACTATAGCAGGTGAGCCCCAGGTGCTATGGTCATTTCAATAATGGGTGGAGAATAAAGGGGTGGAGTGAAATGGATGATGTCCCTGAGGAAGTGACTTCCCTGAGAAATCGACATTTCAGGTGAGTTTTAAGGATGAGTAGAAGGTGGCCAGTCCATACAGAGAGACAAAGGAGGGCAGTGGTGATATTTAAATAATGACAGTGTGGTTTGAAATCCATTTTAGTGATGGTGAGACCAATAAGATGATATGCTTTACCTTCCCTCATCTCTCATCCTGTGCCCCATTTTGCGGTAGAAAAGAATGAAAGGAGTTTAGATGGTTATACACCATGAACTGGAGCTACTTGCTTTAGGCTCAGAAAATCAGAGAATCATAGAATTATAACTGCCATTTTGAAGACTCTTCTCTAGGAATGAACGTTTCTTGTTCTTTATCATCACTGAATGAATTGTTCTCCTTTTAGGAGGACGTAAAGGAAAGGTTTCCATAGCATTTTATCGTTATTTGTTTTCACTTATTCAAGAGATCTGGGTCCTTGTACCTTGTGCCATGTATTCCTCCGAATTTCTCTTCAAGTTCTTGTTCTGCTACTTAACTTAGTAACTGGACAAAATGATTCAACTTTCTAAGCCCCCGAATAGGTCATGATATTGATTTTATTTATTATCAGTTAAATAATTTATGAATGCCTAGTCCAGAGCTTGTTTGAGTAAAAGTTCAATACATTGATAATCACAGTCATGTGGTATTGTTAATGATATTAATAACAACATTTTAAAATTATAACTTTCTATTGTCATACTACACAGGTGAGACTGATTTATGGTGGTGGGATTGGCATAGGCCAGGAGTCACTGAACTCCTGATCCATCCTGGCTCTTGAACTTTCTTTTCGTTTTGAAACTGAACTCACAAAGTCATCTTCATGTGAGTGTGGCTCAGTTTGCAGCTCCATGTGAAGATGCTATTTGGCGTAAATCTTAGTGCTGCCTCACCTTCCTCACAACAAGTGCACTCCTTAATACCCATCCCCCCACCCACTTCCTTCTTCCAGTTGTGGGCAACCTTCCTCCATGTTGATCCTTTCCCCTGGCTTTCAGTGCTCAGGTCCAGGGTGTCTCACTCAAGAATTTCTACTCTATCTGTAGATAGTTAAGAAGGATCCCACCTTCCTCTATCAATGGAAATAGCACAGACTTCAAAGTCTGAAAAACCTAGCAGCCAGTCTTGGCTCTGAATAAAGTGTGGCCTTGAGCAAGTCACTTCATGCCTCTGAGCTTCTAGTTCCTCAGTTGTAGGGTGGGTATGGAATATACATTTCAAAAATTGTTGAAATTGAGGGATATGGTGCATGTAAGGCATTTCATTACAGTGTTGGTACATAGTTGATGCTCAGGAAATAAGTGGCTGATATTTTTTATTGTTTTTATTATATATTTTTCTGATACTAACTTGTCTTCTGACTAATAGAAAAAATGAGTGTGCTTTTTTTTTTCCTTTGGAGTTGGAAGGAAGAAATGGTGACCTATGTATGCTTTTTGATCTTCCATTGGCTCATTTGCTAGTTTTCCTGGATTCTTAGCATCTCCATAGAGATTAGACCCCACCTCCTTAATGCATGGTGTCAGAGGCATGAGACCTAGCATTTAGGTAGGCTTGAATTATTAAATGCACTTTTTTAAGTTTTATTAAATCCATTTTTAAAAATTTTATTTTAGTAAGCTCGGCACCACACATGGGGCTTGAACTCACAACCCCGAGATCAAGAGTTGCATCCTCTACCGAGTGAGCCAGCCAGGCACCCCTATAAATGCATTTTGAAAACAAAACCAAGCTATGGAATACGTGAGGGTGGGTAGGACCTAGAACTAGAACAGGACTGGTCCTTGAAAGACAATTGGGTCTAGGGTTTAGAATGTTATCAAAAGTGAGTTTAAAAGTGCAACTGACTTAAACTGTTAGAACCAACAGCAGCAGCAACACACCTTGAGGTTACTTCTTCCTTTCTCCCACCCTGGGGGCTGGGGCGGTGAGGGCAAGGAGGAGAGGTGGGGGTGGGAGTAAGTATTAATACAGAAAGCACAGAGCAGGCCCAAGGCCTCAGAGGAGAGAGGAAGTCTTGGCCTTACTTAAATCCTTCCTTCCGAGGAACTGGAGGCCTTGGAGAGGAGCAATAATAGAAGGTAACCCTGGGAACAGCTAGAAAGACACCCTGGCTCTGGGAACTAAATGGAGACACGGAGCAATTTAAGGGTGAGGTGGCCAAGAACAGCCCAGAAGGAACAGAACGGGGACTTGCCCTGACCACAAACTTAGGGGAACATGGGTACTTTCCTCTAGCCTTGTTTTCCCTACCACCACATGTAACATATTTGCGTACACATTGTGTTGCTCACAGAAATTCTAAGTCACACATACAATTACTTTTGCAGGCTGTTGATTTTTCACAGGACTCAGAAAGGAAGGGTAGAAGGAACGCGGAATGGATAAGGGACAATCACTGATGGCTCAGTTGACTCACTCTCCGCTGGCAGTTAGGTTAGGTGCCAAAAAGCGCTGAAGTAAGAACACATACTAGGTATTACTGTATTTCAGGTCCATTTTTGGGAACTTTATAAATGTTGTTAGTAAGCCTCATAATAACCACATGTCATAGGAATTACTATTCCCATTTATAGAAACGGAGCTCCTGAGACTCACGGACTTGCATAGAGTCACACTACTAGCAAATGGCCTAAATTCTCCTTCCGAAACCATTGTCCCTTTCCCCTCCTCATGCTGCATTTGGAGTCCAATCTTTAGAGACACAGGGTCCCTTTGGCTATCAGAGAGTGATAGACAATCTGGTACAACCCTTTCTTGGCAGCTGTTTCAAAGAATGATGCCAGACTTTTTTGTCCAGTGGAACCCTTCTCCTCTGTTGTTTAGCTGCTCCTCTTGCTTTCTCCTCCTCATCTTCTCTTCCCTCTCCCCACTTGTAGCCCAGGAGAATTTCAAGGAAAATGAAATCCGTATGTTTTTGATTCATTTGCACTTAACTCATCAAAATATGATTTTGAGAGAGAGTAGATTTGCAGAGAAGTACATTTTAAAGCCCTTTCTCCATGGAAAACAGGATGTCTCCTCTGGCCAAAATCATAAAAACTTCGAACTTCAAGTGTTAGGATTCAGTGCAGTACATAGAAATAGCGTGATTTGAGGGAGCTGTAATTTTAGACTAACACTTCGCTGCAAGCCAAGTGCAAGAGGATGTGTACACATGTTAGTGTTATCAGATGAAGATGTTGAGGTGCCCAGTTTAGTAAATGTCTTCCATTGCCATCATCATCATAAAGGATATTGACATTGTGGGCAAAATAACGTTCCTATTTTAGGATTGGAAGGAATGTCAGAAGTCATCTCACTCCATATTCTGTTTATGGGTGAGGAAACTGAGCCCCAAGAAGATCTGGGGCTGTGCTCTGGTCCCAGAGCTGGACCTAACCTCCTGCATATCGGACTCCCAGTTTATGGTTCTTTTCCTTGGCTTGCTATAAAACAAAAACAAAAACAAAAAACCCACATGACATTGCATTACTTTTACTAAAAATCTCCAAAATAATACCATGTTTTTCATGGGTATTTTAAAAATTTTAATTCCAGTATAGTTAACCTACAGTGTTATATTAGTTTCAGGTGTATAATATAGTGATTCAACAATTCTATACATTACTCAGTGCTTATCAAGAGAAGTGTAATCTTAATCCCCTTCACCTGTTTCCCCCATCCCTTCTACCCACCACCTCTCTTGTAACCATCAGTTTGTTCTCTGTATTCAAGTCTGTTTCTTGGCTTGTCTCTCTCTTTTTTTCCCCCTTTGCTCATTTGTTTTGTTTCTTAAATTCCACAGATGAGTGAATTCATACAGTGTTTGTCTTTCTCAGACTGATATGTTTCACTTAGCATTTTACTCTTTAGTTCCATCCATGTCATGGCAAATAGAAGATTTCATTCTTTTTTATGACTCAATAATATTCCATTGTATGTATACTGCATCTTCTTTATCTTTTCATCTGTCCATGGGCACTTGGGCTGCTTCCATAATTTGGCTATTGTAAATAATGCTGCTGTGAACATAGGGGTGCATATATCCCTTTGAGTTAATGTTTTTGTATTTTTGGGTGGTGGGGTAAATATCCAGTAGCATGATTACTGGATCACAGTGTAATCCTAGTTTTAACTTTTTGAGGAACCTCCATACTCTTTTGCACAGTGGCTGCACCAGTTCGCATTCCCACCAACAGGGCATGAGGATTCCTTTTTATCCACATCCTCTCCACCACTTGTTGTTGCTTCTGTTGTTGATTTTAGTCACTCTGACAGGTGTGAGGTGATATATCACTGTAGTTTTGATTTGTATTTCCTTGACGATGTGTGATGTTGAGCATCTTTTCACGTGTCTGTTGGCCATCTGGATGTCTTCTTTGGAGAAATGCCTATTCATTTCTTCTGCCCATTTTTAAAAAATATTTTTAAAAATTTTTATTTATTTTGAGAGAGAGAGAGGGAGAGATAGAGTCCCAAGAAAGCTCCGTGCTGGAAGCTCAGAGCCAGACGCAGGGCTCAAACTCACAGACCGTGAGATCACAACGCGGGCTGAAGTCAAGAGTCAGACGCTTAACTGACTGAGCCACGCAGGCACCCCTCTTCTGCCCATTTTATAATTGGATTATTTGTTTCGGGGTATTGAGTTGTATCAGTTCCTTATATATTTTGGATACTAACCCTTTATTGGATGTGTCATTTGCAAATATCTTCTCCCATTTCATAGGTTGCCCTTTAGTTTTTTTATTGTTTCCCTTGCTATGCAAAAGATTATTTTGATGTAGTCCCATAGTTTATTTTTGCTTCTGTTTCCCTTGCCTCAGGAGACATATCTAGAAAAATGTTGCTATTGCCAATGTCAAAGACATTACTACCTGTGCTCTGCTCTAGGATCGTTATGGTTTCAGGTCTCACATTTAGGTCTTTGATCCATTTTGAATTTATTTTTGTATATGGCAAAATAACACCATATTTGGTTCAGATGTTGAACTAAAATTTTTTAAAATAAATGGTATTTCCTATCTCTAGGGGAAAGGAAAAAATCTCAGATTGTATATCAGCATTAAAAAATGACCCTGATTCACCTGAGATAAATGACACTTGAACTTCACTCACAACTTCACTCACCTACCATCATAGGTGGTAGTAAATATTCCTTTACAAATAAAAGGTAGGAAACTAGTAGACAAAAATAGCCAGTCTGTGTCAGGCACCTTATATAGGTTTCAATAATAATAGCAACAATATTAATAATAAATAATTCAGAGGGTATTGCATATTATTTGTGGGTAAGGGTTTATAGTGAGAGTCAGATCTATGTAATTAACTATATGATCTTATTCAAGGACCAACTATGTTAATCTAGGCAAGTTAAGCTTCAGTATAAGCACCTTTAAAATGGGACTGATAGCAATGCTCACCTCACAGAGTGTTGTGAAAATTGTGCACAGTACACAAGCATGTGCCTCCAGTGTGCACAGCAGGACATACTGATGGTGATGGGGTTGAGTGCTTTCAAGGTACAAGGTGCCTTCCTGAGCAATTCACAGTTGTTTATCTCATTCTTTGTTTTTAAATTTATTTAAGTTTTTACTCCAGAGAGAGAGAGAGCACGCGTGCGAGAGAGAGAGAGAGAGAGAGAGAGAGAGAGAGAGAGAAAGCAAGAACACACAAGCCGGGGAGAGGGGCAGAAGGAGAGAGAGAATCAGCCGGAGAGGAGAAGAGAAGAGAAGAGATGAGAGGAGAGAGAGAGAGAGAGAGAGAGAGAGAGAGAGAATATTAAGCAGGCTCCACGCTCAGCACAGAGGACAATATGGCGATTGATCCCATGATCCTGGGATCCTGACCTGAGCCGAAATCAAGAGTCAGACGCTTAACTGACTGAGACATCCAGGCGCTCCATTTATCTCATTCTTGACCACAACACCGTTGGGTAAACATTATTACTATCTTCATTTTACACGTGAAAAACCCAGTTTAGAGAGATTCATAAGAGACAGGTTAAGAAGAATAGAGGCTCTAACCCAAAACTGACTTCATAGCATGTCTCTTTAATCACTCAACTATTTTATTATTAAGATTATTAGATAATTTCATGTAGATGTCACAGTCCCCTTAGGATGTGGGTATTATTCTCTCTTTCTTATAGATGAAAAAAAGTGCTGCTTACAGGGTTTAATACTTGACCATGCTCATGAGGTTATTAAGTGGCAAAGTGAAAACCAGGACCCCTGTTTTCAGATCCCAAGTTCTGTGCTCATTCCAGTGTGTCCTGTTGCCTCTTAGGGAAAGTTTGATCAAAACATGGAGTCCTGGAAAAGCTGATTAACAAAACAAAAAATTTCAGAGATTGGTTGGGGTTTGGGAGCTGGATAGAGCCCTGGAAAAGCATGAGCCTGGATCTGCTGTGCTTACATCTTTCTGACCTCCTGCCGAGTCCTGTGAAGCTATTTATTAACTCTGCTCCCTATCCTGTCCTCTGGCTTGAACAACGAGGCTTTTCGAGTTCCAGCAGTTTATCTAAATTTGATCTTTCCAAGCAGACTGGAGTGGCTTCTCTATTCCGGCTGCCTTGTCTAGGTCAATTCTTTGGGGTAGGCTGCTTCTGGGTGCTCCGGGGTGCATGACAGCCCTTGACACATGAACTTGTCTCACTGCAACTCTCCCTTACAAGGATGTCAGAAAACCTTCCTATCCCTCCTATCACTTCCCCCCTTGGATTCGGATTCATTCTTACTAGGAGCTGGGAAAGAGAAGGAAAGGGTTCTCACTTTGTGCCTTTCAAAAGGGTTTTTCATTAGGTTTAATGAAATCTGTATTTCCTGAGTGTTTGTTCTCTATCAGGCCAGTGCTAAGGACTAAAGAGGCAGAGATAAATAAATGCAAGGGGGTGTTTTTGTGTGTTTTCTCTTTTTTTTTTTTTCTTGTATCCCTTTCTTAACCATAATCCAGTCAGAAAAACAGGACCCAGCCAGGAAGTTTTAATGGTAGGATTTATCATGGTGAACTGGTGGCAAACTTGTTAGAAGAGCTAAAAGGTCAAAGGGGACGGCAAGGCCACCTAGAGATTAGGAACCTAAGACAAAGTTGCTTGCATCCCTAGGGTGGTAGGCACCACAGGAAATGGCTTTGGCAGAATGTAGCCAGAGGAGCACTGAATAGGAACTGGGTACAGAGAAAGAAGCGCTGTGGTGGAAGGAGAGGCCAGCACAGTTAGAGACACCCCTGGAACAGAAAGAGAAGGGTGGAAGTAGCCTGGCATCTCCACTCTTCTCACTCACCCACCACCCATCAGTGCCTCTCATTGCCAAGTGGAACTGAAGCTAGTTGGTGAGGGGAACCTGGGAATTAGAGTTCTGCAGGGTCAGCTCCCTATGCTGCAAGGCCCAACCAGGTGGGTGGTGGATAGTGCAAGCCTCCCCAGCTTCTCCTTCCTCTCTTCTCCATCCCTGCCACCTTGAGTCCCTTTACCTTTATATCATGGGATGCCAAAGCAGCATGATTGGGTAGAAAGGTTTGCTCTAGCTCTAAGTGCAAATCATTCAGCTGCCCCCACCATCAAATCCGAATGTGTTACCATGCACACATACTTCTCTGTGATTTCATCCTTTTTGCCATTCCTGTCTTATCTTTCCTCAATTCCTGACTACTGCCTGGCTCCTCAGAAACCAAAACCCATGAATTTCCTTTCTCTTGCTTCCTTTCCTTTGGCCCATTTCCTTGCTATGGATGTCTGGATTTTGCCCTCTTTACACAGCATTTATTCATCCAATAGATATTTTCTGAGGTTCTCTCATGTATCAGAATCTGTGAAAAAAAAGCAGAGGTAAGACACGATCCTTGCTCTGAGAGTGATTCTGGTGCCTTCCTCCCTCATGGAGGATTAGACAGGATATTTACACAAAAAGCAAGAAGAGACAGAGGAGAGCACAACTTGAGTCTCCAGGGTATTTCAAAGATTCAAGTAGGAAGTCAGGTTCAACTGTCAGTTTCTATAGGTAGGTACAGATCAGAAATTAGAGATAAAGCTAGAGGTAAGAGATCAAGCTAGATCATTGCTTGATGAGACCAAAACAGAGATGCTGAAGGCACTTGTAATATGTAGGTTGGAATTAGTTTGAGTTCTTCTTAATTGCCCTAGCTACATGATGAGCTGATCTGTTTTAAAGACATAGGATTGGCCTCTCCATTTACAGAATGGTGATTGTCTGAGCATGCATTTTCCTTTAAGCCAGGGGTTGCCCAACTTTTTCTAAATGGGCCAGAGAGTAAATGTTGTAGGCTTTGGTGGAAACATAGTCTCTGTTACGACTACTCAACCTTGCCATTGCAAGAGTAGCCATAGACAGTACATAAACAAATGGGTGTGTCTGGATTCCATTAAAATTATATCTACAAAAATAGGCATTGGCCCTTGGGCCAATTTCTGCTAAGTCCTCAGACCTGTCTCTGCATCTCAATTGGCACTACACATAGGTGAGGCTTTGACAGTCTTACATCACCTTCTGACTCAGTTCTGAGGCCTTGTCTTCATTCATTTTGCACTGTGCCTCCCCACCTCCCCCCGTTCCTGACCTTCTTCACTTCTCACCTCACCATCAATTAATTTTTTTTTTTTAGTTAATGGTTTTACCGCATTCCTTAGAGCTGATGTTCAACACTACCTCTGTAGTGTTGACATCCTTCTTTCTATTTTGGAAATTCCTCTACCATTAACTTCAGCTACATTTATTGAACTTGTACTAAGCATCCAGAATTAAACCAGGTGCTTTATGTTTATTTAATCTATATTAAACAAGTTGATGTTTACGTTAACTCTGTAAGATAGCTATTACTACTTTAATTCAACAAATGATGAACTTGAAGCTGAGAAGTTACTTTATCCAACAATATAGCCAGCGAATGGCATAGCTGGAATTTTAAACCATGTATATTTAAATAAAAAGCACCTTTCGCCCCCTCTCAATATACTACCAAATCACATCTAAACTTTTAAAAAATGTTGATTTATTTATTTTGAGAGAGACAGAGAGGAAGAGAAAATCCAAAGCAGGCTCTGCACTGTCAATGTAGAGACCGAAATGGGGCTTGAACTCATGAACTATGAGATCATGACCGGAGCTGAAATCCAGAGTTGGATGCTTAACTGACTGAGCCACCCAGGGGCCCCCATATCTTTTTATGGGATCACAAGAATTTGGCATTAGGATTCACGTGGTTCCTCTGCTGTTATCAAGAATGGAGTATGAAGAGAGACATCTTGGTATAAATGAGGTAGCAGGGAGCTGGGAGTCACGCCACTGGGCTCTGTCCTGGTCCCATCGTGAGCTGCTGCATGACATTGGCTCATGTAGGATGACTCCTCCTTGATCCCCTGTGTCCTCTGCTATTCATCCTTTCTTACTTTCTGTTGGAGTAATCAGTTTGCCTTAATGCTCACAATGCTGCTACTGTATTTAGAAATTTTGCAGAACTATTCACTTAAGAGTTGTCTTCAGGATTTGAACATATGTGCCTAAATTTCTAATATTTTAATAAAATCTATTGTTAATCAGTGTCTACATTCTGCTCCCAAAAGAGATGTGGAGCTGAGGCTGTTTTAACATCTGTCTCCTAACACCCTGCCCTAACCACCATGATTTTGTTACCTAATTTTGTAATTCCAGCTTATTTTAAACATTTGTGTGAATATTGTCATTCTTATAATTATTCATATCATATTCAATATTTACTTAGATTTCCCAGTTTGCCAATTTTTTATTTTTCTTACACTTCTTATATCTACTCCTTTCTAGTAGTTTTTTTTTCTTTAGCAAATCTCCATAGACAGGAAGGTGGGTATGGAGTAGTATTTTGGTGGTTACTTTGTTATTTTTATATCTTCTTTAAAAAATCATCCTTTTTTAAATCATTTTCATTCTTTCCTTTAATTCTTAGAACCTTTATAACATATTTGTTACATTCCTTTTTAGATCACAATAGTACTGCTAGTCCTCATATTTTAATTTTTCTATTTTGGAGGGTTTGTGATGCTTCTTCCGTGCATTGATTTAGATCTGTGTTTTGGAAATGTACTCTAGGACCTCATCTTCTGTGTGAGTGAAATTATGCAGGTGTTCCTCACACACTTGCATGAGGGTGGGAGCTTCCCATCTAGATTATCACCTGAGCATCATCCTTGACCTTTCCAAACTCTTTACTGCATCTCAGAGTAAAGTGTGAGAATCCTTACATTTCCCAGCATCCTTTGGGAAGGGTTTGACAACAAGGAGCACCCACATGAGGATCGGAAAGTGAGGAAGCCCCTCTCCATCCATACGTGTGCTGTAAGATGCAAGTGCACCACCACCTGTGCCTTCCGGATAGCCTCTTGAGCAATGCTTGAGGACAGTTTTGCAAAGGAGCAGGTGTAAATATTTTAGACTTTCTGGGCATATAAGGTGCCTTTTACATCTTTCTTTCTCTTTTTTTTTTACTTCTCTTTATATATATAAAAAGAATCCTTAGATAGCTGGCAGTACGATAATGGACTATGATCCAGGTTTGGTGTTCTGACTCCCGCTCTGCAGAATTCCCACTCCAGGCAACTGGGCTTACGGGGGGCAGTCTGCCTGCTGCCCTGCACTTCCAGACCCTGAAGTCTGGCAGTGGCTATGCTGACCTTACTCCCCACATCCTTCCAAGGCTGTCTAAGAACCTAAATTCCCTAAGGTAGCATCTGGTTTCCTATTCAAAGTCTACAAGGTGCTTTGATGGTTGTCCTTGAGGGAGACACTGTAGAGGTCATTCCCTCTAAATTGGTGTCCATGCTTATTTCTAGAATTTTGGTTTTCTACCTTGGTAAGACAAGTCGGGTCTGATCCTGGTGAGGCATAATTTCAGAACTCCCATTTCATGCTGTAGTTCCACCCTTAGCCAGAGTAGGTAGACTTGCTTCTGGCTCTGGCCTAGTGCTACTTTTTAAAGATTTTCATATCCTGTTGCATGGACAGAAAGCCTATCCTAACTCTTTGTCCACACAGGGATCTTAGCCGCAGATCCCCGTGGTGATCTGGGTCTTGACCCAATCTTTTTACAACATAACCATTGAAACTGTAGTTCCCGAGGCTTGTGTTGGGTTAACCACCTTGGGACCAATTCACCTTCCACTTCCACTAAGCACTGGGGTTCCCTCTAAATTTCTGGCATAGGGAGATCTCCTTCCTTGCTTTGTAGTTGGTTTGTGTATACTTCAAAGAATGTTTTATCCAGAATTTCTCTGCATTTAAGCTTTGGAAGGGGTAATTTTAGCATGTGCTACCCTCTTGACCTAGAAGCCCAGTGTGCACATCTGTGAAGGAAAGTTGTGTTTAATGATTCCCAAAGTCCCCTCAAATGCTCTGCTGTTCTTAGATGCTACATCTAGGCACATTGTCTTTATATATAAATATTGCTGCCAACACTCACACACATGTGCTGGCCCAGTGGTTATTTATCATTGAAGGAAGACCATTAGTAGGAAGTTAAGCCAGCACACATTTAATGTTTGGCAAGGGAAAGGAGAAAAACAATGTGGCCAATATATTGCATGCAATGATTGAATTCATCATGTTAACCAATGCTTATGAATCCAAAAACTCATTCAGCACCAGCTATTGTTTACAAAGGTACCATTCATGGGGTGCCTGGGTGGCTCAGCTGGTTAAGCATCTGACTCTTGATTTCGGCTCAGGTCATGATCCCACAGTTCATGAGTTCGAGCCCTGCGTCAGTCTCCACACTGACAGCACAGAGCCTGCTTGGGATTCTCTCTCTCTCTCTCTCTCTCTCTGCCCCTCCTTTGCTCGCACTATTTCTCTCTCTCTCTCTCAAAATAAATAAAGTAAATATTAAAACAAACAAACAAAGATTCCATTCATTGAAAGCAAAGGAGTGTTAAATAGCACCACACAAACCACACTTGATACCTGGGCTCTACGTATTCCATTTTCAGCAGCCTGTAAGGAGGTGCTGAGAGGCTGTCCATAGCAGTAATGTTCCTCATCCTGTCAGTTGGAAAGCTAATCCTTTAATTAATCAATTCACCGTACATTAACTGAACTCTCACCCTGTGCCAGGCATGGCGTTTAGTGCCCGAGATACTGGAGTGCATGAGGAAGTCACCCCTCTACTCCTTACAGAGCACATGGTCCACAGGAGGAGACAGATATGGAACATGTGTTACAAAGGTTGTTGAGTGAGACTAAAGATTAAGTAAAGTGTGCCATGGGATTATACAGGAGAGCTCAACTGATGTGGGAGGTTCTGCAAGGTGAGCCTGCCCAAGTAAAGTTCAGACTGAGACCTGAAGTCTGAATGTTAGCCAAACAAAGATATTCTCAGGCGCATGGGAGGGCTGAGGAGGAGAACCTGGAGAGCCGGGGGGAGAGAGGGACTAAAAGGGGAACAAAGACACCAGCTCTGAGAGGGGCTCATGAACACTTAGGGATTTGTAGTTTGTCCACAAGTCATTGGGAAACCATCCCTGAGTTTTAGGTAGAGAAGTGATATGGTCAGATAAAAAGGTCCCTGAGCTCCAGTGTGGAGAGTAGAGATGGGGAGGTGAATTAGAAGCCTTCTCCGGTGGTCCAGTTGGCTGCTAATGATGTCATGATCAAGGGTCATGAAAGTGGGGAGGGAAAGAAGTAGGTAGATTTTTAGGAGATAACATGTACAGAACTTGGAGCTTGAATAGATATGGGGTTTGAAAGAGAGAGAGCTTCTGATTTGAGCCACTGTGTAGACGGTGGTTCCATTTACTGGGAGAGAGAAAGGGGGGCAGGGAGAACGTGAAACACACACACACACACACACACACACACACAGATTAAAGAGGAGAGGAGAGGAGGGATGGGAGACGAGAGAAGAAAGAAGCATTGAGTGATAGAAATGTCATTAGTGGAGCAGACACAAGGTTTGGAATTGGGGAGATCCAGTTTTTAAAAGTAGGTTATATGGAAGTGATGAATCACTGCATTCTCCTCCTGAAACCAATACTATACTGTATGTTAACTGACTTGAATTTAAATAAATAAATAAATAAATAAATAAATAAAGTAGGTTCTGTCACTTTCCTGCTCTGTGCATTTAGACAAATTATTTAAAATTTCTGGGCCTTAAGTCCCTTATCTATATAATGGAGATAATACCAGCTTTCAGTGTAGTTATAATGCTTAGTAAAGATTAAATGCACAATGACTGTCATCCAATAGGTGATCAGTAAGTGATATTTCTCACGTGTCCTCCATCTAGGCAATCTTTTCTATCAAATCATTGGTTGAAGGAGTAGTACTGAGTGACAAGAATTCAAGCCTGGGGATCCAAAGACTAGAGCTATACTTACTAGTAAGTTGCTGTGTGACATTGGGTGAGTGGCTGCCCCTCTCTGTGTCTGTGTCTTCCTCCGTTTCATGAGGGCATCAGTCTGCATGATTTCTAAAGCTTCTTGCAGTTTAATAAATCAGTGGTACTGCAGTCAGAATGTCTACAGATCTCAGAGGATCCTCTGTAGAAATCTCTCGTGGACACAGGATTGGGGTGGAGGGAGATGGAAAAGGTACAGAGAAATCTATATCCATTTGATTCAGAACAACATGCATCCTCTTCTCAGCAAGCAGCCTTTCTTTCCTGACATCAGTGACATGGCAATTGCCTTGAAGTACTTGCACTTAGCTCTCCTTGTCAGATCTTACTGGTGAGAGATGTATGTATTGGTTTCTGGAAACCAACAGCTTCATGGAATGGGTGTGCCTGGAAGAGAAACTCACATGAAAATGGAGATTGCCACAAAGCTGTATTTTCAGGATAGTACAGAGAAGCAAGAATCTGGTTTTCATTAGAAATGAGAATGTTTTCTTAGATGGTGCAGGCAGCCTTAAGTGTAATATTCTAGAATGGGGGGATCAATGTCTCCAATGTATACTATCCTGGTCAGACCACAAACTAGGGATCGGTTTGAGAGCTGTCATGAATAAAACCTCCGACTCTGCAATCAGACAATCCTGGGTTCAAAATTTGACACTATTATTTTCTGGCTGTGTGACTCCAGAAAAGTAATTTAATGAGTCTAAGCCTCAGTTTCTCCATCTTAAAATAGGGATAATAGTTGCAACATCGCCCCCATGGGTTTCTTGTGAGGATTAAATAAGAGAGTGTAAGTAAAGGAATTAACATAGTTCCTGGGAAGCCATGCTGCTGCTGTTGACAACTGAGCTTTGTCCCATAAAACATTCAAGACCCCATCTCTTGTGGAATCATTATATTAGCTGAAGGTGCTTGACTGGGACATGAGGATGTTCAGAGCTTATGATCATAGGTTTTAAAAGGCTATAGTGAGGAGGAAAGCAGACTCAGAGATGGGGCTTGACCACCAGATGGAGAGTTGATTAGATAGCTTTTAATGGCCCTTTTGGGTCTGGGATTCTGGGACTCAATGGAAAGTCTAGAAATAAGTTGCTTTATTTGTTCTTCTATATTGTTAATATCTGCAGAACACACACTGTCTTTGTCAGGTGTAGAAGGATGCATAAATAAAAAAAGATAAGTCTTGGTCCTCTAGGAGCTCAAATCTGATCACTCAGAGAAATCACTGGACAGAGAGAGTCGAAAGACCAGTTTCTATTATCAAATCCTGTATCAGATCCACATTCCAGCATTAATTTTTTTATGTTTATTTATTTTTGAGAGAGACAGAGAGACAGGGCATGAATGGGGGAGAGGTAGAGAGAGAGAGAGAGAGAGAGACAGAATCTGAAATAGGCTCCAGGCTCTGAGCTTTCAGCACAGAACTTGACATGGGGCTCGAACCCACAGACTGTGAGATTATGACCTGAGCTGAAGTCAGATGCTTAACTGACTGAGCCACCCATACGCCTCTCCAGCATTAACTTTTTACGTAAGTCACTTATCTTCCTTAAACCTTAGTTTCCTCTTCCAGAAAATGGGGTTCACATTAGCCCTATAAATTTATACTTATTTTGAGAATCAAATGAAGTAACAAATGTGGGGAACATGTTGCACTTTGATGGAATAAGTGAATGTTAGGTGCTGAGACTTTCCTTGATTTTCATAGAATTACTGCTAAGACCGAAAGATGAAAACAAAGTGCTTTAAGTATGCCGGGTTAACATTTTAAGATAGAAAAGTGTCAAATTTGGGAGGCAGTGCTCTCTGAGAAGGGTTTGCTGAGAATACTAGTACCTCCTTCCCAATCTCATAGTGGAAGAGAACTGGGGGAGAGAATGACATGCTTTAGGAAAGTTCTAGTTTCTTCCCTCAGCTCAGGTGTTTTCCCTTCTTGAAGCAAAGGGAAAAGGACCCAAGGAAAGTGCTCATAGAGACTGAGGACACTTAAGGCGTGTCCCCTAAGCTGGGACAATCTCATAGTGGAAGAGAACTGGGGGGAGAGAGTGACATGCTTTAGGAAAGTTCCAGTTTCTTCCTTCAGCTCAAGTATTTTCCCTTCTTGAAGCAAAGGGAAAAGGACCCAAGGAAAGTGCTCATAGAGATTGAGGACGCTTAAGGGGTGTCCCCTAAGCCGGGGACTGCTCACCCTAGAGGTGCTGAGTCAATGACTCAGCAGAATGGCCACTGCTGTCCCGGTGTGGAAATGTTGGAGCAAGATGGTGGAGCTGAATGCCAAAGGGCAGTCCCAAGGACAGGTGAATTTTCGTTCATTGGGCAGTGACTGGATTTGAGCTATTTTGATGACACTTCCTGAATACTTAGGAAGTAGGATAACTTAAGCAAGAGAGGGTGTCTGGGATGCCTCTTGATGGAGTACTGAATTGGAGGAAAAGAGGTCCAGTGCAAACCAGTAATTTCAGGTCAGGATGCTTGTGGGAGTGCTTTCTGCCTACCAAGAGGGAACTGATGGCCAGTAGGCATGAGAGAAGCACTGCAATCCAGCCTAGAGAATCCAGTTACCACCTCTAGGCCAGTCAAAGAAGAAGGGACAGTGTATCCTTTCCTGCTTCCTCCACCTCACCCCCAATATCAGATGGGAAGCATAGGGTCAAAGGAGAGTGAGGGGATATTTGTAAAAGCTGACCATAGCCCCTGTCCTCAAGGACCAGAGCCATTATCCAAACCTGTGGGGGGTGGGTGAGGAGGAAGGATTGCAATGAATATGAGACTAAAGCTTTAAAATGAATGACGCTAGGGGAGCCTGGGTGGCTCAGTCAGTTAAGCACCCGACTTCGGCCCAGGTCATGATCCCACACTTCGTTGGTTCGAGCCCCGCATCAGGCTCTGTTCTGACAGCTCGGAGCCTGGAGCCTGCTTCAGATTCTGTGTCTCCCTGTCTCTCTGCCCTTCCCCTGCTTGCACTGTCTCTCTGTCTCCAAAAAATAAAATAAACATTAAAAAAATGTAAATGAATGACACTATCTTTAAACTTGGAATGAGGTTCTCTTAGTAACTGAGAGTAACTAAAAGCTGGGGTGTCTTGTTGAGGTGCGAAGTAGGGAACTTGAATCCTACCCTAGAGGGGGATTTAACGGAAGAGAGTTGGCAAATGTTAGCATAAGAATAAAACTATTTCATGTTCACTCTTCAACACACAGAAGACACCTCACTAAAGTAGTTAGGCTGAAAATGGCTTAACAAATGGAAAGGTCCTCCAGTGATTCTGTTGTTCACTGCAGAGATCTCTATTAGTTAGGATCCCAGAAGGCAGCAGATGGCATACACCGAGATGGAGTTTAATAAAGGGATTGTTTACAATGATGTGCTCACAACTTAACGGAAGTCAAGAAGTGATGGATCAGTGCTATAGGTCATTGTCAGCCAGGAGCCGTGACCACCACAGACCCAAAGGGTCAGGAGAAAACTCGAAGCCTCGTAGCATGGAAAGGGTCCCTGCAATAGGTAGAGCCTTTGATGAAGGATGGAACCCATCCCATGACAATGCAACAGGGAACTTGCTGACCTTGCCTGTTCAGGTCCACCTTCCAGGGCAAAGCAGAAATGGAGGAAGTATGGGTGTGGGAGGGCAAACGGAGAATGGCCAGCGTATCTGTCAGCTTTTCCCTCTAGCCATCCATGCTATCTTGAGTAAAGCAAGTAGAAAACCATCATTCCCTGACACCATTCTGCCCACATTCCAGCTTTAGGTAATTACCATCCATTTATTAAGCATGTGTCAGATATAGTGCCTTTGGGAGGCCTGGAAACATTCTCCAGGAACTAGTGAAAGGGAGGCATATTAAGATATCAGTAGCCTTCACCCCTCACCTAGTAGGCTCTAGAATTAGTATTTGTGTTATTCTAAATCTCAGAGGGCTGTGATTCGTTGGCAACCCGAAGCATCTTGTTTCTAACTTCTGCAAACCCCTTGAGGGTGATCATACCTTTCTGCACCCCCTTTTGCCAGTCTATTAGGTAGGTGGACTTGGCTGAGGGGTTGGGAGAGGAGAGCTTTCCCTGTATTCCAAAAAGGGACAGGCCTGGTGTTTACTCCTTCTCTATCCCCAAATGCCTTGTCCCTGGCAGAATTCCTGGATTTTCCTGAGGTCACATAGCACCCAATAGAGTGATTTGGAAAAAATAGATACTGAATAAACATTTGTTGAATAGAAAGTAGAATAGAAAGTAGTAGAGCTAGGTCTGTCTGGGTCCAAAAGCAGGTTTCTTTTTTTTCCCCTACAGAATGTTTCATTTGAGGCAATTTCCTGTCAGAGCTCTGTCAGAGGCCATCAAAAGTTGCCTGCCTAAGAGCAGAGTGCTCCAGACTGTGCCTCAGGTCAGCCCCGCCTAGATCAGTAAGGTTTATGTAAGGTGGTTTATATAAGCAAGGTTTGTTTAAGGAGGCTCAAACAAGGTAGGGCTCAGCACCTGGGAGAGATCCAAGAGGCTCTGAAAGTGCTTGTGTTCTTTGATTTACATGTGTGGCATTCCTGCAGGAATTACAAACCCCCTAGTAGGTGCTTCACAGTTGCAGATTTTCAGAATTCTTCCCTAAATCCTGCAATATAACTGGTGAGACTCCTACTTGACAGGTGAGGAAACCGAGACTCAGAGAACCAGAAGCACTTGTATAATTGTGTCAGAATGCCATCTCAAGTTCATTTGATTGGAAAGACCTTTCTCTATGCCACATTTTACTTATGCTCTAGTTAACTGGATCAGCCCAACCCCCTGGGGTGGAATTCCTAAGACTTCAAGAGAAATCTTAATAGTTCAAATGTGTTAGCTTCCCTAATACATGTTTATAATTATTGTTGAAGTTGCTTGAGTCTGAAGAGTGTTTATTCATTTAAAGACCTGAATCTGTCTCAAAAAGGAATTCATGTCTCTTCTAGATCCTGCGGGTTTCATCACTGGGGCAGATGACTATGACATAAGAGAAGACCCTTCCTTCCACTATGGTCACTCAACTAGCCAGACCCCTAAACCTCTTAGCCGGAAGTACAGTAGATGTCCTCAGTATGCCACCCCCCCCATATCCCTTGTATCTTTTGGTGCAACTTAGCAGACTCCCAGATACCAGTTTTGCGTCTCTGTATTTTAGGAACTATAGAAGACCGCCCTGGCCAGCACAGCAGGCTGGAAATACCCGGGGATTAAGTCTCAGTGCCCTATTGCGGTAGCTGACTTAATAATACACCTCTTGTTGACTATATTCCCTCCTCTGTTTTTCTTCTCCGTTTATCTACCATTGTTGTCTGTACAACCCAAATAAACCTTTGTACTCAAATCCTTATCTCGAGGTCTGTTTCTGCAAAGTGCCAAAACTAAGAGGGTAAGAGTCATGGTTTTGTGTCTGACTCCTGTTCTGTGAGGGACAAGTCTAAACTTAACTCAAAGTAGAAAAATTGCTTTGGTTCTGGGGTCACATTCACATGGCATAGAAAACAACACACACCCTAGTTGCCCTGTAGTGTTTCTGCCCAGGGAATTTCAACCTCTTAACAAAACAGTGCGGGCTAGGTTTTTTCGACCATGTGATCTCTGGCTCTTTGTTCTTACACAATCTGGCTTTGGAGACATTCACACACATTCATTCTGAATGCTCTTGCTGTCTCTCCTGCTGTTATCCCTCTAATGCTTTCATCAATAGCCCCACTTGGTTTGGAAAAATCCAGACTTCTAAGTCTTAAAGCCATTTTGTTGTTGCTGACACCAGTCCATTGCTCGGGCTCTAATGCCTCACTTTCTTTGTTAGGTAGGAGATTTTCTTATGATGCTGGAAGACGTCCTGGTAGATAAAACCTTAAAGGTATCTGGTTTCTATTAAAAGCAAGTCTATAGGATTAGAAGTTCCTTAATGCACAATTATGAAATGCACAATACCAGATGTAGTTGCCCACATCTTCTTTCATATTTCTGTTTTCCTGTTATTGCTTACCTTCATGTCTGCATGGGGGAGGAAAACTTCTGAATCTTAAAGGGGACTGTTAGCTAATGTTCCCGAAGAGCACTCAGGCTACCATCTTTCACGTCCACGCCTCTTTGGAGGCTACCTCATATCCTGGAATCCAGTTCTGCATAGCCTCGTTGACTCCAAAAGTTAAAATGGACCCTGCCTGGCAGGTGAAGCATGGTATCTATCGGTCACGGTGACAGATACTATGTCCTTCCAAGCTAGGGGGCTATTTCAGAGGTCACACAAGTGGGTAAACTAGTAGTTCTATTTATAAAGTGGGTAAATTAGCAGATGGCATCACAGAATCTCAGATGGTAGGAGGACTGCAGGGTTAGGAACAGGGTTTGAATCTTAGCAACAGCTTGGTAAAAGCAGTGGCTCTTCACCTGCACCTGAACAAAGTAGAAATTTGTGAGTATTCTGGAACACTGTAGAAATTATGGGAAGAGGATGAGGACAACACCACTGGGGCTGATATCATGGCTTCCTCGCCTTTATTTTGGAAATATGTCATCTTATGCTCATAGACTCAGAGGAAACATTAGGGAGCATGCATATTTTGTATTAGAAGAAAATGTGACAATGTCATGATTAGCATGAATTAAATTCATTTAATATTATTTGTTCATCCTTTGATCTTCCCCTCAAAATGTGTTTCTTGAGATCAAATTTTAACCTTAACTAACTTTGTATTCTCAGCACCCAGCACAAAAATTGCTATGTGGTAGACACTGACTAAATCCAGTCTTTGTTGAATGAATGTTGAATAAGAAACCATTTGTGACTGTAGGACTTAACATAATGCTCTGGTTTGCAAACATGTGTTGAATGACAGAATTAAGTAGCATACAAAATATTGCACAATGCAGGGACCTGGTTAGGAAATAAGATGGATTCTTCACGTTTTATAGTCAAGAGTGGGCTTAACCACGAGAAAGGGAGGAAAGTCGTTTTAATTTGGGGAAGAGTCTAGTAGAGGATAGCATAATTATTCCAACTAAAAGTGAAAGAGAAAGGGAGCAGACACTTCTTTTTTTCCCCAGTTCCCAAAGCCACTCACGCCATCATTGATTTATATATTTCACAGAATAACCACTAAATGGAAACAGATCATCCTTATTTTGCAAATAATGGAAACAGGTTAAGCAAGCTGGCTCTATCTCTCTGTAAGGCTGAGAACTTGGAATAAGTATCATCATTTACAGTTCCTCTTTCAGACCACCTAGTGTCTCATTCATGTGTTGTTTCCCTAAAGAGTACACATTTGAGAATACTTTTCCTGGAGTTTGCCCCAAGAACGTTACTGACATTAATGCAAATTAATTATGTGATTGAGGAATAAAAAGGGTGATAGGAGAAAATTAATTTCTCAGAGGAGGAGGTAATCTGGGGTAGTGGAGAGAATCAGGAGACTGGGTTTTATTCCTAGCTATGGCACTAGTTATGTGACCTTGGAAATAAATCATGAAACCTCTCTAGACCTCAGTTTCTGCATTCTCAAAAATCAGGGGTCATGGAAGTTATTCTCTGTTTTCTGATATTGTGAGTCTCTGTAAGATTGTTCAACTAAATTAGGGCACATAAAAGTATTAGATCTCGGGAATACTATCCAAGAACCGTCAAGAGGGAAGTTAAGCCAAGTTCATAAGGCGATTTAATCCTTAGAAGCAAGACCCAGCCAATAGCCAGACGGGCTGCGATTCCCTGTGCTATGTTTTCCTGCTTTTGTGCCAACCCCAAAATGCTAAGTCATTGCTTTTGCTAGAAGGATATTTTCTTATTGCATTCTGAGGATTTGAACAAATATTTTCATTTTGAGGAAAGCTTTGAGAACATTTTCAAATTGAAGGTTAGGCTTTCAGGACAAGAGGAGCTTCCAGACTGCAAAATGGAGCTCCCAGGTTTGAACTGACACTTGGAAGAAGGGATCAGCATCGCTGGGCTGAGCTAAGTCTGACACAGTCCTTTTCTTTTCCCTGAGACTCAGATGGCTTTCAGCAAAGCCTGTGGGCACTGCGGTCACCATGGCGGTCTTTCACGAGAGGCAGACACTGACAAGGCATTTAGCTTCAGCCTCAGGACTGGTAACAAGCTGTGGCCAATGAGTTGGCCACCTACATGGAAAACTACTAGACCTGCTTCCTCCCTCGCTCCCCTTTTGCAGGGATGCCTGCTTGAAATTCCATGTCTGGTCCCTCTCCCTTTCCTTCTGACTATGGAGCTTTTTTCCAATGGCAGTTCCCCCAGAAAGGACAGCATGCAAAAATACTAGGTCCGAAAATTAAAATGTCACTTGCAATCACCCTATAAACCAACACACAAGATCTAGGCTCCTGTAATTTCTCTATCTCTTATGTTTTTAAGCACTTTCAAATACTTTGTTTCCTTCACTCTGGATATCAGATGGGGAAAATGGAAGCTCTGAGGCTGTAAGACCCCTCTCACTGCTGGGTGACAGGGGTCACATTTAAAACAGTTCTACCTATAATCGTGCTCCAAAAGCAGTTACTCATCTAGCTGTCACTTCATCATCTAGGTGATATTTTAGTGAAAAGAAAAAATAAGCTCTGTGTTCATATTCATTCACCTTCAAAAGTCATGTCAGGAATTATATCTTCCAAAAAGCCTTCCCAGAATACCCAGATTAGAGAGTCTTCCTCTAACATATATTCCCATGGCACCCTGAACTTGGGTTTGTCACTTGCCAAAATATATTAAAACTGTTTTTCTGTCTCTCTGGTGAAGGGATAGAACTCCTGTGTCTCATTCATAGTTTCCTAAAATGCCACCTTCTCAAGGAGACCAGCTTATTTATAGTTTCATCTGACATCTCACCCTATAATCTCTGGTTTGTTTTCCCCATAGTATGTGTGCTTTACGACACACTTAACTATTTATTTGCTTATTTACTAGGTTTATTTTTATTGTCTGTCTCCCTCCTTCAGCTAGACCCTAGGCTCTATGAAAGGAGTCTTTGTATGTTCATTGATGTATCTCAGAAACCTAAGAGAGTGCCTGGTGTATAGTAGGCATTCAATAAATATTTGTTGAAAAAATAAATTGGGAAAAAGAAAAACTCTCTGCATCCTTCGGGTAGAATGCCAGATATTTATTATTCCTTTGAGGGTAAAGTTGGAAGACTAGATTAAGCCAAGGTTACAAAGCATGTTGATGCAGTTGGAGAATAATGGCGACTGTATTGTTTTTAATAACATTGTTTGTTCGCATCTATTAGACCTTGAGTCTGGAGTGGGGATTTGACCCAGATAATGTGAAGGAAAGACGATAGAGCAGTGACTTTGCCTAAGGCTTAGTTAGCTACAAAAAATCCTTGATGAATTGAGAGGACAAAGGGTCAAGGGAGATATTATTATAAGATTTCATTCAGAAGGAATTGATTAATCTTTTCAAGACTTTTCCACAGCGGACAACAGGAAGCCATCATGAGCAGGATACATACACACAGAAGCATTTTCCACTAATCCTTTTAGAATCTCCAGGAAGAAGGAAAAAAAAAAGCTTTTATGGCCAAATTGTGTTAGGAAACTTAGTATATTTCACAATCCATTATAGCACAGGATTTGACATTTGATAGGATTTGAGGTGTCCTGCAATAAAGGATTTATTTAATTTTGTTTAACCCAGTTTTATTTGACCTCATAAGTCTGTTTTCTTTTCTTCTCTCTCTTTTTTTAACATCTTGTACAAATACTCCTCTTTTTCTTGTGAAATCTTACTTAAAACCCTCCTTCCCTCCCATCTATCCACATATGGCCTAAATCCCCCTAAATCAATTCTAACTTCAGAACTATTCTGTCAATGACTTCTGAGAGAATAATATCTCTGAGAAGGCCCCAAGCCAAATTATTGCCAAAATCCAATTATTATTTACTGAAAAACTGCTTTAAATGAGGACCCAGTCATAACCTCAGAGAATTTTCTACTTAATATTGGGAAGAGATACATATAGAAATACCTCTGTTGTATGGTAGAGGATAGTGAAGATCGTAAGTGAAATGACACTGAAATAAACTCAGCTTAAAGATATGCATTGGTTTAGCAATGTAGGGTCAATGAGAAGAGGAAAGAGGGTAGAACTGTCTACAGAAAGAGTTGGATGGATTTTGGAAAACTAATCTGACTCTAGCACTAGCCTTTGACAGAGTGGTCAGTAATTCAATATTCCATATTTAAAGGGGCATAGAAAATGCATGCTTAGTCCCGGGAGGCATCCATGGAATTTCCATCAATAAGGTGGAAATGGAATTTACTTATTCAGCAAGTATTTATCATTGTGTAGCAGCCACTTGCTAGGTATATAGGAAAGAATAGATACAGCCTCTATTCTGGAAACCAGTGTCTAGAAGAGGGCAAAAGGTAGGTGATCAACTTTATTCTGTTACTCCTCCACAGTAAATGATACATTTTTATTTGAGCAGATTTTCAGGACTCCATGTGAGGTTTCAGGAAACAGGTAGTAAAAGCCAGGAAGAACTTGACCTTGTCGGGCAATTCATTCTTTCATGTCAGGACCCCAGTTTCAGGGATTTGAAGAAACAGTCATTTTAGCGAGTAAGTTAGCAAGAACGTATCAGCAATCAGGTTGGCATGTGGTAGGTATCACAAACCATCCTTTGAGCTAGTCATGTTACAGATGAGGAAACTAAGATTCAAGATGTCATGTAACTTGTAAATATCAAAGTCTGATATGGAGTTTGGTCTTCATGATCTGTCATGATAAGCTCTCCAAATACTAGCAAGTCTGAAAGTTTTGAACATGTGAAATAAGATTCAGGTACATGTGCAATCAAGATAATCCAGATTTTCACAGTCCAGTTGGTTCATATGGAAATGTTAGTACTAATAAAGGTGCCACCCTATTAGAACCTGTGGAAAAAAAAAAAAAAGAACCTGTGGAAATTTGGAAACTGAGTTTGGAGTAGAGCAGGCAGGTAGGTGGAAAATGATATGGAATATTAAGTTTAGTCAAAGGTAAGTCATAAGAAAAAAATTTTTTAAAATCTGTGTTTTCCCTAAGTATATAGTGACTATTTTGGACATATGCTGCTAAATCTCAGTAGTACCATAGTAAAAACATGTGGCACGTCCACTCAGAAATCACATAAAAAGGCTCTGGTATCACAACATCTAGAATCTGGACTCTAAATGTACCAAGCTTTGTTTAAATAAAACCCATTAAGTGAGTTGTTTTTTCCTACAGAATTTTTCAACCTGGGACATAATGACGATAATGAAAATATTTTTTAAGTTTATTTATTTATTTTGAGAGACAGAGATAGCAGGGGAGGGGCAGAGAGAGAATCCCAAGCAGGCTCCACATTGTCAGTGCAGAGACTGTTATGGGGCTCAAACTCACAAACCTTGAGATCATGATCTGAGCTGAAATCATGAGTCAGACACTTATGTGACTGAGCTCCCCAGGTGCCCCATAATTAAACTATTTTTTAAAAATAACAGATCACTTTGAGTAGAATCGACATTTTAACAACTCAGGCAACAACAGATATTGGTGAGGATTTGGAGAAAGAGGATTTCTTTTGCACTGCTGGTGGGAATGCATCCTGGTGCAGCCACTCTGGAAAACAGTATGGAGGTTCCTCAAAAAATTAAAAATAGAACTACCCTACAACCCAGCAATTGCACTGCTAGGTATTTAACCAAGGGATACAAGTGTGCTTTTTCGAAGAGGCAAATGCAGCCCAGTGTTTATAGCAGTGGTATCAAAAATAGCCAAAGTATGGAAAGAGCCCAAATGTCCACTGATGGATGAATGGATAAAGAAGATGTAGTGTATATACACAATGGAGTACTACTCGGCCATCAAAAGAATGAAATTTTTCCATTTGCAACTACGTGGATGGTATTATGAGGGTATTATGCTAAGCGAAATTAGTCAGAGAAAGACAAATATCACATGACTTCACACATATGAGGACTTTAAGACACAGAACAGATGAACATAAGGGAAAGGAAGCAAAAATAATATAGAAACAGGGAGGAGACAAAACATAAGAGACTCTTAAATATGGAGAACAAACAGAGGGTTACTGGAGGAGTTGTGGGAGGGGGAATGGACTAAATGGGGAAGGGTAATTAAGGAATCTACTACTAAAATCATTGTTGCATATGCTAACTAACTTGGATATAAATTTAAAACTAACTAACTAAGTAAATAAATAAATAAATAACTGGTCAAAGTTGAATGAAATTTTTAAAAAATAGACCATCAATGAAATTAAATCTAAAGGTATACATCTTGCTCTGCCTCTTTTTTCGTTAGACTTTTCCCTTTTCAGTGCAATTCTGAAATCAGTTTCTGCATACTTAATTGATAACAATGAACCAGTTTGACTAGAAAACTAGATAGCCCTTGTTCTGGTCTAATGTGGATTCTATTTTTTGTGGCTTTCTTGTTTTTGCCCTCCTCCCGTCCTCTTCTGTGTTTCCCATAGGTCTCACTAGATTTCAGTTTGTTATGGAATAATTCTATCTGTATCTCTTTATCTTTCTCTCTCTGTGTATCTATCTATACACACATACATGTCCATGGTGACAGTTTTTACTCCCTATAGCAGTACTTGACTGACTTTAAGCCAGTCTTTAATTTCACTTGAACATGCTTTGCAAAATTTTGGGTATGTGATTTACATATATATAGATGTATGTAAGTACATAATATTTACATACTAGCTTCAGAAATCCATTTTTTTTTCTGTCTCTCTAAATGTAGATCTGTCTGGGTTACCCTTCCTTTCTGCCCATGACCTCCTTGCTATTGAAGACATTGATTTTGCAGAAAGGGCTGAAAATGAAAATTGATTTTCCATTTTCCTATATCATAATTCTTCTCGTGTAACACTGTTAAATATCCCTTGGGAACAATATTACCTTTTAAGTATTTTGTACTATGATCTTAAGGGATACGGTAACACATCGAGCCCTTTCCCCATTGTTAAAGTGCCCCACCCCTGCCCAAAGCATAATTCAATAGACTTAAGTGAAGCTCTACTTTTCCTAGACTGGAATGATATGTGGCTGACTCGGAGGCTGAAACGTTTTCACCCATTCAAATGGATATAAATATCTATTTTACAGACATCTTATTAAAGCTGTAAGGGAGAGAGGTGAGAAAGAGGACCACAGCTATTCATTCTCTTAACTCTTAGCAAAACAGTACCCCTGCTGCCAAACTGGACCCACCATCTTTAGGAGGAAGTTTAGTAACCATGTTTTGTTGCTCAACAATGATCTAGGTGGCTTAAAGCATTCCTTTAAGGTACATTAAGTGCTTTCTTTGAGTGAACCCTTTTGGATTAACTTTCCTCAATCTCATTTCCTTCTTATTGTTGTTTTAGTATTTCTTATAGATTGTTGGGTGGCCTCAGTCTGGCATGATCCTTGATCTGGTTCTGCCTTTACCAAACACTATATCAATGGGACTTGCACTTTACCAAACAGTGGGAAGTCAGTGCCATGGACCAGGTCGTAGTGTTAGTTTTTACTCAGGCTGATCATTGGATTTAACAATGACATGAAAACAATTGCTAGCCAGTGATTAAAAAATGTTTTTCTTTCTCCTTTGTGAAATATTAGTGAGGTCAACTTGGGGAAAAATCAGATGTCAACTCTATTTTGCTTTCATTTAAACTAAATCGTTTAAGTGCTTCCTAAATCGTTTTCCATGCCCAAACACATTCTCAAACAATAGTGATTATCATGGGATGGGAGGGGGTCGATGCCAATGCTACAGGGTGTGGACTCTGGTTAGCACACTCATTTAAATTGCAACATAAATAGCCATGAGTTGGACTAAGAGGGTAATTTGAGTAGAGATCTGTATCTCCCAAACCACTATTAAAATGGACAAAGGAATTTAAAATGGGTGAAAAAGTGCATGAAAGCCACAATAAAGGAGGATGGCTTTCATATTCTAGATACTTCAAGAAATTTCTGGAGTTGGATTGAAAGAAGATATGTTCAATTCTATCCTTCCTGATAAAGATGTCCAGCTTACAGCAGTAAGGAAAAGAGATTGTGACAGAGTCCTATTAATAGCCCTCATTTAGGTGAGAGCTAACCGGGAGGAAGAGACATGTTAGAGATACAATGTATTATCCATTTTGAAGCAATGATTTTACAGCAACAGCCAGCAGACTTTTTCTGTAAAGGTCCAGAGAATAAGTATCATAGGCTTTGCTGACCATGTGGTCTCTGTAAGTGACTCACCTCTGCCATCATAGCATGAAAGCAGCCATAGTTGATATGCAAATGAATGGGTATCACTGTGTTACAATAAAATCTATTCATGGATACTGAGATTTGAATTTCGTATCATTTTCATGTCATGAAATATTCTTCTTTTAATTTTTCCCTCATGCACTCAAAATGTTTTCTTAGCTTGCAGGTCATACAAAAATAGGTGACAGGCATTTTTGGCTCAACTTTTGCAGTCTGCCAACCCCAGACCCATGGTAGGAGAAAGAAGCTCAGGGCCCCAGGGCATATGGAATAGCTTAGCAAGTGCTGAGAGGGCCTTGGCACGAAGCAGCACCAATAGGTCCAGTGACAATTACATGATGTGCCTGGCATGGAGGCCTGGCCAAACACAATGCAAAAATGAATGAAAAAATGGTCTGTTGCACAGTAGTTTCAGCAAATGCACACCTACACACCCAGATTTTGCTGATTGCTTTTGAAAAGCTAGTGTATCCAGAAAAAAAATGGAGAAGATAAAGGTACAAGTTATACACACAAATAGGCAAGACAAATGTGCAGGGTCTTTATAAAATAATACATAGGAAAGACCCTTCCATACATGAAAATTTTCAATCTCATTAGAAATAAAAGGAAATTACGTTAAGACAGCTCAATGCTGTTTCTCACTTGTCAATGGGAGGCAGCTATGCTCACCACCATACTTCCGATGCACACTTCACCTGTCAAATGGATAGAGCATTAGACAGAATTTTAGTATCTAGAAAGGCTAGTTGAAACATATTTACCCTTATTTCTCTGGTGGCAGTGTATAGTGTAATAACCATTCGGCAAGCCATTTTTGCTATTTCAATGTAGAATATATTGAAATAAATCGTGATATAATAAAGATTTATGGGTAAAGTATACGTTACTGAAATACTATTTATTATGGAAGAATGTTTGAATCAATTAAATGTTCAATAGTAGAGGATCAATTTAGTTTGTTACATCCATATGCTGGAATTTTGTGTGGACAGTAAATCATTCATAGACTTTTTGACATGAAAAACTGTTTATAGTTTATTCTAAGTGAAGCAAGCAGGTTATAAATATATATATATATGTATATATATATGTATGTATATATATGGTATCTCAAGTGTTTAAAAACTTCTTTGTAGGTATGTAGTACATGGTGTGTAGTGAGTGTGTATATATGTTTATGGAACAAAGATTGAGTGGACATACACTAAAACACTGTATTATCTCTGTGTGAGGCCATCTTGAATACAGAGATCTATAAATATTATGGTTTTGCATTTTACAAAATGGAATAGTCTGGTATGTCTTCTTTTGAATTGCTTTCTTATGTTTTGAAGATTAATCAGTGTTGATGCATTAATTTTACTGTCGCATGGTATGCCATTCGATGAAAATACCCAACACATGATTATGAAAAGCACCCCTATGAGCAGAATTTTACATGTCTCCTACTGTACATGTGCACAATGTGTCTAAAATGAGTCGTAAGGAATAATCACGTTTAACTTTATTAATTGATACCGAATACATGCCAAAATTCATAGTTCTATCAAAAGTATATTGCTGATTCTTCCACAGTTCTGAAAATGCTCAGCCATTATATAATTGAATATTGTTTCTTTTCTTTCTGTTGTTTCTATCTGGAATTTTGATTATTCATATGCTAGACCTTTCCAGTGAATATTCTATATACCTTAATCTCTTGTATTTTTTCCTTTTGTATTTATTTATTTATTTATTTATTTTTTGCCTCTCTGGGTCATATTTTGGATAAATTTCTGGCTCTGATTATTTCCTCAGTTGCCTGTAATGTGACTTTTAACCAGTCATTGAGGGTTTAATTTTAGTAATTAAAATTTCCATTTCTAGGAGTTATTTTTGGTATTTTTCCAAATATGCTCAGTCACCCCCACCCCAAGTTTCTTAGCCCTGTTCATATTTAAGTCTCTATTTTAATTTTTTGGAAAAACATTATACATTCTTATTTTATATAAATATTGAAGAGTTCCAATCAATACATGATGTTGTTAGAGCTCTGATTCTTCTACCAGCTTTCTATGTTGACTTTTATCCTTAATACTTTGTTTCCTTTTTGTTTTTGTTATCTTTTACTTAGAGCACATTTTCCTTGGAGCTCTTTCTGTGGGAGTCCTTTGTGGAATAGACCGAAGTTTTATGTTTTCTGTGAGGATTTGCATACAGTTCTGCTAATCATTTTAGTTCACGATGATTCAGAGCCACTTCATATTAAATTGTCTTCACGAGGTGTTTTATACCACAAAGTGGCAAAAATTGGGGCTGAAAAATCTTTGTGAAGATTGACTTGTATTAGTGTTCTCTAGAAAGATTTTCCTTTTTTTCTTTGGCTTATGAATCTAATCAACACAAGCAAGTTTCCTTGCTTTCCTCTACTAGGAATTTTATTTATTCTTCATTTACCCTTCTACTGACGGTAGAGTTCTTTGATGGTCTAGATTTGTGTGTGGACTTCCTATTAAATTTCTAAGTTTTCCTAGACCTTATATTAGCCATAACAAAATGCCATAGACTGGGTGGTTTAAACAACAGAAATTTATTTTTTCAGAATCCTGTAGGTTGGTGTTTGAGATCAGGGTGCAAGTAAGGTTGATTTCTAATGAGAACTTTCTTCCTGGCTTAACAGATGACTGCCTTCTCACCTTATCCTCATATAAGGGAGAGAGAGAGAGAGATTGATCTCTCTTTTCCTATTCTTATAAGGGTACCAATTCTGTTAGATTAGAACCCTACTCCTGTGACCTCATTTAATCTTAATTTCCTCCTAAAAGTGCTATCTCTGAATACAGTCACATTGAGTGGGTAAGTCTTCAACATAAGAATTTTAGGGGGATACAGATTAGTCCATAGTGTATCCTAAACTTTTATCTCCTGATATCCTGATTGAATAATAATCAAAATGAAAACTTAGTGCCACCAGAATGTTGCTGAAACCTTTTATCCATGATGATAGGTGTGTTTAGTGTAATGCTAGCTTTCCCTTCATGTTTGGCTCCTTCACATTCCTTCAATATTGACATCGCAGAGATCTATTTATAGAGCTTGAGTCTTGGTAGAATTCTCTATCAAATCACTTATCTATCTTTTTCTATAAAATGTTGGTCATAGGTCATGTCCTTACTTGATTAACTCTAATATCTGGAGACCTTTGCATCTGAGTTGTGAGTTTCATTTGATTTTTTCCCCCACTCCTAGTTTTCAGACCTAATGTTTTATTTGACAGCATGTCTAATTATGTTTTCATTAAATACCAAACTTTGCATATAATGAACTATAGAAGCTCCGAATGATAATACTTCTTCCCAGAGATAGGTCACCTTTTGTGTAGTAGGGAAAGAGTAGGGGATCATTACCCAAATCCAATCAGGGATGGATCTGAGTCAAGGCTGGGTTGTCATTTTGGAAAGTGCACCACTACCTCTGGTTGGCCTGTGTTCCCATATCTCCCTGGAGCTTTCAACTAAAATCCTGGTCTACCAGTGTCTCTGCTCCTAGTGGATCTTAAATTCTAATCTTGGCCTTCTCAGCATGGGAAAACTGCCCTATGCCCATTCAGGGGCTTTTTGCTTAGTCTCAGAATTTGGCAAGTATCTCAAGAGGAAAACTGAGCATGTGTTTTCCCAAAGGTCTGCTGGTTCCTCTGACCCTTCAATGGCATTTTACCCAGATTTTCAGCCTCTTACCCTCAAACCAGAATTGGGGAATGTCCTCAGAGTAAAAGCAGACAGAGGATATCATCCCACCCCTCTATGATTTTCCTTTTCCATAACCTGGGCCTCCAAAGTCTTCAAAACCTTCAAAGACTTTCTGATACCTTTTTAAGACCTAATTTATGTATTGACTTAGCTTGTATAATTGTTCTTAGTAAAAGCATTTGTCTGCTGTACATACTTCAATTCTACACAAATGTAGAAGAATGCATTTAACGTATATTTATCCACATTTAATTCAACTTTGCTAGTCATCTTGATCAGAAGGATTATCTCAGGTAATAAGACTTCATGTCAGAAACTGATTTAGATAGAAATTTTCCTGAAGAGAATCATTTTTTGTGGTTTATGATGTGGAAGAGAATCATTTTTTGTGGTTTATGATGTGGTCTAGAAGAACAGGGACTGGCAGCAAACAAACTCAATTAGATAGACATAGGGGCGCCTGGGTGGCTCAGTCGGTTGAGCATCTGGCTTTGGCTCAGGTCATGATTTCACGGTTCGTGGGTTCGAGCCCCGCATTGGGCTCTGTGCTGACAGCTCAGAGCCTGGAGCCTGCTTCCCATTCTGTATCTCCCTCTCTCTGCCCCTCCCCCACTCATGCTCTGTTTCTCTCTGTATCAATAATAAATAAACATTAAAAAAATTAGATAGACATAAAGGCTATTGGTACTGATCTGCCATCTTTAATATCTAATTTTTATATGAGGATAAGATATGCATGAAGAAGGTGCACAAACTTGAGTGTAATGCTCAACTAATTATCATAAGCTGAAAAAATGCATGGAGACACAATCCAGGTCGGGAAACAGAATGATAGCTCCATCCTAGAAGTCCCCTGACACCTTCTCCCACTTTGTCCTTCTTTCCAAAGGTGATCACTGTCCTGGCTTCCCATACTATTACTAAATAAAATATTCCACTATGTGAATACACCACAATTTATTTTTCCATGAGACTGTTTATGCCATTTGGTTATTTCTATTCACTTTATGAATAATGTATTGATAAACATTCTTATAAAGTTATTTTAATGTGCCCATGCATTTCATATTTGCATATGATCCGAATGGAATCGAGAGTCATAGGGTATGCTTATGTTCTATTTGAATAGGTAATATCAGGGTTTCAAAATATAAAGGCAGTATGTGAGAGTTTTAGTTACTTCGCGATCTTAGCAATATTTGGTATAATCAATCTTTTTAAATTGTAGTCTATTGATGATGTGATAGAATCTTGTTGCGGTACTAACACTTCCTTGATTGCTTTTCCTATGTTTATTGACCATGAAGTATCTCTTCAAATCCCCTGTCTACTTTTCTGTTGGCTGCCTGTCTTTATTATGCCTAAAAGTCTTTTGTCAGTTATATTAGGATCATAATCTTGAGAGTAAAAATTATGCTATTAATAATTATACTGGGACTGTCCTGAACAAACTTGAATATATAACATAATTTTCTTTGCTTTAATCAACTTTATTAAGGAATAATTTACATTAAAATACACCCATTTAAAATATGCAGTTTGAGTAGATTTGATAAATGTATATACTCATGTAGCTGCTACAACAATTGGTCTGTAAAATATTCCTTTCACTGCTTACATTCCCTCCCATTCAGTTTCCCAGATTTACCTAACCCTTGTCAATCACTGATCTGCTTTCTGTCACAATAGAATAGTTTGCTTGTTTGTAGAGTTTTCTATAAATGGCATCATCTACTATATACTCTTATGTCTGGCTTCTTTTACTCTGCATAATGTTTTTGAGATTCATCTATTTGTTGCCTGTATCGTAGCTCATTACTTTGTTTTGCTAAGTAGTATTCCATTTTATGGATATACCACAGTTCGTTTATCTATTTGCCTCTTTATGAACTTCTTCCCCCTTAGATTTTGGGCTATTAAGAGCAAAGCTTCTGTGAATTATTATGTACAAGTCTTTGTGGCAGTTACATTCATTTTTCATGGATAAATACCTTAGTGGAATTACTATGTTGTATGGTAACAACATGGTTAGCTATTTAAGGAGCCACCAGAATTTTTTCCAAAGCATTGTACCATTTTATATAAACTGCAGTAATAAGAGAATTCTAACTGAAGATGAGTTCTCTACATCCTCACCAACACTTGGTATTGTTAATCTTTTTAATTTTAGCCATTGTAGTATTATCTAATGATGACAAATAATCTTCAGAATGGGCAATTTTTTCTTCTGATGAAATATAAAATGAAGTTTTTGCTAAGCCCATCCAGTGAAAATTCTGTTTTGGATATTATATTTTTTTATCTCTTAGAAGTTACATTTGGTTCTTGTAAAAATATCATTCCTCATGTGTTCATGTCTTTCTTCAATGCTTTGGGCATATTGAGCATATTCATAAGAGCTTTTTTTTAAATTTATTTTTATTTTTTTCTTTTATAGTTTATTGTCAAGTTGGTTTCCATATAACATCCAGTGCTCATCTCAACAAGTGCCTTCCTCCATGCCCATCACCCCCCTTCCCCTCTCCCCCACCCCTATCAGCCCTCAGTTTGTTCTCAATATTCAAGAGTCTCTCATGGTTTGCCTCCCTCCCTCTCCCCAACTATTTTTCCCCTCCCCCATAGTCCTCTGTTAAGTTTCTCCTGTTCCACTTATAAGTGAAAACATATGGTATCTGTCCTTCTCTGTCTGACTTATTTATATCACTTAGCATAACACCCTTGAGTTCCATCCACGTTTCTAGAAATGGCCAGATTTCATTCTTTCTCATTGCCATGTAGTATTCCATTGTATAGATAAACCGCATCTTCTTGAGCCATTCATCAGTTGATGGACATTTCATAAGAGCTTTTTTAACATTCATGTCTGCTAGTTCTATTATCTGTATTATTTCTTGGTTTCTTTTCTTTATTTATTTGAGAGAGAGAGAGAAAGAGAAAGAGAGAGAGAGAGAGCAAGTAACCTGAGGCTCTATCTCATGACTGTGGGATCACAACCTGAGCCAGTATCATGATTCAGGTGCTTAACCTACTGGGCCTCCCAGGTATCCCTCTTGGTTTATTTTTATTGACATCTTTTTCTCTGGCTGATGAGCACATTTTTTCCCTGCATTATTACCTATCTAATTACTTCTATTAGGTGCTAGATATTTTAAATTTTACACTGTTGAATTCTGGATTTTGCTATATTTTGCCAAAGAATATTAGACTTATTCTGACAGAGTTATATATTCCTTGCTAAATAGCTTGATCATTCTAAAGCTTGTTTTTAAGTTGTTTTGTTTTGTTTTTCCAAGGCAAATCAAGAATAACCTTTCCTCTATGGCTAGTTTAATAAGGCATGCCTAATGACTAATAAGGCATGACTCTTTGGGGATCTCTACTAAATGCCCTGTGTATTCATTGAGGTTTCTATGCCTGATGAGGATTCAAATGATTGCTTATGCTCTGTATGCCCTAGAAATTGTTTGGCTTCCAAGTCCCCAGTAATTCTACTCTCTCCTAGTGAGGTTCTTTTGCCAGTTTCAGAGTTTTGCTCTATGCAACTGGATTGGTATTTAGCCAAAGACATAAATGGACTCATATGCAGATTTCTGGACCTCTTTCTCTGCCTAGCTCTCTCTTCTTATACTCTTTGCCCACAATACCTGCTAAACTTTCCCCCAACAGAAATCTTGACCTCTTTGATACAACATCAATGTTGGTCTTTGTATTGGTTCTCTTCCCTGCACCCTGGTCCAGAAATTGCCTGCAAGCTAAAAGCTGGAGTGAGTCTAGAGCTTAATTTATTTCTCCTCTCTTAGGAATTATAGGTAATTGCCTGAAATTGTTATTTCCTATATTGTTTTCATTTTCTATTTGTTGACAGTGAAAAGGTAATTCTGGAACCTGTCAATCCCTCAAAGTCAGGGGCAGAAGTTCTGGTCATCCTGGTTTTATGTAGTATAAATATCTCCACTCATTCTGTATAATTAGTCTCTCCACTATCTTGATGTATTGATTGCTACTATTTAATTCTAGGTATTTTCTAACATTTAAGTTGTTAATATATCTCAAAATGTCTGAGTATCACAATTAAACATTAAAAAAATTAAAACTATAATTCTTTGTACTTGCTAATAATGTTTCCTATTGACATCTGTGGAGATTTAAAAAATAAAATATCTAGGGGTGCCTGGGTGGCTAAGTTGGTCGAATGTCTGACTCTTGATTTTGGCTCAGGTCATGATCTCACAGTTCATGAGATAGAGCCCTGCATCAGGCCCTGTGTTGACAGCATGGAGCCTGCTTGGAATTCTTTCTCTCCCTCTCTCTCTACCCCTCCTTTGCCTTGCTGTCTCTCTTTCTCAAAATAAATAAACACTTAAAAATAAATATTTAATGTCCACTTGTCAAATAAATAATACATATCATGTTTGTCTTCATTTTTATTCTATATTAACTTCTAATGTAATCATATTGTAGTTGGAAAACATAAGTGATATAAATGTTTGTTATTTGTTGATGTTTGTTGTGCAACCTTTTGGTTGCCATATTCCCTAAATGCTGCTTGTGGACAGAATGTAAATGTTTTGAGTTGTCGTAGCCACTATATATAAAGATCAGCTTGTTCATTTTGATCACATCTGCTCTATCCCTATTAATTTGTGTTTCTTTGATCTGTCAAATACTGCAATGATGACCCAGAAGTGGCTCCCATATATTCATACAGTCTTGAATGTGAATGGTACCTCCTGAAGGCAGCCACAAAGAGCATCCTTTCAACCCTAATAATGATTCCCAATCCCTGTGCCTTGCCCGCATGTATAGTCCCGTTTGGACAAGGCCCAGTTCTCCTTGTTTCTGGCTCAGCACAGAAAATGAAAAGGTTCAAGGTCAGTACTGGCCCAGAAACCAGAAAGCCTAGATGACAGACCCCAACACATAGATCGGAAGCTGTGGAAAGCAGGATTCTTAAGTCAAAATCCAGTCAGAAACTACTGCAGTGAATGTTGCAATGAATTGTTAACTTATTGTTTCAACAAATATTTCTTGAATTCTTTCCCTTGGCAAGACACCAGGGAGGATGTGATGCCCCGAGATAATTTAAACAATTCCCTGAGTACTGAATTCCAAGTTTCAATAAATTGTTCATGCAGACTAATGGCCGCAGGGCTTTCTCTGATGAATAAAAACAGAGTATTGTCTTTATCATTTTAGAAAAGAGTAAGAAAAAACACCAGAGTAATTTCTGGTCTCTCAGATGTAGCCTCAGGATTACACGGCAAATGGTTATTAAACAGAATGAGAAAAATCCAATGGCCCCATCTTTCCCACACTGGCTGTTTATAGAAAAGGACAATTAACAGTGACATTTCAAAACTTGATGGGACAAAATGAATGAGGCTCCAAGAAACATTCTCAGTCTGCACTTATTACTCTTGCAACAGCCTTTGAGAAAGGGCCAGCTAATTTGTACCAGATCTGATGTCTGTTGACATACTTCAACAGGTGTCTTTTATTTCTGCTTGGGCAGTTTTTCTGCAACCCATCTCCCTACTGCCACTCTCACTCCAAACCTCCAGATTCTTCTCTGAACACAGCTTGGATCATTCACTCCTTGGTTAAACCCATCAATAAAGGATCATTGTCTATAAAGTGTTTATTTATTTTTAAATTTATTTATTTATTTTGAGAGAGAGAGAGAAAGTGCATATGGGGGAGGAACAGAGAAAGAGGGAGAGAGAGATAATCCAAAGCAGGCTCTACATTGTCAGAGCAGAGCCCCGATGTGAACTCACGAACCTCCACATCATGTCCAGAGCTGAAGTTGGACGCTTAACCAGCTGAGCCACCCACATGCCCCATTGTCTATAAAGTATAACTTCTTAACTGTTACCTCAACCCACTCTTCTCTCATAGGCCACACTCTTACCCATGCTGCACCCTGACCACACACCACTGGGCACCATCTTTCTGCACTCCTTCACCCACTCGTCTCCCCTCCCCCACCCCTGTCCTGTGCCACGCTTCTGTGCCTTGCCAGAGCCTGTCTGGAATGCCCTGTCTCCTAGCCTTCATTTGAGATTTCTAGTAGCCATCAGACCTATAATGAAGTTTGATCTCAGTTCAGGTGAACAGATATTTAAGGAGTTATCTAGGCTCACATAAAACCATGAGATAGGTAGGCCCTGAAGATATGAAGATGAAGAGATAATTCAGGTCCTTCTCTCAAGGAGCTCCCAGTCTAGATAAAGAGACAGACATGGGCAGAACATGTCCACATAGCAAAGGCATGCCATCCTGACCCCCTCACTGTACAGGGCGTTGCAATGGCAGGGTGCTGTGGTGGCTCAGGAGAGGCGGGTCCTGCTTAGCCTGGGTGAAAGTGTTGCTGGAAGAAATTATCTGGTTTTGTGTCACATTAAAAGTTATTCATAGCACTGAATGTGGGGAAAGATGTGGTAGGCAAGAAGAGCTTGAATAAAGATTGTAATCTTCTGTGATGTCTCCTCAGCCTCCCCTCATTCCTACAATCACATTTGTGTTATTGTTGCTGTTGCACCATTAAAATAACTAACCATGCTCAGCCTGGCATTTTAGTTACTTGATTGTAATTATTATTTATCCAGTGTCCAGTATGATTGAGGCACTGTGGTAACTCTTGCCAAAAGTTGTCTATTTTATATTTTATTTTATTTCATTTCATTTCATTTTTAAAGCTAATTTTTTTGAGAGAGAGAGAGCGCAGGGGAGGAGCAGAGAGAGAGAGGGAGAGAGGCTCCATGCTGTCAGTGCAGAGCACGACACAGGGCTCAATCCCACGGACCGCGAGATCATGACCTGAACCAACACCAAGGGTTGAATGCTTAACCAACTGAGCCACCCAGGCGCCCCAAAAGTTGCCTCATTTAAATCGTATGGTTCCATATGTCTATTATAGCACATTATGTGTATGTGTGTATATAGAGAAAGATGTTTATGTAAATATATAATATCTATCTATCTGCCTATCTATCTAGCATCCATCTCTGATTAGTTCTGTTCCTCTAGAAAACCTGACATACACAGAATTATGAAATATTAGGATCCTGTACTTTTTTCCCACAAAATTACTATCCCTTTCTATGTTGTCAGTAACTTTCTACAACCTCTCCAATGCATTTGTCCTACTGAATTAGTGCTTTTGCTAAAATACAAGTCTGGTTGTGTCACTCCATTACTTAAACCCCTACCATACTTCTCATCACTAAAAAGAAAATGGCCACCATACTTAGCCTAAAGTCTAACGTCATTGGAAATCAGATAACTATCTCTCTCCAGCCTTTGTGCTCAACATCCTCACCTTTGCCCCCTGTGTAGAGCCACTCTGGACGTTTAGTTTTACAAATTTGTGAAATTGTCTCCCACCTCTTTGTAGTACCCTCTGCCTGGGATGTCTTCCCCAGATCAAACCAATTGACAACGACCACTGCTTCTTTAAGACCTAACTCAAATGTTAGGACCTAAATCAGGAATTTAGACACAGAAGAGTCCTCTGTGTCTAAATTCCTGATTCTCCTAAACAGAAACAATCATTCTTTCTTTGGTTCCATATGTCTGTCATACCACATTTTGTTTATAACCCTGTCTTCTTCATTAGAGGGTGAGCATCTTGAGAGCAGAGACTGAGTCTGCATCCTGTCCCTTTTGTCAGTACCTGGCACAGAATGGTTCAGTTGCATTTTGTTGAATAAATTAATAGGGGAGCAAAGGAATGAGTCAAGGAATGAAAGAGTGGTTGAATGAATGAAGGCACGTGTCTTTATTTCCCATCTCACATTCAGTCCATCAGGAAATCTGTTGGCTCTACCTTCAAAATATTTCTAGAACCTGATTATTTCTCACCACATTTATTGCTACCATTTTGTTCTAGGCTATCCTGGCTCCTAGTCAAAATTTCCCTAGTAGTTTCCTAATAGTTTTCTGTGCCTTGATCCTTGATAACCCCTAATGTCTATTCCCAACATGGAAGCTAGATGTATCCTTTAAAAGTAAAAATCAGATCAAAACCTTCCTCAGGCTTCCATTTCATGCAAAATAAAAGCCAAAGTTCTTTCAGAGGCTGACAAGCTTTGTATGAACTACCATCTCCCCTATCAGTGTCCCACCTGGCCCTGCTTACTTTCTAATCTCATTTACTACCACTCTCCACCTTGCTCCCTCCACACCAGCCCCCCTGGCTTCCTTGATGCTCCTCAAATATACAAGGCTTGCTTCTGTCATAGGGCCTTTTCACTGGCAGTTCCCACTGCTTGGATTGCTTTCTGCTACTTCCTGGCCCAACCCCCAACTCCTGCAAGTCTTTGCTTCGATGGTACACATTTAATGAGCCTGACCTTGACTACTTTATTTAATATCATTCTTCTGACTGCCATTTTTTAATTCCATAGCACTTCTAACACACTATATAGTTTAATTACTAATCACATTTATTATTTATTGTCTGACTCTCCCTACTAGAATGTAGGCTTTATAAGAACTTGCTCTGTTTTGTTCAGTGATACATTCTTATTGGCTGAACAATGCCTGGAACATAGTAAACACTCAACAGATATCTTTTGAATGACTAAGTGAGTGTATGACTACTCTAGGATGTAAGTTTCTTTTTTCTTTTTTGGGGGCACACTTGGTAGGATGTAAACTTCTTTTTTTTTTAATGTTTATTTATGTTGAAAGAGTGAGTGAGTGGGGAAGAGCAGAGAGAGAGGGAAAGAGAGAATCCCAAGAAGATTCCGCACTGTCAGCACAGAGCCTGATGTGGGGCTTAAACGCCCAAACCATGTGATCATGAGCTAAGCTGAAATCAAGACTCAGACTCTTAACCGACTGAGTCACCCAGGCGTCCCAGGATATAAGCTTCTTAAGTGCCCTGAATTTGTCAAACTTTCTTATCCTAACCCTAGGTAGAATGCCTGCCACTTAGTAGGTGCTCAAAAATATTTGTTGAATGAATGGATACATATGAATTCAGTTTCAGTGGGTCACTCTTAAGGGGTAAAAAAAAAAAAAAGGCTGTCAGCTAATAATCAGTTTAGTTTATTTAAAATATCTTGGTGTTTATTTTAACAAAAGCCTTCTTGGAATTCTAACACCAAAATAGGATGTCGTTGAGGCCTCTGTGGTTTTAGTGGCTGTGACCTTTAGCATCTTTCTCAGGATGGGAGGGTGAGTATACACGGAGGGGCCTTAATTAATCCAACCCTGAGGCTGGAGTGATGCGCTGACAAAATAATCAGGAAACCTTACAGACCAGCTTCCCTAAAATAACCTTGCAATTGTTCCTAACTACACCAGAAACTCCAATTTGGGCAGTTTCGGCTCCTCTCAACTGACTCAGAGTGCTTTTAGCTAACATCAAATGCTTAACAAATCTGAAAGTTTCCCACGAGAACCTTCCATTAAGTTTGTGTTCTGCCAAGCTACAGAAAAGGAAGGTTTGTGTTTTACAAATACAGAAAATAGCTTTAACCGTGCTCCATTTTTGCAGACTCATGGGTAAATGTTCCAGTCAAGTACCAGTCTATGTGATCTGATTTTTTATCAGAAATAATGTCTAACAGGTGGGCTGTCTGGGACTCAATCTTTGCCAGGTGCTGTGAAATAATGACAAATGATCATAGTGCCTAGATATAAATGATCACAGGTCACTCTCTTTGACCTGTGGTTCAGACCAGCCTTCCTAGAAACCCATTTTCAAACTATGCCCACTGCTGTGATTAGAAAGTGGGTATTTTCAAAATTGCTTGGCTCGGCACCCTTGCTGCTCAGGAATTACTCTGACTTGTGGCTTGACTGACAAGCTTATAGAATAGAAATTTGATATCTGAGTAAATAAATAGCCTCCAGGTTCATGCATGGACTCCTAAGCATGGCATTTTTCTAAGCACAAGTAGATACATCATCACAAGGGTCCTTATTAAAAAGATATTAACTTTACCATGGAAAGTAGGGCCAAAAACTATTCATCTTTATGCCCATAACAAATTCCTTACTTGTAAATATTTAGAAATGAATAAATAAATTACAAATCTCTTTTACAATCACTAAAGGAAAATATCACTGTTTATAATATGATTCTTTTCAAGAGCATATAATAGTAACTATTTTTTAAATTTTGGTTTATAGGAAGCTAAAAGATGTCTTTTTTTTTATTTTAGAGAGAGAGAGAGTGAGCCAGGGAGGGGGCAGAGGGAGGGAGGGAGAGAGAGAGAGAGAGAGAGAGAGAGAATCCCGAGCAGTGTCCACACTCAGTGTCCACTCAGTCCACTTGGGCTCAATCCCAAGACCCTGGGATCATGACCTGAGCTGAAATCAAGAGTCAGATGCTCAACCGACTGAGCCATCCAGGAGCCCCTAAGAGATGTTTAATTGTGGTAATTATCTATTAGCATAAGTAGTTAATAGATTTGTTTTCTCTTTTGCCTTTCTGGTTTTCAATATGCTATTTTGTTTTAATATCCTACTGTATCTTCCAGAATCATACTTTCCTTTAGTTTCAAAACTACTTTTGGAAATGCATTGGGCATACAACACAAACAAAAAATGGATACTTTAAATGTACTGTGTTTCTTCAGTTCAATTTCCTACTAGACAAATATAGCAAAATCTTTGCTTTCAGAACTAAAAATATATTTTGTGTGTATATTTGATATAAGTTAGAGAAATCTCTTTCATTTCAATAAGCCTTTATTCCATACCTTCTGCATGCAAGCCACTATGCTAAGCCATGGGTTAAGAAGTGATAATGGCAAGTGTACATATAGGGAGACAGACAGCCTCACTGGCAGCTGCAAAACAATGTGGTGATGCTTCCATTTATATGAAATGTCCAGAGTCAGCAAGTCCAGAGAGACAGAAAGCAGATTAGTGATTTCCAGAGATTGGAAGCAGAGGGAATAGGGAGTGACTGTCTAATGGGTGTGGGCTTTCCTTCTGGGGTGATGAAAATGTTCTCTAGAACACTCTCTAGGGAATGCCAGTGGTTACCCAACACAGTGAGTGTACTAAATGTCTCTAATGGTTCATTTCATGTTATGTGTCTTTTACCATAATGCATTTTTTAAAAAAATATTAAAACAACAAACAGAAATCCCAGTGTGGTAAGGAAAAATCATTCCTTCATTCATTCAACAAATATTTACTGAGAGATTTTTATGTGTCAGTCACTGGTGACGTCCTAGGCACAGACCGCTGAGCAACACCAGACATTGTAATTCTCTCATGGACTACGTCTAGTAGAGAGACAGAGAGTTAACAAGATATTTTTTTAAAGTTTAGCCATGAGGAAACAAAGGCTCAGAGTAAATTAGTGAATTATTTACTAATATTACTGTATTACAAATACAAATATTTATTTTATTTTTTATTAAATGTTTATTTTTCAGAGAGAGAAACAGAGTACAAGCAGGGGAGGGGCAGAGAGATTGGGAGACACAGATCTGAAGCAGGCTCTAGGCTCTGACCTGTTAGCACAGAGCCTAACATGGGGCTTGAACTCACAAACCACCAGATCATACCTGAGCTGAAGTCAGATGCTCAACCAACTGAACCACCCAGGTGCCCCGGAGAGGTAGGATTTAAAATCAAGTCTCTGGTTGCCTACCAAGATTCACATTTATTCGACTACACTGACATTTTTCTAACTTCAGTCATTTGCATGGCACTGTCATGAATTTTACTACATATGTGTACCACTTAATACTAAGTTTTTACAACATATTTTCCTTTGAATTGGCTCATCTGTTTTTGGACTCAAATATATTTTATAAGGACACTTTATATTACTATCATGAAAAGAAAGTTACTGCAATTATAAAGGCAATCATAAAAGGCAAATGGAAACCATAAAGATTACAGTTGAACAATGAAACATTACTAAATTCTAGCTACATGCTGTTGTTGTCTCTTGAGGTTCTAAGTTTGATGCTTGTTCTCTCCCTATAAAATGAGGGTTTAGAAAATTCAGAGAGGTAATCAAGACCAGTAACATAGTGAGAGACAATCTCTGATAATTACTGCAGAGAACAGAAGAAGAAACAATTTTCTCACCATGTGATTCAATGTTATTTACCGCTGTGGACCACCTGAAGCCATTTTGTAGGCTGCTGACATCAAATGTCCCAAGGCTAGAGAGCCACTGAACTATGCTCCACTCCTTCCATCAATGGGAGATCTACACTTTGGGATTTCTCTTGGATCAATATCAACATTTGTCTTCAGGATCATGGTGCCAACAGAGTATGTAGCAGTTCAAGCTGCTTCTTTTAAAAGAATTATTCTGGATCGGGTCTGATGTAGCCTCCCACTGGCCTATGCAAGCCTAAAGAGAAAGGATTTATCAACTGAAATCTCTGTTCTTACAGTGTTTTATGAAATTTACCTCACGATGGAACATTTTCAAAGCTGATTTTACAAAGGGGGGTTTCATCACAGGGAAGGCCCCCACATGACCATCAATGAAATTCTAAAACTTCAGAGACCCTGAGAGAATTATAGTCTGAGTCCAGGAAGATGAGCCCACAAGGAAGGGTCAAAGCTACGAGCAGAGGAGGCACTTAGGCCTGATTGAAGGAGAAGAGAAACAAATCTACCGCACTTGGCATTCATTGAAGGGAGACAGAGAAGCAACAAGTGCCTTTCTGAGGAAAGACCAGATGGAAGAAAAATTAAGCAAAGTTAAAAAACATCGCTGTGGTCTGTTGCACAAAAACCAGCAGGGCTGTGGTTTCTCTGGAGCCAGAGATTTGAAAGGTAAGGAAAATAGAGATCACATTACATGGTACTCAAGGGTTCAATGTGCAAAATAACGATTCTAATGAAGGTCTAGCTGACTCCTTCTCTGTCTCAGAGATGAGCAAGGGAAATGAGAGGTATCTAAACATACAACTGCATGTATGAACCCAGGCTGAATGATTTACTGTTACCATATTTGAGCCAACTTTGAGTTCAGGAGAGGAGAAAAAAATGAAGAAAAACAAGCTTACCCATAAAAAGAGATTGTAGAACTTCATGTCCCAACAAGTGGGTAAAAACGTTAACATTGTTTTTTATGCTTAATAAATGTCTTTCATACAAATTGCTGACAACACACTTCCTATATCTCTTTATTAGATCGAAAGAGATATTGATCAGAAGGAGGAGTTGATCAGGAAAAACGGGTAGAAGAAAACAGGTCTTAGGTTACATAAAAATATATCGACTGTCTTTTTAAACATAATAATCTAGTAAAAATAAGTATTTTTATATGGGTGATAGAAATGAGACAAGAGAAGCTAGAAAAAAAGAGAGAGAGAAGTTAGATAACGTGTCTGGAAACACACAGGTGAAAATGTAGAAATCGGAACTTAGAGCCTGCCTGAATCTATAGGCTTTGCTCTTTCAACCAAACCCCTAAACCTTCTCTAATTACTCCTACCAGATCAATTGAAATGGCCCATATGCTACTAATATTACTTTTAAAACTTCATGGAGTCACAAAACTACTGTGTAAGGAAGGAATAATGGTGATTTTGACCCCATTTTTAGGACATTGAACAACTCCATGGGCAGCAAGGGCAAAAAGAAGGCTCAGGCAATTACATGGCATGCCTCAGATGATGTAACTAATGAGTGGTAGTTCTGGCCATCCGCCCCAAATCTCAGGTGGAAGTCTTCTGCCACAATAACTTTGGGCTTCGCATAGATAGCCAAAAAATGGCTTCAATCATTATGGTCACACGTGTTTTATGAGGGATCCTCTGCATGACTGGAGGAATCACTTTTAAAGATCAGATTACTATGGTGGGGACTGAACTCTTCCTCCAGAGGAGAAATTCAGAATTTGGTTTGTCTTTGCTTTCTCGAATTCAGACAGATCTGTGGGTGATCCAGGCTTCTACTCTGCATGCTTGGGTCATGAACTCTTTTATCCAGTGAGTGCAAAGACACAAAACAAAGGAGTTGGGTGACAGGGTCTTGATCCTCAAGCTGCACACAATGTCATGGATGTCTTCAGACAGGCAACATAGTCATAGAACCAAGGAGTCTCTTTTTGCAAAGGTTGCAGTAGGGCCATGGGGCCTGCCTGGGGTAGGCCCAGCTAGCAGTGCATCAGGTGTGAGCACAGGAGACTAGATCAGAAATGAGAAGGAAAGGGTCAAGGCAGTTGTGAGAATGCCATTGACTCAGAGGTTTGATTCTGTGATCCTGGAGCTATGGGTTAGGAGCCCCCTTGAGGACTGTCACCTGGAGCATGCACCATTTCCATTATCTTTTGAATCCTTCAGCTCAGCAATGAACTCATGTTTTAGCATTGAAAACCTTCTAATTTAATATTCCCCATTTTCACTGCCAGTGATTCCTAGTATATTTTTTCACTGGGGGTATGAATGGGTGTGTATTACACAGGATCTTTACTTATATTGTGGAATGGTTGGTGGAATCTACATGGGGATGGCTTGGGCCTGACCCCAAACATCGAGGGGCAAATCCTAGCCTGGACTGTCATGGTGAAGCTCTCCATGGTGAACAATAGGGTAACCTAACTGCTGTGGGATTACTGTGTCTAGAGATAATCTGTAGAGATGATAGGAATGATGGAAGCCGTTGCTGAATGATGAGGGTCGTCATGTTTCCCTAGACCCAGGGGTAGAATAAGGAGTCACACTGCGGAGACCTAGGACAGGAGGCCATCACACAGTTTTGTAGATATGGCAGCACCAGGTGAAGAATTGAGTATGTGTAACGGAGGCCGTCCTGTGAGGGGTTTACCTTTTTTTGTAATTCTGTCTTGGGTTATAATGGACAGTTACATAAAACATGTTCTTCCTTCGACATGACAGTTAAGTTGGTTATGCTCAAATTTAGGCCTCTGGGCTGGTGCAATGGAGAATAGTGGTAAAAGCCTGCATGGGAAAGTGTGGCTTCCTCACCTTTATCCAGTGATGCCCATAAAGGAGGAACAGCACCATCTCAAGGTGGAGTGCAGTCCAGGAGTTTCAGGGGGAGACCCTTTCAAAATGAGCGGGGACTTTCAGTGGTGAGGAGGAGCGTGGGGCAATCCTGCATGGCAAACTACATGGGGCCAATCACTCTTTTCCAAGAACTCTGAGGAGGGTGCCCCTTGAAGTGGGGGAGGCCTGGAAGGCTGTTGTTTCATAACAACACATCCAGGTAGAGTCCACATTAATCCTATAAAGATACCACTCTTCTTACCTTACAGAATGCTTCCTTGAGAGGGAGGAATAAGAGGCATAAGCAGATGGGGTGCCTGGGTGGCTCAGTCGGTTAAGCTTCTGACTATTGATTTCAGCTCAGGTCATGATCTCGTGGTTCTTGGGTTCAAGCCCTGCCCGCCCCCATCAGGCTCTGTGCTCTCAGCACACAGTCTGCATGGGATTCTCTCTCTCTGCCCCTTCTCCACTCATGCTTTCTCTTTCTCTAAGTAAATTTTTTTTTTTAAAGCTACATGATTAGAGCTCTGGAATGTGAGGTAGGGATGGCATATCGGGCATAGCCTACAAATAGGAGTTTCTGTGGGAGAGTGCCAGATGGGATGCTTCAGCTTTGATTCAGGTCTTAGCAGAGACACAGAAGTGAAAGCAATTAGATGAGGGGTTATGGCACAGTAGATATGCTAGAAACAATACCAGCTTTGGACTCAGAGTGGCTGGATCTCAGTCTTGGCTTCAGAAACATATTCTCATGTTTGAACAAGGTACCAAAATAGTCCCTGCCTCAGTTTTACTATCTGCAAAATGAGACACATCGCTGCCCGCAATTAGGAAACATCATATAAAAAATGGTAGCGCCTCACAAGTACTCAATGATTAGTATCTATTATTATTTTTAATATCATTATTACTCGTGTTTCTAGCATAATTCTTGGAGTTAATTCTTAATAGCTAATAACAGTAAATACCTCTATAACACTTAGCTGTGTTCTAGGCACTATTTCAAACACGTATATTAACTAACTTAATCCCCATAGCAACCTATGACGTAGCTGATATTTTTTCCATTTTACAGATAAGGAAATTGAAACCAGAGAGGTGAAGTAACTTATCCAAGAGTACACACCCAGTAAATGGCAGGATCAGGATTTGAATGGAACCCAGGCTATCAGGGCACAATGCTCATTCTCTTAACTGCAATATTATAAATGTGACTCCCTGTCTGCCTAACAGTATCTGTGAAAAAAAGCATAAGGTGTATCATTAACCTTGAAGGACATGGGGACACAAAAGTCAGGTGCATGAGGCCAGTAGAACAAATACCCCAAGGCATGTGGGCCCAGTGGTGTATCACAACCTTTGATCTAGGGTGGTTGGAGCTGGAGACTTCACGGCGAAAGGCAAGAGTCTGAAAAGTCAGGTTGGGCAAGGAGACACTCTAGGAGCTGGCTGAAGTAGTTAGCAGGGGAAATATCTGACCCCGTGTTCTCCTCTCCCATCTGCAAGCACATAGAAACCAACAAGAAAGAGAAAGAAATCCCTTGCAGCAATTTTAAATCCATAAGACTTAACAGTAGACATTATGGAGTCTCTTCATTTTACAGTTGAGGAAATGGCATGCCAAGTGGAGACAGTGACTTGCTGTGGGTCATAGAGGTAGACTGTGTAAGGCATCCAGAGGAAGTGGAAGCGACTCGAAGTAGCTATGGAGAAGGATGTGCTGTGGGAACAGGGGAAGGGAAGACAGGAAAAAGGATGTATGTGAAAGGCTCGTGTGAAGCACGTTGGCCAGACTCTCAAGCAATGGTAGCCGCTGTCTTTGTGCTAGCTATTATTTTGAGAAACATTATTAGAATGCAGAGAATTATCTTTGAGGGAGAGAGATAGGGGGTCAGTTGGGAAATTATTTCCTAATCCAGGACAGTAATGAGAGCATGAGTGAGGTCAGGGGCCATGATGGAATAGAGGGGGGGCATATTCAATAAACACCTCAGAAATAAAAGATGGGTTTGGGGCGGGGAGGCACTGAGACCGGACGATGTAATGAAACATGATTCTCTTTCTAGGAGGAATCCCTAGGCCAGTAAGGGAATGGGAAGGAGGCAGAGGCCAGGGAGGGGCCAGAACAGACAAACCCTCAGCCTGCTGGTCACTGCAGAAAGTTTGGATTCTGTTGAGCACAGAGGAGCTCTTTCCTCTCTCCAGCTGAGCACATCTGGTTTTCAGGACGAAAGGATCTGATGTGTCAGGTTTAAATGTCTTGAATGACCAGCTAAAGAAGAGAAGGGATGAGACACATGTCAGGTCAACACTATGACCTCCCCGGGGCTGTAAGTGATCTTTCCAATAATAAACATGGAGCCTTAGCTAGGAGAGGCCCACGATGGTCATTGTTTCCCTGAGTAGAATTTTATAAGCACACAGGCTGGAAAACTTGGCCAGAAGTTTGAACCATGTGTTTCATCAAGTCCTATAAGTCTTTAGACTCCTTTTTTATATTATCCCAGTGAGAAATGTATTAGGAGGTTTATATGAACCAGACAACTGTCCTGATATTTTGCAGAGAGTATCATTAATATTTGGGCCAGTATGGTAAAAAGCCCTCTACACAGGCACACAGGTATACAGTTGGCAGTTATCAAAATGTGGACAAAATGGAGAATCAGCATCATTGCTTCCACTCTACCTGTTTGCTGGTGTTTGTGCTTTGATGACCTCCTAGATCTTGGAATGTTTTCCATTATTACAACCTCCTTAAGCAAAGTACTGAAAATTCACAATACGATCTGAAGTATTGATGGAAGCTTCCAGTGTTCCCCCTCCCTGGGCATTTGCAGGGACAAAGCAGTAGGGCTGTAAGGCACTGTGTTTCAGAAATCAGCCTCAGTGGTATGGAAGTCACATCAATTGCTCCATCTGAAATGCACTTGAATTTCTTCCCAGAGCCTAACCTGTTCTTGGAAGCCCAAATCAGCCACATACACTTTGCAAAGCCTACTGTCAACCCCAGCCCACAACAATCTCCCCTACATTGAACTTCTCTTGGATTTACTTCTTAAAAACTTGTATAAGAATTGTGAAAAGCAAACCAATTAGCCAACTCCCTTTTGATGGCATGGTCTAAAACTGAGTCCTTGGAGACCCAAAACTCAGAGCTCAAATCTCAAGTTCACCATTTATTAGCTGAGTGCCCTTGGGCTACATTACTATGCAGTGCCTCAATTTCCAAATTTGTAAACTGGGTGTATTCATGCTAGTCTCATCAAACTGTGAGAATTAAGTGGAACCACACAGGAAAATCCCAAACCATGATAAGGGTTTTTAAAAAGTTAACTATGCCCTTTTTCAAACTCCTAAAATTGTGACAAGAGGCAGCACATCATTACTCAGTTGTTTCCTAAGCTCCCAGAATTTGCATTTAACACATGTATAATCCGTGTATGTGCACATGTGTGTGCACATGCCCTACTTACATTGGTAATGATTAAATATTTTCTTTAAATCAACTTATTAAAAATTTAAATTTATTTAAAAACAGAATTTGTATTACAATTCTAAATGGAAGGAACAGTATCTCTTGCTCTAAAAAGAAGGTAAACTAAAGGCAGTAAGACAAAGCAATATTATTAAATGCTAAGTAGGCTCTAAGCATTAGATCTGCTCTCTTAGTATTAGAAAAAGGAGAACCCACAAATGTCAAAGAGGTTTTGTGGATAAGCTCTTCCAAAACTGAGCATTTTTTTCTTGATGTAAGCAAGTTAGAAATATAATTGCAAAAGGGGCTGACTGTTTCACAATAAGACTCATTGTCCTTTAATTGGTGTCCTTTTATCACTTAATTCATCTTTCAGGCCACTCACTCTTTAGAGTAAAAATTATAGTCGATAGTGCAACGTTTTGGAAGCAGGGACACCAGCCTCTGAAATTTGGCTCCTCTCCCTACTTGCCAATTACACTGAACAACTTACTCAGGTCTTTGTACTTCACTCTCCTCATTAGTCAAATGAAATATTAACACTCAGCTTGGAGGATATTTGCATGGATGCCATCAAGTATGTTAAATACATAGTAAAGTGCCTTGAATTCATAACCGAAAAGCATAATGATGATGACAGGGAAAATTGCCTTGTCAAAGTGCAGATAAATAAAATAAAGAGCAGGGTGTTTTGTGTGCCCAGCCATCCAATTCACAGGGACAAAGATGTTCTGGGACTCTCATCCCAGACATCTGGACAAGCTGTCAGCACATAACTGGGTGGTTTGAAGCACTACAGGATTATATAATATTGGATGGCAACCAGGACTGTTAGCCTTCTTTTTTTATTCCTTATATATATTTCATTTTTCAACCACACGAAGTTAGAAAAACATTTTTGGGGGGTAAAATATTGAGAAAGCACAATAAAGCAGAAAGGAAAAAATAAAATCACTTGTGATGCTGCTACCCAGACCAAACTGCATATGGTATTTTTCAAATATTTTCTTTCAGATTGTTCTATTCAGATTATAGGTATATAATATTTTTTGTTTGTTTTTTGAGGTGGAAAGCTACTCTGCCCTTCATTATGTTATTGGGTCTGTTTATTTAACAAATAAAAGGCGTACTCATGCAAATATTTTTGTAATCATTCTACAACATGGCTTTCATGTTTATGATAACATATCACATGGATGTGGCAAAATTTACTTAGTTATATCTAATACCAGTTGTTTATTTTTTAAAGTTTATTTATTTTGAGAGAGAGAGCTCATGTGTGCATGAGCAGGGGAGGGGAGAGAGAGAGAGAATCCCAAGCAGTCCCTATGCTGTAACAGAGCTGGACAGCTGCCCCTCTAATATCAGTTATTTAAGTTGCCTTGAGTTACTATCTACTGTTTTACTATTTTTTTTAAGTTTATTTATTTTGAAAGAGAGAGTGTATGTGTGCACGAGTGAGAGGGAGGAAGAGAGATAGGGGGACTGAGAGTCCCAAGAAGGCTTCACACTATCAGCACAGAGCCTGATGCAGGGCTCAATCCCATGAACTCCGTGATATCATGACCTGAGCTGAAATCAAGAGTCAGATGCTTTAGCTGAGTGAGCCACCCAGGCGCCCCATACTGTTTCATTATTTTTAAAATGTCGTAGCTCACTTCCTTTTAAATGAATCATGACCCAGAAACAAGGCAATTTCTTTCAGATAGATTGTGAGAGGTGGACATTCTAGTCAAAGAATATGTACAGAGTAAGGCTCTTTGAGACTGCCACAGTATTCTCAGGAAATTCAATATCGATTTACAGTGACTGTGTGAAGAACACACACTTTTTAGCACCCCTGCCCCAAGTAGGTGGTATCACACAAACATTTTTTGGGTGCCCATTTAGGTGAAATGTTATTTTAGTTTGTACGTTTCCTATATACTTACTGATGGCTTCTATTGTTTTCTTTTATGAATTTCATATTCAGATCTATACTTATTTTTCCCCCATTGGGGCATTTATCTTACTCTTATTGATTTGCAAGAAAATATTTACATATTAAGATTAGTTATTTGTATATCCCACACATTGACACTGAATTTGCCGATAACCTGTTGGTTTCTTATTTTTAAAATGCCATGTGTGATAGCTAGAACATTAAAAAATTATCACATAGCCATATCTGTTAGTGATTTCTTTCATAACTTGCGCCCAAGCTCAGAATGTTTTACTCTGCAGTCAATGATATAAATTTTTACATATATTTTCTTTCAGTGCTTTACCGGTTTTAAAAAATTATACAAATAATACACTTGTAAAAATTTAAATATGATTAGAATCACTGAAACATGCCCTCATTCCCTTGGTTAGCCCATTCAGTCTCGTGGCTTAAAATGTGATCTGATGACTCTCAAATTTATATGTCCATTCCTGAACTGCTTCCCGGATTCCAGGGTCATACATCCACCCGACTATTTAATAACTCTGCCTGGATATGTAACAAGCATCTCAAATTTCACAGACCCCAAACTAAGCCCTTACATGTCCTCTACAACCTACCTCTCCTGTCATCCTTCCCTTTTCAGTTAAAGGCAAATCCACTTTGCTGTTGCTCATAATAAAGTCCTCAGAGTCTTGCTAACTCTCTCTCTCTCTTTTTTTTTTATGAAATTTTTAATGTTTATTTATTTTGGAAGAGAGAGACAGAGCAAGCAGGGGAGGGGCAGAGAGAGAGGGAGAGAGAGAATCCCAAGCAGGCTCCATGCTGTCAGTGCAGAGCAGGATGCAGGGCTCGAACTCACAAACCCTGAGATCATGACCTGAGCCAAAATCAAGAGTCAGATGCTTAACTGACTGAGAGACCCAGGTGTCCGCTAACTCTCTTGTTTTTTCAGTCCTGTTGAACTATTCAACAAATCCCACTAGCTCTCCCTTCAGCATATATCCGGAAGCCAATTACCTTATGCCACCTGCCCTGCCATCACCCTGGTCCCAACCACCATCATCTCCCTTCTCCAGGTTTGCAACAGCCCCCTGTCTAGTTTCCCTTCTTGATGTTCTTGGCTTAGTAACCACAGAGTGATCCCATTAAGAAAACTAAGTTATATTGTGTGTCCTTGGCTTAAAACCTTTCAACAGCTTGCTCTGTCATTCAGAGGAATCACCACAATCCTCAAACACACGTTAAGGCCATGCAAGGTTTCCCTTCTCTTGGTGACCTCATTCCCTGCTGCTCTTCCTCCAAGGAACAGCGCACCCAAGTCAGGGTATGGAACATTTCCAGGTCCCCTCCCCCCTCAGGCCCCTGTGCCCACTGTTCTGCAGCCTGGGAATATACCCACATGGCACATTTCCCTCACCTCTGTCACATCTCTTCTCGAATGTCACTTTCTCAGCAGAGTATTTCTTCTTTATCCCCGTTTGTGCTTTCTTTTTCTCTGTGGCATTTTTCACCATGTATCCTATATTTTACTGATTCATTTTGTTTCTGGTCTCTCTCCTCCCCACTAGAATGTATGCTCCATGAAAGAAGAATTGGTGTTGATGTCCCCTGCTATATCCTCAGCACTAGGAATAGTGCCTGGCACATGACAGACCCTCAACTGTTTGTTAAATGAGCCAATTAACTTAGATAAACTTCCTTTTTGTCATCACTCTCAAACTCATCCCTTCCCCACACACCCGAGGTAACTAATAATAAACGAAGAAAGTGAATTGCAGAACATTATATACAAGGAGTCCTTAATGTAAAGCAGATAAATAAATAAGTAAATGCCAGCATAAAGATCTGGAAGCACACACACCAAACTAAGATGCTGTTACTCCATCTGGAACTTATTTCTCTATGAAGGAAGAGAAGATATACATTTTTCCCCCAAGTGACTGACCAATTGTGCTATTATTATTAAAACCCATCCACTAACATCCTAACATATCCTCACTGATATGTTATGTCACGTTGAACATATATTACATCTGTCTCAACTGGGGCCAGTTTCCTGGACTATCTGTAGCTGTAATGCAAAAGTTTTTAATTATATCATTATAGCAAACTTACATATCAATTAGAGTTAGGCATCTCTTACCACTCTTTTTTAAAAATGTCCCTGGCTATTTTCATGTTTTATTCTCTCCGCTATTTTTTCAGATATCTTTTACACTGTTAGCTTAAAGGATTAGAATTTTAATTGGAATTTCATTAAATGTACAGAGTAGTTTATGAAGAATTGACATATTTATACCATTAAGTCCTTCCTTCTTGGAACATGGATTGTCTTCCCAATAATTCGTATATTTTATGGCTCAGAATGTAGTCATTTTGTCCTCATTAGGCTTAGGACATTTCCTATTCAATTTTTTAAGTTATTATGCACAGATAGAGCAGCGATTCATTTTTCTGTATTTGTATCGTGAGCCAAAGTACTGAGTCCTATTGTTAGAGTTGTGTTGTCGTTGTTGTGTCTCTTGGTTTTCTGGATAATCATCACCTTGAAATAATGATAATTTTGTCACCCTCTTGCTACATCTGGATTCCCCAACATTCACAGTTTGAGATGGGGCTTATATATGAGTGATTTGGTAGAAACACAAGGCCTACAATCCCATGTAATACCTCTTTCACTTGGGGGAGCAAAGAGAGAGAGACAACCAAAAGATGTGCTATTGAGTGGGTCACAGCTAGAGGTTGTTTGTTGTCTGGTCACACAGGACTGATTAAGGATCATATGTGAGGCATTTCCATATTAGCCACAATAAGGAGAGATAAGGAGAAGATTTTACACACTTCTATCTATCTGCCATTTGCTAAAGTTTCACCCTGAGAGGTGTTAACTTCACCTCACTTCTGGGTTTTGCGTATGCGGATGCTGTGTATAGTCCCAGCACATTCCATGCCTCAGGATCAAGAGGGAAGCTTCAGGGGGAAAAAAAGTGCATGGTGCATCTCTGACAACATGAGGCTCTGACACATTACACTGGCAATAAATCAGTCTGAGACTGCACAGAACAGTGCTTGCTGGAATGAGATAAGGCCAAGGGGATCTGAAGTGGTAGATAAGAGATATCTGATACAGTCCACCCCTTGTACCTAAGATCCTCTAGTGCCTGCTTCACATCTGGCTCCCATTCCTGCAGTATGGAGCCAAATAATGCCCTCACCTTATTCCCCAGACAGAAGAATGCAAATCCAATCTTTCATGGAGTCCCCTTCAGAGAGGTAGCCAGCCGTAATCACTGAGGCTTTGCAAGAGAGCTAATGAAACAAGGTCTAGTCCTTACTGTGAAAGCAACTCTGATTACCTCCAACTTTCTGCCCAGGGGATTCTCAGACCTGCCTTTAGGTATACTTCAGAAGAAACTGTGCCAACCATTCTGATGTAAAGAACAAACAAGGAGGTGTGAGGTGACTAACACTGATAAGGTGACCCTTGACAAATGGGGGAGAATTGGCAGATAAATAATCCTCTTTCTTTCTTCAGTGGACAATTTGGAAGCTCATTCTAAATTATTCTTCAGAGGGTCTCTAGTAGGATCAAGCTGTATATGCTCCCACTAGGGATCATCTTGATAACATATCATTGGATTGGTTTTTCCCTCCTTTTCTGCTTCATTATTCCCATTGACCCAACTCTGATCCTCTGATGTTTCTTCCACCAGTTAACTACCTACAAGCAATCTCTGTCTCAACCTCTACTTTTTGGGAAAAATCTAGGCTACCTCATAACCATGTGTGTCATCTCTGACCTATTTTCCAATATTCATTGAAAATTCTAGGTTATTCTCCTTTTCCAAATATTCTGTTCCCAGAAAAATCCAGGCACATGTTTATGGACAAATCACCAGAATATTTGTCATATATTCTTGTTATGATCTTGTATGACCTTCAACAAGAGGACAGGCCTTCACTTTTGTCAATAGGGGCTGGTGCTGTGAATAGTTTTAGATCTGGAAATGAGGTCAGGAACCATAATTTTCCACAGCAGCAAATGAAATCAGATTTTTGCTTTCCAGCCTTTTTTTTTTTTTTTCTAATCAGACAAGTTAAGCATCACCCTGGTCTGTTGTTCACATAATTCACTCCTAGAATTTCAGGATGTATTATCTATTGCCACAGATCCTGGCAAGCCAAAGCATCCTATCCGTCTGGCCACTCCAAGACTTGCTGCCCATGTTGGTAATTATGTCCACTTTGTTTCTAATGTTCCTGGCCTCTCCTATTCCACAGCACCTCCCCTGTCCACCCTGGCCTGGATAGATGGTCACCACTGAGTTTCTCAAAAATGCCAATAGCCTTTTTGCTAGTGTATTTTGCCTTAGGAGAGTGAATATCCTTGGGGCCCTCGGTGAGAACACAGACAGTGGAATTTCTATTCTCACCTAATAAATCAATTTTCATATTCTCACTTCCCTTACTTTCTGACTATTTTCCTTATGGCATGCTTAAGCAATACTTTCATCTCCATCTCATTTACTATTGTCCTTTGCCAGGTTCAAGCTGGTGAATTGGGACTAGCTCCATATATTCTTGCAAGAAGGTTGAATCTTGAGTGAATACACTCTCACCTATTCTGTCTTATACTCTACCTTCTTAGATCCCACACCTCAAGATCCACTTCTGTATATGTTCCCTGATTCTGATTAGTGTCCTGTGAGTGGTGCCAAGAAGTTATTTCATGGAGTGGAGACTATAATTCCCTACTTGGACTGTGCTGGAGACTTGACTTTTGTATCAATCTGGAGGCAATGAGGAGTGACAGGTCGGGTCTTGAAGACAAGCATGATATATTGAAATGCTTTTGCTTCAGGTGATGTCTTAGGTTGGGTTCTTTCAGAAGGAGATTCTGTGCCAAGAATTCTGGTGCAAATGATTAATTAATAAACTATCTCTGAATATACCAGTAAGGGAACAGGAGAACCAGAATAGGGAAGGACAGAAAGCCAAGCAAATGTGCAATTTCTGATGAAGTCCCAGACTCATTTGTTCACAAATTTTTATAGCAGTTTTAGTCTTACTAATCAAAATCTGCAACCTAACAAGCTAAATACCCATCAATAAATGAATAGATAAACAAATTGTGATATAGTCACATAATAGGAAATTACTTGGCAATAAAAGGGAACAAATCACTGATAGGCAATAGCAAGGTTGAATCTCAAAAACATGCTAAGAAAAAGAAGCCAGATTGCAAGAGTTGCATCCCATATTAATCCACTTATGTGAAATTCTACAACAGGGAAATGTAATCTATAATGACTGAGAGCAGATCACCTGCCACCCTAGGCTAGTATTAGTGATAGGGTGGTAATGATAATCTAACTGCAAGGATACTTTGGGGTGGTTATGGTGGTATATACATGGATTATACACCTTTATCATAACTTACTGAACTGTGCATTTGAAATGAGTGCATTTAATTGTATGTAAATTCATTTCTTCTTCTTTCCTCATTTCTTAAATAGAAACAGATCATTTTGAGACCCTTATTTGACAATGTAAGCATTTAGTGCTATAAATTTCCTGCTAAGATCTGATTTATCTGTATTCTGCAAGTTTTGATGTGTTGTGTTTTCATTTTCATTCAGTTCAAAATAGTTTCTAACTTCACTTCATTCATTCATGGATTATTTAGAAGTGGGCTGTTTAATTTCCAAATATTTGGAGATTCTTCAGATATCTTTTTGACATCCATCTCTAGTTTAAATTCCTGCAGTCAGATAACATATGTTTGATTCAATTTATTGAGACTTGATATGTAGCCCAGGATATGATCAATCTTGTTGCAGAACTTGTGTTCTGCTGTTGGGGTGGAGTGTCTAATAAATTTCACTGAGGTCAAGTGGGTTGAGAGTGTTCTTCAAGTCTTTCATATACTTGGTGGTGATTTTTTTTTAATTCTTATTCTTTGGTGATTATCTATCTTTGTGTTCTCTCACTTGTTGAGATCAGGGTCTTGAAACTCTCAATTGCAATTGTGGATTTTTATGTTCCTGCTTTCAATTCTGTCTGTTTTTGTTTCAGATATTTTGAAGCTCTGTTGTTACATGCATACATTTTTTTTCTTCTTGATGAATTCTTCTCTAACTTACTACAGTTCATCTTCAAATTACTATGTCACTCTCTGAAAGAACGTTATAGCAATATACTTCAATTTCCTCGTCCTATACTTTGGGCTAGTCTGGTCATACATTTTACTCTACCTATGCTCTAAACTCCACAATTTAATGCCTTTTGGTTGTTTGTTTGTTTGTTTGTTTGTTTTATAAAGTTAATTGTTTATAAGAGATTAACAATGAGGAAAAAATGTCATCTATTTATCATTTCTGGGGCTCACTTTTTTTTAGACCTAAATCTCCATCTGGTAATATTTTCCTTCTGCCTCAAGAATTTCTTTTTAACATATCTTACAGTGCAGATCTCCTGGAAATGAATTTTACACTGCTTTGTTGGTCTGAATTTTTCAGACACTATTCTTCATTTTGAAGGTTATTTTCTTTGTTCTGTCTTGACACTCTGTTCATTTCTTTTTTTCTTTGTGTTTCATTTTGGGCAATTTTAATGGTTAGAGCTTCACATTAATTTTTCTTCTTCAGAATATAATCCATTTTTAAAAGTTTATTTATTTATTTATTTGGAGAGAGAGAGAGTGCACAAGTGGAGAAGGGACTGAGAGAGGAGAGAGAGAATTTCAAGCAAGCTCTGTACCACCAGTGCAGAGCCTGATGTGGGGCTCAAACTCACAAACTGTGAGATGACGACCTGAGGCAAAGTCGGAAGCTTAATCGAATGAGCCACCCAGGCACCCCTGGGATAATCCTTTTTTAAAAAAGATTTTAGACATCGTGTTTTTATTTCTAGAAATTCCATTTGGGTCTTACTTTTATATCTTGTATTTTTTTCTTATCATCCTATTTATGTGTTTGCTGTTTTCTTGAATATATGGAACATCTGTTTTAACATTCTTGTCTGCTAGTTTTATCATCTCTCTCCTTTAACGGTCTATTTCTATCAATTAATTTCCTCCTGATTATGATCTCTCTTATCCTGATCCTTTGAATACCTGTTAATATCATACTGGATGCTAGACATTGTGATTTTGCATTGTTAGGTGCTGAGTTTTGTTATATTCCTTTATATAGTGTTGGATTTTGTTCAGGCATGCAGTTATTTGGAACAATTGAATCCTTTCCAGGTTTGCCTTTAAGCTTTGTTAAGGCATGTCCGGAGTAGATGTACATTAGAGCTAGTTCAGCCCCACTGCTGTGGTGATACCCTTCTCAGAACTTGACCTGGTGCCCTAACAATTACAATGTCTTTCCCTTCTGGTTGACTGGCGCGCACACTATTTCAGCCTTCTGTATGGTTCTGTCTTGGTTTTGATAATTTCCTTTCATGCATGCATAGAATGGTACTCAGCCAAGAAATCCAAAGACCTCTCTGCAGATCTCTGGAGCTCTCTCTCTCTGTGTACTTCCCTGCACTCTGGTGCTATGTCCCTCAAATTCTAGCTACCTTTGCTTGCCAGGTTCTGACCTAGTTGAGCTTTCCCCACCTGCGCTGCACCTCTAGGCAGTAAGCTGAACTTTCACAGGTTGTTTGCTTCCCTTCTCTCAGTCGTGTGCTGCCTATTGTCCAATGTCAGAGAACCATTTTTTTCCATTTATTTTTTCCTGAATTTCAGGTTGTTTAAGGGAGGAGAGTAAAGCTGTCCCTTGCTATCCCAGTATATTCTGGAAAAGGAGGCCACTTTCACAGAAGTTATACTTCCAAAACCTTATGTAAAAAAAAAGAATATTGCTGTAAATTATTTGGATTCTGAATGTAGGACAGATACTTTTTGAGACCTACTCCCTTTAATCACAGTTTAGATCTCTACTTTGACTCCAAACATAGGTATGTTAAAAAAAAAACTGGAAGCAAATATTAGTGGTTTATTATATTTTTATTGGACTAATTTTCAAGAGGAGAAAAATGTTTGGGGTAAATCAAGGAGTTTAGTTTTGGCCTTATTTGTAAAGTTTTCTGTTCGGTGTCAGGTGGAGATGTTCAGAAATCAGTTGGATCTGTGACATTTGGCCCTCAAGAGAGTTCTGAATTGCAAGTTTCAAAATCACCAGCCAAGAGCTGGAGGATGAAGCAATGAATATGAATAGCTTATAAAGAAGAATGAGAGAAGAGCAGACAGGGGGGCGTCCTGGGCAAGGACACTGACTTGCAGAGAGGCCGAGGAAAAAGAACTCAACAAGGAGCGTAACAGGAAAAATGTCGTAACCGAATTCAATGCTAGTCTTCTTAGAGAAACTAACATGTAGATGAATAAAGAGTACTCCTGTGAATTGGTTTGATACTAGTAGTCATACCCTGTGAGCTAGACTCTCTCAGAGCCATCTATTGCTATTCTTTTCCCTCCTCCCCCTCCTCCTCTCCCCTCCAGCAGGGGTGAAACATTCAACCTGTGGACACCGAGGATGATGTGCCTGCACTGAGTGGAATATTGCCTGAGATCATGTCTAACGGTCCTTCTGAATCTAATAGACTATGAAAAATTTATAAAACACAGATCTTACAATAACATAGTAGTAAAAACTAATCAGAAGACTGTGAGGTACTCTGCCACACACACTGTTAAGGCCAAAATAGCTGTTCAATATATTTTCCATGGCTTTTATAAAGAAATTCTTGGAAAATACTGCAAGCTGGCCTGGGGCTCCTCACTTATATAACTCATATTTCTATGTCATTCCTCCACATCTGAGGTTGAATAGCTCTGAGCTTACAATTGTATTGCTCTTATGTGGTAAGATGGTTTAGCTTTTGAAATTCCGCTTCTACTCAGGGCTCTGGCAGCTAATGGGTTCTACTCTTCCTTGAATAATGAATCCACAAAAAGAAATTAGATTGGTCCTTGATTTGATTGCAATTCTTCTCAATAAATGCCATTTTATGTGAAGGTGTTAACCCCCAAACAAAGTGGAATTCTGTCTTCTTTGGAACCCTATAATTGAAAGTTAGAGTTTTATGGGCAGAATAAATGCTTTCTTTAAAAATATTCTTTATTGGCAACAGAAGGTGATAGTCATTTAAGAAACAGAAAAGATGGTGAGTTAAATTTGTTGATTTGGTGAGGTGTTTAAAATATGGTTTTCATTCCTTACCACCCAGAGAAATAAGACATATTATTCTCATTTTCTACAGAAGAAAATGCCTCCAGGGAGTTAATAACTTGCTCAAGGTCATCAAGCTAGTATACTGTGATTTGTCTGGTCTGCCTCTTAAGCCTTTTCTCTTTTTATATGTCACACTGCCTCCATAGGGAGATAATTTCTGCTGTGTTCTTTCTGAGAAATCAGAGTTCACTTCATCCTGGAAGGTTTAGGAATGAGAGAGTAGTACAGAAAGGAATTTTTACCACCACACCTAATAGGAGGCATTATACTAAGTGTATAGAACAAAACAACAGTTCACGACATAAGCGAGAAGCATGTACTTGGGAAATTGCACAGGATTCAATCTCAGAGCACTTGGGTTCCAATTCTGGATCTGCCAATTCTAGCTCTGTGGCTTTGAACTAGGTACTTTACTGTCCCAAGCCTCAGTTTCCCCACTGAAAGAATGGAGCGATGATGCCCACCTCACGGTGCTTCTGTAGAAATCTCCATGTCCTAGAAGCTCGAAGTGGCACACTTTGCTAATAATTTCTATGTTTGGAGTCCATAAGCATGAGAGGCTGATCATAGCCCAGTTGAGTAGTCTGAAACTCCATCACTGAGCCAATGGGCCATGGCAAGGAAAGGTGTGCGGGCAGACAGGATAGGTAAAAATGACAGCTAGTGACAGAGGAGATCCACAGAGGGTGATGGGGAGGGAAGGTAAAGTCTGGCATCGTTTCTACTCTGAAAGCAAAGTGGCCCACAGCGGTTGCCACATCTGCAGGAAGAGGTGAGCTGGCAATTACATGGGAATCAAGATGGAACAGAAAGGATTAAATGATATTTGCAAGTGTGTAGCACTCCTAATTTTTCTTGTTATGCGATTGTCTTGCCTGGAGTACAGCTGGGTACAGCTGGGAAGATAAACACTAAATAGAATTCACATATATATGAAAGTACTTTGTAAATGGCAAGCATCATAAATTCAAATTGCTATCCTTCCTCTTTTATAAGTGAGGATAAGTATATTTCCATAGTTTCTATGGTTAGTAAATGGGTGATTTAGGTCTCCGACCACTCTGAAAGCTATTGTTCTTTACCATCCAGTGCTGTTCTCCAGTAAAGCCTATTAGAGTATATGCGTGTGACCACACTGAGGAAAGCTTCAAATTCAACAAATATTAAAGGAGTACCCAGCAGGCACTGAATTAGACACTGGGAATCAGTGACGTAAGAGGCCATCAAAGACCTCAAAGATTAACGTGGGAGACAGACACATAAGAAAGAAAAAAAACAAAGAAGACAATTCCCACGTTGAGTACTCTGAGGGGCACAGAGAAGGAAGGACTTGGTAGTTTGTATTTTATTTAATTCACTGCATATCTATTATCCCCATTATGTGCTGAGCCCTGTGTTAATTGAGGAAACAGATAAATAAGACAGAATCCTCGTCCTCAAGCTTATCCCCAAAAAGGTGGCAGCATTGCAGAAATTTGTTCGTATTTAAATAAATACCTAGTCCTTCCATATGGAGATATCTAAATCCCATTTTGGGGGCGCCTGGGTGGCTCAGTCGGTTAAGTGTCCAACTTCATCCCAGGTCATGATCTCATGGTTTGTGAGTTCTAGCCCCGCATCAGGCTCTGTGCTGACAGCTCAGAGCCTGGAGCCTGCTTCAGATTCTGTGTCTTCCTCTCTCTCTGCCCCTCCCATGCTCATTCTCTGTCTCTCTCTGTCTCTCAGTAATAAATAAATCTTTTAAAAAATTTAAATCCCATTTTGTTGCTGGCTCATTTTATACAGAAAGTGGGAGCTCTAATCTCTGCTTTTCTTGTCTATATTACACCGTGCCCTCTTTCCCCCGACATGTGCCTGGAGACCCAAGTATCAGGTAAAAGTCATTTCATTTAAATCAGTAGTGATGAATAAAGGTGATATAGTGAAGAAATAGCTAAACTGAATGTGGGTAAGAAAATGATACTTCAAAAGTGGTTTCATCTAATATGAGATTTGAACTTTGTCCAGTTTTCACACCTCAGCACCTTGGCTGTATTGTATTTCTAGAAGGTAGAGAATATTAAACATTGTTAATGATTGATTGCATCTCAACTTTCAAGTGTTACATCAAACAGACCTTTAAAAGGGGGAATTTTATTCTCTTCGAGCATATCGATAGAACTTTTTGGTTATTAAAAACTAATGCCGTGGATTTACTACACTTAATCCAAATTTGATCCGAGAGTGAAATTCCTTTTTGGCAGCATCATCAATAATTTACTGCATTGTGAGTTCTCCTTTTGGGGGGCACAAAATATTAGCTAGGGGAGTTCTGGCTGACACATTATAAAATAAAGCTGGCAAATGGATTGTATGGGATTTTGCCAATGCTATACCCATCGGAGGATTCCCAGGTGAACGAGTATGGCTTTCCTTTAAGCTGCCCTCTGAGAGTTGGTGTGCACTACCGGACACCCAGAAAGGCCTAGAACTTTGGAAGTCTACACCTGGAATCGATATTAGTAGTCCTCTAGCCTACCCACTCTCCTAAATCAGGAATTATTTGATTTGAAAACACCCTGATACAGGTTCAACCAGGTTCAGTTGAATTTCAGTCACACCATTATTGGGGTGCCTGGGTGGCTCTGTTGGTTAAGTGTCCCACTCTTGATTTTGGCTCAGGTCATGATCTCACAGCTCTTGGGTTTGAGCTCCATGTCAGGCTCTGTGCTGATGGTGTGGAGCCTGCGTGGGATTCTTCTCTCTCTCTCTCTCTCTCTGCCCTCCCCCACTCATGCTTTCTCTCTCACTCGCTCTCAAAAAAAAGTCACCCCACTATTGGTTAGCTCTGAATGCTGAACAGCTGATAGACACCCCTCTCAGATGCACCTCCCCGTTGGTGCTAGGTCTTTCCTGGGAGCCAGTGAACCTAGCTGCCCCTCTTTAGCACAAGCCTTGCAGATTAATGAAGAGTTTACTCTCAGCTTTTCTAAATCTTCTCATTTTCAGGAAAACATTCCTATTCTTCAACTAGACTGACTGCTCTTTTCTGGGCTTTCTCTAATTAGTTGGAATCCTTTATACATTGTGAGTACAAACTAGTACCCAGGACTTCAGTTAGTTTCAACACACTGCTGAGCGGTTGGATGTTCAGTGATAATGAATGAGAAGTATCTCATGTGCTACCTCCAACCAGTTCCTTACGGGGGTACTGCCTGGCATGCGATGTTGTGGGAATTTCTAACGCTTTCTCTGAGCTCTCATGTTATCTCTGGGCTTCACCATGTCTGCCATAGGTGCCTGAGGTGAGAGTGGTGGCCAGTTCGCCAATACTACAGATTTAAGGACCCACTGAAAAAACGTCTCTCCAAGTTTCCCTATGGAGTTACTGAAAGCAAAGATTAAAAAGCCTGGTCACTTATATTTCCTAAGTTCTTTTAATGGTATTCTATTTATCCTTTGAAAACGTCCTCCTCACTGTGTTTAGTTGTTTAGTTCCACATATCCCTGATATTTAATATGGGTAGCCAACAGTGACCAAGCTATGAAATATTCTGGAATGAAGGAAAATCATAACTTTGTCCTAAGATGGCTTGTTCAGATATTCTTCTGAAATCAATGAGTGTCTCTGAAGATGATCATGATGATAAATAATGATGATAAAAATAAGTAGCATTTTATTGTGTTTTATAGTTTCCACATCACCCTTAGATATATTCTTCCCTTCAATCCCTGTGACACTCTTGGTATTATTCTTCCTATTTGAAGCTGAGAAGACAATTCTGGAATATTTAAGTAACATGCCCAAGAACATTTGATCTATATGTCCTATTGAATCAGTTTTGTTCGTTTGTTTGTTGACTGCGAAATCTGAAACTTTCCCGCTCTAGGATGGGCCCTGGGACATTTGTTCTTATCTATCTTTGCAGGCTCTACTGCCCTGCTGGTTTATCAGGAGCTGCTCTTCTCTTCCTATGGCAACAACACCTGCCAGGCCCACCCTCTCCTGTGACTAAATCCCTCTCCATATCCCAGTAGCAGCTCCCTCCGCTGTCCTTTGAGAACTTAGAGGGGGTGATAGCCTCTAGCTCTGGATGGGCAGGGAGAGAGGGGATGCCCAGGAGAAGCTATAGCAAATCACTATGGCATTCCCTGAGACTTTCAGCAACCCACACTGGTTCCCTTAACCTTGACCTTAACTATAAATAGGCCTTTCATTAAACCCTCTTCAGTTACCCCTTTGAGTGTGATTCCCGTTTTCCTGCCAAGGCCCTGACCGATACCACCGACCCAGGGCAGACATGTCTCTGTTGCCTTTCTCCGATTGACAAGGCACACTTAGGTCTGAATGACATTAAGACTGGATATTAAAGAGAGGCTGCCCCATTCTTTGGTGGGAACAATCGTGAAGGCACAACCCAATTGTTTTGTTAGAAATAGACTCATAGGAAAGATAATTCCCCAAATTCAGGGCCATATAGAATCTTGGGGAGTTCTCTAACTTTAGGATTATTGGGAGGAATGTGCTCTTTTGATACTCACTTAAGTTTGATGTATTAATCTATTTTATTTGTGTTGAAACAGAACCTCTATTTCTGGTAACATAAGTTTCAATTATATGGTCCACTGTCTAGGTCTATGTATGTCTATATGTGTGTGGGTGTGGGTATGTGTCCAGTGTACGTATCTGTGTATCTATCCCTACCCCCTCAAAAAAAAAAACAAAAAAAAAAAACCCAAACAACTGGTGTGAATATGGCAAAGTTTATTTTTGAAACCATATGTTTAAACTGTTTAATGAATCCTAAAAGCATAAGTGGGAAGTAGCCCATTAATTTCCCAGTAATGTTCTTTTATAGCCACAAGCCTTTACATAGAATTTAATATCCTATCTTTTTGAGGTCTTCATAAATTTCCTCCTGTCTGAGCCTTTTACACACACAGGCCATGATGGCTGGAATGCTCTTTTATCCTATTTATTTTATACAAATGTAGTGGCTTTTCTCTCACAAGTTATTAACGTATGTGCAATATAATGATATCACTCAGACATATGTGTAGGAAACATATATCACTCAAGGATTTTTAAAAATCTTTAGCAGGGAATTCAGGGCTTTCCAAAGTGTTAAAAGGGCTGGAAGTGTGGACAGTAGCTGTATATCTAGGAATGCCCCTGAGCATTACAAGAATCACACCTCCTCCCCACGCCCCAGAGCTGCTATTTCTGTGCAACAGAAAGTGAGGAATTTGGGGATAGCTACTGAAACTACAAAGTTCAAGAACATACCTCAGGGGCTGCAATCCAAGGAAGCTCCCGCCGCTGTCACCACATTGACCTCCATGAATGTGGTAATTGGACAAAGGCACACTGAGTCCATGCAGTGCTTTGACTATCTTGACGGTCAAGCCTAAAGACAAGCTGCTGGAATGACACCCTAGAAAAAAATGCCCAAGTCGCAGGCATAAGACCACTGTCTTACTCTCCCCTTAAAATCTCCTTTAGGTGTATCTAATCTGCAATTCCTAATTTGCATCCTGAACTTTTGCCTCAAAAGACTCTGGGAAGAGTGGTTTTTCATTTAGCTTTCAGCAGTGCAGGGACATATGGGACATTGAAAGAAGGCACATGCTAATCAACTCTACCTGCCCCAGCAATAGAGTGAGATTTGAAGGCAGAGAAACATGGCTTTACTCTTTTTTTTTAAGCTTATTTATTTATTATGAGAGAGACAGAGATAGCATGAGTGGGGAGGGGCAGAGAGAGAGGGAGACAGAGAATCCCAAGCAGGCTCCACACTGTCAGCACAGAGCCCGAGGCTGGGCTTGATGTCATGAAACCACAAGATCATGACCTGAGCCAAAACCAAGAGTCAGAGGCTTAACTGACTGAGCCACCCAGACCCCCTAGTATTACTCTTTATTAACTGTGTTACCTTAGTGAAATTACGTATCTAGTCTTATCACCAGTTTTCTCTTCTCATAAATGGACTATATGTAACTTTGAATTATTTGAGAAAACCAAATGTGATGGATGGGTGAGCATTCTCAAACTGGGTGCCAAGTTACCCTGGGGTGCCAGAGCAGTCAGAGGGGCATCTCAGGATATCTTAAAATCTCAAAGGACATCTCTATATATTTGACATCTATATATATTTGACATCTATTTATTTGACATCTATTGGACTCCAAAGTATGAGTCTGAGGTAGTTCACAGTCTCAACAGTATGCTACATTCATTTTGATGATGTCATATCTCTTTGAAAATGCATTTTCAGCAGCTACTGTGGTATCAAGTTTATAACGCACAGAAACCGATGTGAGGGTCACATTGTCCAATATGATTCCAACGTTTGAGAAAGGGTACAAGGTTTGGGAAAGGGCACAATGCCCCATAGGCACACAAACCTCCTAAGTATTATGGGCTGAGATGTGTCCCCCACAGACTCATATGTGGAAGTCCTAACCTCTGGTGTCTCACAAAGTGACGGTATTTGGAAATAGTGTCTTTTAAAAAGGCAACTAAGTCAGTGAGGCCAATGGGGTGGGCCCCAACCCAACCTGACCAGCATCTTTATAGGAAGAGAAAATTGGGGCCCACAGAAGGACAGAAGGACAGCAGGGATGTGTGTGCACAGAGGAAAGGCCACAGAGGACATGGGGGGACGGTGGCCATCTATCTGCAAGCCTAGGAGAGAGACCTCAGGAAGACATCAAACCTGCCACACCTTGATCTCAGCCACAGAAACTTTCATCCTATCACAACCTTGAAGAGAAGGGCTCAACCATGAAATAAGAGATGAAATGAGGAACCAGTTGTGAGGGTGAGAGGAGAATAGCATACTAAGGAGATCATTCGAAGCTCAGGCAGTCATCAGAGGGCTGGGCTCCATATTGCTGCCTTGCATCAGATGCAGATGTGCTGTTCTGGTGCAAGCTTCGTCATTCATCAGTTGGGCGCCCCGCAGCAAGTCATCTCTCCCCTTACCTGGATCATATGATCATTCGCTCCTCTAGGAGACAAAGCTGCGCGATGCAGCTTGGAATGCGATACCCCCACACAGTCTTTGCTACGGAGCCAGAATTCCTGCTGAGTATGCCTCAGCCCCTTCAAGCAGGAAAGCTGCAAAAGTACTGAGTGAAGAGGAAAGACACTCCTTGTCTCCAAACAGAGTAGATCAGGGGAAAAGGAGAAGGGAGAGTAATGCCCTTGGCAGTCTTTATGTAACTTGTTACAAAAGGCCATTAAATAGTGTCTTATTTTAAACTTCTAAATATAATCTTTCCAAGCACATGTTGCATGTGGATATGTGTGTGTGTGTGTGTGTATGTTTATATAAAATATGCATATCTATTAAAGTGGTACTTCGATCAAATTCTCAATATGGACCATCAACAGGGAGGCTGGACACATCTGATTTGTACTGACCTTCAAGACACTGTTCCCTTTTGCTGTTTGCCCACGCTTACTGAGTGCTTATTAGTTTCACACAGAGTAGTGCTTTCAAAAATCCCACTGATCTTAAGAAGTTGGCCCTGTTAACATCATTGTTTTCTGAGGAGAAAAACTGATGTGTAGAAGGGTTAGTGACTTCTCCAGAGTGACAGAGTGACTTACAGCTGGTAAGAGGTGGCAGAGCCAGGATACAAATCCAAGCGAACTGACTGCGGGACACTGTGTCATCTCTGTCATATTTCATTGCATGCAAGTAAACTTCCATCAGCCTCTTCATTCTTTTCTCCTCACATCCCCAGGACCCGATGACAACGCGAAAGGGCCCTGTGTTAGCCGTTGTGCAGAGAGTCATGCAGAGGACTGTGCCACAGGCAGGGAGATGAATTAGGAGACGGTTGCAAAATCCAGGCAAGGGACAAATTTAGGAGTTGGCAGAAGGAACATACCTGGTTTTTCCACAGATAATTTAAGGCCTCAGAAATGACAAAACATCATTCTTCCTTGGAACCTGCCTCTCTCTGTCTTCATATTCCTGCTGGTGCCACTCACTGCAGGCAGTGGTTTCATGGACGCTTTGGAATCAGCTGGGAATGTTCTCCTGGGCCCTTCTCAGCTATGTAGCCTTCTACAGTAACGCCCCATTTTTCAATAGATTCTCATTTCCCTCTTTTGCAGGTTCTCTCCCTCACCAGTTATTTCTTGACCTTTCATCTTCTGAAGCCTGCCTAGCATGCAGACAGCTCCCTTGGAATTTTTAGCTGACAGATGTGATCGTAAGTTCCTTGCCATTGCCTGAAAATAAAGGGATCAGAACGCAAAATCTTCCCTGGTCTTTGAGAGAGGGATGATAAAATAAGTGTCTGGGGGGAGGTGGTAATGAGAAGACCATACTTACTCCTGGTTTCCATCTGCACACACTCACGCGCCTCTCGATGAGGACTCCTAGAGGCTGTGGAATTTTGTGTCCGAGTATGTTTTTTAACTTGGAATTCCATGTGGACCAAGTTGCACGTGGCCAGAATTTCAGCGAGAAAGGACTGGAACATTCTGTTTTGCCATGTCATTGTTTGTAAAGGCAGCATGGTGATTATTTTGTGAATTTTCAAAATAGTAGGCAGAGAACTAACTGGACTTGTCAGAAACCGGAGTTTGGAATTTTATTCTAGCACTCTGTGGGTGTGTGGGGTAATCATCTGCACCTCACAGGGGTTTTCATAGAATAATCGGGAAACACACAGCCATTTTGGTGTCCGTGCATAGCACTTCTTGGGAACTACCTTTGTGTAGGTTACCGGTGATGCTCGTGGTGTGAAATCCAGTGGCAGCCTTTATGTTTTCACCTTACTCAACCTGTTAGCAGTGTTTAACACAGCTGATCCTCCTTTCTAGCTCCTACAGTTGGCTGCTTTTCTTCTCTGACGCCTCCATCAGCTTTGTCAGTTTCTCCTCCTTTGTCTGCTGGAAACGTTGGGGATCTTATTCTTAGACTCAGCTCCCCGACTCTTCTTTCTCTGCTCTCCCTTCAAAGGGATCTCATTTGACGTTTCCAGTAGTATGTTTGACGGACATCTCAGGCTTCACATGCGCACGCCAGATATTTACTGGTTGATTATTAACCTGCGTTTGCTGTCTTATCTTCTCCCGGTACCTCGAGGGCTGGAAACCTGCAAAAGACAACTCCCAGACTCTTAAAGCTGCTGACTTTTACATCAGGTTCTGCCAGTAACAGGCATTCTATGGAGATGAGGGAGGGAAAGCAATTCAAAACCATTGTGCTCCTGCTAGTACCTCTGGCAGTGGGGACCTCCACCCCCACCATGTCTTCTGCTCAATGGCAGCTGCCATGGTTCTAGCAGTTTCTGTAATGACAGTTTAAGCAACTTCAGTAGTAGAGGTTGCTGCAGTATTTGGGAGAGCAGTGAGGGTCCCTGTGAGGCAGCAGGAACTGATGGTTCCCTCACCATCAGTGGCTAAGTGTGGCTCCTGAGATCGGTCCCATTGGGGGCAGCGGCTTCCTCATCTGTATGCAATATCCCACCCTCTTCTACTTTCCAGTCCTTTCAATACCATAAACCTAGCCACCTTACCCATTAGTCACAGCATGCACGGCACCTCGAGCCCACCACAGTTTTAGGGGCCCCAGAAGTTGTTAATTATTATTTTTTAATCAGAAAGAAAAAAAATGAAAGGAGGAAAGGGCCCATAAAAAGCAGAAATACCTAGTTATAATGCAAAAGCTATCATGCACCCATGATCTTTGCAACCATTTTCCAGGAACAAATTCCTCTTTGCGTGAGAAGCTGATAGTTTCTGCTTTCCTCATCTGGACACTGGCTATGTCAGTGCTCCAAATGGTGCTCTTGATTCCTGCCCCTGAACCCCGTGTTCTCCCCCTCCCATCCTTCTCTCTCTCAGGGAATGGTGTCATCATTCACCATAAACTCAGAGGCCCAGCCATTATCTTTGAGTCCCCACATCTAAAACATCACTGAATCCTTCTACCCATTCAATGGATACAACATATCTCCACTCTGCCTACTGGTCCTTGCTTCCACTGGTTCAAGTTCATCCAAGCCACTGTCAGGGCTTTCTTCTTGGCCTCAGAATGAAACAAGACCTGGCTAGCATGCTCCATAAGGCTGTGTTGTCTGCACCCTGCCTCCTCCCCCAGTCTGTTTTTGTGTTCCTCAACCCTTGCTCACGCACCCAGTGTGGTAGATGGGTTGTATTAATGGCCCCAGCTTTTCATGTCTCCCTGTTCCCATGTCTTTTGGTAGTACCTTCCCATACAGACTGTGAGCTCATGTCCTTGACATCTTTAGGCAGGTGTCACCTCACAGGGAGCTACCTAAAATTGCCCCACTTGCCCTACATTTCCCACTGCACCATTGGAGACATTGCAGACCTGGTTTCAAAGGTTGGTCTCACTATTGTGTAGCTCTGTGACCCCTTAAGCTCTGAGATCTAGTTTCCTACTATGTGAAATGGGAATAATAAATACCTTGTAGGGCATCATGAGAATTTAGTGGAATAAAAAGACATAATGCGGATCCATGATAGATCCTTAGCAAGAGTAATGTTCCTTTATGAAAATGTCACTGGCAGTATTTTAGAATTAACTTCTGGTTTTGATTTAGGAGTCTACCCACCTACCAAGTGGTGTCAATAAGACAAACAACTTTGAGGAATAAACATACCTTTGTAGCTCTGCTTCACCAAGTGTTTTATAATTGCAGTAAGCCCTGAGAATCTTGGGGTGCACTGCCTCCAAATGTCTTTGCATTCACTACAGGTCTGTCTGTGCCTGTGTGTAGTAGACCTGGGACCCGGGAGACAAATAACATTGCATTCCTCACATGAGTATGTTTTACGAGTGTTTTCCTGAGGATCATAGTAGAGGCATTTATGGTTGCAGAAAAAGAGACTTTTCAAGAGTCATTTCATGGGGTGAGAGACACCAAAGTGGTTATAAAAAATAAGGCACCTCTGCATCGTCCATCTTTTGGAAAAGCAGGGCTGTCCAGGCCTTGCCATCACCATCCCTCGGCTTCCGCGGGTCATCTTCATTTTCTTTTCTCCCTCAGGAGCTGTGCGATATAAAAAACAGGTGAGGTTGATTGAAACAGCTTCTGCTACTGAAAGATTCCCCTCCTTCAACCCAAAAACTTTAAAAAGGGATAAAAACTGCCTACGAAGGATTTTTTCCTTTGGACAGCCCTGTCATTTACAACGCACAGGGCTCAACCTTTGGCTGCCATCCGCGCTGAGAAAACTGTTGAACTCTTTCCCCTGTATTTTGTGTTTCTCAGTATTACAGTTGCCACTTGGATTTATGTGTTTCCACAGAAAGAGTGGACAAGAGGCCCATGCTTTTGAAGGAACAGAACCATGTTCTAGGGGAGAAATCAAAGCAAAGAGCAAATTTGGGTTCAAGGAGTCCCTGCTTCAGACATCCTTGGAACTGGTTACGTCAATGGCAGGAATGCCCAGTATATTCTCTCGTTAACTGTGGTTACCTCTTACGACACAGCATGCTTTTTTTTTAGCAGTTGGTGTGAGGGGAATTCCTCTTCTATTATTAAATTAGTGGGTTCCACTATCTGTCACTGTCATCCACCTGCCATCCCAAAAATGAGGAGATAAGGAACATTCAGGAAAGTCGTGGAAGAACACTATTTCTCAAGAGTTATTTTCTGGAGCATTAGACGCATGATTATATGAATAAGTGTTCAGAGAAAAAAGATCCTGTGGTCAAGTGTGGTTGGGAAATGCTTCTTTAGTTAAGGCTAAATAAATCTCTTTTCTGCAGAAGTTCTTAAAACTCTTATCTACTAATTTGTATTGTGAACCTCCAAGACTGGGATATGGCATGTGAAAAATTTGATAAGAACACTATTCACATCTTATGGGAATATAATGGAAACACAGAGTTAAAAAATCAGTAAATAAAGTTCCTGTTTTCAAGGCAGTCAGTGCCTAATGGGGAGATGATCTCATAAAAGGGTAACAGTGAAGGCAAATGTGGAGAGCACTGTGGAAGCACAGTAGAGGGAAACTGACTGAGTGGGGGTGAGGGGGCAGTGCTTCCTGGAGGAGGTGACCCTGGAGCTGAGCCTTCACAGTGAGTGCATCATTCCAATCTCATGTACATGAGCCTACCATTTCTGGCCATCCTCATGGAATACATGATCCTTTATCTTCAGTAAAGCATACAGCTTTTCTGTGCCAGTGTTTATGTGTGTATGCCTTTTGTTGTCTTTAGACACCAGATAGATCTAGAGCTAGATCTAGAAGGCTTATAAACATGGTGATGGACGTGCACAAAAAGACAATGAAACTGTGAACATGAACTTGGGGACATGAGGGAAAGGGGGTCTTGAAGATATTCGGGGTTAAAGGTTTGGGTTAATACAAAACAAAATCCTGGTGCCGGGCAGTTGGGAAGAAGAAGGTTGTTTACAGTGGCCATGAGGCACCACCTTTGTTTATCTTAGCTAGTTTGGGGGATGAGACAGGTAAGGCATGTGACCTCAGGGTTAACAAGGCACCTTTTCTTGTTTATCATCTCCACCCTGGGCAGCTTCACCCACAGCACAGTGCAGCGGTCTATAGCCCTATTTACCTGCTTACGTAACTTGGTCCTTCCTTCCAGTGAAAGCAGCTTTCTCCTATAGTACTAAATTTGGGGGTGTTTTTGCCCTGAATGCCTAATCTTGCTTACCTCATATACCTTTGTATACCTCATGTACCTTTCTAGTCTGGGTGCCTTTGCACCCCACCCCCGCATCATAGGTGTCTTTGCCCCCCCACCCTGCTCTATCCTGGGGTCCAAATCTTGTTTACCATCTTATGGCTTTGTAATTCTTTATGCCTTGTTAACCCATTGGTGTAAGTCCAGGGAATTCCTAAGTTTATTCCCATAACTTTTAATTAGGCCTTCAAATTGTAATGGATTTATAGATACATAATCTAGGCATTCACTGGGTGTAGGAGCACCTGGGCAGCTCAGTCAGTTGAGCACCCAACTTCAGCTCAGGTCATGATCTCCCAGTTCGTGAGTTTGTCGGGCTCTGTACTGACAGCTCAGAGCCTGGAGCCTGCTTCGGATTCTGTGTCTCCCTCTCTCTCTCCCCTTCCCTCACTCATGTTCTGCCTCTCTCTCTCTCTATCAAAAATGATACCAATCCCTAGACCAATCCCTTTCTATAATATTACGGCTTCTGTCTGAAACTCTGCTTAAATTCAACTTTGTTTAATAAGCTCTCAGACACTGAAAGACTGCAGTGCTACCTCTGGGATACATACAAAATGAGTTTACCACAGATCTTGTCCTGGATCAGAAGTTTCTAGTGCAGTGCTCAGAGTGGAGTAAAGTTGGAGAAAGTAAGAACATAATAATAGGCACGGGAGATGGGGAAGTCAATAGACACTAAATATGAGACACAGATAAGACACTGTGGAAGAGAAGATCACTTCCCTTTGGCAGATGAGGGAAGGCTTCCTGAAAGAAGTGACATTTAAGCAGGGCCTTAATATATGAGTCATATGTGGACATAAGAGATTAGCAAGGGAAGAAAGCCAGGAGAAGAAAACAGAAGAAGCAAAGTAATAATTTGTCAGTTTGGCCTACTTATGTAGCTCCTGTGGAGGATACGTGGAATATGAATCCAGAAAGATAAATTGCCAACAGATTACGAAGGGCCAGAACAGCTCACTGTTCATTTTTGTCAACGTGTCACATTGGATAGCTCTGTAAAACAATAAGAAACATCATTTAAATGTATAGCTGAGTTGACAAGAAAGGAAAATCTACAGGAACCCCAAAATGCTGCAGACTTTACCAATAAGCTCATGAGCTGACCCTGTTAGTAACAAAGGTCTTGACTTTGACATGGCTAAGCAGTGAATGAGACGAGAGTCCCGGAGTGTTGGGAATAGACGGTCACATACCTGATATCCACCCACAAAGTGAGAGCCTTCCGAGCACTCTGGAAATCAAGTATAGGACTTATAGAAATCAATCTACTGTTAGAGGAATTCATAAATAAAATCTGTTTATCAGCCTAGACAAACAACAAAGCCTAGACAAAAAAGAAAGTTGTCACCTCTGATGATTTGTTTGATTTGCACTTGAGTTTGGAGGTTGAATAAATACTGTAGGAGGAATCTGGAAAAATGCAAGCTGAGAAATTAACAGAAAAGGGATGCCAGACAGCTATTATTTTGGTAGCTCCGGGGAGAAGCAAGCACAAAACCATGCTGGCAGGACATACCAGCAAAGAAGGTTACAAAATATTTTTGAAGCAGAAGCCCCACTGCAGATTAGCTCACAAGGAAAAATTATATAATTCATGAAGGAATAATCACTAGGGAGAGGTAAATGACCAGTAAACAACAGAGGTAGACCTCCCAGAACTTCAGATAATAGAAACTATGAAAGAGGTTATCTTTAAAACGATGAAAAACATTTTAAAAAGACACTGCATTTATGAGAGAAGAGTAAGATATCATTTAAAATGTATCTGAGAAAGAATATAGGTGAAAAATGTAGTTATTGATACGAAGATCGATATACAACATAAACAGTAGCCTAGAATAAGCTGAAGAAAAATTAGTAAGTTGGAAAATAGACCCAAAGAAATTACCAAGACTATCATTTAGAGAAATACACATGAAAAAAATTTAAGAGACATGTCAAAGGAATGCAAAATAATAACACAAACAGAAATGGTAAGTGGAAGTAATCATCAAAAGATGAAAGCTAAAATGGCTCCATGTTTTCTATTAACCTCACTTACCACTCCGACTACATTCCACCCCACCGTTGTCTTCCACCAGGATGTTTTTGTAGCCTCCTACCCGACCGACCTTCCTGCTGCTGTCCTTGTCTGCTCTACTCTCAACATCTGAACCTGAAAAAGTAAAAGTTGGATCATACCATGTCGATCCTCTGTTTAACACCTTCCAGTGGCTTCCTATCCCATTAAATGGTAGAAGTACATACAAGGCCCACATAGCCCTGTTTGGCACGCCCTGTTAACTCTCTCAACATTTAACCCCTTAGGCCCTCTGCTTTGTCCTCTCTGCCCCAGCAATACCTTCTTCCTTGCTCGTCCACAAACACTTGAGTCAAGTTGCCGCCTCCGAACCCTTGACCTTGCAGTCTCCTCTGCTTGGATGCTCTCCCCCCAGATATCTGCACGGGTCCTTCCTTCCCCTCTCTCAGGTCTTTGGACAGATATCACCTTGTGTGTGAGGCCTTGTGTAATAATTCTATTTGAAATCACAAAGCCCCCTCCCTATCCTCAGCACTCCTTTATTCCCTTTTATAACTTTTTCTACAGCACCCATCACTTATAAAATATATTTTATGTATTTATTCATTTATTTCTATTCCCCATCTTCTACTACCCAATCCAAGAATATAAACTTTGCGAGTGATAATGTCAACACGAGTGAAAAGTGGCTAACACAGTAAGTGCAGAAAAATTCATACTTTAAATTGCTGTATTATAAAAGAACCCTGAATATTAAAATACCAAACTTAAACCCAACAAATTAGAAACTTTTAAAAAGTGTAAACCCAAAGGAAGAAATTAACAGTATAAATATGAAAGTTAAATGCATAGAAAACAAAGCTGTATTAGGATTGTTAAAATTAAAACTGTTATTCAATTTTAATACGTGAATTTAAGAGAAAAACCTCTAGAGAAGATGGTTATGAAAGAAGCAGGCAAACGTTCGTAATTGGCCTTCAGAGTTAAGAAGTGGCCGTAACTATAAAAGTAAGAAATGAAAAATATTAAAGCAATTCTATAGACAACTTTATGTCAAAAAAAATTGAAAACTTAGAAGAAATGAACATTTCCTGCATGAATATAACTTAGTACAACTGACGTAAGAAGAAATTAAGCAAAACAAAAACAAAATCACAACACCTGAACAGATTGATAAAAGGAGATGGGATGAATTATAAGGTATACACATCAAGCAGAAAGCATGGGAATGTCAGTTACGCATTTGGAAAGAAAAAATACAAATGTATCTTTTTCACACCATATGAAAACATAGATTTCAGCTGGATATATAAAAGATATGTATCTTTTAGATGTATTTTGGGACTCCTGTGTGGCTCAGTCGGTTAGTGTCCGACTTCAGCTCAGTCCATGATCTCATGGTTTCTGGGTTCAAGTCCTGCATCGGTCTCTGTGCTGACAGCTCAGAGCCTGGAGCCTGCTTCGGATTCTTCGTCTCATTCTCTCTCTGCCCCTTCCCTGCTCACACTCTGTCTCTGTCTCCCAAAAATAAATAAATGTAAAAAAAATTTTTAGATGTATTTTAAAACCTGAAAAATGCCATGAATTGTTTTTGGATTTCATACACTGCATTAGTATAAAAAACATAAGCAGGACTGATGTACAGCAAAATCAGGACTCTGGTTACTTCCAGGGAGGGCAATAAAGAATGAGAAGGAGGGTATCCCAGGGCCTTCATGTCTAGAACTAATCTTCAGTGTCAATTTTAAAAGCATTTGATGTGATTATAGCAAAATGTTAAGATTTGGCAAGGCTAGGCTGTGGATACATGGACGCTTATTATAGTCTTCATTCATCTTTTAGTATCTTGAAACATGCCGCTATTAGGAAAGAAGGCTGTGCCAAAAAAAATCTCTGTTTTGGTAAGTAGTGAGTAACGTTCGAAGGTGTTTAACAGGAAATCTGACTATTGAGTGCTTCACCAGGCCATCACAGATACCTGGGTGATTTTTCTTCCATCTCACAGAATGGATCTCAACACTCCTGGATTCAAATAAAAGTCCAGAATGAACAGGTTCAGACAAGGTTGGTCTCACCAAGCCAGACACGGAACAAAGTTGCTTTATTGAGAAACTCTGAAGAGACTAATACGAAACTGTTTGTTTTGTTTGTATGTCAAGGCACCCAAAGGCAACCACACAACATTGTGAAATCCTTGGAAAATAACCAGTTTAAACCGGTGGTGTTTGAAGCTGGGAGAGTGAGCTTCTCCGTGAAAAAAGTTTTGAGACTGCCTAACACCTCTGTTATAATCAAGCAGAAGCAAAAGCAAAATGGATTTCTACCCAGTGCAATTTATAAAGGAGATTGCGTATAGAAAGAATCATGTAAAAACTCCATGTGTTTATATCTCTGCTTGCCACAACTTATAAAAAATTCCTCTGTAGAATTCCATTATTGACGTTTTATGTTTTGCAGTTTCTCTGTGCAATATGTAATTATTTCAACCTCTGCCCCTTTGTCTGGTGTGTTAGTGGGCTAGAATTCAGAAGGGTTTCTTTCTGAGAACTCTAATAGTCTCAGGATAGCGATCTTCCCCCACTCATCTCATCTTCCCTAATCTAAATAATTCTAGTTCTTGAATGCCCCGGTGACTTGAATAGGATGAGGCTTTCAAGACATAGCATTCCCTTAAAGTATTTAATCTCAAAGAAAAGCAAGCTTCATTCCCTCAAGGAAAAAGAAACCTAACGCTAAATATGAATTGCTTTTAATTTCTCTGTTCCCTCTCTCTCTCGCTCTCGCTCTCTCGTTTTTCCTTCTAAGATTGTTTTTATCTAGATAAAGGAACAAAATGGCCAGAGCCATGATCTGGATAATTTTATTCTAGGATATTTTGCCAAAGATTGGATGGCCGAGATAAAAAGTAAGATTTTACAATGTTGAGCTATTAGCTGCAGCATTGATGCTTAGGAGTAGTCGGAAAAGATTGGGAGTCTCTCTTTGAGGGATGAGAAGTTAAAGACAAAAGATAAAACAAGGGGAAAGGAAAAGAATGGATTTCTTCTGAACACTGGACTATGTTCCAGATACTCCATATAAATCACCCAAGTGAAATCTTGCACTCTCTCCAGGGTGTATTTATTGTGTTCTTCGTGCCGTGGATGATGAGCTGACTCTAACAGGTGGAATAATGACCAAGTGGGAGGGGAGGCATGGAGGCGCCATGTTCAGATCTCCATTAAAGAAAAACTGCTGCATGTACAGATAATAATGGTGCTGCTGCATCCTCAGATGGACACTGGCATTTGTGCCGAGACCACCCTCCACCCAGGCTGCTCCCCGGCCATGACTGAGCCCTGCAGCGGCACTGGAGCAGTGCACTCCTGCCCGATGTGCGATTCCTCCAGCTTCTGCTCTGGGACTCTGCATTAGCCAGGCCCAGGTTTTCTCAGAACTGTACTCAGATCTGCAAGGATTTTCCTACCTGATGCTCCTTCCTTCCCACGCTTCCTTTCACAGTGTCAGACCTGCTCCTGCTCCCTCCATCATTATCCTTTATATCATTCTCCCCAGCAAGTGTCTTGTACATCCTGTCTTGTCATCTGCTTCTCAAGGGACCTTGCCTGACATGGGCCACGTAACAATGGCTGTCACAATTAAGGGCTGATTCCAAAGGCATTGCTCCCTCAGTATTGACATTCACACCACTAATGGTACTAATATCGATACTGCTGTTAATAATTAACATTGTATGCATATCCTTTGTTGAGTACCTCCTATGATCTAGGTATTATGCTTAGACTTCCATCAATTATGTCGTTTAGATTTCACAAAAATCTATAGTAAGATAGATGTTATCTGCATTTTACAGACGAGAAGACAAAGGCTCAGAAATGTTATTAATTTACCCACATCACATAATTATCCAGTAGCCTAACCAGGATTTGCATTTGGGTCTGTATGGCTCTAAAATCCATGTTCTTAAGCCCCCTGTACGTTTTGTAGCCTCTATTCCTTACCATAAACCACCCTTCCTCCTTCCAACTTACGTTACTTTGCATGTTTTTGGACTCTGATTTGATGGGTATTTTTCCACTTGAGAATAAGCAACAAACATTTATAAAACACCAACTCCGTGCCCAGGTTTTTTGTATATAACCTGAGGATTCAATAAAAGGAAGGGGCTAGTTCCTCCTTCCAAGGAAATAATTATTAATCATTATTAATTATTAACAATGTAAATGAAGAGAAACTACCGAAATGTCCAAAACAAAAACCATCCAGGAAGCTAGACAACTAGATGGTTGTTATTAAGTGGCACTCCTTTTCGGAACAACATAACATAAAAATGAACAAACCCCAAAGGCTATGAAATTTCAAGATAGCAGAGAGTCCCTATTTAGCTGTAAAAATGAAACTAGGTCTCGAAGATTCTATAAGATTTGGAAAGGCAGAAAATGAGAGATACCAAATTTGCTAGCTGGAGGAAAAGAGTCAATCCTTAAAATCATGACAGATTCAGGGAGAAATGTAATTAGTAAATTCTCCCTTGGCATCACTTAAAACATTCCCTCCTAGAGAATATAGTGGAATGTACTATAATGGAAATAATATGCACTTGGCTGTCAGACAGGGCTGCAACCCCCAAGACTGTGAGCATGAACCGGTTAAACAATAAAACTGTGAACGAGGGCAAGCAGAAGGATGTTTAATGATGCTGCATGGGAAATTTAATCTTGTGCAGGTACCTCCCCAATGGGGGAGTCTGTTTTGATCTTGGACCTCATTCAGGAACTTACCTTTTCTAACTCAAGGAGTCTTAAAACACATCTTCCTGACATACAAAAAGACAAGGGGACAAAAAACCACATACTAACCCCGAAGAGAAAAATAATGAGACCACTGGCCTTGAGTACACAGACTACCAAAAGGCTGTTGGATTCCACACTCAGAATGAAGCCCCACTATTAGTAACTCTCTACCTACCTGTCACCTGTTCGCATCTTGGACGCAAGCAAAAGCCTCTTTATCAATTCTTTAGAGAAGTTTCAGTGTTTGAAATAAACACTAAAAACAGCATGAGCAAAGGTTAAGAATTTTCTGTAAAATAGTATGGAGAGCCCTGTTACAAACAATCAGTAATTCAGAATGAAGTTGTCTTAGGTCCACAATTCAGGAAGGACTCAGAAAGAGAGCCACAGAATTTGGATGATATCGTAAATGAGGAGTTGACACCAGACCAAAGCAGAAATTGTCCCATTAGCCTTAGCTGGTTAAGGCCTTCCTCCGTAAAGAGAAGGAAATGGATGTTTCTAGCACGACCTGCTGGGTACCATTTGCTCCTCTGTGGCCAGTTACAGCATGAGGTGCACACTCCATTAAGTTTTCCAGGTGGGCCAGCCCACACTGATGCATTGAGGGACCCCAACTGAATGAACTTCTGAAAAGGCAAGTGAGAATCCCTGGATAGAGGAGGCAGAAAGTCTTACTTTTCACTCTTGATTGAGATGTTCCCAAGACTAGTAATATGGTGTGTCATTTTTATTTTATTCTTTTAAATTATTTTTTGATGTTTATTTATTTTTGAGAGAGAGAGATAAAGAGTTGGAGAATGAGCACGGTAGAGGCAGAGAGAGAGGGAGACACAGAATCCGAAGCAGGATCCAGGGTCTGAGCTGTCAGCACAAAGCCCAACGCAAGGCTCAAACCCACAGACCGTGAGATCATGACCTGAGCCAAGGTCAGATGCTCCTGGTACATCATTTTTAATAAGAAGCAGAAAACTGGGAGATGCACAGCATAGCTATAAGGAGGAGAGTGGAAGAGTTATTGTGGAAAGGTGGGGTTTAGAAGAGGCCAGATCAGTAGGGCTTCCTGGGCTGTGTTAAGGAATTGAGTCCATAGACTACAAATGTGGGAAGACACGCAAAGGTTTTAAGAAGGAAGGTGACATATTGAATTGCTGAAGTATTTCCAGGGTGAGATTAGGTATCAGTGTTATAACAGCAAAGTTGTAACAATAGTTCAAACAAGTACCCATGGTGGCAGGACTGTTGGTGGTCGTGTGAGTGGAAAGAGAATATGCTGATTGAAGAGAATGTGAGAAGGTGGAATTGACAGGGCTCATGGGACAGGCAAGGTGTAGGGTGAGGGAGAGGGAAAAATCCAAGATGGCCTCAAGATTTCTGACCTGGTTACCTGGATGGATGGTGGTGAGCTCACTGAGCTAGGAAGCACCAGAAAGTGGGTACTGAGAAAGATCACAGACTTGCTTTCCAGTGTGAATTTCAAGGGCTTTGAGACCGAAGAAGTGTGGAAGGTGGGTATGTGTGTCTGGAGCTCAGAGGAAGGGTCTGAGTGGGGACATAAGCAACTGGCATGGGTGCAGGTGCCTGGGCTGAGACTGAATGGTAAAGTGGAGTTCACAGGGAGCCAAGGAGAAAGAGCGATTATTCACTCAACAGCACTTGAATTCTTTTCTCCTTGATCTTTGACCAAATCCTCTTATTATCAGCTCTCTTACAAGGTAATATTGTTGTTTTTCTCTGTTTTTACCCTTGTAAAGACTGTAAGCTGGTTGAGGGCAAGTCTCTTTTAATTATTTAAATGTAAAGCACCTAACAGAGTGTTTAGCATACAGTCGGGGCAAATAAATAATGAGTGAACAGGTGCATGAATGAAGAGTATAGCAACAGAATAAACCAGATATTGAGAACCAGGAAATCTGGTTTTTGGTTTCCTTCTTCTGTGCAACCACTGGAAACTTACCTGGTTTGTTTGTTTTTTGTTGTTGTTTTTTTGAGAGGGGAGGGAAGAGGCAGAGAGAAGGGGAGAGAGAAAATCTTTAAAAATATATTTATATATTTTGGGGAGAGCATAAGTGGGGGAGCAGCAGAGAGAGGGGGACAGAAGATCCAAAGCAGGTTCTGCTCACACAGGCTGATAGCAGTGAGCCCAGTGTGGGGCTCAAACTCACGAACTGCAAGATCACGACCTGAGCCAAAGTTGGACAGACACTCAACCTACTGAGCCACCCAGGTGCTCCAGGGAGAGAAAAAAATCTTAAACAGGCTCCATACCCAGTGAAAAGCACAATGTGGGGCTCGATCCCACAACCATGAGATCATGACCTGAAACCAAAATCAAGAGTCAGACACTTTTCTGACTGAGCCAGGCGCCCATCACCTGATTATTTTATAGCTCAATTTTCTTATTTATTTAATGTAATCTGCTTGATACATCATAGGACATGTGCTTAGTGAATGAAGAGGGCATAGTCCTCCTGACATCATAGGAGAAAGGGGTCCAACATCTACCAGATACCTAATATGTGCTACTGCCCTGATCCTGATGCATAGGCACGCACACACATGCACACACACACACACACACACACACACATCTCAAAAGTAATCCTCATAACCATTCTTTTGGGTAGATACGATTGTCGTCACTTTTACAAAGGAAGACATTGAGATTCAAATACATTAAATGATGTTTCAGGTCACACAGAGTAAGTAACTAGGGTACAATCAGAGGCAGTCACAGACCCAAAACCTTGTTGCCACTTGTTTGAGAAAGTGAAGAACAGGGTATACATATGAGGCACTGTCATTGTTTCAGCTACTAGCCTAAAGGCATACATCTAAATGTTTGTTTCTGTATAAAACAGCCAAACTGGTTCTACCAACTCACACAGGATGTGAGGCAACAGATAGATTTCAAATATTTATTAAGTGGGGATAAAAGGTCCAGATTTTGTCGAAGACTGTTTTGTTTTGCTTTTACTTTTCAACCTGGCAGCTAATAGCAAGGGAAGCAAGTGAAATGTTGGCAGACAAGTTGGCTAAAGGACCAGACTTCTTTGTCATCCAGTCAGACACTAGAGATGGAAAAAAATCTGACTGGTTATCTTTGTCTGGTCTTTCTTGGCTGATATTCTTTGGAGGAAAAAGGGATGGTCCATTCCCCTAGTTAAAAAGGACTTTACACACAAAGGTTATATAATGTTGGGGGGGTTGGAGAATGAATGATGGACATGTACAGATTACATACATGAAGAGGTTGTCACGTTATACATAAGAGCCCATGTTTTCACTACATAGAATGTACAGGAAGGCATGCACGTAGACTAAATATGTTGTTGAGTTAGATAGATGTGTGTGTATTTCATTTTCATTACAAGTCCTTTTCTCAGATGTCTTATTTTCTTTGCCCTTTTGCAAAGAAAATTTTCTTTTTCCTGTTTCTTTTTCCTTTTGACTGTCAGGAATCTCAGAACTCATGCCACGCCTGATTAGAACAGTTTCCTGGGGTTTTATTGTAAATGGTCCCTCACAGACCAGACTTTTAGTAATAGACCCCCTTCCATGCCTTTTGTTGTAAGCTCCGGCAAATCCCTGCTGGAAGTATGAGGTAGCTTCTATTAATAGCCATGATTCTTCACCCATCCCAGCATGCACAGCCTCGCCATGGCCTCATCAAGGGTGGAGTGTACTTCCCCACCCCTAGACTTGAGATTTGCCGTGTAACTTGCCTGGAACATTGACAGATGCTGGAAATGACACTGCGGAGCCTAGGTTTGCAAAAGCCTTAGTGTTCCCACTTGCCTTCTTACACATCTGCCATTATAATGAAAAGGACAAATTCAGGCAGCCCACTGGTGGCTGGAGGAGGACGAGAGCAGACTTGCCCTACCTGCACACAGTCTAGATGGATGTCAGCAGATTTCCAATAGACTTGCAGATACAAAAGCAATAATAAACAACTCTTGTTTTTAGCCATCGAGTTTTGGCTAATTTTTATGCAACTGAGTTAACTGGCACAAGGTAAATGGGAAATATTTCTATTTTATTTTTTTTAATTTTTTAATGTTTATTTTTGAGAGAGAGAGATGGAGTTTGAGTGGGGGAGGGGCAGAGAGAAGAGGGAGGCACAGAATGCAAAGCAGGCTCCAGGCTCTGAGCTGTCAGCACAGAGCCCAATGCAGGGCTCGAACTCATGAACCATGAGATCATGGCCTGAGCTGAATTCAGATGCTTAACTGACTGAGCCACCCAGGCGCCTCTCTATTTTAAATATACATATACGTATTTATGGTTAGTATAAGGAATGCTTGAAGTCTTTTAATTTTCAGAAACAGTATATTATTTCATAATTCAATACTTCAGAACATGTACTTTTTCACTCGGTCTGCTTAATGAACTTCTATTCATCCATTAAAACCCTATCATCATGTCAGAAATCTCTGTAAAGCCTTGCTGATGTCTCTCGAATCATTTCTTCCTCTGGATTAAATGTATACCTTGGATGTATTTGTTTTTTTCTCTCACTAGATTTTTATGACACCCAAAGTCAAGGACTATGTTTCATGATTCTTTGTAACCTCTTCATGGACATATCAGACATTCAAAAATATACATAACTGGATATGCCCTGTGATCGATTTCCAATCAATTCACTTGTTGAGAACAAACTGTCCAAGAAGATGGTCCTCGAAGGAGCACTGAATATGTTGCTTTTGAAAAACCCAAGCCATTGGTGTTACTAAGGAAACAAAGCACTCGTATAGTATATAAAATCTAGTGCGGCGAAATGTAAGTCAACTCCAATAATGCTCTCAAGCCCAGACTTGCTCCCTGGCATCAGGATGATAGTTAATAGATAATGTCACAACAATCCAGAACGTCAGTAGGAAAGGAAGAGCCAAAGTGATTTCTTCCCATTGATTTCTCAGAAGGCTTCAGTTACTTCATTATTCCTATTGACATCAAATGAAATAATGTGATAAATGGAATAATGAAAATTATCTTCAACAGCATCAAAGTAGACATATTTGGGAAATTTTATTTGATGATCTAAGCACCGTGAGTGGATGGAAAATACTTACTTAGGGTTTAATGTGCATATGTAAGTTGGTGCACGGCACTAGGAAAGAAACTTATTAATGAGCACAGTGTGCCTACCCGCTGTGCAGTCTCTCACACCGTCTAGATTATTTATGGTGAGGTGGTCCCAACAACCTGTTTTGAAATAATTTAAATTTAGTGGTAGGGAAGGACATGGGTTCCTCTAGAATTTACATCATATTCTAAATCATCTCTAAGTGGTGAATGACTGGGTCCATGAGATCTGACCAGGACTTTCTGTACCTCCATCAAAATAGTTTGTCAAGCAAGGGAATGTGGTGTGGTCCTGCCCGACTGCTCTCAGCATTGAGCATGTATAAACCCATTGAAATCTCACACCACTCATTGAAGTAGTATACTGTTATCTCAACTTTGCAGATAAGATTTTAACTGGTACTGAATCACAATTTCCTCCTCCCCTATTTCTGAGTTCCCAATAGACTGAGAGCTAGAACAAGGAATGAGAGAAGCAGAAGTCAATTATGTCAGATTCTTGTTCCATACTGATAAGAAAGGACAGCTGGGTCTATGACACAACTCAGACTTCCTATTATATTTCTCCAAGATCAAAAGTATATACAAAGCACAGCATAACAGACAAAAACGTATTACAAAGATTTAAAAAATATTCATATTGCTAACATTCTTTCTCCACCGGTATGAAACACCATCTGTGTTACATATGTAGAGTGCCATTAGCTATTACCTCTGCTTCTGAGCTTTCTAACTTGTTCTGTGGCCACATGTGTCTATTCCTGGGCATACGCTACACTGTTTAATGACCACAGCTCAGTAACTGGCAGGACAGGCACAATCTTCTTCTTCAAATGATCTTGGCTATCCTCTGCTCCTATTCTCTCATTCAGATTTCATGGTCATCTTGTCAAGTTTCGTTTTCAAAAAGTTATGAAAATTTAATCAGTATCATAATATATTTACAGATTGATTTTGAGAGAACTGCCAACTTTATATTTCTCCACTAATTCAGGACTTCGTGTCCATGTGTTTTTTTTTTGTTTGTTTTATTTTGTTTCAAAAACGGTCTTGCCAATCTTGTTATGCTAATTAGTGTATTCCTAGGATAAATCTTTTCGTCTTGCTCAACTATATTTTTTACTACTTTTAGTAATTACCTTCATCATCGTATGCCTGAAATGATGTTTTTCCTCCTTACTTTTGGACAATAGTTTTGTATTATATGTATATATGATTTTCAAGACTATTGTTTTCCCTCAGCATGTTGACATTAGTACTCAATTGTCCTTGTACTTTGTTGTTGTTGAGGACAAGTATGCTTATCAATTTGATTCGTTACTTACCATTTTTGTAGGTAATTTTTTTTTACTCTGATAGCTTTAAAGATTTTTTTTTCTTTCTCTCGGATATATCTAGGTATGGACATATTTGTATTTATATTACTAGCATTGGCACTCACTTTAAGTATGAGAATCATGTCTTGCTGGAAATTTTTCTTCCAATATATCTTAAATATTTTTCTGCAGCATTTGTTTTAGTGTTGTCTTTCGAGACTTTTATGGGATATATACACTCCTGTAGGACGTATATAGAATGTTTTGAAGACTTGCCAATATATCAAACAGGTTTCCAAGCTTTATATATTTATACTGAACTACATTCCTAGTTAACTTGTCATCACTGTATTCAATGTTGTCCAAAGAAGAGTTTCACCCGTCTAGCGAGGGTTTATAAAGCAATTCCAAAAGCTATGCTTAGATACAATGCCCAAAGGCACGATCCATGAAAGAATTGTTAAAATCATGACAACAGGCCCCAAACAAACTTCAAGACCTAAATAGTTTCAGTTCTTCCAGAAATGGAATCTTAAGTTAGTCCATCAAGAATTACTCGATCAGTGGTATTTAGGTAATCTTCCTGATAGACCCTTACCATCCCCTAAAGAAAAGTAATCCTGCAATAAACAATCCACTGTTTTGCCTCATATATGTTCCTTATTCCTGCTCCCTTCTGCTTATAAAAGTCTTCCATTTTGTATAGTACCTTAGAGTGCCTTTCTGTCTGCTAGGTTGGATGTCACCTGATTTATAAATCATTGAATGAAGTCAGTAAGATTTTTAAAACTTAGTTGATTTTTTAAAAATAGCCTCCACTCCCAGTATGGAGCCCAACATGGGGCTTGAACTCACAACCCTGAGATCAAGACCTGAGTTGAGATCAAGAGTCAGATGCTTAACTGATGGAGCCATCCAGGTACTCCTATTGAATCTTGTTTTTTAACAGGAATAATTAACAAATTAGACTTCATTAAAATTAAAACCTTCTGCCCTGCAAAAGACAATGTCAAGGGCGTGAGAAGACAAGCCACAGATGGAGAAAATATTTGCAAAAGACACATCTGACAAAGGACTGTTATCCATAATATACAAAGAACGCTGAATATTAACAATAAGAAAACAAAATGCCTCAATTTAAAAATGGGCCCAAAACTTGAGCAGATACCTCACTGAAGAAGATTTATAGATGGTAAATAAGCATATAAAAAGATGCTCCACATCATATGTCATCAGGGAAATGTAAATTAAAACAACAATGAGATACCACTACATACCTATTAGGATGGCCAGAATCTTGAACATTGACAATACCAATTGCTGACAAGGATGTGAAGCAACAGAAACTTTCATCATTGCTGGTGGAAATGCAAAATGGTGGACATTTGGCAATATCTTACAAAACTAAACATATTCTTACTATATGATCCAACAATAGCACTCCTTGGCATTTACGCAAAGGAGTTGAAAGCTTAGGTCTGCACAAAAACCTGCACACCGATGTTCATAGGAGCTTTATTTGTAACTGCCCAAACTTGGAAACCAACCAGGAGGTCCTTGGGTAGATTCATGGATCAATAGCTACATTTTCCAGGTTGGAACTTCAAATTCAGTTGTTTTCATATCCCATCTCATATATCTTCCTAGGTTTCATTTAATAATTTCTTATTATTTATGTGAATATAATTTCTTCTCTATACCCCTTTGGAAATTTTATTAACCTCTTTGGAGATTTTTTTTATTGAAATCAAAGAAAAGTAACTCCTCATATTTGCTGGTTTTGTTGGCTATCTAAGTGTAATTTTCTTTATAGACTTTTGACATATAAATTCATCTTGAGAAGTAGTTACATGAGTCATCATGATAGATTAACTGTTATAAAAATCAGTGCTCAAATATGAGAGGTTCAACACAGTGGACACATTTCTTTCTCATACAACCCTTTAATACAATAGTTTGGATGGCACCCCTCGACACAGTGATTCACAGATTTAGGCTTTCTCCATCTGATGGGTCTGCTCTCTTCTAGCTCTTCTGAGTTTTTCCCTTGGTTACCCATGTGTATTCTCTCACCTTCAGTCTTCTCAGATATAAACTGGAGATCATAATAGTAACTACTTCACAGTTACAAGCATTAACCATGCTACTGTACTCAGTAAATAATAGTTTCTAATCCTAAGAATGACTATAGGACTCCATATGCAATGGGTGTCACTGATATTTTAGGCAGGGGAATGACATGGCTTCCTTTTCAAATTCAGCAAGTATTTGAGTAACCACCTGAAGCCATACATACATGCTGAGAATAGAATAGTAAACAAAAGAGACATAACTCCTACCCAGGTGGAGCTTCTATTCTAATGCAAGAGACATGATCAACAAGTGAAAAGAATTGTGCGTTAGAAGAGTCACTGTGGTGGCAATGTGGGGAAGATTTCGAGAGTGGTAGGCTGCTTGCATGATAAACAAGATAACAGATGCACGGGCCTGTTTGGGGGCCATGATGGTAGGGATGTGGAGGAGAATACGGATTTAGAACATTTTAGGGGTAAAATTACAGTTCTCGGTGACAGAACCATGGGGAGAAGGGCAGGAGCATGAGATGGAGGAAGAGTCTGGAATGATGCCCAGATCTCATGGGTTTTGGATTTGAGTGTCCCCACAGACGGTGGCACCAAGATTGGTAACAGAAGAAGAGCAACTTCGTGGGAACAAAAGAATCCCATTTTCTCCCACTTGCATTTGACATTCCTGTAGGATACTATATTTATTGAGTAAGCAGTTCAGTATATTTTGTTTGTCATGAAGCAGGTGTGCAGAAGTTTGCCCTCCAGATCCACTCTCTACCAGGTTCCGACCTGCATGACTGGTGTCCATAGGCTTCCTTTTGCCCTGTGTCTGCATGAATTTTGTCAAGGGTTAACATGACCGAAGATTGAAAGAAGAGGAGAGTAAGGTCAGGGTGTTAACGCTCCAGGCTACCTCCTGGCCAGGATGCCGTAGGCTGATTTCATCCCTTAACTGAAGGCCAAGTTTCCTATCTAGTCAGTCTCTCCCTCTCCCTGTCTCCTCAGGTCTACTTACTCTCCCTCTTGCCCTGTCAGGCCCAGGGGAGATGACGAATACTGTTGTTACTGCATCCAGGATTGTACAGTAACTCCTCCCAGGTTCTCTCCATTCGCTCACTCACTCACATCTTGAACGTCATCCCTACATGAAGTTCTTCTCAAATCTCTCAGTTTGTATATGTCCTGTGTTTTCTGCTGGGACCTGAATGATACAGTAAATGCTCTGTAAATGATTATTGAACAAAAAATTTACCAATAAATATGGCGGATAGGTGGATCTGGACTTGAGAATATGACTCTTTTCTGGCTATTTGGGTAATAACAAAAGTCATGAGATCCTTGAGGAGCCAGTGCAGAGTACAGGGAGAAAAATCCATTATCTGGCCAGGGTGAGAAAGAACTTGGAGAAGCAGTGCACAGGGTGGAAGGAAATTCCAGGGTGTGGTGGATAATACTGGCAAGGCACATTATGAAGTTATTCAGGAATTTCCTCTCACCTAGTAAGAAAATATATTGCTCCTCAGGGATAAGAGGTAAGGAGGGAGGAGAATCAAAGGTAGAACTAAGGAAGCAAAAAAAACCTTGTCCATATTTCTTCATTAACTTCAAGGGTGGAATTATTGCCAAGGGTAATGATGTAGAAGTTGGAATGTCTTTATTCCTTAGGGGGGAAAAGTTCCTCCTTCTGCCACATCTTTTCATCCATCGTAACTGGGCTTATATTTGTCTGTCAGAAACCTAGGCATTTCCAAACCAAATAGCTTCCTTTCCCTATAGCAGGACCAAAATAGCTACAAAAGCCTGGGTCTGCTTCATTCAAATAATATTGGCAAGGATTACTTGCCACATCAAACCCAGGTCACTCTCTCTGCTCACAACTATAGGTCACACCTTTCAAAATGCAAGGGAAGTTTTGGAACCGTTGAAATTGGCCTGCACATGCTCTTCTAGGTATTCCTAAAGTAAGCACAGGAGGAAGGAAACCCACCATCGCAGTTATATGGGAGGCTGTCCAGGTTCTTGCCAAGAACATAGAACAAACGGCCACTGCCCTCATTCTACACCCACCTCACTCTTAAAACAGCAACTGGGTGATGCGATTAGTAAAATAAAAACACACCGTATGACGAACTATGGAAGGAAAGGATATATCACTGTCTTGAATGTGGTGATAGTTTCACAGGTATATACATGTGTCAAAACGTATCAGTTTGTGCACTTTACACGTGGTGTATTTTATGCCAATGATACCACAGTAACTTGTTTAAAACAAAACAAAACAAAACCTTGTAGGGTAGTCCTCGTAGGGCCCTAGGCGTTGGGAATTTATGTAATAGTTTGGATAGACCCAGAATATATAGAGCTTCCAGCCATATTCTCCACATTACTGCCAGAGTGGTCTTCGGGATTTTAATCAGATCATGTCCTCCTGTGCTTGAGACCCTCCAGTCACTGCCATTTCTCCCTGAATCAATGTCAAAACCCTCATAACCTGCATGTAACGCCATCAGGCCCTATACTCTCAAGCCCTTGCGACCCTGTGGCTTTGACATCTACTACTTTCCACTCTTTAGCCACATTAGCCTCCTAGTTATTCTCAATCAAGCATGGCAAACTTACCCCAGGGCCTTTGCACTTGCTATTTTCTCTGCCTGAAATCTTTCTTCTACTCCTAAATATGTACATGGCTTACTCTAGATCCTATACTTTTAGTTTTTTCTTCAAACTTTACCTCATAGTGAGATCTTCTCTGACCTCCCATTGAAAGTGGCATTGTCCTGCTCTCACCTTGCCTCAGTGTTTCCAATTTCCTTCCCTGCTTTATTTTTCTCCGTATTACTTTATCATCATCTGCCATTCTCTGTAGTTTACTTAGTTATTATTTATTATCTTCCTCCTCACCGTCCCACTACAATAGATATTTTACAAAGGCAGGGATTGTTGTCTGTTTTGTTTACAATGGCACTTGTATATAGGTATATGCTCAATTAAAAAAAAGTTTGGATAATACTTTAATTAAAGAAAAAAATCAAAATTGTTATGGATTTAAATGCACAGCAATAAACACATTGTATGAAAGTTAGAGGAGTAGCTTGCTACCATTGGAATCATGTAAAACTTATTTTTCTCCTGTTTTAAAACTTCTCTGGTGAGATATGCCATTCCTAAGCTCATGAAGTACAGAAAATAGAGACATCTTAAAATTAATCTGGTTCATTCTGATATTTGTGAAAGGCACGTACAACATGTCAGCTCATTTTAATGTGAACATCACCAGTATTGGGTAACGTACTATTGATTTATTTAAAAAGTAACTATGATACTGTGAAGATTAATTTTATGTGTCGGCCTGGCGAGGCTCTGGTGCCATAGGTTTATGAAGGGATTTTTAAGATGTGATTAACATTTAAATCAGTAGACTTTGGGTGGGTAAAGCAGATTATACTTCATGACATGGTGGGTCTTACCTAATCAGTTGAAGGCTTTAAGGAGCTCCTCTGAGGAAGAAGGGATTCTGCTTCTGGACTGCCATTGGACCCTAGACTACAGCATCAACTCTTACTTCGTCCCCAAACTACCAGGCTGTCCTGCAGATTTTGAACTTGCCAGCCTTCATAATTGTATGACCTAATTTCTTAAAGTCTCTCCCCTTTCTCTCTGTCTTTCTGTGTGTCTCTGTGTCTCAGTCTGCCTCTCTGTATCTCTCTCTCTCTCTCTCTCTCTCTCTCTCACACACACACACACACACACACACACACACCTTACTGGTTCTCTTTTTTGTATCATCATGACTAATAAAGTTCCTGAGCCCATATTCTGAGCCAGACAGAGTCTAGGCACTAAGATATGATGATGAACATGACAGTTGGGAGCCTAGAAAGAAAGTAAAATATTAGCAATTAATGCAAGTTTGGTAAATATTCTTAAATGGAATGAAACTCCATAACAGGGACAGCCAACCTAGGTCAGGAAGGCCTCACGTTAGAAATAAGATTGACTAATCCATGAAGGAGCTTGGTGACAGCAAGAGGGATGCTTTGGGCCCCACTCAGATCTTCCGTTTCAGCTTTGTATGGCTTGCAGAGGCCGTGCTGTGCAATCCTTAGAGGGATACCTCCAGTCTCTGCCGTGTATTTCCTGCATGACTGGAGTAAGTTGCCTCGCATGTCTGTCTCCATTTCCTCATCTGTGAAATGTGGCTACAACAGTGTATAATCCATTGGGTTGTTATAACATTAAGTGAATGAAGTTCAGTAAAGCATTGAGGACAGTTTCTGAGATATTGAATGTGATCAGTAAAAGCTGACCATATTGTTACCTTTTAAAAACTGAGTTGACATCAGCAACAGAAGAAACGACAGGTGTTGGTGAGGATGTGGAACAAAGGGAGGCCTTATGCACTGTTGGTAGGAACAAACTGGTGCAGCCACTGTGAAAACCAGTATGGAGGTTCCTCAAAAAGTTAAAAATGGAACTACCCTATGATCCAGCAATTGTACTACTATGTACTTACCTGGAGAATACAAGAACACTATTTCAAAAGGATACATTCACCCCTATGTTTATGACAACATTATTTACAATAGCCAAGATATGGAAGCAGCCCAACTGTCCATCGATAAATGAATGGATAAAGAAGATGTGTTTTATATGTGTGTGTGTGTGTGTGTGTGTGTGTGTGTGTGTAATGGATTATTATTCAGCCATGAAAAAGAATGAAATTTTGCCATTTGCAACAACATGGATGGAGCTAGAGAGTATAATGCTCAGTGAAATAAGTCAGAGAAAAACAAATGTCATATAATTTTACTCATCTGTGGGATTTAGGAAACCAAACAAACAAATAGAGGGAAAAATATAAGACAGAGCCAAAGCAAGAAGCAGACTCTTAATTATAGAGAACAAACTGATGGTCACCAAAGGGGAGGTGGGGAGGAGGGATGGGTGAAATAGGTGATGGGGATTAAGGAGGGCACTTGTTGTGATGAGCACCGGGTGTTGTATGTACACGTTGAATCACTATATTATACACCTGAAACTAATATAGCACTGTGCGTTAACTAACTGGAATTAAAATAAAAACTTTAAAGCACTGAGAACTCCCATTAAATTCAACAAAAGTCAGCTATCGCCAAGATATATCATAGTCAAATTCACAAAATACTGAAACAAGGAAAGAATCCTGAAGGCAGCAAGGGGAAAAGAGTCCTTTACCTACAAGGGAAGACAGGTCAGGTTCACAGCAAATCTGTCCACAGAAACTTGGCAGACCAGAAAGGACTGGCAGGATATATTCAATGTGCTGAAAGGGAAAAATATGCAGCCAAGAATACTCTATCCAGCAAGGGTGACATTCAAAATAGAAGGAGAGATAAAGTTTCACAGATAAACAAAACCTAAAGTAATTTGTGACCACTAAACCAGCCCTACAAGAAATTTTAAGAGGAGTGGAGGGGGAAAAAAAAAGAACAAAGGGACAAAGCCAACAAGACCAGAGAGCATCACCAGAAACACCAACTCTACAGGTAACACAATGGCTAAATTCATATCTTTCAATAACCACTCAGATTACAATCAATCACATGTAAATGTGCTAAATGATCTAAAAAAAAAGACACAGCATATTAGAATGGATAAAAAAACAAGATCCATCTATATGCTGCCTACAGGAGATTCATTTTAGACATAAAGACACCTGCAGATTGAATGTGAGTGGATGGAGAACCATCTGTCATGCTAATGGACATCAAAAGAAACCCAGAATAGCCATACTTCTATCAGACAAACTAGATTTTTTTAATTTTAATTTAATTTATTTCTTAAAAAGTTTATTATTAAGAGAGAGAGAGACAGAGACAGAGACAGAGTGTGAGCAGGGGACAGCAGAGAAAGAGGGAGACATAGAATCTGAAGCAGGCTCCAGGCTCTGAGCTGTCAGCACAGAGCCTGATGCGGGACTCGAACTCATGAACTATGAAATTATGATCTAAGCCTAAGTTAGCACTTAACTGACTAAGCCACCCAGGTGCCCCAGACAAACTAGATTTTAAAACAAAGACTGTAAAAAGAGATGGAGAAGGGCAGCATATCATAATTAAGAGGTCTATCCATCAAGAATATCTAACAATTGTAAATATTTATGCCCCAATTTGGAAGCACCCAAATATATAGATGAGTTAATAAAATACATAAAGAATCTCATTGATAATAATACAAGGACAGTAGAGGACGTTAACATTCCACTTATAGCAATGCACAGATCACCTAACAGAAAATTAACAAGGAAAAAATGGCTTTGAATGATACACTGGACTACATGAACTTAACATATATTCAGAACATATCATCCTAAAGCAGCAGACTACACATTCTTTTTGAGTGCACTTGGAATGTTCTCCAGAATAGATCACATACTGGGTAAAAATCAGCACTCAACAGGTACAAAAAGTTCGAGATCATAGCATGCATATTTTCAAATCACAATCCTGTGAAACTTGAAATCAACCACAAGTAAAAATTTGGAAAGCCCTCAATACATGGAGGTTAAAGAACATCCTACTAAGAATGAATGGGTTAACCAGGAACTTGATGAAGAAATTTAAAAAAAAAACATGGAAGCAAATAAAAATGAAAACATGAGAGTCCCAAACATTTAGGATGCAGCAAAGGCAGTCCTAAGAGGAAAGTACATTGATATTCAGGCCTCTCTCAAGAAGCAAGAAAGGTCCCAAATACACAACACCTAAACGAGTTAGAAAAGGAGCAGCAAATCCTAAAACCACCAGTAAAGGGGAAATAATAAAGATTAGGGCAGAAATAAATGATATGTAAACCAAAAAAAACCCACAGTAGAACAGATCAGTGAAACTAAGAACTGGTTCTTTGAAAGAATTAACAAAATTGATAACCCTGTAGCCAGACTTATCAAAAAGAAAAGAAAAAGGACCCAAATAGATAAAATCACAAATGAAAAAGGAGAGATCACAACCAATTATATAAGAAACACAAACAATTATAAGAGAATACCTATGAAAAATTATATGCCAACAAACTGGACAGTCTAGAAGAAATGGACAAATTACGAGAAACCCACAAACTACTAAAACTGAAACAGAAAGAAATAGAAAATTTGAACAGGCCCATAACCAGGAAATTGAATCGGTAATCAAAAATCTCCCAACAAACAAGAGTCCTGGGCCAGACAGCTTCCCAAGGGAATTCTATCAGACATTTAAAGAATAGCTAATGCCTATTCTTGTCACAAACTGTTCCAAGAAATAGAAATAGAAGGAAAACTTTCTTCTATTTTAAGAAGCCCTTTTATGAAACCAGCATTGCCTTGATTCCAAAACTAGAAAAAGACCCCACTAAAAATGAGATATATCCCTGATGAACATAGATATAAAAGTTCTCAACAAGATACTAGCAAATCAAATTCAGTAGTACATTAAAAGAATTATTCACCATGATCAAGTGGGATTTATTCCTGGGCTGCAGGTCTGGTTCAGTATTTGCAAATCAATCAATGTGATACACCACATTAATAAAAGAAAGAATAAGAACCATATGATCCTGTCAATAGATGCAGAAAAAAGCGTTTGACAAAATACAGTATCCATTCTTGATAAAAATCCTCAACAAAGTAGGGATAGATGGGACATACCTCAACATCATAAAGGCAATATATGAAAGACTCAGGTTTTATCATCCTTAATGGGGAAAAACTTGTTCCTACAGTCAGGAACAAGACAAGGAGGTCCACTTTTTTTTTTTTCCCTTTTTATTTTATTTTATTTATTTATTTTTAATAGTTTATTGTCAAGTTGATTTTCATATAACACCCAGTGCTGTTCCCCACAAGTGCCCCCCTCCATGACCATCACCCCCCTTCCCCTTTCCCCCTCCCTCATCAGCCCTCAGTTTGTTTTCAGTATTCAAGAGTCTCTCATGATTTGCCTCCCTCCCTCTCCCTAACTTCCCCCCCCCTTTCCCCTCCCTGATGGTCCTCTGTTAATTTTCTCCTGTTCCACATCTTGAGTGAAAACATTTGGTATCTGTCCTTCTCTGCCTGACTTATTTCACTTAGCATGACACCCTCGAGGTCCATCCACTTTGCTATGAATGGTCAGATTTCATTCTTTCTCATTGTCATGTAGTATTCCATTGTATATATAAACCACATCTTCCTAATCCATTCATCAGTTGATGGACATTTAGGCTCTTTCCATGATTTGGCTATTGTTGAAAGTGCCGCTATGAACATTGGGGTACATGTGCCCCTATGCATCAGCACTTCTGTATCCCTTGGGTAGATCCCCAGCAGTGCTATTGCTGGGTCATAGGGGAGTTCTATTGATAGTTTTTTGAGGAACCTTGACACTGTTTTCCAGAGTGGCTGTACCAGTTTACATTCCCACCAACAGTGTAGGAGGGTGTCCGTTTCTCCACATCCTCGCCAGCATCTATAGTCTCTTGATTTGTTCATTTTAGAAGGAGGTCCACTTTTACCATTACTATTAAACATAGTACTGGAAGACTTAGCCTCAGCAATGAGACAACAGAAATACAAAAGAAAAGAATACAAAAAGAAATAAAAGGCATAGAAATCGGCAAGAAAGAAATCAAACTTTCACTATTTGCAGGTGACATGATAGTCTAGGTAGAAAACCCAAAAGGCTCCACCAAAAAATTGCTAGAACTAAAACATGAATTCAGCAAAGTCACAGGATATAAAATCAACATGCAGAAATCTGTTGCATTTCTATACACCAATAAGGAAGCAACAGAAAAGAAGTCAAGGAATTGATCCCATTTGCAACTGCACAAAAACCAATAAGATATCAAGGAATAAACCTAAAGAGGTAAAAGATCTATACTCTGAAAACTACAAAACACTTATGTAAGAAATTGAAGATGACACAAAGAAATGGAAAAAAGTTCTATGCTCATGGATTGTAACAACATTGTTAAAATGTCTATACTATCCAACCAAAGCAATCTACACATTTAATGCAATCTGTATCAAAATACCACCAGCATTTTTTTGCAGAGCTAGAATGAACAATCCTAAAATGTACATGGAACCACAAAAGACTCCAAATAGCAAAAGCAATCCTGAAAAAGAAAAACAAAACTGGAGTCATCAGATTCCAGATTTCAAACTATATTACGAAGCTGTAGTCGTCAAGACAATATGATACTAGCACAAAAACAGACACATATATCAATGAAACAGAATAAAAAAGCCAGAAATGTACCCACAACTACATGGTCAAATCATCTTTGACAAAGGAGAAGGGAATATCCAATGGAAAAAAGACAGTCTCTCCAACAAATGGTGTTGGGAAAACTGGATGGTAATATGCAAAAGAATGAACTTGGACCACCTTCTTACCCCATACACAAAAATAAATTCACAAGGGATGAAAGACCTAAATGCGAGACAGGAAACCATCAAGACCCTAGAGGAGAAAACAGGCAACAAACACTTTGACCTCAGCCGCCAGCAACATCTTACTAGACATGTCATTGAAGTCAAGGGTAATGAAAGCAAACATGAACTATTGGGATTTCATCAAGATAAAAAGTCTGCACAGCAAAGGAAACAATCAACAAAACTAAAAGGCAACTGATGGAATGGAAGAAGATATTTGTAAATTATGTTTTGGATAAAGGTTAGTATCCAAAATCTATAAAAAACTTATCAAACTCAAAATGCAAAAACCAAATAAGCCGGTCAAGAAATGGGCAGAAGACATGAATAGACAATTCTGAAGAAGACATCCAGCTGGCTAACAGACATGAAATGATGCTCAACATCACTTATCATCAGGGAAATACAAATCAAAACCACGATGAGATAGCACCTCACACTTGTCAGAATGGCTAAAATTAACAACACAAGAAACAACAGGTGTTGGCGAGAATATGGAGAAAGGGGAACCCTCTTGTGCTGTTGGTGGGAATGCAAACTGTTGCAGCCACTCTGGAGAACAGAATGGAGGTTCCTCAAGAAACTACCCTACAATACAGCAATTGTACTATTAGGTATTTACCCAAAGGACACAAAAATACATATTCGAAGAGGTACATGAACTCCAGTGTTTATAGCAGCATTATCAACAATAGCCAAACTACAGAAAGAGCCCAAATGTCTGTTGACTAATGAATGGATTAAGAATATATGGTATATATATACAATGAAATATTTATTCAGCTATCAAAAAGAATGAAATCTTGCCATTTGCAATGATGTGGATGGAGCTCGAATGTATTTCCTAAGTGAAGTAAGTCAATCAGAGAAAGACAAATACCACAGAATTTCACTCGTGTGGAATTTAAGAAACAAAATAGATGAACATATGGGAATGGGAGAAAAGAGAGAAGAATAAACCACAAGAGACTCTTGATGATAGAGAACAAACTGAGGGTTGATGGAGGGAGGTGGGGGGATGGGCTAGATGGGTGATGGGTACTAAGGAGGGCACTTGCTGGGATGAGCACTGAGTGTTGTATATAAGTGATGAATCACTGAATTCTACTCCTGAAACCAATATTGCACTGTATGTTCATTAAAATTTAAATTTAAAAAAAAGGGGGGGGACCCTAATGCATATCTCTGTCATTTTCATCTTTAGGTTTATTTCCCATCCCCTGGAATCCCACAGAACCAGTCCACTCCCTCTTTCACAGGACAGCCCTTCCTGTATTTAGGTCAGCCAACCTGTCCCTAGTACCAGCCTCTGCTGCCAATTTCCTCTTAATCCAACATCCCTGGTTCTCTCACCACCCTTCTTGTGAAATAGCTTCCGGTCTCCTCACCAGCTGGGATGTTGTCCTCTGAGGCGGCTGGGGAGTCTCTGCGTCTTGCTGCGTGCTTCCCAGAGCTGACCACAGCACTAGGTGTGCTGGAGCTCTTGGAGCCGCCGTCTTCCCTGACCCGGCTCTGGCATGTCTTTTCAACCTCTGTAGACTCCACTGAAGACCTCACATCCTACAAGGTGAGCTCTGTGGGATGAGAGCACATTCTGTCTTGGCCTCTAGGAGGACCCAGTCTTCCCCCCCACTTCTAACTTTAGGGAAAAAACCCTACTTTTTGTTTGTTCATTATGTGTATTTGTTTATTATGGCTTCATTAATTTCTGGGACAAAATTTCTGAGATAAAAGATCTGGTCAGATCGGATCGTTCTCTGTTTGAATATCACTGTAGATTTCTTTTTTGTGCTTTTATCATAAGGGGCAAACTTCTAATAATTCTTATTAACATAGAAATCCAGCCTACTGTGTGAGAGACAGAGACTTCTTAGTGCTTTTCACATATGAATGCGCTTATTCCCCACTGCCTGATATGGGAGGCGCTCTAGGATTTTCTGCATTTTCTGGATAAGGGAAGCAAGGCCTAGAACTAAGAGGCTGCCCAGACCCACTCAGCTAGTGAGCAGGAGACCTGGGATTCACACCCAGGCCAGCTGTTCCTGACTGATACTGTGGGTCCCCTGTGAGCTGCTACCTGCCCACATGCCATCAGTCCCCATCAGTCCCCAACCAAGCTTCCTGACACCACAGTCCCCCAGCACAAGCCCCTTCTCACCACCAGGCTACACTCATGGACACATATGGACACTCCCTGCTCCCACACGCACAATGCACACTTGAACTGCACACTCACTCCAATCACACAGCTCTGCTTGGACATCACACTCCCTCGTGTGGGTGCCTCTGGGCTATTGTCTACATGATTATCTGGGTAAGGAATGGAGTAGGCCCCCCTGGAACTCTTGCATAAGTATAACGGCTGTAACCACTAACATTTATATATAACTACACACCTTGAATTACTGTAAGTACCTTACATATATCAACTCATCCAACCTCACGACAGACAACCCTATGAGGTAGACTTTTTTTATTGTTTCCAATAATACAGATGAAAGAATTGAGGCACAGAAAGATTACAGGCATGCAGCTAGTAAGCAGTAGAGACACAATTCTGAATCACCCACCTTTATTCTTCTCTCCAGTTTAGGATGTCATCTCTCTCAGCCAGAGAGACACTTTTCTGGTACCATTTTCAACTTTTGATTGTAATTATTTATACATTTCCCAAGTAGTTTATGCTGTCTTCAAGGGCAAGGCCTGCAGCACCCAATACAGTGGCCACTATTTCAGTGTCTATTTGCTGAGTGAGTGTATGAGGAACATAGTGAATCCGTCCTCAGCGACGGAGCACAGAGGGTGGTAGTTGTCAATGAAGATAGAGAATGAAGACGAGAGATGGTTCTTCTTTAATCCTTTTCCAGAAAATCAACATGCAAGAACTGCCAAGAATCCAGGGAGAAAACAGATGCAAAAGAGAGACCAAAACCACACCATAGATAAAAGACAAACATCTCCTAGCTGATAAAGAACCTAGAAAGACTTTTAAAGACTTCTTTAGTGGAACTTTGGTATAATATTTCTCATTGTAATACAGAGCTCTGCAATGGTCCCATTTTTACATCCGTTTTCTTGCTTCATTTCCTTTGCTAATGTTTCCATGACCCCACGTTTGTGCAGCTACTTTCCTGGAGCCCATGTGTACATCTGGGGCTCTCAGCCAGTTGCAGAAATGCCCTGTTTGAATATTTACACTGAAGTCAGCAGTACCTTTTTTTTTTCTTTTAAGTGGGGTAAGTGCATGAGAACTTTGGTTATAATTTCCTGAACCAGGAAAGCCAGCCACCAGGGGATGGAAATTCAGTAGTAAATGACTTATTAAGTATTCTACTTTGTCAAGTGACTTCATAAGAAAGCTACTATAGGTATAGAGGTTCTCAAAACTTAGAGGGTAAAAAGCATCTACGGAATTTGTTTACAGTACAGATGCCCAGGTCACAAGCCTCCAGAGAGTCTGATTCAGTATATCTCAAGTAGGGGCTCAGGAATGAGAATTTTTCATCTAACACCCGAGGTGATTCTGCAACAGGTGGTTGTCAGACCACACACTGAGAAAGGCCCTTGTGATCCAAAGAGCCTGAGCTGTGGCTTTTTAAAAAGCCAAACCTCACACTAAGTATCTTGTGCAGCTCTCTTAAACTCCTTGAGCCTCAAATTCTTTATCTGTTAAAAGGAGACAGTAATGTGTACCTGTGTACTGTTAGATCATCAGGCTGTGTTTCCATGGGATGGAAATTTTAGTGACTGTCTGTGTGAAGATGTCCCCAGGTTTGGCAGCTGGGCTGTGGATGGAGGGCAGTGGTGGGTCCCTTTGAACACCACTTTCATGAAGCAAATGCAGAGATCCTCAAACCCACTAGAAAAATGTCCGACCATCTCTGGCAAACATAATTTAGTATAAAGAATGAAGAGATTACAAAGAATAATTTTTTAAAAATTTTAATGTTTATTTATTTTTGAGAGACAGAGAGAGACACAGCATGAGCAGGGGAGGGACAGAAAGAGAGAGAGAGATGCAGAATCTGAAGCAGGCTCCAGGATCTGAGCTGTCAGCACAGAGCCTGACGTGGGGCTTGAACCCACAAGCTGTGAGATCATGACCTGAGCCGAAGTTGGACGCTTAACCCACTGAGCCGTCCAGGCACCCCCACAAAGAATAATTTTATGTGATTGCATTTGCAAACCTGGTTGAAATGGCTAAATTTCAGGAGAAATATAAATTACCACAGTTGACTCAAGAAAAATGAGGAATCTAAAACCAATAGCCTTAAAGAAAGGCTTAATGAAATTAATACTACATTGATCCACCTTCAAGAAAGGTGGATTGCAATCAAAATGATCTCTATACTATAAAATAAAAACAGGTCCAGATGCCAAAACACCAAGTAAAAATATTTACATGTAAATTCAATCTGAGGGTTTTTTAAAAAAAATATTATGAGCAAGTGATGTTTACTCAGGAGGCACATACTTTTCACCATCAGAAAAGCTTCTATATAGTATACTACATTGATATAAGAGGAAAAATGCACAACTATCTCAATAGATGTAGACTAAACATTTAAAGTGTTCAGCACACATCTAGATGAAAAAAAAAAATCCCAATACTTTGATTAGGAAGGTACTTCCTTAATCTGATGAAAGTATCTAGTATCTATTAAAACTTATTAAGCATCATGCTTGATGATGGAACAATAGAACGATTTCTGCTTCCAGTCGATAATGTAGAAGGAGTCCTACACAATGTGATTAAAAGAGAAAATGAAAAAAAAAACAGAATAAAAATTATAAAGGGAGATGACTGTCCTTATTTGTAGACAATACAATTGTCTTATAAAAAATCTGAAGAGATCAATGGATACTGTTTTAGGTCTAATAATTAAGCAAAGTTGGCAGTTATAAGATACATACACAAACACCAGATACATTTCTATACAAAGGCAACAATCAGAAAAGTGTAATAAAAAGATACAGATCCCATTTAAATAGAGACTAAAAATTTTAACTTAATATAGAACTAAGTGTAATGAAAAGATCTCTATTCCCTTTATTAGGACAATTATAAAGAATTATAAAAAGGAAAGAAAGAAAATCTAAGTAAATGTAGGTATATATCATATTCGTAGTTGGATAGACACAATAAAGATGCCAATTCTTCAACTTACAAATTCAAAACCAAATCTTGACAGTACTTTTCCCAAAACTCAAAGAGCCAATAATAGCTAAGAAAAAGTTCGAAAGAACTAAACAAAGTGCTGAGTCTTATTCTACCAGATAGCAAGGCTTTGGTAATTAAAACCATGTGGAATTAGCACAAGTCCACATAAACAATCAGACCAAAAAAGAATATAGAGCTTAGAAACAGATCCATTTACATATGGAAACTCAATGTATGACAGGTGTACACTGTAGATCAATAGAGTTAAAATAATTATCCCAGTAGGAGCTCCTGGGGGGCTCAGTCGGTTAAGCGTCCCACTTCAGCTCAGGTCATGATCTCACGGTTCTTGGGTTTGAGCCCCGCATCAGGCTCTGTGCTGACAGCTCAGAGCCTGGAGCTTGCTTCGGATTCTATGTCTCCTACTCTGCCCCTCCCCTGCTGAAGCTCTGTCTCTCAAAAATGAATAAACGTTAAAAAAATTTTTTTAATTATCCCAATAAACAGAATGGATGTAATTGTACATACTTACAGAAAAATAATTAAATTAGTTCCCTACATCACACCATGCACACAAAAAATTATTATAAGTGGATTGAAGCTATAAATATTTGAGGTTAAACTCTAAAACTTTTGAGGACACCAAAGACTTATTAAACAAAAAAAATAGAGATTGACTTAGTTGTCAACATGGAACCCAAAATCAAATTTCTATTAAACAAAATACACAGTAAAGTAAGAAGATTAATAAGATATTTGGAGCCAATATATGCAATGATATAATTGGCAAAGAATTAGTATCAGGCTGTTCAAGTATTAATATAAATCAACATTAAAAAACAACCCAATTTTTAAGATAGGCCAAAGATATGAGTAGAAGCAACACAAATGACCAATAAACCTAGAAAAAGATGTTTAATTTCATTACTAATCAGAGAAATGCAAAATAAAGCCACATTGAGAGAATATTTTACATCCAGGTTGTCTAACATTCAGAAGCTTGGCATTTCTAAGTATCTGCTTCTGGCTATGATGGAGTACTGGAAACAGATTTAACTTCCTCATAGTAAACAACTAGAAAAATGAACAAAATAATTTTTTTATGTTTATATTTAGCAGCTATAAAACAACTGTTCCAATAGAGCAGACTGGAAGTTGCAGAGAAGAGTCTCAGAGAGGAGAGAGCTAAGCAGGGGTAAAACTCCAGAGATGCAGAGAAAACCACACAGGATTACCTTTCATTAAATTCTCAGTAGAGAGCCACTGATGTGTAGGATGAATGTCGATGAGTAAAGGCAAAGGACAACTAGCCGTATGTAAGCTGAGAAATTCTTAGAGCACATATACAACTATCTTTGAGTACCAAACAGCCAGAATGGAGAGGCAATCGTGGAACACCTGGGTCATTTACTTGATACCCTAGAAGAGGCAAGTCTTAAGTTGGAGCACCAAATTATGCCTAAGGAAAGGAATGCCTTGGATGTAGCCTAACAAAGCTAAAAACAAAATAAACCTGAAAAAATGATATTTCTCTAAAGTAACATTAGCTCGCAAAATAAATTCCAACGTTCTAGACCCAGACCTTACACCTTTCAGGAAAATTAACTTAAAATGTATCAAGACCTAAAGGTAAAATGCAAAACTATAAAACTCTGGGGAGAAATCCTAGATTGCTGTGGGTATGGATGGCTGTGACTTTTTAAATGACCATACCAAAGGCATGATCCATGAAACCCATTTTTAATATATGCACAGAGATAGATGGAAAATAAAAGGATAGAAAAGGATATACCATGCAAATCCAAGCAAAAGAAAGTTGGAGTGGCTATATTAATAACAAAAAAGACCAGAATAAAAAATATTAGTAGCAATAAAAAAGGATATTTCATGGTGATAAAAACATAAGAAAACAGAACTCCTAAATGTTTGTGCATCTTATAAGAAAACTTCAAAATATATATGCAAAAACTGATAGAATTTCAAAACTCCTCTCTCACTGATTAATAAAACAGTAGACCAGAAATGAGTAAGGATATGCAAGATTCAAAAAACACTTGAAACCAATTTGACCTGATTTACATTTATAAAACACTCCACCCAACAACATCACAATATATATTCCAACAGGATGGAACATTTGCCAGATTACAGAACTATCCTTTAAAAGTAAATCAATATGGGCACCTTGGTGGCTCAATCGTAGCGTCTGGTTTCAGCTCAGGTAATGATCTCATTGTTGGTGGGTTTGAGCTCTGCATGGGGCTCTGCAATGCTGGTGGAGAGCTTGCTTGGGATTCTCTCTTTCCCTCTCTCTGTCTGCCTCTCCCCTGCTCTCTGCCTCTCTCTCTCTCAAAATAAATAAATAAACTTTTATATTAAAAAAATAGGAAATCAATAAAGGATTAAAATCAGAGTATTTTCTCCAGCTTCAAAGAATTGATTTAGACATCAATAGCATAAGATGATCAATAACACAATCCCCAACTATTTGGAAATCACACACTGTGCTTCTAAAATAAACCAGGAGTCAAAAAAGAAATCAAAAGTGAAAGAGAGATGAACCCTGGGGACACAAGAAGACATGCAATGTGTTTTCTGCCCTTTTGGGTCTCAAGATCTAGCAGGGCAAGTAAATGAAGCACGGCAATAAATATGGAAACTACTATCACAGAGTAAAAGTATTATGCTGACATAGATAAAGGAAGGGTGCACTCTGCACAGGATATGTCATTTGTGTGAATCATTGTAAAATGACTGGCATTTACCAATGAAAGAGAAGAGTATGTTTAAGGTGGGGGAGGTGGGGAACAAAATGGTGTTTCATTTACTGAGGCTAAAGGGAGGATGTGAGGGAGGATGGTGGTAGAATGTGAGGTTGGAATTGTTGAGAATAGATTAAATAATGAGTTGGAGACCTTGGAATTTATCCTTAGGCTGCTGGCAAGATGTATTTAAAGGAAAAAGAAGGAGGACATGCTCAGACTTGTGTACTGGAGACCTAACTCTGGCCATCTTCAATATGGAAGATGAAGTGGGGTTGGGTTGGGGATGACAGCATGGAGCCTGAGTGACCAATTAAGAGTCAACTGAAATAATCCAGGGGTGGGGTCACGAGCATCTGAATTAAGGGTCTAAGAACGTAAGTGCTGAAGAACATTCAGTCCAAAGATGTGAGTCTGAATCCACGCTCTTACAAGAACTCAACATTTACTCTTGAGCACATTGTCTCACTGCCCTGGCCTCAGGAATATCATCTGTAAAATGGGAGCCACCCATAGTAAGAACTGTCAGACACAACCAAGCTTGTGTCCTCTTAGAACTTTTGTGACCACCACCACCACCACCACCAACAACAACTTTTGTGACCACCTCTGAATACCTATTCCCACTGCCTGGAAAGCCCTTTATTGACTCCTTCTTGCCTTTCAGATATGGAAGAGTTTCACCTTTTGTGGGGTGGAGGCTGACTACCCAATCAAAACAGGTTCCACTGATCACTGTTAAATGCATCACTTTCTTTATTGTCTCAATAGCATTTATCGATATCCAAAATTCTCCTTTCTATTTGCTGCCTCTCATCTGTCTGCACTCCCCTAGAATGGAGGCTCTGTGAGAAAAGAGAAATCACTGTCTTACGTCCCACTGTACCTCCAGCACCTAGAACCACGCATGTAAAGGACACTCTTTAAATATCCATCAAGTGCTGAATCTCATAAAACCCATTTCTTTTTAGGAGTATCATGAGAATTGCCTTAAGATCACACAACTAATAAATAGTAGAGAGAAATGAAAATCCTTTTCTTCTGATTTCCTGGTTCACTGATCTTTCCATGCATGACATCTGGTCTCTTACCTCATAGGATCATTTAGGAGATCAAATGAGAGGGTAAGATGAAGAGCTGTAAGTTTTCTGAGAAGACAAGGCTCGTGATTTAGAAGTTGCCCGGCAAGGAAACAATGACTCAGTGCCTCTAGAGGCTGAGAGCACTTCACAAAATGCACTATATGGGCAGTGTGGAACCTAGGAAGCTTGGAAAGGGGTCGGTCTTTGTTTCTGCGGAGATGTGAAAGCCAGCATTCGGTGCTGTGAGAATGAGATTCAGTAGGGCCATATGATATGAGAGGGAGGTGGATGAGGCAAAGGAAATAGATAAAGGTCTGCCTCATTAAAATGTTACAGAAGTCCTGAGGTGGCAGGATTCCCAGTTGCTCACATCTAATGTATTCCTTCCTCTCGTGGCTTTCTGAGTGAAAAGTTAATTCCTGCTGGGTTTCTTCCACTTTAAAGGGCGGAAGAGGGAAAATCTATTTGTGACTGAGAAGGAAAAAAGACATCCACCAGGCAATGGATGGCTACAAATATAAATTTGATGTCATGGAATAAATTAATCTATGCATCTATTGCTCACTCGTCTGGCAATTGTTGAACAAGTTAATTAATTTAATATTGCTGGATACTGCGATAGGCATGGTGATAAAGAGGTGAACAGGAAGATGAGGGCTTTACCTAAGGGGGCTTGAAGGTAAGTGGAGCCAGATAGTAAATAAATGATGGTGTTCTGTCTTGTCGAGATGACCTTGGGGAAGTTCCCCCTTCTCAGTGACACTCAGGGCTACCCAGGAAAAGACAACTAAGAACTTTGTCATCTTTAGATTAAATGGAAAGGCAGCCATAAAGCAATTTGATTTTAATACAAACATTTGAATTTTGGAAACAGTCTTCACTCTGAAGTATATGTAGTTTTTACATATATGCTTTTTAAAGATTTGTGCATTTTTCATATTTATTTTTAAACATTTTGAAGATATTTTCAGCTTTGTTGTGGCATAATTGATAAATACAACTGTAAGATTTTTAAAGATATGTTGTGATGATTCGATATATGTCTACTGATAAAAGGACTCCTCCTGTCTAGTTAATAAACATATCCCCCACCTCACACATTTACCAACCATTACTCCTGTTTCCTCCACCCCCGTGGCTCCTGGCAACCACTTTTCTACTCTCTGTTTTTATGAGTTTGCCTTTTTTTTTAAAGGTTCCATATGAGTGATACCATGTAGTAATTGTCTTTGTCTGCCTGGCTTATTTCACTTAGTATACTGCCCTCAAGGTCCATCTGTGTTATTGCAAATGGCAGGATTCCTTCTTTTTTTAAGGCTGAATAATATTCCATTATATATACTTATGCATAAATACTCGGCAGGATTCTTCACATTCTAAAGGCATCACATGTCGCAACTGGGAAAAATGCTCTGGCTATATATCAGGTGACAGGAAAGGCTGCCAACTTGACCATGGGATACCGCGTGGCCATGTGTCCAGGACCACCCATCAGTCTTTGGATGCAGGCTGCCCTGGGAAAGATGGGCTCTGGGGTGAGCTGGTGCTGATGCTGCTGAGGTGAGCCCAACAGGGGCCGACAGCCGAGTGCCGCCTGCAGACAGCAGCTGGGCAGCAAAGCCTTTCTTGAAGGGGGATCTGGGCGGCACACCTCCACGCTCATCACACCGGCTGTGGTATAATGGTTGGGAGATGCGCAACACCATTAGACTTCATGTTGAAACCCAGCTCCTTTACTTTCTAAATGTGTTAGCTCAGGAAATTTACTCCCAACTTTCTAAGGCTCCATTTTACCATCTATAACGTGAGGAGAAGACTAGTACTTTGATTATGAAACTGCTGTTACGTAGAAGTGAGGTCATATGTGCTCAGAACTTAGCACGCTGCTCAAAAGTGCCTCCTATCACTGTTATGATTTGTAAGCTGAGTCTGAGCGCTTACAAACGATGCACGTGTCAGGTATAATCATGCTTAATTATGCTCTGATTGTTTCTTTTTTTTTCCTTCTCATTTTTTCCCGAATGATAGTTCAAAGGCTCCACGTGGCTTTCTTTGGACAAACAGCTGGCAAGGAGGAGAAAGGTGAGATTGGTCAGAGGATTGGGGAGGGAAAACTCTTTGTTGTGTTTGCTTCCTGCTCAGTAGCCCTGGCAACTCGCTATGGACTGGCTCTGTGGCCACTGCAGTTCAACTAGATTTATGCTACACAGGTGGCAGACAGGCATTAGGATGGATTCCCCAGGCTTCTTTCGATCCTACTACCTCTCTTCTGAAACACCTAAGCATTCTGATCAAAGGTTTCCACTTGCTGGAGCAGTGGAGCATGGTTTGACCAAATCTAATTTTTGTGTGGATATGGGTGTGTTTTCATTTCCCCTTCCATTAAAAAAAAAGGGGGGGGGGAAGCAAAGGAAGGGAGAGCAGCATATGTTATTCCTTTGCTGCCATCTGAAACAGCCAAGTTGAGAGCCAATTTATTCAACCTAATTCATTCCAGATTTCTCAAGGAATAAACAGTGTTCTTGAGAGTTCTCAGATGTATGGCCAGTAGAGATCCAGTTGTCCAGGAGCTCTAATGCCAACCATGCAGGTACCATTCCGTTAGGGCACAAGGCACTGCGGATGGAGGATGGACTCAGACACTCTCGGGGTACCCCTGAGTCCCCAGAGCTGTGTAATGTGACAACTGCTTTGCACACCCTACGCACAGACCTAAGAGAGCTCATTAGGGTCCCTGTAAGCAATATTAGGTTTCATTGCTCAAAACTTAATTCACATCTGCAGAGAGAAGGGATTGCTCAGAGAGAGAAAAACAAAAGGAATTGTATTCATATTCCTTCTCCATGAATCCTACATATGCTTCAAGACCCCTCCCCCCCACACCAAGCCCTACCTTTTCTACAGAAATCTTCCTAGATGATGCCAGCCTATACTGGGAAAGGATTCTTATTGGAGCTGTTCCAAATCCTGTTGCTCAGAGGATGAAACACTCTGCTCTCTGAAAACCCCTCTTACAGAGCACTGGCAACACCTAATGTGTATAGAAGTAAGCTTACATCCTTTGGAGGCCGGGGGTTATAGGTTCCAATTTTGCCTCATTTTTACTTGTTCTGTGAATTTGGGCAAGTTCATTCTCTGAACCTGTTTCTTCATTTGAAAAATGAAGATGATAATTTCCGGGTTTTAGGTAACATGTATCAACCAAACAATAGGGCTCCCATCATTTTAGCTTTTGTTGCTTACTCAGTGCATGCTTGGTCTTTTCCAACACATCACACACTCCTTGAGGAGGACCAAAGCTCACACTGAGGGGACGAGTCTGTGTGCTGTTTGTATTCAGCTCTATTCTTCACCCTCACTTTGCTTTGTTCTGTATCTCTGGGGATGACTCAGCATTTCCCGGGCTCCTATTAGAAAGTTCCAGTTGGGTTGGGCCCTGGGAGGCACAAGTCAGAGATAAGAGGTAGAGGAGAGAAAATAAATCCAGGTTCACTGTGTCTCTGGCCCTGGCTGTGTCTCCTCTCTGGCCCCTAGGCAAACATGTCTGGTTCCTTCTCCATCCAGGTGACCCTGACCATGGGACTCTGGAGACCTCACTCGCTCCAGCCATAGGAATGACAGCAGTTTCCTGCTGTTGCTAACCTCTTGGCTTCTCAGCTCTTTCACCAGTGCAACCAGTTTCTTCTGTGCTCAATATTCAGAGCTTCCTGGTTGAACCCTAATTCATATATTAAGTATAAAGAAGGTACTCAATCCATAATTACTACAGATGATTTTTTTTAAAGCATTAAAGGGGGCGCCTGGGTGGCTCAGTCGATTAAGCATCCAACTCTTGATTTCAGCTTAGGTCATGATCTCACAGTTTGTGAGTTCTAGCCCCTCCTTGGGCTCTGCACAGACAACGTGGAGCCTGCTTGGAATTCTCCCTCTCCGCCTTTCTCTCTGCCCCTCCCCTGCACCCTCTCCCTCTCTCTCAAAATAAATAAACTTTTTTTAAAAAAACATTAAAGAGTCCTGGTAAATATAGAATAATGGAAATCAATAAATCCTAAGTATATGCAAAGTCCAGCATGCTCATTTCCTAGATATGGAAATTGAAGCCCCAAAAGGGAAGTAACTTCACCCAGGTAACACAACCCAAAAATTATGCAACATGCATGCTCATGTGAAAGGCACTGCTACTAAAAATCTGTAATGCAGATTTCTAGATTGTACATTGCTTGAGGAACGGGATTCCTCTTTGTATAGTTAACACTTGAAAAACATGGGGGCTGGGGTACCAATCTCCTATGTCATTGAAAATCCAAACATAACTTTTAACTCCCCCCACCAAAGGTAACTCTTAATAACTTGCTGTTATTATTTTATATTAATTTTATATATTATATTATGTTATTATTATTGACTGGAAGCCTTACCAGTAACAGTTGATTAACACCTATTTTGTATGTTATGTGTATTATAAATTGTATTCTTACAATACGGTAACTAGAGAAAGAATGTTATTAAGACAGTCGTAAGAGAAAATACATTAACAGTTCTATGTTGTATTTACTGAAAGTGTGTGAAATCCACATGTAAGTGGACCCCTGCAGTTTAAACCCATGTTGTTCAAGGATCAACTGTATATTGATAGTTCCTAGCACATAGCCTGAATGGAGTCGATGCTATAAATGTTTGTCACGTGGAACTTATGCCCAGTCAAATGCAAACTCCTTGAAGTGAGAGAGAAGCTGTAAGTCAAATGCAAACTCCTTGGGGCTCCTGGGTGGCTCAGTTGGTTAAGCATTGGACTTCAGCTCAGGTCATGATCTCATGCTCCATATCGGGCTCTTTGCTGTCAGCATGGAGCCTGCCTCAGATCCTCTGTCCCACTCACCCTCAGCCCCTCCCCCACTCACGCTTTCTCTCTCCCTCTCAAAAATAAACGTTAAAAAAACATGCAGACTCCTTGAAGTAAGAGACACAGTGAGGCTATAAAGACCCTAATATGTAACATAGTACCCAACTTATGTTTAAAGTGTTGGCACTAATATTTGACATGAGTTTTCTACTCTAGAAGACAAATGTTACACGGTTTACAAAATTATTTCTCACATAAGCTGTAGAACCATTTTGTGGTGTAGCCGGCAAAATCAGCATTTATCAGGCTTGTTTTATAGTTGAGGTTAAAGTGGCTGGCCCACACTAAGGTCATAGGCTGAACTCAAATCTTCTGATTGCAAAATGAATATTGTTTCAATTACACTACAATGTGCTCCCTATCTAACATCTAAAATAGATACATCTGGAAGCTATAGTATATTTAGCCAATATGGCAGCATTAACAAGTTAGAAATATCCTTCTCAAACCTGGTTACTTACATCCCCGGGGGGGGGGGGGGGG
>CM053570.1:58643334-58657189 GCA_028646485.1 Cryptoprocta ferox
AGAGAGAGAGAGAGCGCGCAAGCAGGGGACGGGCAGAGAGAAACAGAAAGACTCCCAAACAGGCTTCAAACGGACAGCTCAGAGCTGGACATGAGGCTCAATTTCATGAAACTGTGAGATGATGACCTGAACCAAAATCAAGAGTCGGATGCTTAACTGACTTAGCCGCCCAGGTGCCCCAAGGTCTTGTGATTTTTATTATGAAATACAATCCCCGAAAGCATTTTTGAGTTTGTCCTTGCTCTTTTAGGGGATCACCTGTATTTCTGGGAGGTGTCTTCATTTTTCATTCCAGAGGTACTGAAGTTAGTTTAAGAAATACTACATCTTTTTTCTTTTCACCGTGTCCTTGAAAAAAAAAATGAAAGCAATACATGCACATAGTTAACAAATCAAATACTATAGAGGGATAAGAATAAAACCCCAAAGTACCTTTGTCCAGCTCTCTCACCCATCCTTACTTCCAGGATTATGCCCAGAAACAGTGATCTATTATGTGCTTCTGTTTTTCAATCTTTAAATAATGTTTGTTTTATCATTTCTCAATGAATCAACTTTATTATCCATTAACTTCTTCCAATAAAAATGAGCATTTGCCTCGCTTAAACACCTCTAAACATATCACCTCCTTTTTGTACTTTGCCTTTTTCATCAAAACGGAGGTTTGGGATGAAAAATATCTTATTATTGTTGTGATCAAATTTATTAGCCTATTTTTTGTTCCCTACTCAAGAAGACTCTCTTTACTTCAAAGGCATGAAGATATTCTTTTTCATGTTATCTTCTAAGCATTGTCTTGTTTTGTCTTTTTTATTTATACCCACAATATATCTGGAAGTGATTTTTGAATATGACGAAGGTAGGGACAAGTTTACATTTTCTGAATGGAAGAATCTATTCAGGGCATAATAAGGAACAAAGGGCTCACTTTCATGTTATATAAAGAATATCTGCAATAATATGAAAAATACTAACAATCCAATAGAAATAGGAACGTATTGAAAAAAAGACTTTGCAGATTAGGGTATTCTAATGACCAATTAGTAATACATGAAAAGGTACTTAACCTCATCTGTAATCACAGAAATACAAATTCAAACCATAACAAGAAACTATTTTATATTCTTGAATGAAAAAAAAAATGAACAAGTCTGACCATAACAAATATTGGCAAGACTGTAGAACATCAGAGACCCTCCTGAACTTCTGGTGAGGCTATAAAGTATTAAAACCATTTTGAAAAGTATTTGATATTGTCTACTAAAGTACCCTCTAATCCAGCAATTCTCCCCCCTTGAGTAGATACGCAACAGAAATGTGTGCAAATAAGCACCAAGAGATGTGTTTGAGAATTTTATAGCAGTATTATTCATAATAGCCCCATCTGGAAACAACCCAAAAGTCCACAAACAGGAAGACATTTGGCACTAACAGCAGAAGGGGGTTAATACAGGGTCGAATATTTTTATAGGAAAGAAACTGATGCATCTCACAAACAATTTTGAGCACAAGAAGCCAAACACACGCGCGCGCGCACACACACACACACACATAAATGCACTGTATAATTATATTTATATGAAAATAAATAAAACAAACAGGCAACACACTAGAGTGATGGAAGGAATATGGAAGTTAGAAGTGGTTATTGCTAACAGGTAGCAGAAACTCCCTATAATATGCGTGTTCATTTCCTAGGACTGCCATCAGACCACACCACAGACTGAGTGGTTTAAACAACAGAAATTTATTTTCTTACAGCTCTGGATTCTAGAATTCGGAGATCAAAGTGTCAGCAAGGTTGGTTTCTCCTGAGGCCTTTCTCCTTGGCTTGTGGATGGCGGTCTTCTCCCAGGATCTTCACCTGGTCTTTCCTCTGTGTGTGTTTTTGTCCTAATTTCTTCTTCTTACAAGGACACCATATCAGATTAGGCCCCACCCATGTTACCTCATATTAACATTACCTCATTCAAGACCCTGTCTCCAAACACAGTCACATTCTGAAGTCCTGGGGGTTAGGACTTTAACATAGGAAATTGAGGGGGGTCACAATTCAGCCCATAATAGTGAGGAAAGGATACAATCTTATTTTCCAGGGATGGCAGTATCTCACTTCTTGACCTGGCTGGTGGTGCTAACATGGGGGTTAACTTAGTGGTAATTTATGGCAGGGAACATTTCTTTTTTTTTTTCTTTAAAAAAAATTTTTTTTTAATATTTTATTTGAGAGAGAGAGAGACAAAGAGGAGGGAGGGGAATCTTAAGCAGGCTCAACGCCTGATGCAGGGCTTGAGCCCACAACCCTGGGATCATGACCTGAGCCGAAACCAAGAGTCAGATGCTCAACCACCTGAGCCACCCAGGCACCCATTTCCTTTATTGGTTGTATGTTCTACTTCATGACACAAGGGTTAAAAATAGATATGACTAAAAATGTGAATTAGTCAGCTTTGCTGAGGTAACAAACAACCCTGAAGTCTCAGTAGTTTATAACAGTGAACATTTATTCCTCACTTACATTACTTCTTGGTGGCTGTGGATCTGCTGGACCAAGGCTGAAGGAACAGGCTTTCTTTGGGACATGCTATTCTTGTGGCATGGCAAAGGGAAAAGAGCAAGAAAGTTGATAGAAACCTATGATGTTCCTTCAAGCAAAACAAAACAAAACAAAAACAAAAACTGTATAACATGATCTCATTTTGTAAAAACATTGGTGACCATTTGCCAAGTACACATTAGTGGGAGGGAGGTTTAGTCCTTTCCTGGATGGGGGGCACTACAGGTCAACAAGAAAAGATGTAAAATCCTCTTACTTGATAGGGGGCAAATAATGTGGAACAACAAAATAATCTGCCATAAAAGGTCAATGGAAATTTAGAGACCAGGAAGAAAACACTTGAAAAGCAAATGACAGGTAAATACATTTCTGATCAGTTAAATTTTTTAAAGTACTTTAAAAAATGGAAGCGTGGGACAAAAAGCATTGGAGAATTTGTTTTATAACCTTGAAGCAGAGAAAGTTTAAGTTTGACATCAAATTCTGAGGCCATAAATCTGACTACATAAAAAGTAAACATGCTGAATTAGAAAAACTGCCATGCCAAAGTGGAAAGACAATGTACAAATATTTGAAACTCAAATCACAGGAAAGATGTGCTTCCACAAATTAATAAGAAGAGGTCTGACAGCTTGGCATTATTTTACCAACTGGACCCAAGAATTCACTCATGTGTTGCCTTCATTTCTGGGACCCCAGGCAACTCAGATGAACAATTCCAAAAGCAGAAGAAAAAAAAAAGGAAAAGAAAAGAAAAACGTTCAAACGCAGGAAAAGATCTCTAGTCACACTTATAATAAGGTAAATTCAAATGAATGAAATTTATAACGAGATGCAATTTTTTCACCTATCAAATTGGCAGAAATCCCGAACTTTGGTAATGGATATCAGGGGCCAATAGGTCATCTTATATATTGCTGAAAAGATGGTAAATTGCCTCACCCCACTCCAATTTGACAGTATCTCTAAAAGTTTACAATGTATATATCCTTTGATCAAGAATTCCTTCCTAAATGTGCATCCCATGGAGAGCACATGAACAATAAAAGCTTGCAGAAAGGTATTCATCACAACATTGTTTGTAAAAACAGTAAATGATGGGAAAGAAACAAAAATTTACTACATGAAGCACTGGTAAAATTATAGCACATCCATGGAATAATATGTTGCCATTAAAATAAGACACTTTTACATTTACCAAAATGGAAAGATCTCCAGCATGTATTAAGTAGGAGAAAGGTGGGGCACCTGGGTGGCTCAGTCGGTTAAGTGTCCGACTTCGGCTCAGGTCATGATCTCACAGTTCGTGGGTTTGAGCCCTGCATCAGGCTCTGTGCTGACAGCTAGCTCAGTGCCTGCAGTCTGTCTTTGGATTCTGTGTCTCCTTCTCTCTCTGACCTTCCCCTGCTCACGCTGTCTCTCTCTCTCTCTCTCAAAAATAAACAAAAACATTTTTTTAAAAAAGTAGGAGAAAGGTGAAGGAAATGCAGGAAACATTTGTATAGAAGTCCACCTGTGTGGGAAAGAAAATGGACAGACTCTGAAATCTATTCACTGGCTGACTCTCTGGGGGAGGAGAATCGAGTGGATAGGAGACAAGCTAGGGAGGAATTCTTGTTTTTTACCCTTTTATACCTTTGTACTTTTGTATTATGTGCCTGTATTACCTAATTATAAGCAACCGATCTAACAAACATGAATGAACAACCCAGAGAAACTTAGAGAAGTGGTATGAGGAACTGAAAAGATCCCAGGATTTATAGGCAAATAGGTCTGGGTTTAAATCCTCGCTCTCATCCACTATGGGCCCTTTGTTCTCTGAGTTCTGTAAAATATAAATCTGTAAAATAAAGATCATAATGCCCAACAAGCAGCACTGTTAGAAGAATGAGAAATAACATCGATGAAATGCCTGGCTCAGTGAAGAGTAGCCATTATTATTGAATTTATCATTCACATTTGGGGAAATTAATAACCACAGAGAAGGCTAAATCTATCCCAAGTTACACAGGAAGTTTAACAGCAAATCCATCCTCAAGGGGCAGCTTCAGTCTTTGGACTAGTCTCCAGAGCCTGCTGAGTATGAGAGGAACTCTTTTCAGAGCAGGCCAGACCCGGGTCTGTTTGGTGGTGGTCCAAAGTTTCAGGTGCATTAGGATAGCGGTAATGGGTCCTCTTGTTTTCCTCATTATCCTTGCGAAGAAATTAACCAGCAATTGGTCAAGCGGTGGGGAGGATACTCTGGGTGGTCTGGGTCTTCATGAGGAGGCCTGCCAGATTAAGGATGGGGTGCTCAATTACATTTGAATTTCAGATAAATAACAAGTAATTTCCCACTACAGATATATCCTAAAGAGGACAGTACAGGTTAAATGCAGCATACTTGTACTACAAAATAATTTGTTGATTATCTAAAATTCAAACATTACTGCGAGTCCTGTCCTTTTATTTGTTAAATCTGGCAGCCCTATCCGTGAGTAGAGATGCCCACAGGAGAATTCTTGCATTTATTTGGGAAAATACTGCTAAGGTCCTCAGTGCTAGTCTTTGAAAAGCACCCCTCCGTAGACACTCTGTAGCATAAATGTGGAGATCTGGTGGTAAAGGTGAAACGAAGGTCAGAGGAGGCAGGGCTGTGCACAAGAAACCCACCAAAGCTGCTGCTTCGAGGCGGTAGGTGCCTTGAAGTAGCACGAGGCAGCAGGAGAGGAGGGATGGGAAGACAGGTGTTCCTCCTCTCACTGATGCAACTCTCTTCCCAGTGAGCATGCGCCAATCACGCTCGCCTTTAAAAGCGGGCGTTGGGTGCCTACTGTCTCAAGTAGCAGTTTCCAGACTGGGGGTGGTGGCAGCGGCTTGCTGTTTTTGCTGCAGGGCAGCTCTCTAGTCTCTCCGCATTTGCAAATTTGTGTTCCTCAGAGGTGGTTGGGTGAGAGGGGAAGCTGGAGAAAGGGGAGGGAGTGGTATCTGCTTTCTCTTTGTTACCCAACCCCCCAAGAACTTTCTTTCTCTACCCTTTTTCCAAGATCTGGAAGGCCACTGCATCGGCAGGGCTGCTATTTTTTCACTTCGGCTTCTCTTACTAAGTGTTCTGCTCTCACTTCTCAGGAGAACTGGCTTTTTGCCTCCTCTTTCTACCTTCATTCTGAACAAAGCTGTTTCTTGAGCGGGAATTGCAGGACTGACTGAGACGGCTCTCTGAGTTTCAGGCTTTGCCCAATTCACTGCCAGTGAGGAGGGGAGGGGAGAGGGGGAATTCCGCAAACCTGCAGAAGCCTTTCTGCCCTCTGTGAAGGGGTTCTGAATCCTTGTTCCCCTGATCCTCTAACAGGAGAAGCTGTGTTCCTGCAGAGATGCTCCGTAATTAAATGGTCACGGCAATTGCTGTCCCTCTGCAAGGGTAGAGGAAGGTCAGACTCTTTTCCCAGAATTGAGCACAGAAACCAATCAGCTAGGTCTGCCTCTAGCTTATGAAAAACCTGTGGGGGAGCTGGCTTGTTTATCTCCTAGGAAGGTTGTTTCCGACTACGTGTATTTTCAGAGCTCTGCACTTGGTACAGGGCCTTCTGAAAGCAGATCTCAGGCAGCAGCCCCGCCAGGAAGCTAAGCAGATGTCCTTAGGGTTTTCTGCTCAACAAGGCTGGGGTTCACCACATACGGTGTAAGCAAGAGCTCAGGTTGGCTTGTGACTAATCACACTGCTTTAGGGGCTTGAATTACTGAAATCTTGGTCAGATAAACTGCCCGGATGATGCTAAGCTACTCAAACACCTTCTTAGGCACTAGTAGTCAATGGGTAAGTACCAGTGAATGGAGAGAAGCAGAAAAAGCTACACTTGACGACTGTTTCGGGGAGGGGGAAAAGGGGTTGGGCATTTGGTCACCTAACTTGACTATCCTAAGAAAATCCATGCAGAGTAGTGAAATTGTAGTATCATGTAAAATAGTAAAGTTATGCTTTTAGTGTGTCCCTTAAACTCTAAGGGAGCTGTCATGCTCCAGAGAAAACCAGCGAACAGCCGGTCAGTCTAGAAACACGTAAGCATTGGGTAGTAGTTCTATTAATCTGGGTGTACCTCTAGGCTGTATCCACTCACGCTGAACAGATGTCAAGAGCAAACACTTCAACTAGCCTGTCCTAAGGATTCTCTGCTCCTAGAAACCCAAGTACCTCAGTCTGTTATAGCCACGTTGCTGAAACTGTGGCGCTTCCAAGCAGGTGGGAGGTTAGCTGGAATTCCTAAAGCGGTTGGTTTCTCCTTTACACCTTGCAGGGGTGCTGTAGCTGCCTGGTCACCATCTTGGGGAGGCCCTTCAAGGGCATTCATTTCAGTTGTGCCCCTAGGCAATTGCACAAGTGTAGTTAAAACTTGAGCCAGTCCTTGGCTTATAGTCCTGTGGGGAACATTTTTCAGCTTAAAAGATAAGTGAAGAATCTAAAGTCTCAAGACCAACTCGGTAACTTGGTGGGGAGGGGTAAGGCTTTCCAATAGTCCTGATACTTGTGTCAAAAAGTTTCTTAAAAACTTGATTTCTCCTTTGACTTTGCTTTCCCACTTTGCACTGACTCAAAACTCCATAGCTCCCGTTGGAAGCTCTTCAACCCAGTGACTGATTCTTGCCAAGTAGAATTAGGGTGACCAGCTGGTAAAACCATTTGAGGAAAAACAATTGATTCTTGTGACATGAGGTCTTATAAGACTTAATAGATCTCCATAGAAATCACTTTTCTTATCACGCCTATGAAGGCTTTCAGGTGAACAGATGATAGCCTGAAGGTTATTTAGCAAAATAGCAGACATCTGGGTTGTACTCTATACCAAGTAAACGTCAGCTGGGGGAGAAGTAAAACTAGGACTTTTGGAAGGATTGAGGTTAAGTTTGACAGCAGTGCCTATAACATTCAAAGCTCTCCAGTACTCCTACTTGAGGACTATAGGAAGTTGCCCAAGTTAAGTTCATAATTTTGTAGAATGGCTACACATGAGGAAAAACCTAGTAATGAGTCTAGCACCTGCTAAGAGCATGTCAAGAGAACGATACTATGATCCTGACCTAAATGAGGTCTTGATTTCTCCAAGGAATTCGAGAAAAATTCTGGCTCAGAACTTGGGTGGTGAGTTATAACTGGGTCTTGGAGGCTGGGTAGAGCTGAGCTGGGCACAAACCAGGTAGGAAGAATATGGTCTCAAGAATAAGGCTTGAAGTATGGGGTCGATTGGACATCCCACCTTGAAAGGCTAAAGACTTCTATTTGAAAAATACGGGTAACTGGCACTCAGTCTTGGCAAGCTCAGTGCTCGAACTTGTCTTCACTTCGTGATAATAAAACACTCTCATCTGTCGTTAGAACCTTGGGTTCACTGTGTTTCACTGTTTACTAGGTAGCTGGCTCCAGCCTCGAAGCCAGTCCTGTTGCCCTGAACATGCTAGTAACTGTAAAACTCAGGCCTCAGGTCAGACGATTGATTGCCTTTGCTTGTAAAGCTTTCTGTATTTCCTTGGCATCCTCACATATGGGCATCTAGTTCCAATATAGCTACATCAGCTTTCCTGTGGTCATTGAAGGCCTGGGGTATGAGGAGTGTGGGCTTAGCAAGTGGAGCTCATGAAATCCCAAGTATACACGAATCCAGGTGAATCAAGGTTTTGTCAAATGAGGGACTACTGCAGGGCTTGGGTTGAATGTAGGCAAAGCAACCATGTGTGTCCCATACACCTGTTACTTCTGACCATACTTATTCAGCAACTGCAACTCTGCAATAGGGGTGATCGGGTGGGGGAAAAATAACCCTTGCTGCCTTGCTACTCAGCATCAGTAGATACTCGGAATTGGGGATTCCTAGTGACATTGAACTTTAAACACACTACTAAGTGTAGCAGAATTAAATAAACGGTAGTCCCTAGAGCTTGTATTCTAATGCTGCATAAAGAAGGCCCATACTTGGCACAACTACACAGATCTAGTAAATTCTGACCTCATCGCATCATGGAGCATAAAGAGCAGTTTTCTACAAGGTGCAAAATGTTGCCACACTGAGGAACCCTGGATGTCTACCCGGAGCTGTTGGGAAAAGAGTTCCAGAAACCCTAGCTACTATACTCCTGACGGCTGAGTAGCAGGCCCTTGGAGGCTTTGGGTCTCCCCAGTTATCACAATAATAACCTGAAGACGTAGCCCCAAACCTGTCTGATGGTTTGGGGCCTCTTCCTGTTGAAATACTTGAAAGGAAATTCAGCTGCAGTGCCTTTTCAGCTGACCCCAGATATGGTGTAGTCGTTCAAAGGATTCTAAACCTAAGGTTGAAGGCCTCCTAAGAAGTGGCACGTCTTTACCCAGTCCTCCCTCCTGCGATTGGAACAGCAGCTGTCGGATCATGTGGGGATCTGCTTGAGAGGGTCTCTGGGAATCATTTCTCTACGGAGGATTAATGTACCTGTGCTATATCCTAGGTCTTGCTGATAACGATGCACAGGGAATGTATTTGGCAACTCCTTGTCAAATGTCTTGTAATCATTTCGTTCGTCTGAAGCCAGAACTACAGCCAGTGCTGCAGGGCTGAGATTTTTTCCCCCCTTAGTTACCAGTTAGTCTCTTGAGAGAGAAGCCTCTCAAGATCAGGAGGAAAATACTTTTTAACCAAAAGGGAGGAACCCGAATAGTAATGTGGCTACCCAAAAGCAGAAGCTAGTGTTGAAGGTGAGTGGACATGTTGAAATAAGTCCTGCCTTCAAGCATAAAAACCAGTTAGCCTTCCTGGGGGCTTTGTAACCTCGCCCACCATCTCTGTTGAAGTAACTCTTTATCTATAAGCAGTTCTGACTCTTGGATGAGTTGCATTGTTGTGAACAAACGAACAAGTCTGTAAAACTGAGTAGAGGGGGGACTTCTGGTTTTGGCACCATTATGTAAGGAGCTTAGAAGTTCCTCCAATGCATAGGACTTAAAAAAAAAAAAAACGATCTAATCAACTCTTCAGTCCACCTGAGAATTGGCGTCACAGGGAAACGACTGCTAAAATTGGAGAGACCAATACAGAGAACTTAACAGAAACTCCAGGTACTAGGTCTTGTGAATTTGAAGACTTCTAAGTAGTAAGTATAAACTTGCTGCTGGGGCTTAGTGTGGACAAGTCTGAACTCTAAAAATGAGGCAGAGGGAGGCAGTTGTTAGAGTTCTCCACACCTTGTTGAGCCTTATGAGGATCCTCAGTGATGTAAAAACCCTTGGTCATCTCTGCAGATGGAGGGGTGGGGAGGAAGGGAAGAAACCATGTTGAAATGTACCAGTGCCGCCTCCTAACAGGCCTGTTTTCAAAAGCCCTGAGGAACGGTTTTTACCAGAACCTGACCAACCCAGGGGGAAAGGAAATGCGAACACCAACTCCCTCTATGCAGTCTCCTCATGCTATCCTCCCACAAAGGAAAGTGGGGCTGGGGATCACCTCTGAAGATCGAAGCCCAAGGGCACCAGCTCTCTAAAAGACCAAAATATACAGCAAGACTACAGAATGCTAGAGTTCTTCCCTTCCCTGGCATCCTAGCCTCATCACTGGGTTTCCTATATAATAGCTGGAAACACAGTAGAAATAGTACACATCCCTAGACCTTGAGGTTTCCAGGGAGCCGCAAAGACAAGGACACCAAGTAAAGTTTAAGCCTTGGACATGTGCGTTGTATCTCGAATAGCTTTATTGTGTTGTCATAAAACTCAACCTAAGTGTGAAACTCTGGAAACCTGGAACAGTGCAGCTGTCACCCCCAAAGAACTCCATAATGCCCTTTTATAGTCCCTCCACCCACTTCGTGTTTGGACAGTTACTAATCTCCATATAGACTCACCTCTTAAGGAAATCCTAAAAGCGATCTTGGGTACAAAGTATCTTCTCATGTCCCGTTTTTTCAGGTTAACTATTGGAGGTTCTTCATTGTGGCTTGCATTGGTGGTGGTGCATTAGACCTCTAATTGACCAGATGGCTTTATGGACACTGGTGTACAAGTCTTCAAGTATTTGTGTACACCAAGGGTTTGTAATCTCTGCCTTTTTGCCCCCCCCGCCCCGTCTCTCTTGGGGGGTGGGGGGTTGATTGGTCTTACTATTGTAGTAAAGTAACACCTTAACCATTGAGTTTCAGTGCTATTTTGTGTTAACACTGTGCAACCATCACCACTACGAAAACCTTACTTAGCACTACCCCAAGTTATGAACATTAACTACTAAACAGTAACCCCCATTTCCCTTTCCCGTAGCTCAGGTCACCTCTAACCTTTGTGTTGCTATGGATTTGTCTATTAAATACTTCCTAAGAATAAAACAATACTTGTCTGGCTTCCTTGACATAGCATAATAACCTTGAAGTTCCATCTGCCTTGTAGCAGGTCAACTCTTCATTATGGCTGCATCTACTCTGTATGTACCCCATTTTGTATAATCTGAACACAGAGTTGCTACCTTTTGGCTACTGTGAATTACATTGCAATGAACACTGGCTTGCAAGTCTTTGAATCTCTTGCTTTCAGTACCTCTGTATGTAGAATTGCTGAAACCTACAGTAGCCAGTCTTTTCCTTGAGCAATCCCCAAATTCTTCACAGTGGTGACTGTACCATTTTCTATTCCTACCAGTAATACACAGGGCTCCAATTCTTGCACATCCTTGACAAAATTGTCTTTTTAAGTCCTTTAACTTGGAGGTTAAGTGGTGTCTCCTTGTGGTTTGGATTGCATTTCCCTAATGACTAGTGATATTGGGCACCCTTGTGTGCTTTTTTGGCCACTTGTTTATGCTGAGAAATACTTGTAGTCCTTTGCTCATGTCAAAGAATTTTTTCATGGATTTCAGGTAGTAATCTTATGGTGCAGATGTCTCCTGCCATTCTGTGAGTAGTCTCCTCCCACTAAAGGCCTGAAAACTCACTGGCTGGGGACCTCCCCTTTACTGGAATAGATTTCCACATCACCACTGATCAACTACTCAATTGTGCTATTACCTTAAGACCTGTATTTGTCGTACACTTCACTCTGGGTGGGGTGGTCCTTGCTGGCCAAGTGGGGAGCTCCCAAGCCATTCCATTGACTTTTTTCATACTATCCCCACTGTCTCCTTTATCCATTCAGATGTTAGGAAGCAGGAACCAAGCTAGGATTAGACGTCTTAGGAAACACCTGTGAAACAGGTAGAGTGAGTAACAGGAATAAGAGGGAGCTCATACCCTTATTTAACGTACTTCTACCTGCCTCCTATGATAAAAGGCAGGATTGGGTGGAAACGTAACTATAACTTGGTCGAGAAAAATCTAGTCTAGACCATGGAGTCCCAGAGCAGAGGTTGCCCATTTGAGCAGCTATCGGCAGCAATCAAGTAAGGTGGCTTCAGTGGCCTGCACTTGGTGAGTTTTTGACTGAGGGCAGCAGGAGACTCTCGGCCTCCTTGTGAATGCCTGTAGTGGATTGCCAAAGATGATCCAGTGGCTGCATTCCCTGCTGCCATTCCTCATAATGGAAATATCCATGGTGGATTTCCATGGTCCCAATAATTGACCTAAGTATAGTGGATTAAATGGAGGATAGAAACTGTTGATTGCTTCCACTTGTCTTCAGTGTGGTAGAATTCTCCAGGAATGTCGTAAATCGCTGGAAGTTCTTGACAAATGCCATAACTAATCTTATGATAGGTTATGCTCATATGGTGAAGAAAAACCCATTTCAACAGAACGTAAACCCTAAGGTGAACTTTTCCCCTGACTTGTGTATTCATCGGTTTGCTGCTACTTGTCCAGTTTTTACTCGGAATCCTAGGTTTAAATCCCTCTGACAACTTTGAAACACCCCAAGGCTCAGTAAAATGCCTAGTGAAAGAGGTAATCAAGGTGTTCAGGAAAACAAGCCTGCCACTTAAGTTCATACAGGGTAGAGGGACTTGAAGGCCTACCTAATAGGCAGCACTGCACAGCAGCAGTTCTGGGATTTGTGAGAAAGTCTCCCACAGGTTGCCATCTGGGTCTTGAATGAATGGTTACTAACTAGCCAGGACTAGGGACTTGAAGATGGAGGGTAAATGACGTTGGGAATAGCAAAGAGACTATTGAAACCGGAAAAGTTGGAGAGGCTTGCATGCCAAGAGCCTGTTTCCCCATCTAGGCCTCAAATTTTTCCCTCAGAAGGTCGGAAGAAGGAAGAGTTAGGTGAAACGTAACACAAAGCCAGGCTCTTAAAGGTCTAGATCCCATTTGCATGCACCTTTTAAGTTACTGGCTCCTCAAGGAAAGAGATGGGAAATACTACCCATAGTTGTCACGCTTAGAAGGAAGACTGTAGGATGGCAAATGCTTAATGCCACAAATGGAAATGGAAGGCTCCTGTAAGATCAGAGATGTCATCTGACCTTCACTTGATGTGAAACTGAACAGGGCAGCTGACCAACTGGTCACATGCATGACTGTTCCCACATGCATGACTGGTCCCCCAGGACTGATAGTGATCCCGGTGGGTGTTCTTGTAGTTCTGGGAAGCAGGCGGCCATGGACATTTCTCCTCAAAGTTATACCACAACAGAAATACCAAATATTGTAAGTCATAAAAGAGAATGTGAAACAGATGCCTTTAGCTTAGGAAACTTAAGCTCACTGCTTATCATAAGTTATCTTAAAGGTTGAAAATGGTCAGGTTTTCAGGACTACCAAGGTTTTTATACACCTGAGGTGTACTGTCTAGTCCCAACAAAGTTTTGTTAAAAACAGGGAGACCTAGGAAGACTGAGGAAATGGACAGCCTTAGAAAACAGACATCTCCTCACTGCTCCAGGCATATTTCACTTCACCCAAATGCACTTCTGGGCTCTGGAAAGGCGTCTACAAATGGAATTGTCAAGAAATGAATCGGAGGAACTTTGGGAGTTCGCTATGAATTTTGGGTTAACATTTCACCTGAGTATACAAGCTTACCTTACTGGATAGCTCCAGCCTAGGATGGACAAGTGAATAGCAATCAGTATCAGGTTAAACACAAACCCATATGAAAGGATACGATTAACATGCTCCAGATAAACTGAACAGTACGGAAGTTCCCATGTTGCTGAGACTTAATCATACGCATTTTGGCTTCAAAGTCATTGCTCCTCACTATTCTGCCGATGGCCAAAGTCTACTGGCCTCTGAAAGCCCTGGAGTTAAGCAACTGAAAATAAGTACTTAACTCATGACTGCTACTTATTTTGACCCTAGGATGATGGTGAGGATCCTTGTAGTGCTGTCTGTCAATGGTAACTCTGGCATTTTGGTCCTCTCTCAAAATGTGGA
>CM053570.1:58657689-58679328 GCA_028646485.1 Cryptoprocta ferox
GGGGGGGGGGGAGAAAAAGGCCTCCAGGGTCGACTAAGGGAGTTTCGAGTAGGTCTCCGTAGTAAGGAATATCTAAGGATAAAACAAAAGCCCTTTATTTAAAGGTGTACCAGAATCTTCATTTCAAACTAAAAGGAACATCAAACTTCTGAGCAGTCTCCCAGTAAACAACCTTCATATGAACTTCAACTTGGCTTCGGGTTTCAAGTCCTTTAACACATGAGTCACATGGCTATGGCAAAGTAACTTTACGCTTTCAGTTCCTCCATCAGTAAGTGTGAATGCTACCCTTGGAGACCTTTGGGATGGAGTACTGTCAGGGTAAGAACATAGATTGAGCTATCACCCACCAAAAGTTCAGTCCACCGAATACCTTAAGCAGATTTGTGTTGTGTATTCTAAGCCAGGTATAGTTGGCTCCCTTACCCGAGGGGGGTATGTTCCAAGACCTTCCATGAAAGAGGATAGTACTAAACCCCATATGTACTGTGACTTCCTATACCTACCTGATGAAGCCTAACTTCTGAATCGGGCACAGGAAGATAAAACAGGAAAAAACAATAGCAATATGCAGTAACCAGTCATGGAGTCCCTTAAGGTCATCCTGTACCGTGTCCCCCTTTGTGATCTGATAAAACTGTCTCCAATGATACATAGTGGGCTAAAAAATGTAGGCCTTCTGATGTAGCAGGAGGCTACTGCTGACCTTCTGAAGCTGTCCAAAGGAGAATACTCTGATTGTGGTTGACTGCAGATAACAGAAACCATGACTTCAGTTGCTGTACTTGCCCCACTAAGACCAGTCCCTCTTAGTCAGTGTGCTAGGGCACCTGTGAGGATACCTGGGTACAACTTCAACCTACGGCAAGGAGTTACTTGATTCTTAAATAGGATTCTTGATAGTTGCTTAGTGATGCTGCTAGTACTTTTAACACTAACGAACTATTTGGTAACTTCCTTCATCTCACATTAAGATTTCCTGTCTTCAAAAACCTCAAATAGGCTACCATATTAAAATCAAGTGTACTTAGATAACTGGTTGAGGAGAGTGTCAAATCACTTCCATTCGAATCCTACTTCCCCCACTGTGTCCCCCTGTGCGTGACCTCCCACTTCCCAATGCTGGTTTCCCTAACACAATAGAATAACCTCCTTGATAGTGTAACCATGAAGTTCTTAAACCTAATGAAATGTCTTTCAATACCTGTAGACTTCCTAGGCCTGATCTATTCTCTCCCTATGCTGGCTATTAGAGGTTCTTTCTTGGCGTCTTATCTCAAACTGTAACTCCAGGTACATGGAGGTCTGTATTCAAGGTATACCCCCCCCCCCCCAGATCATTCCTGCATTTCTTTCTAGGGACCTAGAGGACAAGAATAATGGCAAAAATAGGGAAAATGTTATTGAAGCTTGACTATAGATACAGCGCAACCTATCACAACGAAGAAATATCTCTAAACTGGAGGAAAAGTGTAAAACCTCGGATAAACCAGTCACACTTGAAATACTAAAGGATTTCTCATAACATGTGAACATGCACAAAGCATCAGTACATGAATGGGCAGGGCTAACTTGAAGACCATGTTCTCTTGGGAGTAAAGGGAATGAGAACAAGTGTTTAAAAACCCAAATCAATATGGATACCAGTCAAACGTGTATAACTTTGGTTTGGAAGCCTTAAACCCCTAGCTGTCCTCAAGCCAGCAGAGTTAAAGTTAAGAACGAGTTCATGTATTCAAAGCTTTGTGCCCTCTGCAACCCACATTGCTATAGGCACTGAAGATATTGGAGACAGTCAGTGAATTGTCGCTGGTTCACTGGATCAGAAAAAGCTGGAAGGCCTGGACTGTGACCTGTAGCTTGAAGGCTCCACTAGTGTTCAGAAGGCTCAAGAGGTTAGGCAGCGCCCATCATGGAGTTGGGTCCTCTGTCAAGAGCCATATCAGAGTGGGTTTTCAGTTGAGGTTAGGACCATGTATACCATCTGAGGTGGAGCAGGCCTTGGGAGCAATAGGAGGGAGTGGGCCAGGACTTTGGGGCAATTGGGCAAGAAGGGGTTTGGGGACAGACCCCCAGAAGACCTGGAGCATTTGGGTATGCACAGGAGGCTATGGATGACCCTGTAGGGCTTCTGCTTGACCCCAGCTGGGGGTTTCTCTCCCCGTGGTCTAGGAGTCACTGATGCCACATGGAGTGGAAACACTGGTGGCTGCTCCCTGAATGGAATCTAGCTCTGATGAGCTAGAAGTGGTCACAGCTGCTCTTCATCCTTTCCTATCTAAACCCCACCCTACCCCCACCTTGAGTTGGAGAGAGATGTGGGAGAACTACAAACTAGAATAGTAGAGTCTTGGGAGGTCTGGGCTGGCATCTATGAATCAGATAGTGGATTTCTGTTAAGTCAAAGAACTGTCTGTGTGCTTCCCAGCAGTTCAGGCTAACTGCCTTAAAGTTACAATGGCTCTACAAGTGGCTACATCTTATTGTGAAGCTCCTCCCACCTGGGAGGGGAAGGCCACAGCTTTCATCATGAGCTAGCACCTGTTCCTCTCTACATGTTTGCTCATCTTGTTTACTGCTTTTTTTTCCTAGGCAATGCAGTAATTGCACAGGGCATTTGGAATCATGGCTTGCCACCCTTAAATGAAGGCACATGGTTACCAGTGGTAGGCTGTATTCCAAAAAATGGTACCTGGCTCAGATGGCCATCATGTCCTACAAAGTCTCCTGGGTCCTCCTTCTCGGACTCTACCCCAAGGCAACTGGAAACTTTCTGCTAGTATCCTCTTCTGACTGTAAACTCTAGCCACAAAGAAGTCTTACTACAACCCAAGGTTAAGAAGCAGATTCCCTGTCCTACCTGAAAACTGGCTTTTCTCACTAAAAGCATGTTTCCTGAGAAACCCAAACTGGAGCTGGTTCTAATTCAGCTTTCAAACTCTGGGTGGGTTCTAGATGTCTTAAGCATCTGTCCTGTGCTGCCTGTATAAAACGAAACTCGAGTCAACAGGGTCCCAACAGAATCCTTGAGGGGTGGAGCCTCCCCATAAAGCTAACTGCTTTCCTTTTAGTCCTCTTGCAACACTAGTACACCCCTTAGTGGCCAGTTCACCCCTGAACCTTAAAAATTCCTCATACTCGGGCGTCCATACCTATTTTCTAGACTACTGGCCTTCTAATACCAGACATGGGAATAGTAATGTTGGTGGCCACAGCGGTCACTGCCTTTTGATAGGCTCTTTGACTTACTAGAGGTCTCCTGATCGCTAACTTGCCTTCTCGGACCTTTCTAGTGGCTCCTTCATATTTCTAACCACTAGTTAGACACCATTTCCTTTCACCATGAAATTCCCAAGTCCAATTGCTTTAGAGGACAAAGCTTCTAGATATTGAAACGGTAAAAAAAAAAAAAAAAAAAAAAACCTAATGGTGTTAGCGTTGTAGTGCAAACACTAATTTAATGGAAAGGAGGACATTTACATTTACTACCCTATCTCAAGCCTACTTGCTCTGGTTTCCCTGGTGGAGTTCCCCCCCCCCCAGGTGGGGGAGGGCATGCTAAAGGTAAAGCCTACTGTGGCCATATGTACCCAGTGTCCATTTTTGGCCAGGCATCAGTGGTAACTCCTGCAAGGAGGTTGGCAAGTCCGAGTTTTTGTGGGTTACTGTGGAAGAATGTTAAGACTATGAAGTGTGGGGTGAAACGTCTACCAAAGCTGAGTGGGGAGGTTTGCCTTATTCCAGTCACACAGAATAAGTATCTTCTGGGTTTTTCCCTGTAAGGTGGCTTCTCAAATATGAACTTTATTGCGAATAGTTGAAGTGAGGGAAGTAGGAAAGCTGGTAGAAAAAGCAATACAGGGAGAGGAAGGCAATTGGTAATGGTACCCTATGATGCCAGCCACCATTGGAGCCTAACCTAAGAAAATGTTGGAAAGAGTAAATTACCTTATTCAAGCCAATGTGCAGGATCATCTGAGGTATTAAACTGATCTTGGTCACTGATGGAGGCTCCTGGTAGAGGAGAGTGGTACCTAGGATCATGCTCTCAGGACAGACCTTTAGCCAATGACCCAGCATGGTGGTAAAACATGGTACTACTGTCACCCTAGGCTGGACTCCTCTAAAGGGCTCTAAATACTTGCATGGGATTGGCAAAGACTATTAGGTTGGCATGACAGTCTAACAGTCCTTAATCTAGCTTCTTCCACCCCTCTTTTAATAGCAGGTGTTATTCTCCAATGAACTTGGTACATGCTGAACTCGTCTTCAACATCTTCAAGTAGAGCCAAGTTTTCAACACTTGCCCAGGGCCTGATACCATGTGTTCTTGTCTCAGGAATTTTATTCCATGTGTCCAACATCGTAGATGCTCGGATCATCAGATGCCCAATTCATGGACAGCCCACGTTGCATAGTTGATCGGTGTATCAAGCTCTGCAACGGCCCAGTAATGGAGTATATGGAGTATAACTGTTAGAAGGCATGTTCTGGGGGTTGCCCAGATGCTTCATTCCTTGTCCACTATAGCCTCTACTTAAAATCTGGATCTGCAGAGAATGAAGAGAAGGGGTCCTATGTGTCTCTCTAAATATTACTGCCTCTAAATGTTTTTCTCTCTACTAGACCCCAGCACAGCTTTTAAGATCTCTAGCTAGATACTTTTCTCAACAGTCCTTCCTGGATTGCCTCTCCAAATCCTCCGGCTAAGGAAAACCTGATTGAGTTTCATGCTAAATTTCCTTCAGGGATGCTCATCTGTGTCCTGACTTTCCTGTATCTCAAGCTTCTGTATCGTCCAGTTTTCTGTTGCATTCTCCTCTCAGACCTGGAAAGCTTCCAGTAATTGATATTCCCAGAGGGTTCCACTTAAAATCCCTAGGATCTGCATTGAATAGGTAAAATCTCTCCCTTACCTCTCAATTTTTTTTTTTTTTACCAAGGAAGAGCATCCTTCTTATTCAATTGTCAAGTTTCCATAGCCTGTGGTAAACTGGACCATACTTAGGCTTTGCCAGCGCTTGTTCTTGTCCTTTTGGGTCTGAGTTCCACTGACTGCCGGAATATTGCAGGCTTACTCTGGTCTTCCTCCTTCCATGGCCTAAAGAGCACCATTTGATTGAATACTAGCTCTTCAGTTATTTCTAGGAAACCTCTTCTTGCCAATGGTCCTGACCTTGTTTGTAGAAAGGGTCTGAATGCGGATTTCTGACTATCCTTACTACCAGACTGAGAGTCCTTATTCTATATTCTTTGTAATGGCTTTGTCCCATAGTCCCCAACCCAAGGCCAGTGGCAATATTGAAACAATATTCAGTCCCAACTAGGATTTGGGATCATAACTTAAATTCTCTTGCTGTAATGTAATTCCTTAGGATGCTAGAAATCTAGGGAAAACAGTCTGGATAAATAGCTCAGCATCTGGATACCCAGCTTGTTGGATTACAGGCCCACACTTAGGAGGCTTTGGTATTCTCCCAGGAATACTTGGGCTGCTAGCCCCCCCACCTTCACCCCCACCCCCCAGGCAGCCGTGTGCAGTAGTCTTCTGGAGTAGGAGGAGGGCCCTGGATGTGGGAAATACTTCCAAGGATTCATATCAAAGGTTTCTCTTCATCAGATACTGATTTCAAGAGCATACATGGCTTAAAATCTCTGCCACCAGTGGTTTTTCATGAAAACTGAAGTCCTAGAACACTTTTTTCCTTTTGAACCACAAAGTAGGTAAAACAAGAGAAGCACCAGCCAGAATCTTCTGCTGGAGTTCCTGTTGGGTGGTAACAGTGTGGGACTCTGGCTTGTGGGTAAGGGAAGCAATGGTCCCTGTCTTGGGAAAGCTAGACCTTGGTGGGGCTCTTGAACTTGAGAGCAGTTAGTGTCCCTGCCTGAACCGTGAGGTCTGCCATTTGTATTCCTGTCACTTTCCATCAGTCTGGACCTAGGTAGTAGGAAAGCAACAGGCGTATATGCAAACAACGTGTATTATCCCTGGGTACATTTTAAGTACTTCTTGAGGGGTGGGGATGGCATTTACCCAGTTACCTAATCATTCTAGGTGATTGTAGAAATTGATTCCTTTCATTGGCCCACAGACAGCAATTCAAATGCTGTTCATATGGCCCAAAAAACCCTGTGAGCCTGCATTCCATTCTGCTTCCTGCTTGTACCTAGGTTTTTGGGTTTAAATCCTTAGACTCCTACCTTACTGCCACTTCTATCCATCTGTACAAATGCCGTTTATCCTGTTGGCTTTCTATTCAATTCAAAACTCCTAAACCAAGAGTGATGCAGGTGAATTTAAGGCATTTTCCTACTCGTTTCTAAAGCTTAGTTCTTGAAAATCTCCCCAGAAGAACCACTCGTGTCAAATGTTAAGATTCTTCAAACTTCCATGTCCATTGCCCCATCAGTGTCCCCTCCCCCTCCCCTCTTTTCTGTAGGGTATAAGTTCTAAACCCCCCAGTGACTGCCTGAAACCTCAGATCATAGATGTATATAGTACTTAGGCATTACATCCCTATGGCTAAGTTCAGTAAGTTAGGCAAAACAAAATAGAAACTAAAATGAAGGTATTGGAATGTGGTTTCCTAAAATCCTATTATACTGGACTCAGTGTTGTGATGGGAGGATAAAAATGCCCATGTGATGAGATGAAGTGAGGTGAATGACGGATATGTGACACAGCTACAGCTAACCTGACAATAATCAGGGTTGTCAGTTTCTGCAATGTGATGGACTCCGGGTAACTGGATAAGAGGGACTATTGCACTCATCCTGTTCTGGTGGATATTGAATGGTGAGCCACTTACATGTGAAATGAAGTGAACAACCACGAGGACCATGGACTTGGCCTCAGGACTAGGAACTCACGAAAGTGAGAGAAGTTGTCCAAACAACTAATTCCTGATATAGGGAGTGATCGGGAAACCCGTTTGTGACTTAGGGATGAAACTCCATGTATCTGTTGGAGAAAATCTTATTTCAACAGGAGTCTAGGTCCTATATATACATATAGAAACGATCTAATGTTTTTGGTATAAATGATTGGTGGTATGAATCGTTTTTGCCAAGTCTGAGCATTTGTAGGTCATTCTTCCCTCCTGTAGGTTTGTCAAAGTGCTTCTTCTGTCGCTCTGGTTTGAGCATTCCTGAGAGTGTTGCCTTGCACAAATTCTTGAAAGCAAATGGTTTCTAACCTGGTTAGAAAGCTGCCGAATATTTGCTCTGGAAACAGACTAGAGTCTCTACTTCCCTGTCCTTGAAGCCAGGCCATCGGAGGCTAAAGAAGCCATTCCAAGCCCTCCTTACCCCCATAGGGATCCGTGCAGCCTTCTTCGGTTTTTCAGGACCCAGCTTCTTAGTACAAGTGCTGCTGAAACACGGGGGTAGATTTTTCTATTACAGGCTTTAATAACGAAGGTACTGTATATAGTGGAGTGGGGTACAAGTCCAGATCAGTGTGGATGCCCATTCTTCTCCTTGCTCCTCCTTAAAAGGCATGCTTAGAATCTTCTAGCTTCAGAGCTCTTCAAAATACTTAAAATGGGTGTATTGGGAATTTTTGTTAAACAGTTAAGTAGATGTTCTATGCTCAATTTTAACAGTGAGCACTAGCTTTTGAGTAGAAAGAAGAAAAAGTGACAAAGACAATGAGCTTTGAGAAACCTATAAAACAAAGTGGCATATGATATCTAAATAAAAACTTTAAGGAAACCACTTGGTACTGTACGAGGCCTGTATTTGGTCTTTGTTCCTGGCACAAAGCTCCAAAAACAAAACCTTTGGAATTCAATGAGTGGTAGGAGTGTCTTTGGGTGTTCATAAAGAGCCCCTTATGATCACACCTGAGTTAATGGTGATGAAGCAACTTAGAGTGGGCCCCCTAAGTGACCCTGGATGGAGCTTTAACCAGAAGCAACACATGTCTAGAGGGTTAGACCTTTCAGCCCTATCCACTGACTTCCAGGAAAGTGTGGCAGCTGGGCATCAAGCTCTAGAACTCCTAAGAAATGTCATCTGGTAGGCTTCTGGGTTGATGAACACCTAAAAGTGAGGAAAGTGGTGGGCAAGTGGTGGGCCCAGAAGTCATGAAAGCTCGGTATCAACGACCAGCCCTTGCTCCCTGCACCCACCCCCAACTTTGCCCTAAACACATCTCTTCAATTTGGCTGTTCCTGAGGTGTTATCCTTCATAAACTAGTAAACATAAAACATCTGTGAGAGTTTCACAAACACTTCCAATAAACTGAACCTGATGGGTTTTAGGAACCCCAAACTTAGAGTCAAATCGGGCAGAAGTTCAGGTTATCCCTGAACTTGCGTGGTATTTGAAGTAGAAGTTGTGTGCTACTGAGTCCTAAACTTGTAGCTGACTACAATTTTGGGCAGGTAGTGTCAACGGAGTTGGATGTTCAGTTGGTGTCAGAAAACTTGAGTTAAAAGGAAACACCAAACATGCTAGAAAACACATGAAAGAAAAGACAGACTCTTCAATTCTATACTTACAGCTAGGTCTGAACAGAGAAATAGGGCAGTGTCTAAGCAAGGTTTTGGCAGACCATTTCAGAGCAAGGTTCTACAACATAACTTATAAAATGCCATAATTTCTTGAATAAATGAAGTGACTATTTGGCTAAGTCTTGAAAGATATAGCCAAAGTAGATTCTTAAGCTCAACTGTAAGAGTACACTTGTAGCTTTATTTGCATTTTTCTCTAGAGTTCTTAAGACCATTTCAATAGAATCCTATCTCTTCAGTGATCAGTCAAATGCCAGAGTGACTAGCACAACAGACCAAAGTTGTGTTAACAAGACTGACCAGACTTCTGCTCCAGGTAAAACCTGGCTGCTCTTCATATGACCATTGTCTTCATGGAGTGGTCTGACATGCTAGTTTTTGGTAGTACCTGACAATACTTAAAACTGTATCTTTTAAAGATACTAAGAGTAATTTGAGAATCCCTTTCTTCAGTAGTTAACTGACTGCAAGTTGGCTTTTTGTTTTTGGCAGGCTCGATATGTGACTCCTTGCTTTGCAAGAATACTCGGCACTTCTCATCTTCAATCTCCAGGCTGTCAATGGTGTGCCATGTAGTAATGCTGAAGTTCTTCCTACTAAAATTCTCTAACTTCTGTCCATGGTGCAAGACTAATGTATGGAGTTACTAGATCCTAAACCTGGGCTCATGAAGATGGATAGATATATAGATACGTCTTTATTCTGGTGAAAACTTCATGGATCTTTCCCATGAAGAAAATGCGGCAATTGCATTTACTTTGTACCTTCATGAGATTAGGATTCAATCTTAAAAATTGTCTTGTGCAGATGGTGAATGAGATGGAGCATCCCCTGAGCCATGACTACATCTTAGCTTGCCCAATAGGCCTTAATGCTTGTACCTGTGGAGTAAATAGACTTCTGCATTGGATAACCTTAGGCAGAGTTGTCAAGTCCTTCCTTACCCAACGACTTGAATCAGCTTTGTACTTCATTACTAGGTCTTGACTGAAAGACCTAATTCTATGGCTTAGAACAACACCAGATCAAGTAAAGGAAATAGGTAGTTAATCCTTAGGGTCAAATCAGCAATGTATATACCTAGGCCTGCATCTATAGTGCAAAGTACCTTGTATGGCTCCTATATCCCTCTTACTGGGACACTGGTGTCCCTTAACTCTCCACTTCCCTCTCAGTGCAAGTCTTCAGAGCCTTACTGGATGACTACTCATGTCAACCCTTTCCAGAAGGAAGACTGACTTCATGAAAAGCATCAGGTACACTAATCACTTTGATCATAGGATCAGAGTGGTTGACAAGTCCTATGTAGGAACTTGACCTATTTCTACTATGAAGAGTCCTGTACTTCCTGTGTTTGAACTCAAGTGGGAACAAATACCAGTTGTACACTTAAGCTTTAGTAGTCCTTCCATTCAGCCATGAAATGTCTATCACTGGTGAAGGGACACCAACAGGTACCACTGCCCCAAAGGATAGAACAATCCTGAATGTCTTGATACTGGGGGAAAGGAAACTTTCAAGATGTTTCTTGCTAACAGTATGTAATGGGAAAGGCCGCCTTGTAAACAATGCCTGGACTCCTGGAATTTAGGCCTAACAAGCTTACCTGGTGGTAAGAGGACAGGCTTGGAAAATGCTGCTATGACCAGTAGCTGGGAGTCAGGCATAGGAAGCCCATTTCTTGGGGATTGAGATACTTCAAAAGTGCCCAAACAGACACTTGCTGTATAAGGGTAAAATCCTGAGCCTAAAACAAAGCACGTATGGTTATGGGTGGTGATCTGATGGACATTATGGGGGCCATCTGAGGGTTTGTGCTGAGTGTTCAGAGTGAATTTAGAACGCTCATCTAAGGAGTACCTAATTTCCCTAACTCTGGCTATAGACAACTTACTATCTCTGTTAACAAGCTAGAAATAGAGCCATAGTGAGCCATGAATTCCTGAATGCTATGTCGGGGTTCTGGGTCTTGATGCACTGTGAGTAGCCCAGCGTAGTTAAGCCATTTTAGTGGAACATAGATACCTAAATCCTCAAGTCTGAAGAGATTCCAAGTCTGAAGAGAGCCCAAGGACAACTTGGTAAAGGGATCTCCAGAAAGCCCCAGAGGGTGATACACAAACCTTAAGTGACATTGTGCTAGACTGTTGAGCCTGGGAGTCTTTAGAAGGAATAAACTGTTCAGTTTTGACCTGTTCTCATGGAATGCTTCCCCTCTTCATTCAGAGTTCTTAGTAATAACTACTAATACCTGCCTATTCTTTAACCACTATCTGCTCTGCTTGGGAGCCCAGCTAACAGGAGCCCTCTGGGTTTAAAGTCCATGGGACTACCCATTTTCCTCATTTCAAATGTTCTCTCACTACTGCCCATTAATACAGAATTCTATACTTCTAAAAGCGTGGCTTCTTAGCTTCAGCCTCCCCACCCAACCCGTGACCTGGAACCCTAGTGATCTCCCACCTTGGAGTGGCAGCTTCCAGGAGTGATGATCTGGCTTCCTGTGCTCCCCTGCAAACAAGAGTTCACTCTCCCAGCACTTCGGCGTGGTGTTTGCCTCAAAAATAGGCCTTCCTGTTGCTAAGCAAGGGCTTTCCTGGACTCAAAGTTTAGATACCCGCAGCTTCTGGTGTCTGGGTGGGGATAAGAGCAGCCCATGTTCAGAGTAGCATTCTGAATCTGTAAACTGGAACAGACCAACTAGTCTGACTAGAATGCAAAGTAAGCCTTATTGTGACCTTCAGTCCTCTGATCACTTGCTTTACCAGTCAAAACAATGTATAGCTTGAACTCCTCATTTAAGAAACCTAGCTGTTCTGAGGTAGGTGATTGAAAAGCTGCTAGATGTTGCCATGGGTCACATACCCACTACCAGGCAAGTGAGTTTAGATAAATCTTCAGACTTCAGTTCTCCAAGCCACACTATCCACCATACTCAACAATTTGTTTCACAGAAAAAGCACTTAACGGTAACCCTCAATAGCTCAGTCTGTGGAGAACTTGCTCCTCTCCTTGACTTTTCAAAATCTCCTGTACATTCACTCTCATCGAGTTTCTGGAAGCTAGTCTCATGTAACAAGTGGTAATTTCTCTATACCTGACTTCTTCAAAATCCGGACTTGTTCACACATCCTTGAAAAGCCAACAAAGGATAAATTACTATCCTATTGTGGGTTGAACATCTCCTAGAATGTCTTCCTTTAACTCTTGGAAGGTTTGCTATGTGAATCTTCGGTCTTTGATTGGAAAAATTCTCCAAGAACCTAGTCATCACAGAACTTCTGTGGCTTTTTGTTTTTCTTAACTGGGGTCTGAGCTATGTGTCCAGCATGGCAAGCCAGAAATCCCAGCTCAAGAAAAGCTCATGTGAAAAGTCCTCTCTTCGTATTTTGAAGTCTTTCCTGGCAAGAGACTGTGCTTGCACTTGAGGAAACCTGACTATGGGAACTGTGTAGCAGACAAGCTCATCCTGGCAAGTAGCTATTGGTTTCTCCATGTCTCTTTTCCATTTAGATGGTACAATGGCTATAGTGATTTCTGTCCCTTAAACTTGAAGGCCCCCTACCGTCTCATCTTGGAGACTTCCATCTTGTTAGTCTTGGGTCCTTTCCTAGGAGAAGGGTTCCTTTCACCAGGATCTTGATCCTGTAATCTTGTCTCCTGCCTCATTTCTTAAATTAATTCAGTGAAGGTGAAGGACTATGCAGAAAGTTGGGAAGTCGAAGTCCCAGTAAAACTACTTTGGCTAAACCTAATATCAAAGCAACGAATGTCACCCCTCTGATCTCGTCCTGGTTGGGAAGGCAACAAAGTAACAAGCTGCCAGGAATCAGTCAGCTTCTGGGATTACTCATTCTGCCAATGGGAGATAGGCTATATTCCATCCTCGAACCAGACTGTTTCTCCACTATCATCAGACCTTCTGTTGGTGGTGGAACATGGAACTCCTTTCCCTTTTTATATATACCTGAGTGAATAGTTAAACCCTTGAACTATCTGATCACTGGCTTTTAGTGTCATGTCTTGACTAAAGGAGCTGCAAACCTGGTGGACCCAGCTTGAACCATAACCCAGACCTTCTGCTTGCCCTTTAGAGAAGGCCTGCTGTTAAGTCCTTTGAAGACTCCTTAGGCCATTCATGGAGGGCCTTGGCCTGGCCTCAGCAGGGTTGCTTTTTTTTTTTTTTCTCTGATCTTCAGCTTGGCAGTCAAGGAGGACCATGCCTCTTGATTTCAAGACGTGCAAATCTGTATCTTCCTGTTAAAAGTCCTCAAAACTCTTTCCCAGTAAGAACTTCCAGAATACATGGACTCGGGATACTTGGATGCATTCTGTAAAGCCCTGTCTAAACTGTACTCGATCTGCTTGATATTAAGGTCTAAATACAATAAGCTAGCCAGAGTTGAAGACTCCATGGTAAATTGCATACAAAGAAATAGCACTTGACTCCTATGTCACAAGTCCTTCATACTCCCAACTACACCTTTTGAAAACTTTCCTGGACCAGAGCAATAGGGATCCCAGATGGAAAAGGAGAGGATTGTGAAAGTTGAAACAACTAAACATCCCTCATGGTTGTTTCAAACTATCCCATGATGGTCCTAAACATAGGCATAGACTTGACCTGAGAAGGGATATTACAAACTGACCTTGTGCTCTATCTTGATGATTTTGCCAAGAAAGGGACTTAGACATGTTTACTAGTGCCTTTGAACACAACGGATAAGTGTGACTATTGAAATCCTATATGCAGAAAACTCAGATTCTTACCGTGTCTCCAGTCAATTCTAGGCATTTAATCTTTTGCCTAGTGAACACCTAGTTCCAACCTGTTGCCAATACCAGTAATCTAGCACAGCTACATTAACACAGTCTGGGGACTTGAAGGATGCTCCAATGTCACCACAATTTCATAGAAAAATCAAGGCCTACAGGTTATCATTCTCCCTTGAGTAAGCAATATCTACACCACAGGATTCATTATCAAGGCCTGGCACTGCATGAGGGACCCAAAAGAAATGAAATAGCCTACTCCAATTCAATGAGGGATCCGCATAAATAAGCCAGAGCTAATAACAACCTGACTTAAAAAAAAATAAATTAAAAAACCAGTGATGGGCTATTGAACGCTGTAAGGGAAGGTGTTTACAACAGAACCTAAAGGTGGGAGTGGCTGCCTCGTAAGAAAGTTGACCTTCTGTTAATGGACACAGCTCACCAGAGAATGCCAAGAGACTAATTGCCCCACTTCCCCTTCTTCCCCTGCTGATGTCTGGCATTCAAACCAGATGCCTGGCAGTTTGCATGAAAAACGTTACAGGTTAGCCTCCTAACAGGAGGCAGAACAGCTACAGAGGGGCAAACAATATCTCCAACACGTAGGCACATAGGAACTCTGATACTGGAAGTCTTCTCAAATCAAAAGCTTTAAGCGTATAGGCGGGGGAAGGGCAGAGGATCTAAAGGGGGCTTTGTGCTGACAGCAGTGAGCCCGATGTGGGACTTGACCTCTCGAACCACAGGATCATTACCCATACTACAGTCAGACCCTTAATCAACTGAGCCACTCAGGCACTCTCAAATGCATTTTTCGAGTATAAACTCAGACTCCTAAAATGGGGTCGCATGAATGGACTACAAATCTTAAGCTCTTCCCCATTGTTGCAAACTACCCTTGCAACTTGAATGGCCATAAGGTATATCTGAAGCTTGTCCTATCCTACTGGGACTAAAGAATCCTAAGAGCCACCTGCTCAAACATCTCACGGGTGTTCCTCTAATCTTGATACTTATCATCCCAAAGTTTCACATCCACCAAAGGGGGGAGACCTGACTTCCTCTTGGGGACTGTGAAGGTTCTTTTGTACCTTCTGTTCACTATTGTAAAGATGGTCCTCTTTGTATATGGAAGACATCTTTCTTTTCATATCTGGCTCCATTTTCAGGATGTTTTGTCTGCCAAAGCCTACACTTTAACAGTGTTCACAGAAGTCCTAACCATGTGAATCAGGCTACACACTAGCATCTGGTCGGCTAGAGACTACATCAGTATTGCAACATCAGTGTGGGTTAGTACTCAGCACTGTTATCAAATCCATATCTGATGGGTTTACTGCACAACAGGCCAAGAGTGCCTGAGACCAGGTGTGTGGGAAAGGGAAAGGACTGTATTTAAGAGTGCCAGCTAACAGAGGATGACAGACTAATGTCCTGAAAAACCATCCTGACCTCTTGGTACAGCCAGGGGTTTTTAAAGGGGGGGGGGGTGAAAAGGAAGCAAAAGACAACAGCTTATTGTAGCTACCACTCTGGCTTGAATAATCAGATGTCCTCAGTTGACAACCAGAAATGTGCTGATTAGTTAACATTGTGCAATGTATTGTGTCTTAGTTCATTCACTGTTCCCATAGACATCCAAGTCAACTAGTTCCCTAATGGGCTTAAAACGTGGACACAGATCTTGACAGGAAACAAAAAGGAAGGGAGATGTGTTCAAGGCAGAATGAATTCAAGATGGAGTTGGTCTTATTAAAATTCCCTGTTGTCCATGGTTTCCTCCTACTTTTTTGGAGCTAAGAGTAAAGGGATGTTGTCTGGAGTCTTACGGCTTCCTAAAGAACTGGGATGTTGGGGTGGTCCTAGAGTGAAGCAACCATTTTTAAAGGAATCATGGTGCCTGTCTTATGTGAGGACTTAAAAACTGGCACTTGTCCTGCAGTTTTCTCTAGAATATACCTGAAATATGCAAATCATCAACTTGACAAACACATGCATGCCAACTTGTATTAAGTCTTAAGCTCACTTTAATAGACAGACTGCCTAAAGATAATCCTGGAAGAGAAACCAGAGAGCCAGTTTGTCCAGTATGGAACTATGTTTTAGGGTCTGAAGCCAATGGGCTGGCTTCTTACTCTATGGATACTTGTTTCAACTTGGGACAAGGTATTAATCTATGGGTGGCATGATGAATTAGCAACTACACAAACACTACCTTGTTCTAGTATTCTATCTGGGGCTTTTCTGTCACCAATGTCACCATCGATAAAGAATGCAGAGACTTTCGTAGACCAGAATTTCATTAGTGATAACAAATGAGTGAAAGATGAGTTAAGGAGTACATGTTGATGAGCAACAACACCCAACTGTGCTAGTCGAGTGTAACCAAAGAAACATCCATCTGGTATTTCCCTGAGAAGAGCTCTCCTCATGCTGGGGGTTGGGGAGGCTGAATTAGTCCAGTGTCCTAGGGTGAACTGCAAAAGATGTTAAAGTCCCTAACAGGTTCTCAGAAACAAGAAATCTAGTACAATTTTGACAACCGGCATGATGGGAGGCCCTGAGAGGGGCCTTGAGAGACAGGAATACTTAAATAGGGTTGTTTGAAATGAATGATCCTTACTGGATTGGATACACAACTGTTGACACCTTTCGTGAGGATTATGGTGCTGACATCAGGGTATATCTGAAATTATAAATGGATGTCCTAATGGGTCTCCGTGATCGTGCACAGAAGGTTTGGCATGATGAATCTGACTTAGGATCTATGGACAAAATAATGGTCTTGCTAACCACAGAATATGCACAATATTAGGGAAGAGAACTAGCGTAAAGTTGAAGAAAGCTTATGGAATACATATTTTGGGTTGGTTTTTTATTTTTCTTTATTTTTTTATTTTTGACTCAGATCTACAAGGAAGATTCAAGTTCCTGACTGCTCAAGTGGGGTTAATATCCATCAGGTTAGGGATCTAAGATTGTGCCCCGGCTACCCTAGAACACCAGTAGGTGGTCAGTAATGTCATACGGTCCCATCCACTTCTCAGGAAGCTACTCATCAGGTCCCTGTTCCCTCGAGGTTCTGAATTCCATTTGGTCACTAGAGACTCAAGGATGCAATGGTTTCAGATGGGTAACTAGATGAGGTAGGCAACTACTGTATACTAAATACTCCAGTGTAACAGTGTCAAAACCTCACTTTGACTTCTTTCAGAGGTCAGGGAGGTCAATGCTGTGAACTGAAAGGATCTCCTGTACACAAATTTGAAGGGGCTTAATTTTAGCCCACTTTGGTGGAGCTACCCCTATCAAAGGAGGGCAAGGTAATGCCTTACACCAAATTAAGCGAATTTGTTAACTTTAACTAGAACCATGGGTTTTCAAAGGGTGATTGCTTTTCTCTTTACTATAGTCCTCTTGGACACATCTCTGGTCTTCTAGATACTTGCTGAGTCATACTAGCAACAAATGCGGGGCCATGATCACTTGGGGCTGCTAAATTCAATCCAAAGTGTGGGATGAGTTCTCTCAACATTCTTAGCACTTCTGAAGCCCTCTGAATGTAGGTGGGTAAGCTTCCATGCCTTCTAAGAAGGGGTCCACAAATACTAAGTACTTAATAGAGGCCTTGGGCATCTGGGTATAACATTGGCCAGTCTTCCATTGGACATACTCCTTTACATCGTAATCCCATTTTAGTAGAATGTTTCAGTCTTGACATTACTTTTCACAAAATCCTATCCCCCACTTAGTCATGTTTATTTGTTAGGCTTTATCCTGGTTTTCATAAACTGGCTTCAACCTTATCTGAAAGGACCCTATCAAGGCCTCTCACTCCTAATGGGATCTCTCACGCAAATACTTCTCTACAGGATAGACTAAAGCTGCAGGCAATAATATGGCCCCATATGTATTTTCCCTTTAGAATTTTTATCTGTATTGATAAACTCCGATTCTGTACCTCATTCCTAATCTCTTTTAATATACTGGGGATCCTAACTGGAGAAGTCTATAGGAGGAATCCATGAAACCTAAAACTTAGTTTTAGTGGCCTGTTTGGCCACAATACCTGCTAACCCATTGTTTAAAAATGGGAAACCCATGTAAAGGCATACAAGCAACACGTAATTGCCCCCGCAGATGGCTGCTCATCTTCTAGAAGAGCTAAATATTCCATAGGGAGTGTGTTTTTCTAGTTGTAACCTCTACTGAGGATTCTGGCCCAAATCTATCTATATCATGGTTACAAATTTCCCATACCTGCTACTCACAGTATGTTTTGGAGGGGGAAAACTCATAATCCAAAAACCCATAACAATTCTAGAAACTGCCATGAAAACAAGAGAACAACCCTTTTCTGAGTCACTGGACAATAAATTCAGGAAACTCACAAAAAAACCTCAAAGGAAATAGATTAAACGAATAGTCTGATCTTAGGTCAATCATACCTCATCCAAGGATTTCTTAAAAAAAAAAAAATCATGCCAAAGAAAATCATGATTTGGGGGCTAACACGGAGTTAAAAATACTAAACCATAATTTGTTGGCAATGCATATGGTCTTCCATAATACAATAGATTCCATCTATACACTTAAAACCTAATACATGATCAATTTGATTTAGAAGTAACCTTAAGTTGAAGTAGTAAAAACATGGAGAATAGTTCTAAGTAGAAACAATATGTGCAAAGTGTTTCTGGGGCTCTAGTCCAGAGGTCTTGCAGGTTAAGAATGTCAAAATGTTTCATATATCAAGAGTTTCTGGGAGTAGGGAAAGAATAACTTTCCCTTTGGTTTAGGATCCTCAACAGTTGGGAAGTCCTGAAACTGAGGTTAGCAGCCTCCAGAGGAATCAGAATCCCAAAAACGGAAATTCAGCATGGGAGAACGCCTATTCTCCACTCCACCCCTCCACAAGGCTCAGCTCAGACCCCCACATTAAAAGAACTGTCCAGGTCACTTCTGTTACAGAAGGTTAAACAGGTTAAACAATTGGTGGTATGAATGGGCTTGTTATGCTTTTCCATGCATTCCAATTATTGTAAGTTTCTCAAATTCACAACTTCACATCTAGGAGCCTCTGTAGGCCAACCCATGAAACTGCAGGCCCTTGGGGGGGGGGGGGGGCATCTGAGGGTAACCTCTGCAACCTACCAGGCTGTGTCCTGTAAGCAAGACGCATGGAGGGTGTGTGGTAGTTAGTGGGCCAGTTGTCAGTGCCCCCATGGAGTTGGTTATAGTTCCTTTCTCTACCATTAACGATAACCAGTTGTATTCCTTCTCCTGGAATTGTAATCTCATTGGAGGCTTTCCACAAAGGCCTTACTCTCCAAACTTGGGACACAGCATATGATCCATGACATATGGGAATGGAAAATGGCAGGCAGTTAACAGGAAGAGTGCCACCCTCCCTTGTTTTTCAGGAACCCAGGCTTGCCCTTCATGAAACTGGAGGCAATCCCAACGCTCTGTAGGCGGACTTCGCCCACGAACTACACACGACTTGACACCACAGGCCGCCTGTACCAATTCCATGGTCTGCATCTTCCCAGCCTGGCTTCAATTCTGGACCAGGAGGTGGCAAACACAGCATCTGGGGCTGAGGCATCAACTTCCTTCAGGAGAGCATCAGACCCAACCAGGGCCAGCACCCCACCCTTAGGAGGAGCAGCCATTTCAGGAGGGTATTTTCCATCAGAAGATGCTTTTTCTGTTTTCCAGAAGATCTTGCCCCTTGTTCACCTTTGATCTTTGCTATGACAGTGTGAGAATCTTGGCCTGCTCTGCAGGGACAGGAATGTTCGGATTAGGGTAAGCATATTCGGTCACCTACGTGCATCTAATTTCTGGCCTTTGGTGCTTGGCCTTCGTTGTTGGCAGTAGGCCCACATGAGGTCTCTGTGAAGCATATTGGCTGGTGGCCATTGAGAAGGTAATGGAGGAACTGGGATTTTCTTAAGTCTTAATTCTGCCATTGTTTCCCCTGTTCTGAACAGGGAGCTTGTTGTCTTTCATAGACCTTTTCTGTTTGGTCTCACTCATGGAGATCCTATGTAACCTGGCTTCACCAGGAGGCTGCTGTTACTCTATAGCTTCTCCTGATACAGATTTGCAAGCCGAATGATCTTCTGACTTTCTCATGGAGTTCCTTTATCCTTAGCCTTTTGCTTTCTCCCTATCCAAAGAGCAGCCCAGGTTCTGCAGGGGGTGTTTAGTGCCCTCACTAGATGTCCAGTGATGGCTCCTTTCAAATGGCACCGTGAGCATGTGCTTACCAAAAGGCATAGTGAGGGTCAAGGTATAAATGGACCAGCAAACCAAAGGAGCACTGTTTAGGGTGATTATGGTCTTGAAAGAATTTCCCTGGGGACAGTTGTATAGCCTCTGTTTCCTCATGTCACCACAGGCTCTCAAACCTCTGCTGCCCTTGTTCCACAGAGCTATCTCCATCTTTAGAGTTCCCAGTCCAAGTATTGGAAACGCTGGTCTGTAAGTTCTGGACCTGCTAGAATATACTAAATCAACATCTAAAAAAAATCCATGCTCAAGGTGATCTTTAGGATCAGCAAACAAAATTGCCAGGTTGAATTTGACAATGGGGTTATTGGGTAGAAGTCCCTGATATTTTCCCCATTCAGCCAGTGGTAAGCCAAAACTGCCTATTCCAACAGAGCAAACACTTGATGACATAGCTAGACTGTTACTGGTGGGCCAAGTGCACTTTTTGGCATCCTGTCAAGCCGCACAAATAGCAGTGGCTGCTCATAAGCAGGGTGGCCCCACTTCACCCCCATCCCCCAAAAGATGGAGCAAAGGCAACACATTGGGGAAATCCTCAGACTTTGGACTAATACTCCCAGTACAATTCCTTGTCCTCTATGCACAGATGATTGAAAAGATCGCTTTAGATCGGGCCAACCCTAAGGTGTGGGGGCTAAAAGTGGACTCCTGTGATCTCAAAGGCTCTCTTGTTCAAAACAGAGGCTAAGCATCTAATCCTTTGAATGCCTTGTACAAAAGTTGAAGTATCCATAGTTGGGGATCCAAATGTGGCAGAATCCAGTTAGGCTTAGGAACCCCCTGAATGGGCATATGGTAGTAGGTGCTTGAAGCACAGCAAGTCTTGCCTCAATAGGTGGCTTTACCCTTGCTAGGCTGCAGCCCAGGTAGATGATTCTATTTGCAAACCTTTACATAGTGGGGAGTAGACTTCATATCCACAGTCCTCCAAATGACTTAATGGACAGATTAGTGTTCTCAAATAGGCTTTTATAAATAGAACGAGAGGGTCCTCCAGTCTCTAGACAATAATTGGCCCCAAATAGGAGGGATCCTTCTTAAACCTGAGGTAAAACTGTCCAACAGTAATGGTGGGAAGTTCTGGGATCTGGTTCCTGCCATTCAAAAGTAAATAACAATTGGGTCTTCTCTATCAGAATACAGAAGATGACATTTCTCAAAGCTGAGATTGAGAACCATCTGTAGGTCCTGGGTAGAGTAGTCTAGGAACACCTACAGATGGGCCTGTCTGGATATATATCTTGTTGAAAATCAATAGTATGGAAGTCTTGGACAAAGCTACTCAGAAGAAAGCATTTGTTTTTAACCTGGGCAAAATAGTATTGTAGGGAGACCTGCAAGGTCTGAGCCCATATTAAAACTTGGACAGGCTGTATGCTTTCGAGAGAGACTTCTTTTCAAAGGATGTTGTACATTACTCAGCATCTTTCAACATGATGGAATAGGTTCTTGTTAGCTCTTCGTGGTTTTCAATCTGCCCATACAGACAGCCTTCCTCACTTGTTCACAGGTCTCCAGGGAATGTACATCAGCAGCCAAAGCTGCCTGTCCCAGCATAGTCATCTGCAGTCCTCAGGTTTGTTTAGGATGTACTTCGAGTCTGAAATGTTGTTTCTGAAAGTGACTGGAGCACTGAATTTATAAAGTCTCAAGGGAATGGGACCCTCAGTGATGTATTAAAAACTATCATTTCTGTACTCCCCATTTCTATTCCATAGGCTACAGAAAGGCTTTTGGGTTCCCCAGTAAACCCTGTTAGAGATTTTTCTACTGGAACCATCTGTTACTTTAGAACACATTGGAGCCACTTTCAGTTATTAAAGTCCATTAATTGACTACATACTATTTTCCCCTGGACTCCTGAGGGGAAATCCACTATTGTCTTAGCTAGATCAGTGGGAGTACCTGGGCCCCTCTGCTCCTCATCAGAGCTTGACACTTCCTTTCCCCCCAACCCTTTGGCCTTTGTTTTTCTTTCTTTCTAGTGTCACTTTTCCTTACAGTAAGCACACTAGTTCGTATCCAAGGGACTTCCCTGATTGTTCT
>CM053570.1:58679828-58781170 GCA_028646485.1 Cryptoprocta ferox
GTAAAGGCAGGGGTTTTTAAAGATGGAGAAAAGGGAAGCAAAAAGACTCCAGTTAGAGCTGCCTTTCTGACTGGAGAGATCAGTTCTGGGTCTTCAGTTGACATCTAGGAATGTGCTGATTAGCTGGCCTACTGCAATGTATATTGGGTGTCTTAGTTCATTAATAGGCATCAGTTACTTTAATAAAGGGTATCAGTTACATGTAAGCCACTACTTGAATTCTGAGGCACCTGCTAAAACTAAGATGTTTACTCCTTAAATTACATAATCCTCACTTTATAACATATGTGAGTACTTAGATCTAGGTTCTTGCTCTCCTATTCCTCAATCCATGACACCAAAAGCTAATAAAACCCAGGTCCTCCTTTCAAGAATGAGTGGTTGTCTTATTCTAGGACTATGTGGATGATTGGAAGCATTGAGCTTACTAGAGTTAAAGGTTGTCCAGAAGCAACTAGTTCATATTTGGTCCTGTAGGTCTGACACCTTGATCTGCTAAAGTCCAAAACTAGAAAGTCTCCCTAATGGTCCGTAATATATAAGAAATAAGTACTTGCAACTTGTACATACCTTTTGTCAGGCTTTACTGAAGTTAAGGTCAGCTCTTTGGGAAACAGCACCTTCCATCAAACTGTTGTCTTAAGTAGCTCTGAGAGGCTATTTTGACACATTGGGGCTCACCTTGAACTTCCTGTTCCTTGAATCTGTTTTGAATCTGGTATTACCACAGTTCTTCATCTCAAGTCAGAAAACTGGTTGGGTTGAAATATTTTTCAGGTCTTGACTAAGGTCCAATATTCAGTGGTCGTAGCCTCACTCAGGATGTTGATAGAAACACTTGGAAGCAATGTGAAAACTTGTATCACTGAACCTGAAGTTCACTTATGAAGTTGGATCAGCTCAAGATAGTTAAAAGTTCAAAAGGTTTTTTGGGGTTAACACCTAAGGAAGATACAGACTGAACTAGGCAGTGAAGAACTTTTCACATGGCCATGTAAGACTAATACTTGTTAGGAGGAGGAAGAATTAAATAGGAAGAACTTCAGAACTGCAGTGCAGCTCTGAGAACGTTTAAGCCAGCCCAATAGGGAGCTCCAGCACAAAGACTGCTTATGGTATGGAAGAATATTCTTAGGAAATGGCCATACTCTGGTTCTGCCACAGTGCCCAATTACTGCATAGGAGCTCTTAGAATGTGGCTTTAGCTAGAACAAGATCAGATCCTAAAGAAGCTAAGCTGGAGGTCCCTCCTTTCTAGAAGGGATATCTAAGTGGTTCACCTCTATGGCTGCCACATAAGCTAGAGTGGAAAATTCTGTATAACTTGAATGATGGCTTGTCTAGAATGGAGTAGGTTAAACTGAGCCAAGTGGCCAGGCAGGATTTCCTGGCTTAGGGCTAGAATAGAGCATCGGGCCTTGAAAGTTGAATGTAGAAGTTAATCCCAATGAAGCCCCTGCCAACCTGGCAGGGAGGATCTCTGAATTGGAAATTGCCCAAGTTGTCCCTCATTGGGCTCAAAAGGTCAAGATTTTCTATAAACTCGTTGGCTTTGTCACTGGAAGTAGGCTACCTCTCCAAAGAGTTGAACCTGGTGGCACAGCTCTCTGAAGCCAAGTTAGACTTTGGAGTTGGCAGCCGAAGGTAGTATACTGAGCTCCCTCTCTGCACCTAGGCAGTAAGCCCCATTCTGGGAGGGAACCTGAGTGGTGCATCTTGTGTCTACCACAGCTAGTGTCTCATTCATAGGAAATACTGGCCAGGTTATTTCATGTCCTTTGGGATGTTGAGGGGGAAAATTACTGTTGGCATCCTTCTAATAGCACAGACAGGTAAAATCTACATCCATCCCCAGCACTCCAGTGCTGAGCCATTATGGTAGGTAGGCTTCAGTTAAATCACAAGGCTGACACACACTGGAAAAAACGGGCCCTATGCTATTAGGACTAATCAGTATAAATGGCTTAGTTTGTGCAGTGACAAGTGATTAAAAACGTGGCCACAGGGCTGCACACCATGAAACAAGGGGTGCTTAGTCTTGTTAGAGCTTCCCTGGGAACTTCTTGCTGTAATGAAAGCTACTTGGACTCACATAAGAGGTAAAAGTATTTCAGTCCAAAGCATAGTTATTAGGGTTGGTTGAACTAGCCATGGTATCATCACCCTAGTTTTGGTACAAGTGATACAGGGATTCTTAATAAACCTACAAATGCACATAAAAACATGGTGCTGAACATGAGGGTATGTTTATACAGACAATGAAGTTACACATGAGTGTATAGCTATTGGAAGGGTTGAAGGTTTCAGCCTCCTTGGGACTGACTGCCACCTATTCCTTATGCTGTAATAGCATTAGTAGTCAATTCACATGGTGAAAGGAGAAAGAATTAAAGGTGACTTCCATGGGTGACATTTCTCTGTCCCACTCTGAGCAATGTACTTTGCTCTAATGCCATCTCTTAAACTACTCTGAATTCTAAATTTGACATAACTTTTTCTTCCAGACTATCACTTAGTTATAACCCCTTAACTAAGTCCTTTGTTATCGGTCATGGCCAGAAAGTTTGTAATCAACAGCACTGATAATGTGCAAAAAGACACTGGACTGAACTTGAACCATGCTCTGATCTTTCGAAGGATATATTTATTCAGAATTAAAAATGACAACAGAAGGGACCACATAGTAGTCATTAGGTTCTCTGAACATTTTTTTAATCATTCAGGGAAATTGAGTTAATAGAGTAGGGCAAGCCCTATAGCATTCAAGTATGTTCAGTCCATTGTGGGCTCATCATTTGGATGCCTTGTTTTTCTTAACTTCCAGATTTTGTGTACAAGATGAAGACTCAATGGGTACATACTTGGGTATCAAACTATCTGGCACAAGAGAAGTATCCCTGGACAGGTTATCCTATCCCTGGTTCTATCTCCAGATAAAACATTCTTAGCCTTGAGGTTGATCTGGAATATTTGCTTAGGAACCAAAATTAGTATTTAAAAATGATTATTTTAAAGGGTGTACAATATCATGTACTTAGATTTAAAAATTGGGGCCATATAAGCCATCAAACTTCATATAGAGATAATATGTAATCACTCTACATAGCGTCATCCTGGAAACTAAGAAAATAGGAAATTAGTAAACCCCATTTCTTGGAAGCCTGAGGCTTTCCAACTTTGAGAAATATAAGCATTGAAATTGTCCTTAAGGAAAAAGATGGGTCAAGTCTAGGTTAGTCCTGGCCTTGAGTTTCATAGCCCACTGTCTTGTCCTAAATAGTCGCAGAAAAGTAACCTGGATGAAAAGATGTGTACTTCATGTTGAAACTACTGGAGGGCTGAGATCTGTCAGATGGCAGTACATCCTAGATTGAAGAGGATTGAAGGAAAGGGTCCCAGAGGAGACCATTAATGGAACCAGAGAAAGACTTAAAGGAGCCATCAGAACATTTTGGATAGATATTGGGAGGTCTAGTCCATGCAAGACTGCTTGGCTGATCGGTAGTACCAGTTAATGGACTCCATTCTTGCTGTTCCACTGGTAAAAAGAAAAAATCTTGTACAAGGGACCTTTCTCTTCACCTACCATCAAGGAGGAGGACATTGTCCAGTTGGCAAGGGGTCCATTCCCCAAATCCCATTTGAGGGCTACATTTGTGTCCTCTTGTCCTAGAAGTGTTGAACCTTAGGTTCCCTCTAGATTCGATAGGAGATGAAGTCTTCTGTACAAGATGTTGATGGAGGCATACCTTTTGGGATCTATGCCCATATAATGGAGATGGAAGTAGGAAAAAGAGAATCAGTGGTGAAGTGAAACCCCAAAACAGCTTCAGCCACCCATATGGGAAGCTCTAGAGCTGGATTGCTCTTAACATTTGTTCTAAAAGGATTGATACAGCTATATTCTTAGGTTACCAAGACAGCTGGTCAGTGGATGTGGGTCAATGTGGTAAGAAAGGACCTTAGGCATGAGGTGGCCTTTGGCAGCTAAAGCAATCCATGAAGGGGCAGATAGAGGTGGTCTGTACCACACCTAGGATACTCCCTTGAAGAATTTCTGGCTCCTATGTCCTGCATCAATGTCCAACATGTGGTGAGGCTGATTTCTCCCACTGAAGGCCTCCTGGCCTCCTGGCTAGGGCACGGTGAGAGCTCTGTCTAGAGGTAAGGTTTACAAATAAAATAGATGAAAGCAGGTCAAAGTGGCATTATATTTTGGGGGCCCTTATAAATTATCTGGCAATGAAGAAACTGATCATTCTAACCTGTCTAAATGCCCTATACACACATAGAGACTTTAGCTTTGTTTCTAGTAAGCCTATGTACACCAATTGATAAATCTTTAGAGGCAATATAGCTTCCTATTCCATGGCTCATCCCATGTAAGTCCAGTGCCTGAGAGTTTTCAAGGCCAGGTCTGGGTCATTGATGGCAGTGGTTAGCACATAAGCTTGTAGTCATAAAATCGATGTGAAAGAATGAAAATATTCATGGTTATTAGGTGGCATAGAATCTACTAACATGTTTGTAATCCATTCTCAATGACAAATGATCATAGTATTTGAAATGGTGATTAAGCTCTCCTAGAGGAGCAGAACCTGAAACAAGACATATCTGCTGATAGTTGAAAGCAAAGGAATGGGGAGTATGAAAGAAAGACAAATATAAAAGATGTGTATTGAGGTTCTGACATAATGTTTTACCTGAACTTTAGAACTTGTTAATATTTTCTAGAGCTTCCATATAGCCTTGCCCAAGGCACTTTAGATTCTGAAAACCATAAAGCCACACTAGGAAATCTTGGCTAGAAAACAAGATGAGCAACAGCATCTCCTGTTTCACTTGTCCCTTTACACGGCCTTCTCAACCACTTGCAAGTGTCTCAACTTCGTGTCTCCAACAGACTTTATATTTTCTAATTTGTCTAATGATGCTCACTAGTTCTAGGATGAATTCAAATCACAGGGTCCCTATTGCTTTTGTCTATGCAAAACTAATAGAATCCAACTTAAAACCAGGTATTGAGTACTTGAAATGTAGTCATGTTTACCACCTTATAAGAACAAGATGGTAAGTATGCCCTGAAGTCACCTTTGTATCCTTTTTTAAAAAGAACAATCACGTAATTACTTTGTATTAAACATAAGATGGTCAGAAGATTCAATATCCATCACTTAGGATTAGCAGCAGGTAAATCTGAGTCGGAACATAGCCAGATACTGTGATAAGTCTTTTTTTTTTCTTAGGTTTGAGATACTGAAAGGTGGGGAGGGACAGAGGGAAAGAATCCCAAGCAGGCTTCAGTCAGCCCAGAGCCCAATGTGGGGCTCAGTCTCCCAAACTGTGACCTCATCATCTGAGCCAATATCAAGAGTTGGACGCTTGAACTGACTGACAACCGACTTGCCCCTGAAAAGTCCATTTGCTTCATCTCCTTTGCAAAGAGATGATGATAGGTTGTGTCCAGGGATTTATACTGGACATGGATAGAAATGGACAATGATCTTTGGATCAAACCCTTGAACCTCTATACTCAAAGTAGAGATGATAGATCCAGTCAATGAAATTTAGTCTTGATTTCACTCATAGCATGTACTGGCCACTGTGACTGGGACCTGAAGCTTAGTTTTCTCTATTAGGGTAACTTGACTTTTGTACTTCATTTTATCCTTTGAAAGGACTAAGTTGGCTTGAAATGGTGGAGGAAGGCCTGTAAAAATAGCCAATTTAGAGAAATACCTGGTGTCAGTTTAAAACTACATTTAAGAACTAGACCGATAAAACAGGTCTCTAACAAACTGAAAATACGAAGAACCAGTGGTTGTCTTTTGGGACATGAGTGGAGTTCTACTGGTGTCTTCCTGACCACAAAGCAGGACAACTCCCAGCTCTCCCCAGAAAATGAGGGATGGGAGTTGTTAATCAGTTTGTTCTGTACAGAGAATGATCTCCATAGGTGTTCATTCTTCTCTACAATATAGAAACAGCTGATACACTAAGAATTGAACTGGTCAGAAAGGGACTAAGTTTTCTAGGCAAAAATTTGTTACCCATCTGTCTGAAACCCCCAGCTATATTGAGCCTGGTGCTAGAGAGTGAAGGCTACCAGATGGTTCCAGTGGCCCTTTACTCAATTAGATGATCTCTTTAGTTTCTGACTTGTGAGGCTGACTAGTAAACACTCTTCTACTTCAACGTTTTACTAAGCATGTTAAACAAAAACTATTGAAACCAAGTGCTCTTTGTTTGGGTGACACTTTGGAGGATTCTTATCGGAGGCAGAATCTGGTCTCCTGTTTTTAATTTTGCTGTTGCTCTACGAACATTCAAGAGAATATGCTTCTGTATTCAAGGTAAGGACTGTAAAACCAGGAAATCCCATTCTTTTTTTACTATAGAATGCACAGGCACCTGAGGGCCACAGTTAAGAGTTCTACTTTGTATAAACTGTTGATTTTAGAGGTTTATCTACACTTCAGTCTGCCGTTTTGAAAGGGCCAAATTAGCTTGAAAGGCTGATGGGAAGACATGTAAGACTTTATAATAGAAGAATATCTCCTAATTGTTGAAACACTTATGAAATAGTTTACCATGTCCACAACAGAATGTATAACTATAGAAAACTGGAACCTGTTTTTCTTACTGTTGACCTTAGTTCACATTAAATTTGGTTCTGTTAGACAGAGATGCCAATATTGGACTCAATGTGCAAACATGATATTGGGGTAGGTTGATAACCCCTGAATGTCTTAAAGGCATTGAAAGTGATAGGGTTTTCGGCCATGATAGCAGGTCCCTTAATTCTTCAACTTCCCATATCTGAGGCCCAGGTGTGATACTGAAACCCTGAGGAATGAAAGTCAGCTGCTGGGTTGGGCGTAGCCAAAGATCTAGGTAAAAACGTCCTTTGCCAGGTAACCTTGACCATGTTGCCCACAAAGTTAGAAAGCCCACATCCCTAACATGAGGAAGTCCAGGTGAAGTCTTCCAAGGAGGCATTTAGACCAATCTTCTGGTTGACCAGAATATAGCTAAAATGTGAAGAGTGGGGGAGAGGGTCCTTGGACTAGAAGGCAGGTCTGATGCCTGAAACAAAAAATGAGGATCTCAACTGTGTTTCTGAGAAACTGGCAGTGATGAGTGAGAGCTCAGTGCCTCTGTTGTAGAAGGATTTTTTTTGCATCACACAGGAGTATTCAAGCTCCTGTAACTGTTGTGCTTTCATTACCTGGAAGCATCCCAGGGAGAATGTGGCCAGAGTGGATGCTGCCACTGATTGGAAAGGTCAGCAGCTGGAGGATGTCCCCACTGGCTAATCTTCTGGTATATGGTGCCCTTGAAGGGAAATTGACCACCATATCTCCATGGCATCAGGGGTTACTTTTTGAGAGTAGGAAACCTGAGGTGCATGTTTGAGAGGCAATTCCTCTGATTTCCCTTGGCCAGAGGAAAGGGATGAAGAGCTGAAACCCGAGGTCCTGCTCAGTTTTCTCCATTTGATATTTCAGGGCTTTGTCTTTCCAGACAGAGCCCTGATCTTTCTGCATGCTCAGTTAAAGCAGGTCTGTTACAGTGTTTTCACTCCAAGCTTGTTCATCAGACCTCTGACTTTGTGTAGAAAATAAGGGCTTCCATATAATCTACCAGAGATGATATCTGGCTCATGTTGAATCTGATTAATTACCTTCATTTAGTATACCTGTCCATAATATTGACTTAAGACCATTAGGGATCCCTGCAGTCCTAGACTTTGTTGCCCTGGACTTAACACTAGAGTCCTTGCATTACTATTAGAACTCTTCTCTGTAGGGTCACTTCCCCCAGATTACATGCAGTAGTCTTGAGAACAGCTATGTATCTGGGACCTGCTGTATGACCTACATTCCATTAAAAAAATTCACTGATCTCTTGGACCACTTCCATTACTGTTCATACAGGTCTTCTAAGGAACAAGCATCAAGATGGAATTAGATACTTAAATACTTGGAAGATGCTTATAAAGAATGAAGAGAAGACTGAGCAGAAATGGAGTTCAATACTGGTCTGATACCTCTGAGGGTGGGGTAGAAGGAGCAGAGGAAGTGCTGTGTAGAAAGACTGTTTTCAGGACATCAGAGTCTCAGCCAGGACACTGTAGATGTTTAGGAAAAAACTGCCCATAGAAGTTTCCTACACCAAGCAAAAAGGCCCACATTGAATAACCAGTCATGCTTACTCATCAACAATGAGCATCCTGGGGAGAGTGTGGCCTTGGTATGAAAGCCTCAAGGAATTTGGAGGTGTGGGAATTAAGGCTGTAACTATCGTCCTTTACAGTACCTTCTCTTAGAATCTGCCATTACAGTTAGGTATCCCTTAGACTTCAGCCATGGAAAATGAATTGACAGGAGTCTGATTATTCTGAACTAGTCATTGGCTAATATTCTGAACTAGTCATTGGCTAAATAAATGATCTAAGCGATCAAATCCAGGAAGATACAGTGTAAAAAAATAACTCTTACAGGAATTGAGCTTCATAATAATGAAGGAGGACCTATCAGACTGGAATCAGCATTCTCAAGTCAAGACCTACCACAGTATCAGCCACTACTGATCATCTTCCATAATTGGACCTGGTATCTGGCTTTCTAGTATAAAAACTTAGAACCTCTATTCTCAAGGAGTGATTGCATTTCATCCTTGGCTTTCTGAAATACTCCTACAAAGATAAAGCTTTCCAATGCAGTTAATTCAGTTGTGATGATCTAGACCTATCAGGGGCAGGGCTGTCAGCCACTAGCAGCTCAGATAATTACCCCAGACCCACCTCACTATCATAATTCCAGAAGAAGGGGGTTTACAGATGTAAGTTTCTGATTAAAAGTGTCAGTAGAAAAAGCCTTCATGTAGTATCAGATTTGAGGCTGTTCACTGAATGAAGAATGTATCAAAATACAGGCCTAGGTGTCCCAAGTGGCTCATTTGGTTGTGTCCAACTCTTGGCTTCAGTTCAGGTCATGATTTCCTGGTTCGTGGGATTGAGCCCTGCATTGGGCTCTGGGATGACTGCGGGGAGGCTGCTTGGCATTCTGTCGCCCTCTTTCCCCTCCCCCTCCCCTGCTCATACTCTTTCTCAAACAGTATAAAAAAACACATGGACCTAGGGATGCTAGAATGCAGGAAAGTAAAACCTACTAGGTGACTGGTTCAAGAGGCCCAGTGAACAGTTGGCCAGAGCAATAAGAAATGTACTGTCAAAAGGGAGCTGGAATCCTCGAAACTCTGGTAACTGTTCTCTGTATGCTGGGGACTGTAAGAGCTACAAGTTTAGACTTCTCAATAAGAGTGAGGTTACCATCATCAGTAGTAAAAACTAAGTGGCATTGCTTAATGATGGGAAGAAAGGATGGACAACTGAGACAAGATCCAACAGGGTAGACTCAAGCATTAAGAATAAGGCCAGTAGAAGGGTGCCTGGGTGGCTCAGTCAGTTAAGCTTCTAACTTCGGATCAGGTCATGATCTTGCAGTCCTTGAGTTTGAGCCCTGTGTGTTGGGCTACTGTACTGGCAGCTCAGAGCTTGGAGCCAGCTTCAGAATCTGACTCCCTCCCTCTCTCTGCCCTTCCCCTGTTAGTGCTCTGTCTCTCTCAAAAAATAAACGTGAAGAAAAAGCTAGTAAAATATGCCTGAGGAATATCTAGACATTTGTAAGGAGGGACAGGCTAATAAAGACCTAGCTCAACATGTACAACCAGGAGACAGGGCCGTCATGATTTTTTTTTTTTTTTTTTGGACAGGGCCGTCATGATTTTTTTTTTTTTGGACAGGGCCGTCATTTTTTTGACAAGTTGACAATGAGTTCGTCAGACCTAGAAATGTGAAGTCTTTCAAGGACGTTTTAGTTCCCAACACCTCATGGTTGATTTCCTAGCTTTCTCAAGGGCCCAATCCAGTGAACGTGGGGGCACCAACACCAGTATTGCCCCCAAAATTTAATGACTGAGATATAGGTCCTACAAAAACATGGTTATCTAGAGATCCATAGTGTAATCATGGTGTCTACTAGAAGAGTTAATGTTTGGCCAGGCAATTAATGGAGTCCGGACCCAGTCTTGTCTACAGACCAACACAATGGTTGTTTCCTTGGTACCTGACTATATAATTGTAATAAAAGTGCTTGGTTGTTCAGACACTTCTAACACTATTAATCATTCCTACTTGAGAACTTAAAATATTTTGTGAGGAATGTGACATCCAGGTGCAAGTAGAAAAAGATGTTGATAGGCATCTGTAGAATTATAGCAAGTGGAACTTCTTAACCTTGAGATTCCATTCTGGAATTTTGCATAGGAACTAGAATTACTAGTACTTGTAAAGCTGAACCTAATAGTTACCTGTAAAACCATTCACTTTTGGCTTTAAAAAGTTGACCATACTCTATAAAATTCTGTATAATAGATTGCATATAATCATGCTATATTTTAATCCTAGAAACTAAATAAGTAGTAAAGAGGTCTATCTAAAGTAACACCAAGATGCTATTTTTGGTGTTCCATCCCCATGCCTTTTGAAGCCTGAAGCCCTCCAAGTGTCTGAAAAAAGTATTGAGGATGCCCCTAAGGAAATGACCTGTACTCAAGTTGAAGTTGGATCTGGACTCCAGTCCCTGGTCCTGTTCCTTTCAGTGGTAAAGTTGTGATCAGAATCATGGGAGATGTCCTAAGTCTATCCATATCTAGTATGTTGGAAAATTGAGGCTGTGGCAAGCTGCAGTATATCCTACATGGATTGAAACACAAGCTCCCAGGGAAGATCCCTGACCCTCAATAGGAATGAAGTTGTATCATGCTAGGGAGGCAAGAGCCCTAGAGGAAACATCAGGACTTTGGGTAGTGATTGGGAAGTTTAAATGATTCCAGGCAAGATTGCTTAGCTGATGGGTAATAGCAGTTAACATACTCTCCTATATTCTCCAACTTAAAGTTAAAATCTTAGCAATTGGAACACCATCTCATGCCAGGAGCTATTTGTTCTCCAGCTGCCAGAAGTAATGACCTCATTGCCAGCTATTTCTTGCCCCACTCTTCCGAGTTAGAGTACCTCGGTTTTCTAGGAAGCAGACTCTGAAATGATAAGGACATCCACTCTTGGAATCTGTGTAAAGAGTATAAAAAGAAACAGAAGATGATGGAGAATTTGTGGGACATTGTACTCCAAAAGTGCCTCAGCCACCAACAAGGGAAGCTGTAGAGCTAGCATTGTCCTTCAGGCTCTCCTCCTTGGATTTATATGGCCACAACATTCTATATATCAGTTGATCACTGTATATGGGTCAACCTAGGGAGAGAGATGACCTTTGGCATGAGGTGGTTCTCTGCGGCTGGAGTAATCATGAAGGAGCTGAGTGACGAAGGTTGTCTGTATCACTCCCAGGATCAAGAAGCCCTTTACTGAAGGGGTCGCGTACACTTCATCAATGCCCACCACACAGTGAATACGCTTTCTTCCATTGAAGGCCCTACAACATCACTACCAGGGCCTGGGAAAATCCCCTGTCTAAAGGAGAAAATCTATAAAGAGAAGCAGACAAAAGTAGGAATATCACATCAGTGGGGCTTGTATAATTTAGCTGGCAATTAACTGACAGTTCATTCTAACCTGGATTAACCCATAACCTACAATACATAGTAGACTTTGGCTTTGTGGGATTTTTTTTCCTTGGGAGGCCCCTTGTGCATTAATCTTTAAAGGCTATAGCTTCCCATCTTGGGGCTTATCCCAGATGGGCCCAATGCCTGAGGATGGTTTTCCTGCCAGGTTTGGACTACTGATGTCCTGGCTTGTGTGCTTGAAGACCAGATGAGGCTGATACTGCCACTGAAACCGGAAAATTGATGGAATATGAAGCTTGCATGCTTCCACATCTAGACAGAAGACACTACTAGCTTGTGCATGCCTGTAGTTCCAGTCCACAAAGACAAACGATTACAGTCAATATTCCAATTTGTTGGTCTTTGTTGGGGCTCAATTCCAGAGCAGAGCCAAAGGCTGGAATTGAGATGCTGAGAGTACAAAGCAAGGAAAGAAGTAGGTACCGAGAAAGAAAGGAACTCCTATGTAATGGTACATGTTGAGATTGCAACACAGTGCACCTTGACGGTTTTCCTCTGCCGGAGTTTTACAGTCTATATACACTGGGATTTCCAGTAGAACCTGTGGACCCTTGGCTGAGGCACCACAGACAAAACTAGAATACCAAGCTGGGAAACATTCTCTAAACAAGATCAATGGTATCTTTTTCCACCTATCCTTTGGACCATCTCAACCACCTTCAAATGAGTCTCTCTAACACAAGGCTTCATCTTTTCTTAAATTGTCAAGATGCCCACTAATTCCAGGGTGAATTCAAATACCCTAGACCCTTTCTTATCCATATAAACAAATGTGAGCTATAAATATTTTGAGGACTTAAAAGGTAGTAAATACTGTTCCATTATCTCGAGTAAGATGATTGTAGGCCTTTGCTTTGAAGTCACTGTGTAGCCTTTTTTAAAGGACTGACAAATCTAGAGCTTCACTGAGAATGTCCCAAACATTGATCTCAATCTGTCACCTTAGATTTCAGATGAGCAGCTGGTAGAACCAGGACAGAACTGTGTTGTGTTGTGACCAGAAGAGTTGCCCCAAGTCTTTGCTAAGAGAACACAGGTCATGTCTAAGAATCTATACTTGGATCCCAAATATCCTTCCCTCTATCCCACAATTGAGACCATATGTATCTATGCTTGATGAAGAGATTATTAAAACCAGGTATCTAAGTCAATTATTGACTTCCATAATAAGATGTGCAGGCTCCTGCCTGGTGACATGCAGTTCTGAGTTGCATCTCCTAAAATCAGATGTGTCTGTACTTCTCGAAGGTAGGAAAGCATTGTAGAACTACATAACTTAGGATAATACCTGGTTTTTGCTTAAACTAAATACCTACAAGAACTAGACATGCTAAAACAGGTCTCCCAACAAGCTGAATATATTACAGGATACCAGAATTTCTCACTCACCTTGAATTGGATTAAACTGGATTCTCTAGTATTCATATGCCATGATGTAGTTAAACATGCAGAGATTGCTGAGTAAAAAGCTTACTGCGAGGTACAGATGGAAGAAAACTGGGAAAGCCATCAGCTTGTGATGGGTGACCTTAGTTAAGAAAACAAGTTTGGAAGCATCCAGTTCAGCCATACAGTTTAAATTCGTTTGACAAGTTCTTAAACTGTCAAAGGGTCCCCTGTCTCCCAGGTAATGGTCTGCCTTAGTACCTTTACCGTGTTGTCACTGGGCAGTAGCCCTCACAGGTGTGGTCTCAGTGCCAAGGTAGAGCTAGATTTCAAAGAGCAGCCGCTGTAACCTCCATTCATTACTCCTTGAGGGTCTGTGCAGTCCAAGACCATGGATCCCACAACTCGAGTATTAGAAGAAAATTCCTAGTAAAACAAACCTTCAGGTGCACATCAAGTCCTGATTATCAAAGCCTTGGAGCTAGGCAAAGGAGTTGGTTCATTCCCATGGACTCCAGATACAAATTATTGACCTTTCACCCTTGAACAGCTTAATTTCTGATTATCAGCTTTTTTTAAGTAGCACACTGGCATTACCTTGACTTTATTTGACCTTCTATAGGAAGACCAATTTTCTACTAAGTGAAAGCATGTATAGAAAAAAAAATGTGTTTGGTCTTTGGGGCCATTTGAGAGTGAGTCTTTAAACATGCTGGGATAGCCCTTAATCAAATTTCTCCTCCTGTGTCTGAGGCCCCAAAGAATGAAGTATGGTTAAAGTATGTTTTGACCAGTGTTTCCATGTCAGCTAGTCTGGGTTTGACTGAAGAAAAAGGTAACAAAATCTCTTTCCAGAGGACTTTTAAACTTTGTGGGCAACTTGTGTCAAAGTTAACATAAATTACAGGGATTATGTCAATGCAAGTCTCTAAGAAACAAACCCCAAAATAGAACTTCTTTGGGAAAATACCTGTAAGGATCATGTTTAGTTGATACGAGATGACAATTTTCTACATGGTTTTAATAGGCAATTTGGCACAGCTTCAATGTTGCCTACATTCAAACCAATATGAATCCTTTCTGCCTGGTGCTTATAATTAGTAGTTATCCTTTACTATTGTGACTGCTCGGAAATCAATTTCTATTAGGATAACCACACTAGTAAGATTGTTTAATGTGCCAGTTAAGTTAGGAAACCGTCACTACTTGTATCTTTGATTATAAAAAAAATAAAACTACTTGGCAGAATATTGGGATAACCCCATATGCTATTGGGGAAATGCCTGACTTGCTCTAAAATTAGTAAGCATGTTTCTATTCTGGTCTTCTAAAATATAAACATTTTATGTTGAAGAAATCTCACATTCTTTCGACCATTTCAAAAGACAAAAGAGCCTAGGAGTGGATGGCCCACAACCTTGTTCATAAACTAGGCATAAACTAACTGGACACACTTAGGCCTCTTCATGTTTAAATGGCACCCATAAGTATTTTGGTTATTAACCTACCAATCCTGGTTCTAAAACTTAAAACCTTCTGTGAGCAAATATAGATGTTCAAGTGCAAGTGAAAAAATGGAACAATAGATATTTTGCATCTGCAGAAGGATTATTGAACACTTTAGTCTTGTGGCTTTACATTGGAAAACTTCAAGTCTTGAGGGTGTCCATTTTGGAATATTCCTTACAAATTTGAATTAGTCACATCTAAACTATACTTTTTTAAAAGTTGCAGGATACCATGCACTTAAAGATTTTTAAAAGTTGACCCTGGTAAGCTACGAACAAAGTCTTTATGGTAGATATTGTATACAGTCCATAGAGATCTTAATCCTAGAAATTTAAATGTTAAAATGTTGGGTCTAAAGGAGGGGGGACACAACGATCATTATAGGTGATGATCTATACTCTAGGTTCTAAAGCCTGCAGCCCTTGAAGGCTGTGAGAAGTAGAAGTATTGAAGATGTCCGTAAGTAAAAAGACCCGGACTAAGGCTTGGATTGGTCCTGAACTCAAGTTCAATAATCCCTCTCTTGTCCTGTTAGTGGTAAAGTTGTAATCTGCATAAATAGAGCCTAGAACACTTCGCTTCAAATTTTTAGCCTTATTGGAAGCTGAGGTTTTGGCACCATGTGCACCAATGATAAGCCTTTAAATGCTATAGCTTCCTATTCCATGACTCCTCCCAGATAAGTCTGAGGGCCATTTTCAAGGCCGGATCTCTGAACCACGGACAGCAGTGGTTCTCATGTTTTGGGAGCATACCTGGCTGATACTGCTCTTACAGCCACAAAATCCATGTGGAAGAATGTGAGTCTTACTATCTTACTGGATGGAATAGACTACCACTAGCCCGTTTGTCTATAATCCCATCCAGGGCCAAAGAGTCTATTTAGTATTCCAATTTGTGAATGCCTTACTTTGGGTTCTCACTCAGAAGTCGAGCCTGAGACAAGAATTTAGATGCTTAAAGTAAGGAAAGAATGGGTAGTGTGAAGGGAAGGAACCCAAGCATAAAGGAGTTGTTGAACATCTGACCTAATGCACTTCTATCTTTGTTCTACCCTTGCTTGAGTTTGTCTATTGCCTGGAGCCTCCTTGGAGCCCCGGCTGAAGCAGATTAATTATAAAGCTAGTCTGGGCATATTGTCGAAGAGATCACACAGCTCTTGAATGTTTAACCTATGACTGTATCAGCCATATCCGTAATGGATAAAAGGGAGAAGGGAGAGGAGTGGGTGGGGAGAGACTTAGGAGTATAGGACAGGTCTGACACCTAAAATAAAGATGAATAATTCAACAGGAGTCTTTGGGGCAGTCTGTTAGCTGAACAAAGCTTTCTCAGATGTACACTGCAGTCTATGACTGCCTATAAAGGAGTACTGAGATAGGAGTGACCAGGTTCCTGGAACCCTGTTGTGCTGTCCTTGGCTGGCAAGATCATGAAGAGAATGGGGCCTCAGTGCTGTAGCAAACTTGAAAAAGTAACAATTGAAGCACTGTCTCTATCTACTCCTTGAACATGATTCTTTTGAAGGCAAGATTGAGAGGCACAAAATCCCTGGCACCAGGATTACCTCTTGAGTGGAGAAATTGGTTAGGTAGTTGTTCAGAAGCAATTCCTCCTTGGTGGCATGGGCTCATGGAAGCATGAAAAGCCAAAACTGGTGAGGACCCACCCAAATGACTCCATCCACTTCTTTTGGGGCCCCATGTTTTTCCAGGCAGAGCCTTGATCTTCCTCTTGATCTCAGCTCTCTAGATGAGCATTCCATATCAATATTGGTTTCAAAGTTTACTCCTCATCCTTCAGCTTTATGAAGGAGATCAGGGCCTTTTGGTGTTAAAGGGTATGTGGTAAAGCCATCTTTCTTAGCTATTTGTTAACCATTCTCATTTACTGTCTCCCTCTGTGGAACATGGATTCCATTTAGGACTAACGAGCCACGTCCGGTGTCCTTCTAGACATTGTTATCCTGTACTGCTCAGTGCATGTGTCACTGCAGTGATAATGGTATTATCCCTTTGAGTGGCACTTTCTCAGGTCCCTAGCAGTGAAATCTCATAATTGGGCACCCACTGTATGCCTGAGATTGTCTACCTGGCCTACATTTCATTGAGATCCTCAAACCCCATCCTACTGCGTATTCTCCTGAACCACTCCCATTACTGTGCCCATCTAGGTCTTCTAAGGTACAAGCATCAAGATAGAAATCAACATGTAAAATCTGAGGGGAAATTCCTGTGAAGCCTGAAGAGAAGAGTGAGCAGGAATAGATGGGGTTCATTGCTGGTTTGAGAGAAAGGGGCAAGAAATACTGAGTGGATGGAAGACTCCATTTCAAAACAGCTCTGAGAAATTCCCAGGTACGCCATTGATTAGCAGGGCAAAAGTTACCTAGAGGATTCCTTCATTGAGTTTGCATCTGCAGGAAAGATTATTGAGAAATGGACTATTTGTAGCCTTTGAGGTTCCACCTTGAAAATGTTTCACTGGAACTGACATCATTAGTACTTCTGAACGATTTTAAGCTCCATTGCAATACCATGCATTTTAAGCTTAAATGTTGATCATACTCTAAGCCATCAAAAACAATATCATGCTATACGTATTTCAGTACTAGAAATTAAGCAATAAATCTTTGATCTAAAGAGACCAATCATCGTATTTAGAGACCTAGCCTCATGACTATAAAGGCTCACCAAGGTTTTGAGAAATAGAAGTGTCCAGGGTGGCCTTAAGGAAAAACCTGAACTAAGGCTTGTATTGGTCCTGGACTGAAGTTTGATATCCCTTGTCTTCATCTGTTAGTGGCCAAGTTGTAATCAGAAATGAGACCTAATAGCTCCACCCAAATTCAATCTGTGGAAAGACTGAGCTTGTGGAATACCATAGTGCATCCAAGATGGAATGAGAAGCACTGAGTCCTAGGGGTCATGAATAAATATTTAAAATTCTTTTTAATGTTTGAGAGGGAGTGTGAGCAGGGAAGGGGCAGAGAGAGACGAAGACCCCGAATCTGAGCTGGCTCCAGGCTCTGAACTGTCAGCACAGTGCTTGATGTGGGGTTTGAACTCCTGAACCACAAGATCATGACCTGAGCCAAAGGCAGACCCTTCACAGACTGAGCCACCCAGATGCCCTGATCATTATTTCTTAATGGAACCAGAGTAGTATGCTGAGGGCACACAAACCTTAGAGAAGCCATCGGGACTTTGAATAGTGATTGGAGGTCAAGATAAGACTCCATGCAAAATTCTTCACTGACTTAAAAAATAAATAAAAACCAGTTAATCTCCTCTCGTACCCTCTCAACTTTGTGGTGAATATTCTTGGGTATGAGGCTACCTTCTGTGCACCTGCCAAAAGTGATGAGAACCTCAGTGCCAGCCATTTGGCAACTTATTGAATTCCAAAATCCTGTTGTTAAAGTATCCTTGGTTTTTCTACCCTTCTTAGTAGGGCCCCCTGTCTCCCAAGAAAGTGGATCTTAGTGCCCTAGCCATATTTTCACTGGGCAGCAGCCCTTTGGGGAGTTACGATCTTGACAGAAATGTAGAGGTGGATTTCAGAGCAACAACCAGACCCTTGGTCAACTTCCTTTTTGAAAGAGGTCTATGGGATTGAAGGGAATCATGTGTAAAGACATCTTGTTTCCCACATGGGGATTTATTGATGATTGTGTGGACATGAAGATATGTTAACATATTTCCCAAAGTCCTTACCAAATTCTTGGCCTTGAGGAAAGCAGTTGGTTCATTCCTATAGACCCCAAGTAAATGACCAACCTTTCACCCTTGAGCACCTTAATCTATGGCTTTGTATCAGCTTCTAAGTGTGATACTGGGATCACTTGAATTTGTCCACCCTTGGGTAGACCTATTTCCTTTGCTCTTCAGGCTCCAATGTGAAACATTTGTAAGAAAAATTGTCCCTGAGTAGGTCTTTGGGGCTGTTTGAGAGTAACAGTGGCTTAGGACATGCTGCTAGCATGGCTCTTAATCACTTTTCACCTCCCATGTTAATGAGGCTTAGATGTGATGACACAGAAGCTCTGAGGAATGAAATGTGAATGTGTGAATTGACCACAGGCTTCCAGGTTAGAAAGCCCAGGCTTGTCATAACAACCAGGTGTAACAATATATCTTCTCCTGAGGACTTTTTAACTTCATCAGTGGCCTATGTCCAACTTAGCATCCATAAGCTTAGAGGGATTGTGGAAGGGAGACACTATAAAATGCAATACAGATCTGACTTCTGAAACCAGGGAAAAGGAAGGATTGAAGACCTAGACCATAGTGTAGTCTTGACTGGGTTTTTCCCTTAGTTGACCAAAACTTTGTCACAGATTGCCTGGAAGAGTCCTGCACCAGATGGGAATGGCCATGCATTCCTATAACCATGCCATGCTCAGTCACTAGCTAGGAGCATTCTAAGAATGTGGCCTTGGTGGACCCCATGGCAGTTAGTTTGGAGGGACAGTGGCTGAAGAAGACTCCCTCCCCCACTTTCTATTTGGTTTTCACATGATTGGAAGGGAAATGTGAGCAGCACGTCTACCTGGCACCAGGGATTACTACTTTGGTGGATAAATTTGTGAGGCACATGTTTGAGAAGCAATTTCTCCTGGATTCCCATGTACTCAGGGATTTGAAGAGCTAAAATCCTTAAGGACCCATTCAGGTATCTCCAATGTAAGATAAAGGCCTCCTTGGTAAGCTACTAGAGCTGCCTTCTGACCCTTTCTTAGGTTTTACTTGTTGACTGAGTAACTGAAGATTCCTAACGTGCAGAATATTGATTCCACTGAGGAACAGCTAGCCATCTTTGCTGTTCAAGATCTGGTTACCCTGTGTACCAGTAAATGCTTGTATTTTTACATTGCCAAAAGCCATCTTCCCTAGGATATGTTGTATACTCCACTTGACCTTGAGATGACATCATACTGCTTGATCTCTTGGACTACTCCCATTACTATCTTTCCAGGTCTTCTGACAAGTGTTGGTCAAGATGGAATCAAATCCCTAAGACTTATGGAGGGCAATGCTTGAGAAGAATGAACAGACATATGTGGGGTTCAGTGCTGGTCTAATACCTATGAGCGAGAAGAGTACTGAGTAGAAAGGAGACTTGATTTCAAGCACAACTCTGAGAAAGCCTCAGCCAGGACATAATGACATCCAGGACAAAAATTAACTATAGGTGATGAGCTTATTCAGCAAGACCTAGATCTAGTAACCAGTCATGCTTAATTACTGTCTGTGATCAGCCTGGTATGAAAAGTGGGTTTTTTATAGGTAGTTCGAGGATTAGGGAGATGTGGCTGTTGGAGGCTATATCCTCTTCCTACGACCTTCTTTTGATGCCTTTGCCACTACAGAGCCAAGTATTGCATATCTTCAGCCATGGAAAATGTATAAAGGAAGGGGTGTGTGATTGTCTTCAATCATCAGATAACTCAAGGTGTCATTTACAGAGAGCCTGATAAAATCTAAAAAATTATGCTCAGAAAGCACAAAACTTGTCTAAGACAATGAAATGACATGTTAACAAAGTAAGTCCAGTCAAAGCAACTAAAAAAAACTGATTTTAGAATCAAGACTTGCCATGATGTCCTTTAGCCCCTGTTGGTCATCCTCTAGGACTAGTCAGAGATGCCAGACTTCTGTAGGAATTTACAATTCCAAGGGAATTGGATTACATTGCATCTATCTTTCTAGACTATTCCTGCAGAGGTTAATCTATCCGATTTAGTAGTACAGTTGACTGATCATTGATCATCTCAATTGAGTGGCTAGCAACAGTTTCTGAGATGAGCTTGTAGACCTTGAATCCAGATTACCTCTCGGTCTTGCTATCATCACAATCACAGGATGACAAAACGTACAGATAGTTTCAAACCATAACAAAAACTTCCAGCATCTAAGTTTTTGGCCATGTCATAAAATTTTTTTTGAAAGTTGAATGTTGGAATATCAGGATGAAAAACCCACTAGATAACTGTGTCCCTTGGAAAGGTCGAGTGGCCACCCTGTTTACCAAACAAGAAGCAATGCATTGTTGAGGGGAAATTAGCATAATTGAGAAACTCACTGGTGGCTGTTCTCTGTAGTCCAGGGCACAAAACAGGACATTGCAAATCTAGACTTGGCACAAAACAGGACATTGCAAATCTAGACTTGGCACGATAAGTGAGGGTGATAGAATCCAGAAACAATGAAAATGTCTGTGCTTAATGATCACCCAAAGGTAGGGACAATTATTATAATGAGGCAAGATCAATACAGAAGACCTAAGGAGAGTTGTTAACAGATCAAGGTGCCCCTAGGGGCAATATGGACGGATAAACAGGCAATAATGACATATCTTGATCTATGAAACCCAGAAGAAATCCTGAATGAGGCTAAAGGTAGGGATAGAAGTCATGATTTTTTTTTCTTTACCAAGTTTCTAGACCTTGACCCTCTGTTTTCAGACTTGGAAACCAAGGTCTGAAAGAGGCTGCATCCCCAGGAAGAAAGATCCTGTAAAACCATGTCAAATACTCATAGTGGTAATTTCTTCATTCCCAAAGGGACCTAAATGTAGTAACTGGGATCACCAACTCTGGCTACCTCTCCCCTCAAACATTTCATGATTACTAGACACGGATTCTAAGACAATATTGATAGCTAGAGATTAAAAGCAGAATCACCTGTTATGTTACACACTGAGCCAGGTAATTGACTTCTGACATGAGCTAAGTGTCCACAGACCTATTTAACAGTGAATTCCCTAGTAGCTGACTGCTTAAGAGGAATGAAAATGCTTGTTCACTGGCTGCACTCAAATTTAGTTTTCTTACCTGGTGGGGTAGGAACCATCATTATGGAGATGGCCATTGCAGGGTGAGTTTTAGAAACTTGCCTTTGGTCAGGACAGAAATCCTAGTATAGTGTTTAAAGAAATGGAAAACATGAGTGCCATCATTTAAAAATAGGATCCATTCACCATGCTTCCCTTCCTTAAACCATCAGGGGCCAGTTCTACAAGAAAATTCCTGGAGAGAAAAGTTCTGTAAATCCACTTGAGTAGACGAGGTAGTTTGCTATATAGCCAGTACACAGCCCTGGGACAAGGTTCTACTTGTGATGGTCTCCCTGAGGCTATCTTCAACCTATCAAGGTAATCTGAAAGGTCTAGTCCATCTGGACATTTGACAGAACACTGCATTGGTTTACTATATTGATGATGTAATTGGCTCAGATAAGTCAGTGGCAAATATATTGGAGGCACACCAGAGGGTAAGAGTTAACTGATGAAGACTCAAAGGCCTGTCATTTCAGTGGAGTTTTTAGGAGTCCAGTGGTGCATATTAAAACATAGCTTCAAAGTAATGGGATGCCGCTTACCATGAGGCAAGAAGCACAACCAATGGCTGATAGGCCTTTTCAAGTTCTAGAGTCAAGAGTATACTATCCTTGGGAATAATACTCTGATTTCTATACCAGATGACACAAAAGGCTGCCAGCTTCGAATGGCTCCAGAGTTGGGAAGGACCTGCTTCTTAGGCCCTACAACCTGGCATGTCCTACAGTGTTAGAGGTGTCTGTGATCGAAGAAAAACTTGTAGAACTAATGACCTATGCTAATAAAATTACATTGATCTCTGATGTTGAGACAGAATGAATAACCTTGTTCTATCTACCTTTTGGAAAAATAACGGAGTATGTTACTGTACCCAGTAGAGAGTACTTTATCCTGGGACCTAAAGGAACCAGAGGTTAAAAGGAAACTCTATAACCTCTAACCTCAAACTACTTTAGGAATGGGTAGCATGCAGTGATAAACTTTGAGGGCCAACCAGAAATCGAACATACAGGGGTTCCTGATGCTGAAAACCAAGGCCTAGAAGAGCACTTCATTTTCACTAAAGGACTGTCTCAGGGTACCTTTGAATTGCTTTCGAAGAAGCAGTGCGTCATGTGGCTCAGTACACTCTCCTTTAGTTTCTACTGTCCTTGGCAAGATTTCTTCCTACCAGATTGCCATGCAGATCTGGGCACTCAGACATGGCGTTATCTTGCCTTGCTGCTACCAATCTCTGCACAAATCCTATAGGCCCCTCCATGCACTCCCAGAAGAAGTGAACAGACTCCTCATTCTCATCAGCCCCCTCTTTTATCCCAGATCTGATCAAGAAACAGTAACAGACTTACGGTTCCATTTAGAGAAATACTTTCTGCAAGCTTCTGTGTATTACATGTGTACAGAACTTGTCATATTGAAAAGGTAAGCAAAGTCCTGATGAGTCAAGATGATAGATTCCTGGCCTCTCTAGATGAACTGATGGAGAATCTAAGGGTTGAGTCCAAGATTCAAGTTCCTGGTTGTTTTTTTTTTTTTTCCTGTGTACATGAAATAGAAGAACCATCACCTTAAATGTGGTGGTTACTGCAGTCTCTGCTTGATTAGCTTTGTAGTCAAGTGATGCTTGAACAGAAGTTTCCTTAAATGCCCTAAACCAACAAGTGTGCGGTCCTCTGCTGAGGGGCTGTGTGTATACCTTGAGGCGTGTCTTCAGTACTCTCAAAGTCAGCCAGAGCGAGGCAAGAGAATCTCAGACCTTAGCAGGTCTTTGGTGAGCAAGCATACGACTCCAAGAACCGTACACAGCTCTACCTGTGTGTGGCCTTCTAGATTGCCAGGAATATGTTGGAGTTATTCCAAACCCCTTTTGGACCCTTATCCCCCAGGTTGTCGTTTTTAAGTTTGTTGGTGAGCTTTTTGTTTACCCCAACTGTTAACACCATCTCAAGCCATGTGATGTGAAATGATTGTTGCTGATAGTTACTTGACAAACACCTTAGAGAAAAGGCAGCTTGCAAAGAGTGAGCCCTGAGTCAGGTGACTAAAGACAACATCTCTGAAGATTTCCAGGGAATTGGCGAACAGGCCAGGTAAGGACTGTTCTGTGGAAGTCCAGCTTGTACGACAGCACCAACCCCTTTCTGGCTTCCAAGTGCTAGGCTTCTATTTCTCATAACTAACATGATTGTGAGGCTGTTCGTTTTCAAGGCTACTATGATCTGGGGGGAGGGGCATTGGAATAAGGCAAGTCAAAATACCACTAAGTTTGCTGTTCTTCCCAAAACTGTTCTTCAAAAAAAAAAGTCTTCACAAACTATTGCAAGGTTTTGGCTAATCTTCAGAATTCTAAATAAATTGAATTCCTTTCTTTTTTGACTGAATTTTGACTAGCATTCTTGTTACTTTTGTGGAAGAGTGGATTTTTAGAGGTCCTTACTATTCTGACCATGCTCTCCTGGGAAACTTAAAGACCCAAATAAATGGAGATCTATGCTATGTTCATTAATGGAAAGACACATTAACTTTCAGTTTTCCCCAAATCTATAAATGGCATAAAATCCTAAACATAAATCCCCCAGGATTTTTTTGTGCATACTAAGATTCTAAAATTTACAGGAAAATGCACAGGACCTAAACTATCTATAAAAAAGGACAAACTTGGAGGACCCAGAGTTCAAGACTTACTACGAAGATCTATAATCAAGATAGCATAGTACAGGCATAAGAATCAACAAATGTGTCCATGAAAATGAATAGATCCCAGAAATAAACCCACTCTTAATAGTAACTTGACTTTGGACAAAAGCCCCATGGTAGAAAAGACCCATGTTTTCAACAACTGGTGCTAGAATTGCTAGACATTCACTTAGGAGATAGAAATGGAGGCTCAGTTATTTTCCTAACATAGAGAAAACTTCAAATGGATTTATACCACTAAGCTCAACTACAACTCTAAACATTGAAGAATTTCAGGCACTATATATATATTTTTTGAGATAAGTACTTGAGGATAGTTCTTCACTTTTAAAAACAGGACCACAGAATGCAATAAAGGAATAGAATACATCAAAACTACCTTTTGAGGAAAATGTTAAGAATACCATTTCTCCTACTTGATTCCTTTATTTGGAAAACCTGTCTGACAAAGGACTAATGTCTGGGATAAAGAATTCCCAAACTGCATAAGACCTGAATTAAAAACTTGGCAAAACCTTCTAATGGAAACTTCACAGATAAAACTACAGGAATAGCCAATGAGCACATGAAGAAAAAAAAAAACTCAGTCACAATGGAAACCCAAATGAAGTCTGAGACGGGTCTTCAAGGTTTTTCACTCTATGTATTTCAAGTGAATTGCACTGTATATAAATTTTAACAAAATTTTAAACTTACATGAGGTGTTCAGAGGTAAAACACCTGATCCTGAAAGTTGAAGTGCTTCACAAGTGTTGAAGTAACAGATAAATTAAAACAAGAATTTTTTAAGTTGTGGACAGGAGTGTTCACTGTATCATTCTTTCAGCTTGCCTTTTATGTTTATCAATCTTGAAATGTTGAAGAAAACTATATGAAAACAAAGAAACCTGGTTTCTTATTTGTGACTGTTCACATGGCCACAGTTGGGTTTTGGCTTACTGAGTTTCTATCCATTCTGTATTGAAAATCGATGTCACACTCCCTTGCTGGACTTGATCCAATAGAGGTGCCACTCCAGATGGGTTCAATCAACATCTATCCCCTGAGCCCTGCAATTTGTTTTGTTTCCAGGGACCGTTACGCTAGAGTGACTGCTTTGCCTATGTATGACTGCAACACCCTGGTTGGCACAGCCATTGCCTCACCTTCCATCATTAGTTGAGTTTCTGTTCTGTCCAAGCAAGGAATGGCAGATATTCAGGACTCCTATCACCTTTTGGGGTGGGGGTGGGATGGGTTGTAGAGTGGCTAGGTCTGACCAGATGGTGACCACACAGAATGTGGTTTCCCCAATGTCTTGAGAGAGGCTAGATGATCCAGACTTGGAAGTATGCTCGCTTGCAGCTGTGCCAGCTCTGTAATACCCCACCTAGAATTGCTTTCTTTCCTGTGTCCTCTGCTTCTTTCTCACCATTCTTCCTTGAGACTGTTCTGCCAATGATGGGTTAGCTCATGCTCTCCAGAAAAGAGGCTGAGGCAAATCCTAAGTGCTCCTATTTGCCTATTCTGCAACATCTTCATTTTTTGTTGACTCATCTAGTTCTCTAGAACTATGACTTGAGTTAAATAGCCAACAAAATGTACCTTTACTGTAACTTAGATTTCAATCACCCAAGGGAATATTACATAATATTTCATGTTTAGATATTCACATGTTGAAAAAGGAAGACATGGTTTGCATTATAATCTTAAAGATGTGTGCAAGATTGCTCTCAGCAGCATGTATACAATAGCCAAAAGCTGAAACAATCCAAAAGTAATAAATCTTGTAGGTCATACAATTAGTGCCAGACAAAAGACAACATGCCCATTTAAGTTTTCAGGTAAATCACATTTTTTGAAGAAATTTTTTGTTGAGAGAGAGAGAGCAGGCGTGCAAGCATGATGGAGGAAGAAAGAGGGAGGGAGACAGAATGTGAAGCAGGCTCCAGGCTCCGAGCTGTCAGCACAGAGCCCGATGTGGGGCTGAACCCCACAAACCATGAGATCATGACTTGAGCGAGTTGGATGCTTAACTAACTGAGCTACCCAGGTGCTCTTCACAAGCAATCATATTTTTGTGTATAAACACTGCAAATCAGTGCATGGGATGTACTAAAAACTTTATCTGAAATTGAGATCTAACTGGGTGTCATACACATTTAGTTCTTGAATCTGAACATACTGGATTACTATACAACAATGAAAATCAATGCACTCTAGCCACATGATCAGTATAAACTAATCAATGTTGAGCAAAAACGTTTCTACACAAAACTTAGCACTCTACAATAGTTTAGGGAATCAAGATAGTGGTTAGAAGTTGGGGAGGAAGATGCTAGTGATCCTAAGGGGGGGCTGAGAGGTGATCTTCTGGACTCCTAATGACTCTTAAACTATGGGGATGGAGGAGAGTCAGGGAATGTTGTCCCATAAAGATCATGTTGCTTTAATTGAGCTGTGCCAATTTTTGTACCTTTCTGTATATGTTATAACTCAGCAAAATGTCTGAACTGAATAGTGATTATTTTGGATTGAATTTTTCTTTCCTATCTCTTCAATATATTCTTTTGACTTTGAATCTGAGAATTGGACTCTTCAGTAATCAGAAAATGATGCAATATTGTAAGAACTGTTTCTCTTTGGATGGACAAAAAAAAAAAAAATCCCTACTCTGCCACAAAAGTTGGCAGTGAACTCTTTCAGAATTGGGAGAGGAGAGAATTTCCATATTAAGATAACATTATTAACCAACTTGTTCTTTGTTTTTGTTTTTGTTTTTTTCCTCCCAATCCCCACCATTGAGGAGCTTGCCTCTTCACTGAAGTTTTGGATGATGGGGAGGGGGAGGTCCAGAGCCAACGATGAAGAAAATTACTGAAGACCTCTTTGGTGAAAAAAAAGTTGTTTTACTAAAACATGGGGACAGGCTCCATGTGCAGGAAGAGCTGCCCTGCAAGTGTGGGAGGTGGGGGTGACTGCTTGATGGAGTCCAGAGAGATAGTCAAAAGGGAATTTCCAAAGAGACCTTCACATGCTGAAGACTTATTGGAGCCCTGGCTATGGTCAAGCTAAGGTTGTTTTTCCCTCTAGCAAAGTATTAACATGAAGATGGTAGGGAGTTCCTGGAGTTAAGGCTATTGATGGGATTGTCTATTTCATGTAGCTTACTAAGGTATTAATGAACTTATGAGGGCTCTACCAGTTTAGCTACTGGTTTTCTGTCCTTGTCTTTGTCCTTGAGTAGCCAGGAGTGCCTGAGGAATGTCACCTATCCCACCCTCCGGAAGGGGGTGGGTGGGAGAGTAATACTAGCTTGTGCTTAGCTTTCAGCTTGCCTGATGCCCCCTCCTCATCCATGACTCATTTTTGAGTATTTGGGGGGGGGGACTTCATCATGGTGGGCTACATCAGTCTTAGAATCGGCAGGAATCTCTTTGAAGATCTGTCAAAAATTGGTTTAGAAACCTGAGCAACCTATCCCATAGAAGGTTGAGAGGCTGGAACTTTGTTTTGCTGAAATTTGACTCCAGGTCTGACCGCCATTCACCTTGAGCAAGTGACTAAAGCCCCCAAACTTTTAAGAATCAGTCCTGTCACAGCCTAAGGAGTGGCATGCTTCACATAGTACCTAGCACAGAGGAAGCCCTCAATTATCAGCCTGATAATCGCACTATGACCCTAATGGAGTCTTGAAGATTCTTTCTCAAACCTTAAACTTTGCATGGACCTAAGTTTGCATGTATGGCAGCATGCCAGGGATTAATTTACTTGCAATTTCTTCCCTCCTTGATTTTTAGCAATAAAATACTCCATAAAAATGGGAGGTTGATGAAATTATGTAAATTAAGAGGGCTCCTTCCCCCAAGCCCTGATTCATTCCCAGAACAATTGAGAAGTTCTGTAAACCAGACCAGAGGCTTTGTAAATGTCCTGGGGCAAGGACTGTGAAATGCTTCAGCTAAGGGATGCTCATCTTGTAAATGATCTGCTCCGCCCACACCTAATCAAAAGGGCTGATTTTATTATAAAGCTGTGTCATTTGGCTGCTCTCCAGGGTCTCTAAACTTGGTGGGAAGAAAGGAATGGAAGATGTGCTCTATTTCATTGCTCAAGCTCCCATGAAATGGCAAAAGGGCAGAAACAGCAGTCTGAGGTGTTGGCAATAATTGCTGTTTAATTCTAGAGTTGATAGGTTAGTGAGCACTATACGGAAGGCATATGATGGGGCCTCATTTACAGCAAATGGTGTCACTGTGCATATTGGAATATGTGTCGTCTGTATCCTTGCAAATGACATTTTTCAGTGTAAGCAGTAATCCTGCCAAATTACAAAGTTTACAGAATCTGATGCAATCCATCTGTTGCAAAGGTTTTTCTGTGTTTAGGCTGATAAAATCTAAAACAGTTGAAGACTTAACGAAATCCATGGATCTTGATTTTGGGGGAGAGTGTCATGTTCTTTCTAGTCTGCACAATGGAAATTGATGGTGAAAAGTGTCCAAACCTTGCTGGGCTCTGATAAATTCTGTGGGACGGGGCGAGTCAGCAACACTGTCCAGGCTCGACTGCCTTTCCTAATCTACCTTGCAAAAATTGGACACCAATGTGTGGTCAGGAGTGCTTGCAGTACAAAGTATTCAAAGTACATATTCTCCTCCCCCTGTTACCAGTTCCTGCCTTACAGTTAAATTTGGCACAGTGTTGATAGAGGGACTTAAAGCATCTTGGTTGACTAGTCTTTCTCCTGCAAGAGGTTGACTTAGCTCACCCCCCCCCCCCCAGTGTAAAGACCATGAACTATAGATACTTTGTGGGAGAAATAAGCCCCCTGCCCCAATCAAAGGAGGACACAAACTTGGAGCACAGTGATGTGAAGCTTTAAGGTTTTGTAAGAGCAGATGTCTGATGGATATGTTCTGGGTAGTCATATCAGGGGATTTTTCTCCTAGTGCGCAGGTCCTTCCCCCTGTTCCTCATTAGCTGAGTACTACGGAGGATACAGCCTTTCCAGAGGTCACCTCTGCCCATGTAAGGCAAAAAGATGTTCAGTCCCTCCTCCACTTAATCTAGGGTGCATGCTTACTGAAAACTCTGTGAAAATAAGCTCTGGTGGAGAGGGGAAGAATCGGGAAGTGGAGTGTCTAAAGGCTTGGGACTCCACTGTGGGCTGGGGGGCAGTGGTTTGTCTATATTTCCAGAAGGTTGTAGACCTAACTGGACAGCACAGCTTTTTTTTTTTATGTACTACTTCTGAAAATGACTGCTGTCCCTTTTCATACCTTACAAATACTAACGTTCTCAAGATGTCATTTGGGGTTCCCCAGCTGCAGACCCGGAGACCAAGATTTGATGGAAGTGATTTATTTGGGAGGAGCAGCGAACACAGGCACGGGAATGAAGTGATGGAGGGAATAGGGTCGGTAGTGAATGTATTAAGTGAGCTGCCACCATGGGTGGCTGGAGCTTAATCTCAGAATGATCTAGTATACACCCCTCAGGACTCTCCCCACTGAGTCAAGAGAGCTGAGGCATTAATGTCCTCATTCTCAGCCCTGCTTGGTTAAGGTCTGCTGCTGGGTGGTGGTCAGTCCACCACAGCTAGCCATGTGTGTGGCAGGAAAGCAGCATTCTGGAGACGTTACTAGAGGATACTAGAAGCTGGGAGCTGACTGGAACACAATAAAACCATAAACTGATAAAGGCTGCACTGACGATGTCGGTCTTATTCTGTTCCCATTCCATTTTAGAGGAAATATGAATACTACCCATACTATGTTAAGATTTTTATTGGAGGGTAGTGAAACCTAGCTTAAAGTGGGGGATGGGACCAAGAGGATTTGAAGTGTTGGTGGAACAAGCAACCTTCTCTGTGGTCTGCTTTGATAAAGCCTATGGGAGGGAGCTGTCAGAGCATACAATGGAAGGTTCAAACTACTCGCTTGAAGCTATGACTGTCTTCTCACTAGCTATTTCATTTGGCTGTGAAGTTTCTTCCTTAAGATCCTCTAACTGGTAAGTGGTAATGTGAGGATTCAAAGACGAGTCCATCTGCTATTAAAACTCATGGTATCATTACTGCATGTGAAATACCATCCCCTAAAGCAGTGGTTCTCAACTATGGTAGGGATCATAACTCTGCTCCCCAGGAAACATTTGGCAATGACTAGAGAGATCTTTGTTATCACAACTTGGACATGACTGGCATCGGGTGAGTAGAGGCTAGGGATGCTGCCTAAATTCTCACAATGAACAGGAGAGTGCCTTCAATGAAGAATTACCTGGTCCAAAATGTCAGTGGTGCGTGAGGTGAGACAGCTTTCCCTAAAGGTTAAAGGCATGGGTCCTGGCCCTACTACCTATTAAGAGTATTCCTAGGGAGCCCAGAGTCTGTCTTGTCATCCCTCAGTTCATGATCTTGGAGTTTGTGAGTTCCCACATCAGGCTCTGTGCTGATGGCTCAGAGCCTGGAGCCTGCTTCAGATTCTGTCTCCCTCTCTCTCTGCTCCTCCCCCTCTTGTACTGTCTGTCAAAAATACAGTAAAAAAATTAAAACGGGGGGGTGTCTCACACTGCAGTGTACCTAACTTTAGAGAGAGCTAAAAATAGATCTCTCAATCCTATAGATGTAATTGTGGAGCAAGGCCCAAAAGTCTGTTAGAAAAAGTATCCCCAGGTATCTCAAAACCTCTAAAATCCATGTTACATGATCAATGATGAGAGTTAACTCCCCAAAACTCCACTAATCAAATTTTAAAACTGTTTCCAGTAGGCTTATTTGTATACTCAATTGTTTAGTATAGTTACTCAAATTTCCAGGGGATCATTATATGCACGATAAGGCTTATTCCTTTCCCTGGAGGGAATGACCACACCCTGGCAGAGGAAGACCCATGAGACTAAAGCAAAGGGGTTGTGGATATCTATACACTAACTGTCAGACTTCCATCCTTGCTCACTCATACATGGACACTTTCCAGGAAAACTGTCCTGGGTTCACCAGCTGGGTTCCTGAATATTGATTTTTTTTTTTTTTTTGCTCAATTAGGGTAATAAGGGGAAGAATGGAGAACTGAATAGTAATTTACATTGGAGAAGGCAGGCATTTTGTGGCAGAAGAGAAATTAACTTATTCAGATAACAAGTTACAAAAATGGGAGGCACTGAAGTCCATGTTTAGAATTGAGAAAGTTTGGGAAGGGAAATGTTGCTAGACAACTGCTTTGCAAGGGAGAGAAACCAGAAAACTCAAGAAATGTGACATTTCCCTTTTGCCTTTTTGAAATACTTTGAAAAACTTGAAAAATCACTTTCTTTTTAATGTAACCTTACTCTAAGCCTGGACCATGAGATAATGTCAATTTTGTTGGGTTTATACTACATTTTAATCCTATCCAGGGAATTTGGAAACAGAACTGCAGTTCTCTTGAGGTGATTTTTTTAACTAGTATCCACGATCTCCAGAAAACCTGTAAAATGACAGGTACATACTTATGCACATTCTTTACATCAATTTTCTCTAAAATCAGCTACAGTCATTTTTTAGCACTGTATTTGAAATGACCACATGCATTGAATACAATGAAAGTAATTGGCTTTGTGGATCTAATTTAAACAAGGTTAGTAGGACTTTCTGATGGCAATGTTTCAGTGATTAGAATACATCATAACTGCCCTGCTCCACGTGTCTTGTGATGTCTTTGGCCAAAAGCAATATAATTTTAACTGGAGCTGATTCATCAGAAACATTTGCTTAATCTTGTTAACATCCTCACTAATGAACCATCCAATGATCATTACTCCAAAACGGGGCCAAGATATCCAGGTGCCCCTCATCACGGGTCTGATTGTTGACATTGTCGGTGGACTCTAATCCTATGCAGCAACATGAGCAGGCAAGGCTTGCATGTGGCAGGAATCTGCACATCATTTCACTGGTCATGGAGTTTTTCTGACAACCCATTCAGCGGGAACAATTTTTGACTTAAAGTCCAATTAGTTGGGGGGGTTCCTCCTTTTTTTTTTTTTTTTTTTTTTTTTTTTTTCCAGGTTCGGAAGATTTGGAAGATAGTTTAGAAGATTTTTGTCAGTTAACACTTGCACCGGAACGTAAACAAATAAGGGAGACGAAGCAGATCTCTTAGCAATCCTAGATTCTGTAACAGTCCCTGGATTTGGGAATGAAAATAACCAAGCATTTACAATACTGAGGACGTACACTGCACGGAAGTGTCAAACAATTAGAGTAGGAGTGGCAACATTGTAAAACTTCTTGGGAGGGCTGTGTTGGGGTGGGAGATGAAAATAAGGAACAGGGCAGAGCATTCCCTCTACACTGCCCATAACACAAATCTCGCACTCTTGGCAAGATACCTATCACCCCATGACTTGACCAGGTCTGCCCAGTAAATGCCTACTTACCCTTGATTTCTTTTCCTTGGTGAGCACTTCTTGGAGACCTTGCAGCAGCCGGGATTAGACGTGTCTATGCATAAACTTCTGATACTTACCCCAGCCCTTGTTGCATATTGATGACATATCGGTCTCCTCTCCCAGTATTAAAGCCCTGTGAGGACAGGTGTTCATCTGATTAAGTACTAGTGCCATCATGAGTAAAGGCTCACCGGCTTGCTGGATCAATTTCTTCTCTGGGCCTTAAATTTGCTACCTTTCAAAGGAAGGGTTTAGAGACTTTAAAAAAAAAAAAAAAAAAAAAAAAAGGACCTTCATGGCCCTAGGGCATGACAACTTTGCCCCTCAAGAGATTGGGGGGAATCACGAATTTAAGGAGCAAGACTACTAGAGACCTGAGCTTTGATTTCTCATGAGAGGACTTCAAATACCAATATTCTGGGTTTCAGTGGCTCTCCCCTGATCCCCAATTCTTGGGGCTGTTCTGGAAATGTGGGCTCACACAAGCCATTTGGGCTTTAAAATATCCATGCAGGATGTTGCATGGACACTGACAGAAATGGATCTTTTTTCTTTTTTTACCCCAAACATGCTCAAATGAACCTCAGATAAAAATCTCGCATAGCTGTTTTCTTCGGTCCTTTAAACTTTTTTTCCTTTTGGCATGTCAGTGACTAATAAATTGCAGGAAAGCCAGAGTTTATACTAGCTCATAGGTGATTACAGTGGACAAGTAGTTTTCCCCAAACCTAGGGCCCCTAGAAAATGAAATAAGCCACATATGGAAGAAATCAGCAGACAGAGGGGCCCCTACCTACCTGCATTCTCTTGCTGCTGAAGTTGTGTTTTGATAAGATAAGAGGAAACAGGGCAAGAAGGAGCTCAGACTCCTCGAAACTGAAAACTTAAGCTCGTGTTGCTGTAAAAACTGCACCAAGCAGGTCAGCTGGGCCTGGGTGACTGTTGGAGCCCTGCCGACCTTGGGCCTGACCTAGGTTCTTAGCCTCCATCCCATCCCTGCCTCTTGCTACCCTTTATCCTCTACCATCCTGTTATTCTAGAAACTGTATTTCAGACGTTCCAGGAGAATCCCAGTTTCGTCTGTTATTGTCTGGATGTTCATGATTTCCCATATCCTTGTCAGACCAGCTGTTCAATTTTGGTCTTCGGCAGCATAGTCCTGGAATCACTCACTGGATGGGCGTGGCGAACCCTGAAGCTGATGGAGGCCAGCAGCTAGTGGAAATGATTGAGGCCAGCACACTATGATGTGGCAGTTATTACTAAAGCCCCTAACGAGTCATTGCCAGGGATAAGGCAGGCCTGATGCTTAAAATCTTTCAAACTTATAATTGCTGAACACCAGATTTTCATGTGAAATAGCTTATTAAACCAACACAAGAATCCTTTACAACTAACCTGGCCTGAAAAAGAATGAGTATGTTAGAACAAAAAGGTTCACTGGGCCATAGCTTGCCAGGTTCCTTTGATCTTTCCCTAAGTTCTCCCTGGTTTATCCTGTCTGTCCATGGATGTCCCCCCGCATAGGCCATTTCGTCAACTCCTGCAACACTTGACAAAGCTGGTACTTGTCCTACTTCTCAATCAGGGCACAACATGCAACTTAAAGATCCAGGGTTGGGAAAATGTTCTTTGAGACCCCAATGTCACTGTCATTTTTCCTATATCCCCTGAAACATAATCATCCCACCCCTTTTAAGAAAGTACCATAATAGACACAAAAAACCTACATAAAATTTTTTAGCAGAATAATTTAGCTATAAAAATAAGGTACTTGGGATAAAAAGCATGAGGCATGGCACCTGGGTTAGTTAAGTGTCGGATTCTTGATTTTTGGCTTAGATCATGATCTCAGAGTTGCTGAGATCGAGCCCCACACCGGAGGCTTGGGAATCCCAAGCTTGGGATTCTTTTTTTTCTCCCTCCCTCCCATTGCCCCTTACCTGCTCATGTGTTCTCTCAGTAAATACATAAACAAAAAATGAGTCTAAGGGAGGAAAGGACTAAGAAATAAGACAAACTCTTAGTGGCCAAGTGGTTGAATGACGTAAGACTATTTAAGAAAAAACCTGTTAGTATACAAAGACATTATTTTTGTAAGTCTTTGAGTGTAGTTGACATGGACTGTCACATGAGGTGGACAACAGGGACTCAGCTTTTCTACATCAAGCTATGCTCACAAGTGTAGCTGCCACCTGTCACCACACAATGCTATTACAGTATCACTGACCGTATTCTCCATTATGTCCCCCTTAAGGAATAAGCATATTTAAATACTCGAGTTATTATCGATGCTATAATGTGAGACCCTCTTCATCATTCAACCACTCAGTAGAGGTCTGGTGTTATACCATTGATACTAGCGGTGGTTGAGGGGTAAGACATGGGACTGTGCAACGTAGAAAAGAGACCACATAATGGACAGCTAGCTAATTGATAAAATGGTCTAATTCACTAGAATCAGGATCTCCTTGCCACAGCCATTATGACCAGGAGAAACACAAACCTTCCCTAGAACACTCCCACTGTAGAATTCCAAGGAGATTACCCAGAGCAGTGAGTTTCCCAGCTTGTGAGAGACAGGGTCAAGTGGAAATAAGTTGCATATCTCAAAGAGCAGGGCAATTAATCTTGGGTCTTCATTATTCCTGGAAAAATGGAAGAAAAGGTCTCCATAACCCATCCTCTGATGACAAGCAAAGCTAATTGATGCAGCATCTGTGTTCTCACTGTACTTCATTGTAACCTGCATTGTACTGTGACCATACAATCCTGGTGGAAGGGTGTGTACCCTCAGTTCCCCGCCTCTAGTACATATCACGACAGGCACAAAGATGCACAGTGATATTTAAAAATCTTTAAAATCCTACCACCTCCAAGTTAATGGTTGTATATGTCGTGTCATTTCCATCCGTTATGTTTATACCTAGTATTCCTTTGTAACTGAGTTTAATTTGCCAGAAGGTACTAATTTTATTGCTTCCAAAGTAGCGAATTATTTTTCTGTTGATAGAGCATTTTAGGTTTCAATTTTCCTTTAGACCCGTTTGCAGATGCCCGGTTGGAATACACATTTGGTAATGTAAACCCAAATTAATTTGCACAGTTTTGCTTGACTGGGCTTTTTTTTTTTTCTTTTCCTTGAAGTCACGCTCCATGAAAAATTCTAACCAGGTGAGCCTTGGCAAAGCAGCTGTTCCTCCCACCGTCTGTAGGGAGGAATCATTAAGGCATGAGCTAAGAGGAGGCAGGTAATTGCCTGGCCTATTTGGGGTCTTTGTCTAATATTGACTTTAATTATGAAGGCCAAATGTTTGTTTTCTTACGGGATCCATTTCTACCCTTTGGTTATTGACACAGTTGGAATAGGAAACATGTTTACTTTTTTTACATGGCAGTGGATGGGCAAGTTTACATTACAGTAATACATTCTGAGCATCAGCTCTGTCAACTCCGACAGATGTCTGTCTTGTGAGTTTCTAATTGTATGTTCTATATGCCCTGATCAATTTTAGATCTTCATACTGCATACACTAAAAACATATTAAAGACATATTACCTATTCTGGAAAACACTTGAGAAATAGACATGAATACTATCAATACTGTAGTTTGTGTTAATTGAACATTGAGGCTGGCACACAGGAGAGGTTCAATGTGTCGAGTGCTGGGAATACAATAGGGATTAAAAAGCCCTGGTTCCTATCCTAAAGGACTTCTATCTTGGGGCACCAGGCAATAACAGGCGAAGTGCTGCTATTGCAACAGGTGTGGGCTATTTTGACACATAAATCCTACCTTGAGCAATCGATCCTGAAGAAATGGTCTGAAATGTAGAAATGGCTGACAGAGGTGGTTCACATGGGAGACCATTTTATCGACACTGTTCGTGCCGATAGGGTTCACCCAGTGAATTATTTAACAGTGGAGAAATTGTGGAAACAGAAAATTCTAATTAGCCAACTACCATAAAAATAAGAGAAAACACAATGTGTTTGTTTTTCTGAGCCAGGCAAACCTTGAAACCCTTACTCTGAATTAACATACTAATTTTCTTAACCCTATGAGGGTAATACTATTACCATCTTATGTAGAAGAAAACCTACACCAAAAAGTTAACTCGTCCAAGGTTACTTAACAGTGTCTAGGGTCTGCCTTAGGTTACAACCATTAAAAGGCTTACATACTTTATAATGAAAGGGAGACAGGCTTACGTGGTTGACAGAGTTGGACTCACACACTGACCAGTCTGAGCCTGGGTTCTCCTACAAAGCATAGCCTAAGATAAGGGCTTGTAGCATGTAACTAATTTGGGGAAGTTGTTTCAGGAAAGAGGGGTAGGGGAGTGGGAGGTATCCGACAGGAAATGTGGGGAAGCCAGTACAAGGATGCATTACAGAGCTGGTCTTCACTGTGGGCAAGGTGGGGGTTCAGTCCCACTGGGACCCTCTGAGGAGCTGTGTAGAATGTGCCTTGGAATCATTTGCAGAAAGGATGGGAGAGGAGAGGATGTGTCCACTGACTCCATTTCTCACTGGTCAAGCCTTACCCAAACAAGGGCTTCCCTCCATCTAGGGCAGCACATGGGCAAGTGTTGAGTGACTTCCTATAGACATCATGTTCTCTGGTGTCTGGAAAGATCCGGGGGAAGGAGCAAGACATGGGAGGTGTTGAAAACCTATGCCTGGGTGAGGCTGGTGCCGCAGCAATGAGTGAAGGGATGGGAGGGCTAGAGGACAGGTGGCAGAGAGTCCCCAGTGCTGGAGACCCTTGGCCCCAGTCATGGCCAATCACGGTCTCTGCCTCCATTGCAAGGTTGCTCAGTGCAGTGTACTTCTATTAAAAATTATTGTTAATGTTTATTTTTGAGAGACAGTGTGACCAGGAGAGGGCCAGAGGGTGACACAGAATCCAAAGCAGGCTCCGGCCCCGAACTGTCAACACAGAGCCCGACACTCGGCTCCAACTCAAGAACCTCGAGATCGTGACCTGAGCTGCAGCCGAATGCTTAACCGATTGAATGCCCCAGGGGCCCCAGTGCAGGGTACTTTTATGGGCGTGGCTCACTGTGGTCTCTGCCAGAGTTAATGTGAGTGGGGAATGGAACAAACTCCACTTGTACTACAGGTAGCCTTTAGGGTGTCGCTGGTCGTCACTGCCTCTCTCCTCTATTTCCCAGTTGTCCCACACTCAGCCTTACTTCATGCCAAGGGTGGTCCCCTAGTCGAGTGACCCACACGCTCATCGCTGGAAGACCCAGGCCTGCCTCAGAAGGTGATAAGTGTCTGGTAAATGTTTCAGCACTGGAGAAGATTTTGACCTAGAAGACCCATCATTCCATGGTGGTCTCTAAACTAGAGCCCTCCTTCTGGGCTGGAGTAAGTGGGAGAGGTTCTTTTCTTACTCTTCAGGGATCCCACAGAAGTACAGTGGATGCTCTTGGTGTCATGGGCCCAACCTTGAACCTCCCCATATACCTCGGCAGGTTCCCCTTCTGGGTTTCAGAGCCTCTGTTATTTCACTCTTAACAAGCTGTTGTTGCTGATGCCCTTGGGCAGTTCCCATCGGCATAGAATCTAAGAGCCATGTCTGCCCACTGCAGTAGGCTAGGAAATAACAGGAGTATTCCTGCCATTGAATTACACACCTTTAAAAAAAAAAAAAAGGTTCAAATAGCATATTTTGCTATATACAACTTACCATGACAACATGCTGACAAATACGTATATCCAACATACTATATGCCTTTTTTTGTTCCTTTTCTGCCTACCATTGATGTAATGCCTGCCTGTATTTCTTAGGTGCTCACATACACATGATACTAGTGACGTTTACTTCTAGGTATTGTTGAGATGAGTGACTTTGATTTCTTCCTTCGTCTTCTGGATATTTTTCTTTTTCTAGTGTTCCTATGATAAGAAAAATCAGCTTAGAATTTTGAAGACCTTTAAAGGAGAGCACTAGGCGTGAAAACTGGCACCTGACCTTCAGAACCTCAGATGTTTATCGTCTTGGAATTTTCCCTTCCTTTCAGTGCACATTTCAGTTAAAGCATTTTTAGGAGTAGGTCAAAGGTCAAGAGAGAAAGCAGGCCCACATACACTAATAGGGGCTTCAGACTCTTCCCCCAGCCGTGACATGTGCCCTCATCTTGCCTTCTGACCATTGTGGACCTACGGGAGACTCCCCTTGGTTCCCATGATCCTGGACTTGAGTTTCTGAAGCTTTTGCTGTTCCTGCAAAAGGGGGGCTTTCAGAGACCATGCGGGGAGCTTGCAATTGTTCCTCATCCCTCGGGTCCCTTGAGGGCTTGCCCTGCTGGTGCCTGCCTTGAGCCCATGTGCTGTCCTATCAGCTTCTGCCCTAGGGCTTTTGCATTGTGGCAGAGCTACCTTGGGACCAACTTTCTAACATCTCAGTCGAATAGCCTAGAAGCTGTAGAGTTGATGCTCCATGGGGCCATCCTTTTGAGGGCTGGGAGATGGGGGTAGATAGACAAATACTTTCTTCCAGAAAGACCATTTGGAGATCCAGCTTCATACAGCCTCTCCGAAAATGCCCGGAAGAGCAGGGAATCAACTTGTTGCCATGCTGTGGCAGCTCAGAAGGCCCAACTGCATTAACTTGCTGCCTCGCCTGCCTCCCCAGGATTTTCCTTCTCAGCAAAATGTTAGCACAAAGTATGACTCAGGCTTCTTTTTTAGAGGAACTGGGTCAGAACTCTACCCATACATATTTTGGGCTCTGTGTGTGTGACTTCAAGCCAATCACTTAAACTCATTTTACATTCAAGTTTAGTCGAAGGTTTGATCAAGGTTAACGATTGAGTGAGATAGTTGTATATAAGGATTGAGTGTTTAATGTAAAAAGCAGCCAGCCTATTTCCTGACCTAAAATATAGTGACCAAAAAATCAGTCCCTTTGCTTTTGCCCTTGGCTCTCTCTCCGTTTTCACCTTGTTGACTCTGCTGGTGTGCCTGGATCCTTAATACAAAAGGACGTGTAGGAGGGTGAATGAAAGTGAAAATCGTGAGCAGAAAGGAATGTAGGGTGTTGGTGATTTTATGTGGCTTGGCTTCCTACAACCTGGGAAAGCAACTGTATAACCCACCACAAAACACACTTGACCACGTGAATCCATACCCTGTTAGAGAAATGAGTCTGGGAGGACTTTCTGGGAGATAAGCTGCCTCAGCACTTTGCCCAGTTGTTTTTCTTTATTGGACTGGGACAAGAACAGGATTTCCTTTCTCCTTGTCTTTGCTTCCCGCATGTATTCAAGTCACCTCTGCTAACCTTCTCAATTCCAAACAAGCTCGCCCAGAGAGGCTCTGTATGTTTTTAAAAGGCCAGATTTGTGTTACAAGCAGCCCTACTACTTGGGCCATATGGTCTGGCAGGCTCTATGATATTGGAAATGTCAGTACTAGAAAAAGATGCCTGTCGAATTCATGACAAGTCCCAGGGGGACAATCACAACACAGGCTTCTGGCTTTTTTTTTTTTTTTTTTTTTTTTTAAGGCAAGGAAGGACATGTCCTCTTCAGTGGATAATTACACACTTTTATATTTCACCAACTCAGAATATTTACTTTAAGGGGTATTTACATAGTGAAGTATTAAACATAATTATTCCTCATAGTTAGTACTTCATTATTTTTCAACTCCTCTAGTAATCCTTTCTAGAATTCCTTAGAGGTTGACATTAAGCTCATTGATCTATAATTTCCAAAATCTTTTTTTCTTGAAAGTTGGGGCATATTTTTAAATCCTGCATCCTATGTTCTATTGCTCCATGATGACTAAAAGCATTTCCATATCAAATCTACAGGTTCTATATTCTTTGTCGTGCTCTTAGCCTACAAAATTAGTTGACATATTAATTTAACATATTTATGATGGCATAAACATAAAGTGAGGTGAAAAACTGACATTTTGAAAATTCCTTTAGGTAGAGAAAATAGATATTTGGTATTTCTGCCTTTTTAACTCTATCATCAGAGTACTTGACCCTCACCCAATGGTAAATATGGCATATTCCTTGTTCATCTGTTGCTGATCAGAATTTTCAATGAGCAATTTCTGGAAAATATGCTAACCTGGAAACCTTACCTTCTGGGTATTTCTTAATCCAACTCCTGACACGGTACTGGGTCCTGGTAGAATCAGGGATGTGACCATGTGCCTACAGCTACCTGTGGTGAACTGAATCTGGCAGACTCATTGGGCCATAAGATCAAATGGGCCCAGCAACACTCCATAAAAAGATGGAAATGGTACATGAAAGATCCAATGTAGGCAGAAGTTTCAAGCAGGCTAAAGAACAGAGAGGACAGACCCTCCCCCCCCTTCCCCCACCCCCCACCACTGATGTACCAGCATTCTTCCCTCATTCCATGCTTAGGACCATGGTTTTAGCCAAGTCAGGTTGGAGAAAACCAACGGTAGATAACCATCAGCAGTGGTATAAGTGATTTTGGAGCTTGAGGAAGAATTTTGTCAGATAACTTAGTGATCAACAGCAAGACTTTTCTGAGGTTCCCCTCAATTAACATTCCTGAATTGACTTCCACCCATGTTACAACTCTTAAGGTCACTGAAGGCCAAGATGCCAGATAGCAATCAAGATCTCAGTAACTTTAAGTTCTATCCTTGAACTATGACCTAATGCTTCCTGATTAGGACATGATCTGAGACCACTGACCTTTGGCAACTGGCCTTGGGTTCACCACCTTAACTACTGATTTTTGCCTCCCAGATAATACTTGAAGCTCATTCACTTCTTTCCTGGCCCCAAACCCTGGCTTGTCTACACCCTGAAGTTACTGTACTGTTTGGTTTTAATCATGGAGTAACTGGGTCATGGCTTCTTTCAAAGACTGAAACAGCCAAGCATTTTATCACTTCCCACATCTCCAGTAAGTGAAGAGTCCTCAAAAATACCTCTGGAAGCTCTGTTTGCTGGCTCAGCTACAGATGTTTATCTGTTCCTCATCTCTGTGTACATAAAAACAAGCATAGACCAGGTTTCTTCAGTGAAGTACTGTGCTGTGAATATTAAGTAAAAATAAATATCAGATATTTCCAATATTGTACAAAGCATAGTTGTGAGAGATACCTGTAGAGCAAAGGGCTCCAGAAACTCACTCTAGAAGGTTTCTACCCTTGGAACAAGTACAAACCAGATAGAAAGTCGATGTGGGAATGAATATCTTAGAGATGACCTAAACATTATTTTCGGACACCAGTAGAGGTAGCAGATAGCAAGTCTTTGGTTCTAATACATAAAGGCCGTTAGCAGAATGGACTTGCTTAGCTTAGTAACCATAGAGAGAACTAGTCTGGCGAAGGTCCTTGCCAGCCCACCTTGTACACAGTGAGCCTCTAATAAAGAGTTGGTAGTCTGCTTCACCTTGTGAATGATCTTACTCCAGAACCATCTGCTTCAACCCACTGTGTATTCTACTGTTTGCTCAACATCTGAGTGTCTCCCATATGCCAGTAACTATCCTGGGCATATTCTGAGGTTAAGGGGTAGAAAAGAGTCGTTTCCCTGAAGTTTGGAGAAGTTGTAGGTAAACGCCTTTGGAAACAAAAACCTTTATAAGGGCCACAAATGAAACGAGGAGCTGGGATGGGTAAGGAACAATGCAATCAGGAAAGCACTTCTTTGTTTCTAATCTCTTGACTCAATTCATGGTCTTGTTTCTTGAAGCCCAAGCTTGATACAGCCCCTCTAACAGAACCCTAGCTTCTGTTCTTACATACACTGTACAATCCCCTTCAACTAAGCTGTTGGCATGTGGACAAAAATCATTGGTCCACTGTACTTCTGTAACCTTTCCTGCATCCTTATCCCATTATCAGGTCTGATCATTTAGCCCCATGCCCTGTTGGCCAATTTGCAGAGCTGTCTAATCCAACCTGCGATTGAATCCAGACATGGTAAACCTTCATTAAGCAAAGACTTTGACCTATCTTCAGAAAGAATTGACCTCAGAAGCATCTTTTGAATTAGTTGTGAATTTCACCTCCTTGTCTTTTTCTAAAATTTAACCTTTATTCATTTTTGAGAGAGAGACTGAGTGGGGGAGGGGCAGAGAGAGAGAGAGAGACACACACACACAGAATCCGCAGCAGGCTCCAGGCTCCGAGCTGTCAGCACAGAACCCAATGTGGGGCTTGAACTCATGAACCATGTGGTCATGACATGAGCCAAAGGCAGAAGCTTAACTGAGTGAGCCACCCAGGTACCCCAAGCTCCTTGTCTTCTGAGAATGAAGGTGAAACAGAGGAATGAAGGCTTTCTTACCCCTAAGTTATAAGAGTCTCACCGTGGCCTTAAAAACTTATCTCCACTGCACTGACCTCTGATACTGAGCACTGTGGGAAAACTAGCCCAGAGCAGCTTGGTGCAACCAGGCAGTGACTGAGGCCCTGCAGGTCCACATATCCTTTCAGTAGCCACATGTGCTGGCTCCCTGCACCTCTGTACTGCAAGATCAGCATGCCTCAAACCTGACAGGTCTTCAACCTTCGTGTTTACCACCCTCCCTTAATTGGCTCCTTTTTCTGTGTTCTTTTCATACTGGATATATTAGAAGTTAGCTATTTATGTCCTATTCGTCATATTAGATTTTCCATCTTTTCCCCCAACTACACTCTTACCATTCTAGTGTTTCTTTTTGCCAGTGCTTTCATCCAGTCTGTCCTTATAACCTGCCTTAAACTATTCAGGATGCTTAAATGATTTCCTGTCTAGATCACTGACGGGGGATTTACCCTAATGCACAAAATGGAGAACTAGAAGAATGTCGAAGAACCTCCTGAATCAAGGCAGTCAAGGCCCCATGTGCCTACTGACCTTCTCCAGTCACATCTTCCAGGTGCCTTCATGAGCCCTGCTTTCTACATGCTGTCATGATTCTCCAGCTTTGTAAATGTTCCTTCTGCCTGGGAATGACCTCAACCACTTTTACCCACCCCCACAGGTAGGTCTACCTTGGGTGTCCTTTTAAGTGTTATTACTTCTGCGATGTTTCCTGTGTCCTCTGGATGAATCAGATGCTTGACTGCCCTCACCCCCATCTTGCTGCTCCATTAGAGCATTTATCACAGAGCACTCCATTAACTGTTTTACATACTGATGATAGGGAGCCATATGTGTTCATCCCAATATCCCTACTGCTAGAGTGGTTGCTCAGCTTATAACCAACCAGAGCTTAATAAAAACTGGATTAATGAATCCAACCCAAGTTTGTCCTGGTTTCCATTGATTGGCTTGAATCCCGGAAACCACATGCATAATGATTCATTTGAATACATTATTTAGAATGTAGGGATTTTGCTGCTTTAACTTTTATCAATAGTTTCTCATGTTCTTCATAATTCCATACTCTCAAATAAGATAGCAAATGAAATTCAGACAACCAGTTCGAGGATTCCTGAACCCTTAGCTAGATCACGGACCTTTAGGTTTGTTTGTGTGTGTGTGTGTGTGTGTGTGTGTGTGTGTGTGTTTAAAGAGGTAGGGAAAACAAAGGGATTGTGAAGAGCTGTTATTGTCTAGGAGAATCTACCTCCATCCAAGAGGGGAATGGTGGTAAGGAGGAGGCTAATTTCTTAACTTCTGGCCTAATGTCAAGGAAGCTTCCATGGGACCATTGGAAGAATTTGGTAAGCATTTCCTGAGTTGAGGAGGCACAAGACTGAAGCCAGACTCACACTTGAGAAAGGTAAAGCAGCCCGGGCAGCAGGATGGAGGGGCTACCTCCGGGCCAATCTTGCACCCCAGACGTATTGGGACTACAGACACAGGACTGTTGGCTGGGGCCAGGAGTAAGAGACAGCTGTCCGCGAGAGCCCCTGCTAGAGGTCTGGAGAACTGAAGAGCAGGAATCCAAAACCAGAGACGAGGGAGAGGCTGAGTAGCTGCCAGCTGAAGGCCATGTGCCTGACCCACATCACAGGGATTCTAGTAGGAGGCGGTGCCCAGCAGGTAGCTACCCCAAACACCTGCCCCAGTAGAGAGCAAGGCCAGTTCCAATAAGAACTTTGTTTATCCCCTCACTGTCTTCTCTCAGTACCGACCCTCAGGTCAAGAATTGCCACCCAAACCAACCCAAAGCTGAAGGGGAAAACTTCAGGGTTGGAGTTAGTTCCTTGTTGGAGATAGTCTGGCTTCTGAGTGAAACTTGTGTTTTGACCTAAGTGACCACAGGAAGAATATTAAGAGAACAGAAAAACCATGAACCTCTCCTGGAGTTTGCATCTAGGCTGAAGGGGAAAAAATACTCACTGATGGAACTGTACAGGGACTCTGAGAACCAACAATTAAAAGTTTTAAGGTCACTAAGACATGAATTGCATTTAGACTTTCTGAACATGCAGCTTTCATTAGATTTCCAAAGGAATGTGTGACAAAACATTAAGAATTACCATTTTTACTTCCCAGGGCAAGGAAATGGGCTGAAAGAGGTGAATTTGTCGACAGCACCTGAATGTCTTTCTCTCAGTCCAGGGCATGGAGACCAAAGCCTTGGGGTTTTAAACAACAGCTGTAAACCTACAATCTATACCTTAATGATCAGATTTTATGCACCTTGACATCTCCCTTCTAATGAGCAATCCCAAGGGTACAGACAGGTTTGAAGCATTGCCGGGAGTGCGGGGGGCGGGGGGGGGGGAGGAGGAAGCCTCTGTAATGAGGCTCCATAAGTTTCTAAGCCATGGTCTCACTTGGCACTGATGGCATCTGTCTGCACTTGTGATGGACTACAGACTTCATTTGTCCTGATAGCACTGATGACCATTGACAAGGTCAGAAACCCCAAGGCCCTGGGGCTCACAGAGGCAAGAGGTGTCCTTGAGAATCTAGCCATCTGAGGGGAGTTGTGGCCTGTGCTTTACTGGCCTTGCTCAAAGCTGGGGACAGAAGTGGTTTATGAATGCATATCTCTGTAAGGAGACCGAAGTCTGAGGTCTCTGGTAATCATCCTGTCTGGACTGCTAGATGGGGAAGGTTAGGCTGAAGCAACGTGGGGTACAAACATAGTTCCACTATGTTCCCTCCCTCACTGAAAATGGAGACATAATTGGTACAAATGATCATGAATTTTTTTTTCTTTACTAGGTAAGAACTTGAGAGTGTGATGGTTCTCCTCTTCTCCACTTGGTCTTTCATTAAGACCATCCTAATGCTTGGCTTGTGGCAAGTTGCCCAGTCAGTACTTGCTGAAGGTCTTTCCTGTAGACAACTGAGCACTACATGGAAGGCACTGTGCTACAGAATAAAACTGAACACAATCCCCAACTTCTGGAAATTCTGACCTCTGGGGATCCCAGACAAGTAAATGGAAGAGTATAAAATAGGAGTGTGTGGTGGTGGGGAAGCATGGGCAGAATGCACCCAACCAGGAAGAGCAGTCAGGAAGGCTTCCACAAGAAAGAGATAGGTCAGCTAATGCCTAAAGGAAAAGGGAAAGTGAGCTAGCCATGCCAGTTGCAGGAACTAAAGGATCTTCTAGGGGGAGACAAGGATGAACCAGGATGCATCCTAGGAAAAAGCCAGATGTGTAGTGAGATTGGGTCAAGTTAGGTGGGAGACTCAGGAAGAACATCAGGGCTCAACTATCAGGAAGGGGAAGTGTGTGCTGGATGGTGTGGGGCTTTGGTTTGTATGTTAGCATTCTGCATACCTGCTTTTTTTTTTTTTTTTTTTTTTTGCCGCCTATATCACAGGGGCTGGAAGCCTGGAAACTACATTTCCCAAATTCTGTTGCCACCAGAGTTGTACATTAGATGCACTTGTGAGACCTGAAAGGCAGAAATGAAGCAAAACTCATTCTCTGGCAGTGATACTGGCTACAAGGTTTCAGCCAATGGGAATTTTTGTAGCAAATGGGCTCTCAGGCCAGGGGAGCACCATTTCTTCTGGTGGCTATGAAAGGACTGGGAAGCCAGCCGAGCTGGGCTAGAGGTCTTAGCTGTAGTAGAACTGGGGGGAAGGAGGTCCTCGACAAGTACAGAGACTATGGGGAGGGGCAGAAAGAGCAGATGTGAGGCTCATAAGAGATGCTGGGTCTGAAAGCATTTGGAGAAACTTAGAAATAGAATCCAGAGAAGAATGCAATTAGTATGGCATAATAAGGGCAGCGTTTGGTAAGAAAATGTCCAAACAAATCTAAAAGTAGCCTTGAATTACTGCCCTTGCATCTAGGTCAGGGGCTACTGGCTAAGTCTTGTAGAGGAAGGGAGATGGATTTTTTTTGGTTCTGAAGAGGAGTGTGCCTTAGATTATTTTTCTCCTCCTTCCACCTTTTAATAAGCATCTACTGTGTCCTTTCTATGTACAAAGTGCTCTGCTAGATTGTTTCACATGTATTACACAAGTTAGGCATTGTCCACCACCTTACCGGAGAACACAAGAACATGCCCCAGGTGACCCTGATAGATGAGCAATCAAACCAGAATCTCCTGATGCCAAAGAGGAGAGTCCTCTTTCTATTCTTCCATGTTGCCTCCAAATAGGAAGTGTCACAGGAATGTTGACAAGTTAGAGGTGTGGGGATTTGCTTCAAGTTGATCCATCTGGATTATAAGATAGGGAGGGTGGAGATGCCCACTTAGGGGTCCTAGTGTAAAGGAACTACACTGTTCCTGTAGGATAAATACTTATTCCTCTCCCACAGCAACTTTGGTCTATCCTGTCAAGTCCAATACTTAGAAACTTAAATCTCTGGGCTATTTTTCTAAAGAGCTCTTCTGAATCAATATGACAAAGGCCTGTAACATAATAGAAAAATGTACAAAGACCATGGACAGATATTTCGTATTGGCCAAGCCCAACTAGAGCCAGAGGACAAAGGAGACCATGGATATGGTCCCCACCAGTCAACCTGGAATGAGGGCAGATAAGAGAGGGGAGAAACATGGATTTAGAAGAGTACAGGGATGATACCCACCAGTTCTTATAATCCTGCAGATTCCTCTGAGAACAATTTTTTTCAGTAAAATAAGTGTCAACCTCCTTTCAGGTAACTTAAAAATTTTAATTGTGAAATACACATATCATAAAGTTTGCCATATCAGCTATTTTCAAGTACATATCATATATTCAGGGGTGCCTGGGTGGCTCATTCAGTTAAGCATCTGACTCTTGATCTCAGGGTCCTAAGTTCAAGCCCTGTATTGGGCTCTGTGCTGGGCATGAAGCCTACTTAGAAAAACAAAGTGCTTTATGTGGTTGTGTACCATTAGCACCAACTGCTCACAAAATTCTTTTCATCTTGCAAAGCAGGAACTTCGTACCTATTAAACTAGGCTCCATTCCTTTCTCCCTCCAGCCCCTAACCTTTCACCATTCTGCCCTCTGTTTGAATCTGACTCCTGTAAGTGGACTCCTAGAGTATTCATCCTTTGGTGACTGACTTATTTCAGTTAGCATGTGATCTTCAAGGTTCATCTATGTTGTAGCCTGTGTCCATTTCATTCCTTCCTAAGGCTGACTACTGTTCCACTGTATGCACATACTACATGTTCGTTCTCCATTTATCTGTCTATGGACACTTAAGTTGTTTTTAACTTTTGGCTATTTGGGAATAATGCTGTTACAAACGTGGGTGTACAAATACATACTCAAAACACACTATAGTTCTTCTGGGGATATACCCAGAACTGGACATGCTGAGTTGCATGGTAGTTTCTAACTTTTGAGGAACCACCATATTTTCCATAGTGGCTGCAACATTTACTTTTTCACAGAGCATGAGGATTCTGACTTGGGCACACCCTTGCCAACACTTTGTGGTTTTGTTTTTGGTGTTTGTGTGTCTTTTGTTTTTTGATAGCCATCCTTAATGGGTGTGAGATGGTGTCTCATTGCAGTTTTGCTATACAGGTCCCAAATGACTAGAAAGGTTGAAGGAAACAGGAGCAAAAATAAAGGGACTAGAAAGTGAGAATGAAACTAGAGCTGTTTTTTTTTTTTTGAAAAGACAAAACTAACAAACCTTGAGACTAAAAAACCTCAGAATCAGAAATGAAACAAACCTTTGAATTAGCAACACATATACTCAGGACCATAAACTATGAACAATTACATGCCAATAAATTAGATAATTTACAAGAAATAAGTGAATTTCTAGAAACCTATAACTTTGCAAGACCTGAATCATGAAATTAAAAACCTAAACAGACTGCCAGTAAGGAGATGGAATCAGTAACTAAAAATCCCCAAAGAAGTCCAGGATCAGCTGGCTTTACTAGGAAATTCTATCAAATATTTAAAGGACAATTAATGCCAGTAGTCCTCTAACTCTAAAAACTAGAGGATGGTATACCTCAGAAACTTACTTTACATGGCCAGCATTACCCTGCTACCAAAGTTGGACAAAAATGTAACAAAAAAATTACAGGCTAATAGCCCTGATGAAGATAGATGCATTCTGTGGTCCCCTTTGATATAGCATAATTGTCAGAAAAAATCAGATTAACATCCAAAAAGAACTTAAAAGATAATCAAAATCTTCAATGTAGTCTCCTGAGTAATGCCAAATGAGGATCCCATTCACAGCATACCACAAATCATAAAACTTTCTCTCCAGTTAGCTTATCTATACTTTCCCACAATCCCACACCCAACCAGCAGCTGTGCCCAATCTTCCTTTATTCTGTCCAAGTTTTCCAAAATAGTTTTGTAAATCTTTACCTGAGACCTCTTTCCTCTGTTATCCGCAGCCCTCACTGTACCTTCTTATTTACCTCTGACTCCTCTTGAAGACCTATTCATGCCTCTCTGGGCCCAAGCCCATCTATAAGATGGAACTAAACTCATGTTCTTGGTATTTCCCACAGTATTTCAAGAGGAATCAAGAGAACATATGTGAAAAGTCCTTGTCAATTGAAAAATGCTACAAAAGTAATGTCCTAAAACTATGAAATCTTCTATTACATATACAGTTATCCATTCCAAGTTTTTTTAACCTTATAAGGAAAAACACAATAACATCCAAAACTTGGAATAAGTGTACTGGGGAAAATGTGGTCCAAAAATGCATGAAGACTGATAAACCCAGGCTCCTGCCCAAGGGCCATGTGTTTATTTACTGCCAAGCTCAAGGTCTACCTAGAACCTCCGGGTGGTATGTCCTAGAAAAATATACATCTCTAAATTCTCAGGCACTTTGATCAGAGCTCTGGCTCACCAAGAGTAAAAGGATCTTGCCTTGAATGTCTGAAATGAAACAACAAATCTGTCTAAATTTGGGGGGGGGTCAAGGGGACAACAGGAAGAGCTTTATTCTTCCAGTAGACATGGAATCTGTTTCTACACAGATCCTAACTCATCGAAACATTACCCAACTTGAAGATAATTACCTTTTACTGAAGAAGAAACAGAGGCTCCCAGAGCTAAAATATTTCCAAGGACACAGGGCTGGTAACTGGTAAAGGAGGAATTTGGACTTGAGTCTATCTGGTTCTGAAGAGCATGGGTTTGTTTTCTGTCCCCTACCTGTGAGGGGAGAGTGGTCTCTTTCCCCTCCTGCCCTTTGCATGCCTTCCTACACCCCCTGCCAAAAGGGAAGGCAGTTTACATGATACAAAGAGCGCTTGGGCTGAGTTTTTGTCAATGATTCCAAGTATCTCTGAGCTCATAGGCACATCATGCACATCTGGGATCCTCAGTTTCCTCATCTGTAAAATGGATCTAGGCGTGTGGCATTCAACCACATCTGATATGTTAAGCCTATGGGTAACCCTTTGTGGTATTAGATTTTTAAATGAGGCTAGAAAAAATATTAAAACGAGAAAAGGATTATTATACATGAGTTAGATATGAAAATAGCTTGACTTTTCCTTGTTTGGTAACTACTAGAAATCCAGATCTTGAAAAACACCATAGGGTATTTAGTTGTTTCGGAAAACCTATCAAGAATCATGGACTTGGTAGTAATAAATCCCGGGGTTTGGGTCCAGTTACAACACTCACCAGTTATGGATTTTAGGCAACTTACATAAGTACTCAACAATCTACAAAACGGGAAGTGCAAATGAGGCTGAATTAAAACTCCTAGTCCAAAACTTGGCACTGCTTATTAGTAGTGAACTTAAATGGGCAGCTTATTCCCAAAACCCAGTGATCAACCATTCCAACACCTGGATCTAAGACTGCAAACGGATAGCTATGTGTTCTTAGGCATATAAAAATGTCCGTTATACACCCAAGTCTTATCACATCTAATTTTCTTCATTACTTGTGCCAGTGCTGTAGTCCAATCCACTAATGTTGCCATATTAGTCAATTTTAAGAGTCTCTTACCAGTTGTCTTGTTCCACTCTAGCCCTCCTCCAAAGAAGTGGTAGGTAGTCTCCAAGATGACATATCATGATGCTTGGGTTCTGATCCCAACAATGCCCATGTATGGTCTCTATCCACACTACATCAGAGCTGACTTGTGTCACTAGTAGACGATGATGATGATGACCACGTGTGACTTCCATGCTAGGTGATGAAGGCATTGCAGCTTCTACTTTGGTCTCTTTAATCAATTATTCTCCAGTACAAAGCATTTCCCCCATAGATCAGTTACCCAGGCAGAATGGGGGACAGTCCCATGTAAAGGAATGGAAGCTTCCCATGGACAGTCAGTGCCAACTTGTTAGCCATGCAAGTGAGTAGAATCACCAGTCCTTCCCATTTTCCTGATACTTCCCTGGATTTAGCCTTGGAAGTTCTACATAGTTGGAAAGCCCCACCATCCCACACAAAGCAGAATGGCTGCTCACCCTACACGTGAGTCGCCTCAGAAGTAGATCCTGCAGCCTCAGCAGACCTCTCCCTGAACCTCCAGAGAAACCCTTCGACCCCAATGCCTGGCCAAACCACTTCTGAATTTCTGACCCTCAAAAATTTTGAGAGATGATAAACAGGTATTTGATGCCACTAGGTAGTGAGTAATTTGTTATGCAGGAATAAGAAACCAAAACAAGTCTCCTTTTTGGAAGAAACTGCAGATAACTCAAGCCTATTATCTATCATGGTGTATTGCACCAAGGCCACTACAGTACTGGGGTTAAAGTATTCAGTGTCATTCATCCTGAAATTTTATATTGTGACCATTCTTAGAAAACATTGTTAACCACCAGCATTTCATTCCATTAAAATAAAATCCTTAAATACCCATAGGTTATTTGTGTGTGGGGGATTCCAATACTAAAGCATGTAATCTCTTCTATCCGGGAGTCCGTGATTTTACAGACATGGGAATTTTCTATGAGAGCTCCTCTGGCCTTTACCAAGTCTTGAAACCTTAGAGGAGTTACATGACATCTCAGGTGGAGGGGATAGCAGGAATACAAGCAGGAAGATGAAAACTGACACTGGGTGCCTAGAAACTGGGAGGCGGGCAATGCACAGAAATGTGCTCCGTCAGGATCTGCACCCAGCAAGCTGCCAATGACTTGTTCTCACAACACGGATCCCCAGTTTCTCTGGCTACTGGTTGTCTTTCCTTTAGCTGCTATTGGGAACAATTATCTATTGCGTATATGTATAAGAATTTTGCAGATCCAAGGCTTGAGTCTCACCAAAGTAGCTCACCCTTGGACCTTTGTTCGATGATGATTCTTACACTGTACAGCAGCCCAGACATCCTGAGGGTGTGCTACAGAAACTGCAAAGATGAACGTGGAAAAAAGATTGGCTTGGCTCACAGGTCAGACCAGATTTCTTAATGGGTATTGAAACCAGGTCCCAATCAAGGGGTACAGTCTCCAGGCCAGATGATGAGAGGCTGATGCATGCTCCATTGCAATACAGATAAACATGAGATCTTGCACTGCATTTTCTTAATGCCTGCACAGTGTTCTCTCGACAACTGCTCTCCCTCACCAATGCATGTGTGCATACCCACCAACACCACATACATCCACACACCCATTCTAAAGACTCAAACTGGTTGTCAATACATTTGTTGTGATCCTGCTGGAGTCCAGTATATAGGAAGTGAGGGTGGGGAAGGGAGGGAAGAAAACTGGCCATCGATTTAGTACCAACTTTGTTCTAAGATAACGCTAGGTACATACTTGGACACAGTCTCAGGTCCTGCTGTTGTTAAACTTCCAAGTCCCAGTGTATAGTGGGACAAATTGAAGTTGGAATGTTAGTCCTGTTACTAATGAACTATGTGGCTGTGGGTGAGTGAGTGGTAGAAACAGGAAGCAGCTTGCTTGGAGGTGAACATTTAATGTATGTAAAGAGTCTCACACACACACACTTGGGGCAGACCCAAGCTCATGGTAGAGTCACATTACATTTATTTAGGTCTATGTCCGATGGTCTATAGTGATATCCTTTGAACTCCCTACTGCATTAACCCCCTGCCCTGCCAAAACCTGTTTCTAAACCCATGTTAAATGTCTACGTCAAGAACATAATACTTCATTGCCAACCATCTGCCTCAACCAAGAAGAGGCCAACAAACGCAGTCCTGAAGCTAGAACTAAAGCCATGTTGTTCACTAGGTATAAGGGAAAACAGGATAAGCAACTAGCCACTTCAACCACAGTGGTTGAAAGGAACTTTAACCTCAACAGTGCTTAGTATTTTTTTTCAGGAGTAAAATGTGGTGTGCTAAAAGTTGCTATTTCTGATAGTAAGCATGTGAATGGTATCAAGGTAAAGTTTTGGGGGGAACTTTAGGAATTTGTCTAAGGAATGAACATGTGTGTTCATGTATACAGACTTCTAGAATGGCCACTGTACAAACTTTCCCCTTGCCACCAGAATGACCATCTTCTCCTTAGAGAGCTGTGGTGAGCCAGACCAGCACAGTCTACTCCACCCAGTCATATTCCAGTGTGTAGGAACACAGTTAAAGCAATAATCACACTGTAGGGTAATTGGCTTAAGATCTACTAAGTCCCAACTCCCATGAGGACAGACATGTTGTTTGCCACCACTCTCTACCCTAGCAGTGCAGTGGCTGGCATGTAGTGAGGGCTCAACAAATATTTATTCAATTACTGGTCCATTTTGTCCCCTGAACCAGATTTCTTATATTGCCTAGCACTATGTGTGGCACAAAGAAGGTACTCAGGGAATAAACAAATGAATGAATGAGGGTGGAAAAAATGAGCAAGGAAGTAAACAAAACCAACAAATATTTTTATGTTGGGATTATCCTAACTGCACAGATAACGGCCATCAGAGAAGGGATAGTTTTCTCCAACAAACTCTTTAAGCTTATAAGTGATGGAATTGAAATTTAAATCCAAGAATGACTGAATGCTTATCTTTAAATGTCATGCCCTTTACTCTTAAGATTTTTTGGCTGAGTTCTTAAGACCCTAAAACATGGATTCCAAAAGTGTTGTTTGTTTTTTTTTTTATTTCAAGAACAGATCATAAGTTTAAAAGCCCCTTGAATAGTGTAATATTTGCTCAACTTTCAGTATCTGCCTTGGGAAGCTTTCCAGCTTAGAAAGGGAGTTGAAATTCTTTTGTAGAGTATGACTGTCTAGTAATATAAAGATGCAATTAACAGGATATTACACTCTTCTTGCAATTGCCCCAGCATGTCCCCCTCCCCTCAGGAATAACTGGAGCAGCAATTAGTAGGGTTCAAGGATATATCCTTACTCTCTAGAGCCCAGGGGCAATGGAGTTATTTTCTGTAAGAGCACAGATGATTCCTTTATGCTTGTGCTGTGAGCCAAGCAGACAGACCTTTCACAATATCAAGTTCATGGGCCTCTTACAGTGACCTTTGAGTGCCGAGGTCAGCACACACTTGCTCCCTGTGAATGCATTTATTGTGGGTGCTGCAATATACAAGGTCTCTCAAAGTCCTGATTTCAGAGCGTGTGTCTGTGTCATCCCCGGAACTCCTGGTCCTCCAGCATCACTAATGATCCCAGGATAGCCAAAATAGAATGGGTTGCTGGGAAGCTTAGACTGTGAGGCCATCTGGAATTAGTTTGGAGCCAGGACCCACCTGTGATGCATTAGGCCCCAACCCCAGAACTGGCTCAGAGGAGAGGAGCTGCTGGGGCCCTGCTAACTGAGGAACCTGGGGGAGTGTAATTGGAGAAGGGTGATTTTGGAGCAGAGAACTTGCCAGGATCTCTGTGTCTCCTGAGAGTGTGCAGGCAGGCTGTCTGCCGAAAGGGTTTAAATTTTCCACATTGTGGAAGGAGAAAATGGCTACACATAGACCGGTTTGTCTTTCCCCAGGCAATCTTGTGACGGAATTGCCTTTCAAACACACCACTGGGCAGAAGGTGGTGGACCCTGGTGTTCGAAGGTCAAATAGCCTAAGTTACCGGGTCTGACTCAAGGTGATCTGTCCCTCCATTTTCTCATGTGGTTTGTAATAGCCACTGTCTTAGCCTGCTCTGGCTGCTGTGACCAATACTATAGACCAACCAGGTGGCAAACAACAGATGTTTATTTCTCCTAGTTCTGGAGGCTGGAAAGTCTAAGAGCAAGATGCCAGCAGATTTGGTTCCTGGTGAGAACCTGCTTCCTGGCTTACAGCTGACTGCCTTCTTGCTGTGTTCTCCTTTGAGGGGGGTCATTGAGGGGGGGTAGTGGGAGAGAGACTTCTAATCACTTCTAAGAAGGACACTAATTTTATGATAGGGCCCCCACTTGTATGAGCTTATCTAATCCTAAGCAGAAGAAAAAATTTGCTAAGAGCTAAATAATGTCAGTTTGATAGCCATGTACATGTTGCAAGTAGAAATCATTCGAAGCTCCTATTTCTAACCGGATAAATATTCTGTATTGGAACCAAATAACAGGGAGAGTACCTACACTATTGAAACATCTACATTTAGTAAAAATCCTCAGGAAAACCTATATGGTGATTTTTATTTTCTAAAAATAGACTGTGAATATTTTCAAAGTGAGGGCAAGTGATAGTACCCATAAAAATATTTGGGCTGCACACGTTTTAATAAGCACAAAAATGAAAACTGCAAATCTATTGACAGAATTTCCTTTGAGCTTCCCAAATACCTCGGTACTTTTTCCTCAAATATGACCATAAACAAAAGTGAAGTTGAATTCATTAACCAGAAAATACAACTTGGAAGGTGTCTGACAATGTATGGAAAAAAAAAAACAACTGAAAAAATAGGACACTGAAAATCTCCTGCATAAAAATGCCAAAGATGTACCACAGAGTGAGACTGAGGAGTTGAGTAAGGAATGTGGGTACATAGCATAACTTTACTTTCTGATGTTTACAAGCAAACCAGAACTTCAATTAGATGTTACTCCTTTTCTTAGAATATTTTTAGAAATACGTGAACACCCTATAAATCCATTAAATCAATAAATACTTAACCAAGTTCACGTAACTTTTTTATCTTTGTGTGCTCAAAATATCCCAGTTTGGATAATAAATGGTGTCCCTACTGGTAAGGTTAGGATGAAATTATCTGGCCCATTCTGTGAACAATTCAGTCTCCCCAAATTCTGTTGTCCCTGTAGGTTAAAATAAAGTTGCAGTACAGGAATAAATCTCTCAAAAAGGCATGCATTTCTGATGTGGACAAACCTGAGAAGCCAGAAGTGGCATCTTCCAGATGGGACTCTTGCACCCACTAGAACAGAGGGTTGGAGTTCTGATTCTAATACTACTCAAAATGAAAATGCTAACTAGAGCATTGTGTAAAATGCAGCGCAAGGGAAAGGCAGCCATTAATTCTGTTGGGGGATCATTTGTAGTGACCCTGAACTGGGGCTGGTGGGATTTCCACAGAGGGAGACAAGGTATTTAGAATAGGATTGGAGAAAAAGAGAATGCACCACACAGCTGGTGCCCACAAAATCAAGAGTTGGGTGGAGAACTTTTTTCTTAGGACGGGTCTGAACACACAGGAGAACCAGCAATAACTGGCAGGTGTAGTGTTGTCTGAGCAGTTGTTCCCAGGATCTTACAAGGGAGATCCAGAGCAAGGATGTGCACATGATTTTCACTGGATTCTGTGCTGGGAAGTCTATAAGAAAGATCTGGATGCAAAGTGATAATGCTGGGCACACACTGAGCTGCAGGCCTCCCCTAGGCTGGCGTAAGACTGGATGGAGAACAGTGCTATTTGGAAATAAGCTTTTATCTTCAGGAAAAGCACTCTTGTATCTTTGTTCTCCATCCCATCGCCTCCGAAAAGTGATCTAATATATCTTGTGGCCCCAACTGTACACATGCTAGCATATGGTGGTCAAACATCCCAGTAAATGGGCCTTTCAAGGACATAAAACAAGAAATGTGGAAGAAAATCTAAACTTCAAAGCAGGGACTCAAGTTTCTCCCGATTCTCTCTATTTACTTGAGTAGGAGATAGATCGGTGACACATGAAGAGCTGAATTCTCAGAACTTTGGCTTTTTCATCACATCAACCAAAGTTTTCTATCCTTTTTCACACTAATACTTTAAAAGTAGATAAGGCTCGTAATTGGAGGTTCTTAAATTCCCTTCTACAGTGTTTGTTTCCATGTTGCCTTAGAGTATCAAAGATTTGCCTATAGAATCCAAAGTTTATCATGAGTAGCATCATCCAATTTATCCTTTAGAAGGACCACATTGGTAGCAATGGGAATAACTGATGGGAGAAGAGGCAATACAGTAAGTGGCTAATCTGAAAACTGATGAAGTCACTGTAATGATTCAGCATTATTCATCTCTATTAAGGCACTGGAGTCACAGACTCAAACTATTTGGAAAGTCAAATAGGAGAAGATATTGAATAATTGGTTCAGCATGTCACGGGAAGGGTAAAGTCAAGGATGATAGAGAAACTTCGAATTGGCTTGTATGGGTGAATAGTGGTTAGTTAACAACACTAACTGTGGAGCAGGTGGAAGAGATGTAGCTTCTGGGGAGGGAGAGGTTTAGTGAATTTTGTTGGCACCAAACTCAGCTTAGACCTGGTAGACTGACCTCCAGATTGGAACTATCCAGCAGATATTTAGGGAATCCCCCCTAAAGCTCATAGGGGTGATCAGGATGCTCTGGCTAGAGCCACACGAGAAGGAGAAACCCTCCCCTGTTCTATCAACTGCTAAACCTTAGAGCCTTTGATCCAGAAATTTAGCAGGCATCCTAAAGAAAATGTGGTAGCTGGATGGACATTTTCCTCAGATGCCCAGAAGAGAAGAACCTGTGAAAGTGCCAATAAAAGAGGTTCTACGGCTTGTTATGACAAGTTTTTACTCATTAGTTAGCTGTCCTTAACTTTGCAAAACCATGTGTTAATGCAGGTCTGTTCTTTGTCTCAATAAAGGCAATTATATTTTAGTGCATTAAGTTGGAATACTGCCCAAAAATGTAGGCAATGATGTGCAACTGTAGTTGAAAATATACAGCACCCACTTGGCCAAAAATAACTGTGCCAGGGACCACCCATTCACAGAGCAAGAACTCTCTGTGCTGTGCATGTTCTGGTCCACCCATCATCCAGTGATCTAGGGAGAGGCTGCCCCAGGTCTGCTAGAAACCTGGACGTTACTTAGGGAGGTGAGGGAGAAAAAGTTTTGTCATGCGGAGATGGAGATGCAGGGATGGAATTTGGAAACTCCAGACTTTCTTCCTGGCCAGACTTAAAGGGGTGGCCTGTTCCCTTAGCCCACTTCTCCTTCAATGTCCCCTGTCAGTGGAGGAGCAGCCCCAGGTTGGCAAGGATTGGCTTTTGCTGAGCCAACATTTAAAGAATACATGTGAGTAACACCAGAGTGGTGGTAGGTGCTTGAAGCATTAAGGTTCTTTTGGTTGCAAACCAACTAGCGCTGGCTTAGGTTTAAAAGCAGTTTTTTGTTTTTTTTTTTTTTAAGAATTCTGGGACATCATATGGAATCCAAGAGAAATTAATAAAATAGAATGGGCTAAGAACAAGGATTTTCCAGGGACAAGCAGGGCTTCATAGACCTTTTCTGGAAGCTCTTTAGTAAATGTGAATCAGCTCCCAGTTCCTAGGTTCCAGGCCTTGGGTAAAATTCTCAAAGGAGAGAATTCGGCACATGGGACCAGCTGTGGCCAAAAGTGATAAGGGGAGATACAGTATCAGTCTGGCTTCCATGACCCTAACCTATGGATCTGTAACCTCTTTAGTAGCAGAGAAAACTGGTAGGGCAGACATTCCCATAAGTGTCTACCACACTGGGGGTAGTAGCGTTAAATGGAATGTTCAGTATCAAGGCTCATCAGTCACTTTTAATTAGTTGATCCTGTAACAACAAGCAACATCGCAGTGATACAAAGCTTATTTTTCACTAAACTTACATTCTAGCTTCAGATAGGCCATGGCTCCATTTTGGGTCATGGCATGAGTCAGCTGAAACGTTGCTTTCGTGTATCTTTTTTATTCTGAAATTCAGGCTGAAGACTTGCCATCATTGAAAGGTTGAATCACAGAATAGCTTTTAAAGTTTCTGCACAGACATGACTATGTCCCTTATGACATACATTCCACTGGCTAGATCAAACCACAGGGCCAAGCAGGACATCTGTGTTGTAGGGAATTAGACTCTTCCCATAACTTGTTGCAGTACAAGTTACTGACAAGATAACCTATCTGGTAGCCCTATATATGTCCACTATGTACATTTAGACCAGACTGACCCTCTCATGTAACACATGTGGCAGCTAATGAAATGTCAAGTAGACTGGTCATATTGCTTAAAATAGTCTATCTTTACTGACTTTGTTATATGAATTATTGAGAGATTTGTATTGAAATCTCTGCTATGATTACTTTTATGTGTGAACTTGACTGGTCTGTGGAGTGCCCAAATATTTGGCCAGATGTCATGGGTGTGTCTGCAAGAGTATTTTTGGATGAGAGCAACATTTGAGTTGCTAGCAGGAGTAGATTACATGAGCCCAACTCACAGTAGGGAGAGCAATCAATTGAAGACCTAAATAGAACAAGAAACCTGAGGGGAAACTTTGGCTCCCTGATCATATTCAGCTAGGACATAAATGGAACTTAAACCATCAGCTCTCCTGATTCTCAGATTTTCATACTTAGACTGGAAGTACACGGCCATCTCTCCTAGTCTCCAACTTGTCAGCTGCAGATCTTGAGACTTCTCAGCCTCCATAATCACGTAAGCCCTTTCCTTATAATGTCCTTATTATAATTATAAGTTTACTATAATGTATAACTACTTATAATAAATTTCTTAGAGTACATATATGTAATCGCGCGCACACACACACACCTTATTCTGTTTCTCTGGAGGACCCTCATCTCCAACTATAAGTGTTCAATTGCCAATTTTTTTTTCATTCAACTTTTTAAAAAATGTTTGTTCGTGTTTTAGAGGGGATGGGGGGAGAGAGGGTGAGAACACCTGAGTGAGCTAACAAGCCAGGGGAGGGGCAGAGAGAGAGACAGACACAGAATATGAAGCAGGCTCCAGGCTTTGAGCTGTCAGCACAGAGCCTGACGTGGGGCTCAAACCTATGAACTGTGAGATCATGACCTGAGCCAAAGTCAGATGCTTAACCGACTGAACCACACAGGTGCCCTACTTAAAAATGTTTGTTAGAGAGGTAGAGTGAGAATCCCAAGCAGGTTTGGCTCTATTAGTTTGGAACCCAACATGGGGCTTGATCTCACAACTTTGAGATCATGACCTGAGCTGAAATCCAGAGTTGGATTCCTAACTGACTGAGCCACCCAGGCTCCCCAACTCAGTCAATTTTAAAATGTGTTTTTGGTTCTCTTTTTAGGTACATACATTTATAACATACTTGCCTGACATATTGATGCTTTCATCATTATGAAATTACCCTCTTTGTCCCTAATATTTTTTTCTTACTTGGAGTTTTTATTAATCTTAGACAAAATAGACTCCCCTATGGCTACTGTGTATATGGTTTGCATTTTTTTCTAAGTTCAACTTACTTGTGTTTTGAGATCCAAGATTTAAAGAGGGGTCTTGCTTTTCTTTTTAATCTATTTTTTGAGCAAAAATTTTTTGCTCGAGTATGGAAGAAAATGATGTAGTGTTTCCATTAGTAAGAGCTAAGCATTTATTCATTCATGTCTTGTTTTGTTCTTAGCCTTGGTTGGGGACATGGTAACCTAAAAAAGTTAAACAATTTCTTTCATTAACCTTTATATGAGTGTACACCAGATCAGAAATAAAATGAGATGAAAAATATTCCCTTGAAAAAGAAAATCAGAATCCAGACCTGAGAAGCAAATTTAATTCGAGTGAGGAGGAGAAATTTGCATTTGGATGGGATACTGCTGGGCAACAATGATGAAATAAGAGCATGGAAAGAGTCTATGGAACATAGCTAGAAACAAGTGTCTTTTGCATATAATTTTCCACACTAGCATTTATTCATATTTTCTCACCAATGCCACAGCTCTGTCCAAATCCAATTTTTTTTTAATCTAGTTGGATGATGTATGGCTTTAATTAAAACTTTATCTAATGCAGTTACTGACAGGAATTTGCCAGTTTGCTACATTTTCCATTTGTAATCTTTTGTTGGTCTTTGTCATTTCCTTGTGTGATCCAAATATTGAGTGTACCATTTGAATTACTTGAATGGTGTAAATAAAATTTTGAGGTATTTTTCAGGGCTGCTTGAGAAATTTCAATACTTACCTGTAATTTATTACAATAACTCTAGTTACTGCTGAATTTATTCCTGCAAAAGATAGTTGCTTTGTACCAATATAGCTCCATTTCCTTCCCACTTTTTTGTTGCTAGTAATAACCATCACAATTTAAAACCATACAGGTTATAAATCCAATAATAAGAAATTATAGTTACTGCTTATTTAAAGAAAAAAATGTGTATATTATGGCGCTCTCCATTCCTTACTGTGGGTCCAGGTTAACAAACCATGTCCTCTCCTCAGACTTCCTTTATTTCTCGTAGCAAAAGTATGCTGGCAAAATATTCCCTCAGTTTTTATTGATTTGGGAAATGTCTTTTTCACTTTGATTTTTGAAGGACGATTTTGCTAGGTATAGAACTCTTGATTTTTCTTCCAACACTTTGCATAGGTCATTCCACTGCCAGCTGGATTTCTTATGTACTTTGTATGTGGTGAATTGTTTTTCTTCCAGTATTTCTTTTCTTTTCTTTTTTGTTTTTTTAACAATTTGACTATTTGTCTAGGTGTGATTATCTTCATGTGTTTCCTTTTTGGGGTTCACTGACCTTGGATCTTTAAGTTAATGGTTTTCATCAAATTTGAGAAGTATGGGTCATGATATCTCCAAATACTTCTTAATGTTTATTTTTGAGAGCAAGAGAGTGAGCAGGGAAGGGGTAGAGAGAAAGACACAGAATCTGAAGCAGGCTCTAGGCTCTGAACTGTCTGCAGAGTCTGATGTGAGGCTTGAACTCACAAACTGAGATGATGACCTGAGGTGAAGTTGGATGCTTAACTGACTGAGCCACCCGGGTGGCCCTCCAAATACTTTCTTCTATCTCTGTCTCTAACCTCCAAACTCCCCATTATACATATATTGGAACACTTAACATGTTTGTACAAATATCTGACACTATGCTGACTTCAACTTTTTTCCCCTCTGTATTTCTATTGGAACAACTTCTATCCATCTTCAAATTCATTGATTATTGAGCACATCTGGTGTTTTCATTTTCATTATTTTACTTTGCTAGTTAAGAATTTCGATTTGGTTCTTTGTATATTTTCTATTTTTTAGGTTTCCTGTTTGTCTTATTAGGATATTTTCCTTTAACTTATTAAATATAGCTTACATATTTATAATGCCTGCTTTGGAGTTTTTATCTAGGAAATCTAACATCTGGATTCTTTCACCCACTGTCAGTTCTATGTGGGTTGGGGAATGCATTTAAAGTTTGAGGCAATTCTCAAGTGTACCTTGGCTTTAAATTTTTACCAGGCTCGTTGGTCTCCCCTATGCGTATGTAGTTTGCTAGACAGAATAAAAGTGTGGAAAAGCTTATCTCAGCCTCTACATGACTGTCTCCTTTCCACAATCTCTCCATAAAGTTTCTGAATGGTCCGTCACTCATTCCAAATTAGAATGGCAACCTTGGTCTTGGACAGCTGTGGGTTTTCCCCATCCATTTCCAATTAGGTCTGCCATTTTAGCTGGCAAAGCCAAAGGGTTTTTGCTTCCTGTCCCTACTTGAATTAATTGCTTCTGGCAGGAAAGCTGCTGCTTTTTGCAGTCAATCCCAGGCTGACAAAGCTACTGTTCTTTCTACTAATCTGGTGAGAGAGAGGGAGGAAGCAAGCAGCAGACCCAGGCAAAAGGACCACAGTCTGGTCATTCTTACCCAAAGTTCTATAGCATTTCAAGAGTGTTTCTCAATTTTTTGTCTGCCTGTAGTCAACTCCTTGTGACCTGAAATGATTGCTTTTGATAATTTTGTCCAGTTTTATAGTTGGTGGTTGTAGAAAAGAAACTCCAAGTTCTTCAGCCACCATTATTGAAAGTCTTCTTGTTTCCTTCTCTCTGAATGCAAGATAATACCTACCTCCAATTTCGGAGGGTGAAATAAGATCACCTATGCAAGTACTATGTTTCATGATTATTCTGACTTAATACACTTGAGGATGAAGGCATAATATTCAGATCTAAAAGAAATTGCATCTCTTCTTTTTGGACAAATTAATCCATTCAAAGATCTGGTTTCTGCTAAAGAAGACAAAAGGGAAGTTGGCTAGGAGTTTCCAATACCATATTTGACGGAACATTGAGTACAAGAATCTTGGCTCAGTATCCAAGAGAATGGATATATGGCTGTGAAAAGTTTTCAAAATGGATATAAAGGAAATGCTCCTTTGAAATAACAAAAACAAAACTTGACCATTAGTAATGAGACTAATACAAAGCTGCATCTATCTTTATATTTTACAGAGATTATTCCTTTAAGATCAAAACTACAACTGTTTCTTAGCTTCTGCAGAACTCAAGGAAATGGAAATGGAACAAAACAGAACAGAATGCACTTATCAAGTGAATGTTCAGAATTCTATTTTTAATGAAAATCCCCATGATGTGTGGTTAGGGGAAAGTTTTAAATTAAATGCTAGATAGTAGTGATGAAGATTCACTAGAAAAATGTAAAAGCAACTGATGCGTTCAGCATTGAAATTTTTATGGCAAACTTCATTATGAACTCTCTTGAAGGGTTAAAATATTAAACACAAAATAAATCCCTGTGCTTGCTAAACAGCCTGGGCAATTTCAGCCATAGGACCAGTATTAGAAGCAGCCTACATTTTCAATGCTTCCATATTGGAACTCCTGCAATTCAAGGAAACTGCTTCCAGCTTGATAATAATCCTAAGAGAACTTCACACTTACTTTGAGGCCTAAGACATGTGCTAGTTCTTTTTCTTCAGAATCTCAATCTCTCAGAAAAAAAAAACAAACACAGAAATACTGATAGAAAATCAACACAAGGGGAAGATCACTCCTTGTAGTGGAGGTTGGGGGAAAAAAACCTCAATTACATACTAAGAGCTAAGATTTGGGCTTCTATCAACCTTTTTGAGAATGGTTCCTTTTCTTTCCACCTCATTTCTTTTATTACAGATTTTTTTTCAGTATTGATCGTTTTTTGTTTTTTTTTTTCCACACAAGACCAGGAGCAATTCAAGAGTGGAGATTACCCCATGTATGGATTTCCAGAACCTTCTATAGCACCTAAGACATGCTTAATAATTCATAAAGGTTTAAAGGCTCAATTCATTCCTTGTATAGAAGCTCTAATTGTGGCAACATTAAGAACTACACGAACATATACACACAAACACTAAAATCTTAGAAACTGTGGAATAAGAATGACAACTTTGTTTCATAAGAAAAGGGAAAAATCAGATGTCAGGAAATAAAGGGAAATTGTAAAAATCACTGATTATGCAGCTTAGGGCATTTAACACCAAGAACTTGGGTTTAACTGCCATGGTGGGGGGAGGGGGAGGTGCAAGAGTGGGAACTAAGAGCCATGGTGGGGGGAGGGGGAGGTGCAAGAGTGGGAACTAAGACACCTACATAAAACTGAGGCTCAAAAAGATGCAGCATTGGTTTAAAAAATGCTGTAAAAGTAGTATGGCTACCAGGACAGGAAGAGGCCAAGGAAGCTTGCTTCCCCTACCTGGACTGAGTAGGAAATATTCTCCCTGAAAATTTTGGAACACTAGGCCCATCTATCTCTTGTATTTGGAGTCTGAATTTTAGGCATGGGGCTTAGGAATCCTTACACCAATCGGATAAAATAAAAATGATCCTTGGCTATTAATATACTTGGAGTGTATGCAGAAAGAAATAAAACAAATATTCTGGGAATATACTCTGAAAAACAAGAACTAACAGGATCCCTTCAAGTAGGGAAGACAGCAAAAGATCAGCTTACAATAGAAAATGTAAACAAAAACAAATGTAAAAGCAAAAATGATTATGAAAGAAATAACAAGAGTTAATAAAACCCCATCCTCCGAATTAGATTAAATAAAAATTTTAGGATTGGAAAGAGTAAATGTTTAAAACATAAAAACAAACCACAAAAGTAAAAAAATAAAACGTTAAATTCTGTTACGTACCAATATCTGATTCTTCCTTCCTCCTCTCCAGAAAGAATATATTTCCTGGCCTCATTATGGGTGGGTGGAAAAACGACTTGTTCTGGCCAATAGTCTGTTTATGAGAAGCAATGCATGTCACTTATGGGCCCAATCACTTAAAAGCTAGTGCATGACTTACATGTTATATTAGTCACCCCAGGCTGCCTTAACACAATGACAATAGACTAGATGGCATAAACATAGAAATGTGTTTTCTCACAGTTCTGGAGGCTGGAAAGTCCAAGCTCAAGTCCTGCAGGCAGATAGATGTAGTTCTCTGGCAGGAACCTGCTTCCTGATTTGCTAAATGCTGCCTCCTTGCTGTGCCCCTCATGTGGCAAAAGACAGCCACCTCTCTGGTGTTCCTTCTTATAAGGGCGTAGATTCCATCACGCAGTCTCCCCATTCATGACCTCATCTAACTCTTATTACTTCCAAAGGCCCTGTTCCCCAAATACCATCACATTGGGGGTTGGGCTTTAACATAGGAATTTGGGGGAGATCCAAACATTCAGTCCATTAATACATGCTCTCTTCCCCTGCCGTGGTTGACCGCTGCCATTTCAGTTGGTGCGGAAACAAGATGCTGATGCTGCAGTCAGTCTGGATTTATGAGGGGCTGTGTGGAGTAGAGAATTTTACGAAAAAAATTTTTTCAGGGCATTTAGTGTACACCATAAAATTCTGTTGTAAGCCACCAAGAGTTGAGGTTATCGTGGAATGACCTAGCACAATCTAAATCTAAGACACTATGGAAAGATCAATGGGGAAGTGAATCAAGGCAATCAAAGAATGAAATAGATTATAAACACAGGAAAATAGAAAAGATGAAAATGAAGACTGAGTAAAATTCTGACAAATGATGCCCTATGCAGCACAGATAGTACGAAAGGTCCTAGCCACAACAGTCACTCAGTCAAAGCATACCAAATACCAAGATTGGGGAGAATAAAGAATCTGTATCATGTGCAGAGATCAATTTTCCAAGTAGATGATTTTGAGTAGCCACAGAAAAACTAAAAGTAAGCTTCAAGTTGCTGTGTCAAGCAAAATTCAGTTGTTATAAACCTGTAAGTCTCTAGCAATTTAAAAAGTACACCTTTTACAATAACCAAAATAGAGGGCACTTAGGCATACATCATTTAAAACATATGTTGGCATCTGTTAACATCTTTACAGAGGGAAGTAGAACACTTTACTGAACAACAAAAAATCTAAATGGATTCAAATTTGGGGAGATAGTCCATATTGATGGCTTTTTCCCTAATACCACAATCCCTATAATTCAAATTCTAAACTTCTACAATGGACTTCTTATGCACGGCAAGATGCTGATGCCTAAATTTTACAAAACACAGTGAAGGGTTAAGAATAACTTACCCAGGGGCACCCAGGTGGCTCTGTCGGTTAAGCATCTGATCCTTGATCTCTGCTCAGGTTTGAGTGCAAGCCCTGCATCAGGCTCCACACTGTGTGGAGACTGCTTGGGATTCTGTCTCTCCTGCATATGCTCTCACTACCCCTCCCCTGCACATGCCTGCTGGCACATCCTCCCTCTGTGTTGCCCTCTGCCCCCCCCCACTCTCTGTCCCCCTGTGGCTCTGCCCACCCCCTCCCCCCTGCTCTGTCTGTTGCTCTCAAAATAAAATTAAAAAAAAAAAAAACTTACGGAGGGGTGGGGAAGATCAACTTTACCAGGTATGATACCTAAAATGGTATGGTATTGACACAGGGATAGACAAACCATAAAGAGTGTTTAAAAATGGGTCTACATATATGTGAAAACCATGAATATGAGAGGGCATTTGAAGTTGGTTGAAAAGGAAAGACTAATGGCCAAATGACGCTGGGATAACTGGCCCTCTGTGATCCATGAAGAAAACAAGATTGGAGAAGAGTTAAAGCTATAAAGGTGAAAGCAATTCTCTGAAAGTATTAGAAGGCAACACGAAAATATCTAATGACATCAGGGTAGGGAAAGTGTTTCTGTATCAAACCACAAAAAGCAAATCTAAAAGATCAATAAAAGGTATAAATCAAAATTCTAATCAAATCAAAAATGAAAATATTTGAACAAAACCAATATACTGGAAGTGGCAAGACAAGTCATCCTGGGGAGAGGACATATGTCCTGCAGATGAAGTAACAGTTTTTAAAAAGTTGGGAATATTAGCACCTTCAGGAGAGCTTTGATCGTGGAGAGGAGCAGGCTGATGCTGCATACCTAATCCTTGAGAGAGACACAGCACACTTGGCAGCTTGGTGACTGTTCCATCAGCATGGACATTCCTGGGCAACCATGTTGGCTTACTTGGAGTAGTTTATTATCGACTTAGGTTTTGCTTTTCATTATAATCACTCCTACCCTTTTGCTGCCCTGTACCTGGACACACTCTGGTTACCTTTTGCTTCTGTGGACCTAGAAGAAATGGAAACTCAGTCCTTAAATTGTTGACAGTAGATAGAATTTTCCATTCCTTTTATAGTAAGTACTTAGTGTATAAGCAGTGCTCATAAATGCTCATTGAATTAAAATAATCAATTCCTATTGTTCTCAGGAGTCCCTGCATTTCCTCTGATTTGGGATCCCCAGAGTTCCCTGCACTTTGCCATCCCACCAGAGACTAATCAGACTGGACTAGAAATACATTAATACTCGCTTTGCTCTGTGAGGGCAAGAAGAGTATCTATGGGCTCTAGTAGCCCCAGGTGACAACAAAGAATCTGATACTTCTTAACTCAAAGAACTTAATTCATTAATAACCCACAGCATAAAGTTCACACTACCTGCTCTTCACTTAATCACCCAGGATTAGCCCATTCCTTTCACACCAGATAGGAAGCATGAACTGGGCTTCCCTTGCCACTGTCTTCTAGAACAGTATTTCAGGTCTGCTGTTCCCAGCTCCCTCCCACTGAACTCCTCCTGACTGAGGACCACCTTTGCTAACTGTACTCAGGCTATCTTCCACCTTCAGTGACCCACCTCTGTACCTATTTCCTCAGCCCTTGATTTCAGGTCTACCTGGAGTCTTCTTCATCCTCATCTTGCCTTCGGCCATCCAGGCAGAGTAATTTGGCTCTAGGGTAAGGTTGTAGTTACACTGATTTTTAGCATTGGACCACCTGGATTTGGCAACCTGCCTCCAAGGAAACTCATTCAGAGCTGCTTTACTGACTAGCTCCTGTCCATAAAGGTACCGAGAAAACACAAGGGTCTCTCAAACTCAAGCCCAAATGGGCAAGTTTCTGACCCACATGGAAGCTGCCAGGCCTGGACCCTAGGAGCCAGGCCCTGTATTGTGCGGGAACAATCTTGTGGCGGTCACCCAGCCCCACAAAGTAGGGCTTAACAGTGATGGCCAGTGCTAAGCCTCATGTACTGGGCGGGCAGAGCGGGACATGGTGAAACAGGCCTCGGTGGCTCTCTCTTCGGAAATGGATTAGACTGGGTGCTTGTTTTGTTTTCAGTAGCTGGGGTTCTGACACTCCCATCTCCTAGCACTTAACATTCCTACCCTGGACAGCACCACTGCTATATATCACTTACACTCCCTGCTGACATTATATGGGGATTTTAAAGCAGCAGGTGTGTGAGATAGAAGCCATTGTCAATCATTGCATTAAAATGCTCCACCCTTTCAAATGCCTAATCAGCGGGTTTGATGGGTTGCAGCTGGCTTCTAACCAGCCAGGGTTGGAGGCTTTCAAGGCAATTCACCACCCCACTTGGGGAAGGGAGGGGGTGGGAGGCTGGGGGAAGGGGCAGCTGAGAAGCCCTAACAAAGCCAAGGCATTGCAGTGTCATGGTGGGAGTGCTCACCAACTAAAGGGAAGTCAGCAAAGCACAGGCCGCCTCACCTCTGTGCTAGTACTTTCTGCTTGGGTCTCCATCCCCAGGAAGGGCCCAATCAGATGAAAGCATCCCTGTGCAGTGATAGGATCCCTATTTAGATAACCTGGAGGAGTCACCTATGAGGGTCTTGATGAGGCTTTTTTGTCCTTGGGGCCCATTAAGTGAAAGAAGTAACTGACCCGCTTCACCTTAGGGTCCAGATAGGCTGTGGGATCACCAGGTTGGCCTGTGGACTAAATTGAACTCACTTGTCTTATATCAGGCGCACTCTTTTTTTTCTCTTTGACAAAGCTTTTGGGGACCATTCTGTAAGGAGTGACTGTAGCAGTATGTCCGTGGCACTCATCAATGTCAAATGCAGTTTCAACAATTACCATAGTCTTAATCTTTCAGAAAAAGCTCTCCAAATGTACTTTAAGTGTCCCCTCTTGATCCAGACTGTAGTCCCAAACTCCGCCTACCTGAAAATCGATTGTACCAGACTCAGGGTGCCCTGCTTTTAAGTTAAGCCATGGAGCAGTTCGTGGGACATGGCTTTGGTCCTTTGTAACTACTGTAGAATGTCTGCATGCCACTTCATGGAGACCTGAATAACTCTGGGTCCCTATTAACCCTGTTCTTGGATTTGCCTCTCAGACATTGGCTCGCCATTCTACATCTTCTTGGAGTTCCTGTCGCCTTTGCTTCTTGTCAGAGTGTCTACTCAGAAGGTTCTGTGCATGCTTGCTAGTGACCTGCCTATGACCCCGGCCTCTGACCTCAAGTGCATACCAGGTTTTCATCTTTGAACAGGCTCTAGGCTCTGGTGACTCAGAGGAATTTGTTTATTAATCTTTTATCCTCCCTCAACAGCATCTGGAAGGTATGGACAGTTTTTCAGTCATACTTTATCTGTAACTCAAAACACAAAGTGGATGGTCCACCTCTGCATTATCAGTGTTTTTACCTCTATTACAGCATTTATCACATAGGATCCAACTTCAGTGAGCTTGCAATCTAGTATGAGAGCCAGAGAAGTAAACCTACCTTAAGGAAATACATTTTAAAAATGCCACAATGAGAGTGTGTACAAAGAGCAGAAGAAAGGGACAACCAAACAGAGAGCCAGAACAGTGTTGGCTGGGAAGAGGTTAATTCTCACATGGCATCCAAGAGACTTTGCTTAGAACACATAATAGTTAAACACTATGAGGGCACCTGGGTGGCTCAGTCTTTTAAGCATCTGACTCTTGGTTTTGGCTCAAGTCATGATCTCACAATTTGTGAGTTCAAGTCCTGCATCAGACTCTGTGCTGACAGTGTAGAACCTGCTTGGGATTCTCTCTCTCCTTCTCTCTTTGCCCCTCCCCTGCACATGCGTGTGCTTGTGCTCACTTGCTCGTGTGCTCTCTCTAATAAAAACTTAATAAAATACAATACTATGAGTACTAGTCAAACGTTTACTCTCAAGAGCTAATGAAAATCCATGTGGAGCCTAAGCTGTGGATGATTCTGAACCCCAGTGTAAGGATGGAGTTGAAGGATACCTCCACAGAACACAGAATTTCAATCTTTGCCCTTGAGTCTATTCAAACACCATCTATTGAGCTACTTCTCTGTACATTGGGTGAAAACCTGGGCAATTCCCTTTGACCCTTCTGCCCACTCTTTGCCATCTAAGTAAGGAAGAAACCCAACCCCATGTAATAGAAAAATTCCAAATTTCCTTGTAAGTTAAAACATCTTCCACAGATCAGAGGGGCTTAGTGCCTTTCTATGGTTTGTCTCCTACCTCTTTTTCTCCCCAGCTGGCTAGCCCAAGTATGGGGGGGGGGTGTGTGCAGGGTCACAGTGGGAGGAGCCAGAAGATAAAGCCTTCCTAGATTGGAATGATTGTGGTTTTCTGTGGGTGTCCTAGGGGATTGGTAAATGTTCACAATGGACCTTTTCCTCTAATGGGCTGCTTCTGTGAATCTTTCAGTGATTGCCCTTGGGAACATTTAATAACTAATACTTCTTAAGAGAGTTGTAGGGGTGCCTGGGTGGCTCAGTTGATGAAGCTTCCGACTTCACTCAGGTCATGATCTCATAGTTCGTGGGTTCAAGCCCTGTGTGCTAACAACTCAGAACCTGGAGCCTGCTTCAGATTCTATGTCTCCCTCTCTCTCTGCCCCTCCCCCTCTCATGTTGTCTCTGAAAAATAAATAAACATTAAAAAGAGTTGTAATCTAGCACTACAGAGGTATCCATAAAATACTCTGAAGCTTAGCAGCTTAAAACAAGAATCATTACCTTACATAGTTCCTATGTTTGGGAATCTAGGACCAGCTTAGCTGTGTATTTGTGGCTGGTGGCTTCTCAGGAGGCTGCGGTCAAGCCATTGGCCCAGGGAATGAGTTATCTGAGGCTTGACTAGGGCTGAAGGTTTCCAAAATGGCCTAATGGAAATGGCTGTTGGTTTGAGGCCTCCAGTCTTAGCTCTGTGAATTTTCTCTTTAGAGCTTCTCCAGTGTCCTAATGAAGAGCAGCTTGTCTCTTAAACCCCCTTCTCCAACCTCAGCCTGAAGTTCTCTTGGGTGAGGCCCCTTTTAAAACTGTCCTTCATCTGGTTATTCCAAAGGAAGGCTGCCCTGGGGTGCCTCATAGGCTCAGTCAGAGCATGTGACTCTTGGTCTCAGGGCTGTGAGTTCAAGCCCCACATTGGGTATCAAGATTACTTAAAAACAGAAAAACTTTAATACAAAAAAAAAAAAAAAAACTGACCCGGCTTATGACACCAGAGAGGTACAGCTTGCTACTAAAGTAGCCACTTCTCTTTGCTCCTCCACTGGAAACAGCAAAACTTATTTTTTAAAAATTCTTAACGTTCATTTATTTCTGAGAGTGTGAATTGGGGAGGGGCAGAGAGCAAGGGAGACACAGAATTTGAAGCAGGCTTTAGGCTCCAAGCTATCAGCACAGAGCCTGAAGAGGGGCTTGAACCTGTGAACCATGAAATCATGACTTGAGCCAAAGTTGGACGTTTAACCAACTGAGATAGCCAGGTGCCCCAAAGCCTCTTTTTCTTAGGACTTGTCAGATGTGGGTGACACACAGGTCCAAGAACACAGACACATCTCTTAGATGGACTGTTTGTAGTCCTATTACTACTCTGGAGATGAGAAACCAATGATTGGGAAAGGCAGAGCAGGGAAAAGACTATATATACCATTGCAAAAAAACTTCCTTCTCAGCCTGATACACGACGTAAGGAATAGAAACAATGGACTTTGAACAGGCTGAAAGACACCCCATAGATCACCCCCTTTGCAGGCTCTGTGTTAAGTTTCTGCCATGTATTTTGTACCCACTATTGAAGTCTTCATCCCAAACTGAAAGGACCCATTCCATTTTGACGTTGTTATTCCAGGGTGAGGCTTTCATCAATGCACGTGTCAACCCAGCTCTGCCTTTTGAAAGCCCTTTGTTTCCAGGTTTCCCCAGAAGTAAACCTTAAGACAGGGATTTCAGTGCAAATAGTGTATTTCAGAAGTGATGTCAGCAAATACTTTTAGGAAAGTGGGAGAAAGGACAAAGAAGGGAACAAATAGATGTTGTATTATGAAATTAGTTACTATGGACAACTGGAGCTAAATTCCGCTGAGACACTCCTGATTACAGTGGTAAACACTTCCTGTTATCCCATCCAAAGGACAAAATGATGGGTATTTATACCAACTTCCTGTTCAGTATCAGTTGAGGGCCACATTGCTTGGGGACTTGATGTGCTCATCAGAGAACAAACTACCATGAGTTAGTTCCCCAGTTTCCAGACTGGATTTAGAGCCATTCTGAAAATTTTTGCCAGTCATGGTGGCCACAGGGAGGTGGTCCTAGATGTGGGGAGTAGAGCAGACTGTGTCGGAAAGCCACTCTGGAATACACATCCTGCAGCATGGGGAGAGTGGAGGGGAGGGCACAGATACACTCCAAGTGGTGGGAACATGCTCTGTGAAACAACTTAACCTAACATCTGAAGCTCTCTTGCTCTGACTCGAGCCTCCTTTCCCAGTCTTCTCTACTGCTACTCTCTTCCTTGAACCCTAATTTTCAGGCCAACCTACTTGTATGCGTCTCCATGATAGTATGCCAAATGATGTCTTTCCCATCTTTTCCCTCTTCTGCTAAAATCAACCTGCCCTTCTTCCTGGAAGAGCTGCTGCAACATAGCTTTCTTGCTGGGATTCCTATAGTCTGAAGAGAGGAAGGGGTCAGAGTGGGGGTGGAACGGGGAGGTGTAATCCTAGACTTGAATAGACCTGAATACAATCTCCTGCAATGCAATGCAGCTTACACACCACAGGGCTTTACAAACTGAATGACCTTCCCTCTCTCTGGGCCTCAGTTTCCTCATCTGTGAAATACAAAGAGCCCTGCCTACCGGGCAGAGCCGCTGCAAGACAGTGATTGTAAAGTGCTTTGCAAATTGTGAAGCAATCCCTTATGCCTGTGTTTGCTTATGCAAGCGTAAGGGATTGTCATTAGTATTCAGGATCTTCTTAGCTGATGTGTTTTTGCAAGAATTTGGCTAGAAACATGATGAGGATATGTCCCAGCTGAGTTGCTTCTTCCATGGCAGCTCCATCCCATAGCCACAAAGGGGATAGAATAGGCCTTTTGTGATTGCTTTTCACATAGTTGGAAGCCTTTCAAAGCATCATATCTTTTTTTTTTTTTTAATGAACTCTGCTTTATTTGCCTTAAATCTAGTTCCATCAGTGCTGAAGAAGCACCGTAAACTTTGGTTTCAAAGTTATTTTAGTTTAAAAGATCCAGCTCCTATAAAACTTAAAAGATTCAGAAGTTTTGAAGAATTCATAGATCAGACAATACTGATGAATCACATTGGAAAGGAGAATTGAGGAGGCACTCTTGATTAAACAGCAAATTCTTTAGGCTGATAGTGAAGTGTAAAGCTTTCTTCTTGATTGTTAGAAAAATAAATCTTAGATCCAGCCAATTAACCAATTAGGAAATCCATGAGAAAACAAAGCAGAAATAACATATAACCCCAAATTTAAGGGGAACATTCTAAAGTGAGGGACACTGGAAAAGGGACAGATGGAGAGAGTGTGATGAATTCACTTGAAGCCTATTGCTTTCAAAGTACCTTTGAAAGAGGCCATGTCGTAGTTTGGATATACAAAGCTAAAACGCAAAGGTAATGAGTAGAGGTGAGACTCAAACATGGTAGATGTTGGAATTTAGATGGAGTGAAACCCTGGAAGTAGAGATAAGAGCAAGATGAGTATCCAGCAAGAATACTCAAGAGGGCAGTTAGAAAAGTGGTAAATCAAGTGAAATGGGGTGTCCCTGAGCCAAGGTAGGAGTAAATCAAGACTGACGGTTGGTCAGCAGTGATAAATGGTGCCCATAAGTTTAGTACAATGAGAATTCAAAGTGGGCTCCTGGATTCAGCAACACGAAGGTAACTCTAGTGAGAACCATTCTGATGGAATGATAGGGCAGAACCGACTGGAATGGTTTGAAGAGAGAATGAAAAATAAAGTGAAGACAGAATGTAGACAATTTTTTCAAGAAATTCAGTGGAGAAAAAGATAGCAGTACCAGGAGGGAAATTTAGACTCCAGAGTCTTTTTATAGGGGCATGCTTGATAGACAAAAGGGGTCCAGGTGAGAGGCAGAAGTTAATGACACAGGGGAAAGACACGTAAGATTCTGTAGAAGACGACAGAAGAATGTGTTTGCCAAGCCCCAGATCAGAATCACCAATCATTCCATCTGTTGGTCAAGGACAACTATCTGGGGAAGGTAACCCCTGAGTTAATCTACATCAAGGATGAGTGAATTTCTCCAGGCAAGAGAAGATGAAGAAAAATAGGGCATTCCTCATCCAGGGCTCTTCTCAATTTCACAACTAGGGCCTCTCAAACTTACCTGGATTGAATGAAGAAAGAGCTCCTGAGTAACATTTGGTGGGGCTGTTATTCTTCTAAACTCATTTTTACAAATAAAATAGGGGTTTGCTCACACAAGGCTTATATTGTCTCTACCCAAGGTACATTTCTCATCTGGGTAATTTCCTTTCCTTTAGAAAATGTGCAGCCAGTGGTAGCGGGTCTTAACTCACATGTGTCTGCAAGTATTTATATCATGCAATGGGTTGCCTTACCTCCCTATCACATTTCCTCTGTACTTAAGCGAATCATTTCCTTATAACCATGATGCTGTCCAATTAGAACCTGTTCATCTCAGCTGAAAGGGAAAAATTGGCCTTTTGGGTGGTCAGTCAGGTCTGAACTCACTTGAAAGACCTATTCAGTGATGAGACGTTGGGGGTTGTGTCAGGATTGGGGACACTTAAGATGTAGAATGTATTCTGTGAGAGGCACTATGCACAGGGAGTGTTAGCTATTTTTTTTCTAAAGCTGATTGTTACATACTGACAAAAACTTAATATATATGATAAGAAATTCTAATTCACAAATAAGACCTGGAATTACACTCTCTAACTTAAGTGCTTATTAAATCGACCGTTTGATGATTCAAATTAGCAACAATCTCTTAAAATGCAAGTAACTGAAGCTAGTAAATACATGGTAAAAGTACCTTTGATTCTTGATATTATGGTAAATTAAGGTAATTCTTTTGAAGAGTGATCTGGAACCATGAAACGAGATATAAAAATGTTTATATATCTTGACCCAGAAATTATTCAGGAAATTTATCTGTAAAAAATAGCACCTCCCCTCCCCCTGGCCAATGACTCAAGGATGGGTATGAAATTTAGCTTACTTACACAGGGTGCAAGAGGTATCCTAATTTTCTATAACTTAATTTCCACCTCCAAAACCCATGTCTTTAAAATCTTGGAAAGTTGAAAGTCAGTTATTGGGGTTTTCTTGAATACGGGGTCAGGTTAGGATTCCAGGATTGTACTGGAATAGTGGATAATGCTGAAGATTCATGGGATTGGGATGAGGGTGGTGTTCAGTTATCTACTTGGGATAACCCTCGAGGTACCTTGGAACTCAGCCTCTCTGTTGCTCTACACAAGCTGCAGAAGCAAAAGGATCACTGAGGAAGTTCACAACTGTGTCTCACAGTCCCACACCATGCCTAGCCCCTCGTAGTGGGGCCTTGCCACCTTCTCAGTTCTTCAAGCAGGGAGGAAGATCTTGGATTTCTGCTTTATTGATGTTCTTGGTCCCATAGTTTTCTCTCCTTTTCCTCAGCCCAGGGCGTTTGGGAGATAGTGTTCCCCAGGATCCCCCTAACAAGGAGGGCAGGGACCATGTTCCTGTTCTGTTTTCCAAGGCACTCTGCCTCTCTGCAGCTGTCCTGGCTTCCCTCTCCTTTTATCCCTCTTCTACCCACACTCTCACCTCAAGCCTTTGAAAACAAGTCAGAAAGAGAAGAATTTTATAGAAGGCTGTGCTTTTAGCCCAATCCCAGGCCTCCTCTAGTCTGGAATAAGAACAATTTATCTGTGTTCGAGTGAGGGGCCACAGACACAGGAAAAAAAAAATCTCAATAATATTTTGGTGAACGGATTAGAAACAAAATGAATTAATAACAATGGGGACATCGTCATATAATCATATAACCAGAGCAGACTTTTTTCCCCCAAAGATTACCTGAATTTAATCTTCATAATAATCTTTGAACATCATGTAATCATTAGAAATGATTTTGAAGACCAGGCATCAACCTAGAATAATATCTAGTATTCTATTCATGACATGAGTATACACAAACTTATTCTACTGCAAAAAGCAAAAGTCACCAGCAAAGATGAAAATACATGAGGTGTTATGGGTGGCAGGTTTTGTGTGAGCTGTTTTCATAGTAAGGATTATGTAACAATGTTAAGAGAAATAGAAACTAGAGGAGAAATTACTTCTTTCCAGTTTTGGAATGAGAAATGAAGAAATCCTTGTGGATATTGCCTCAAAGGGTATCAGCAAGATGCGGTTCCAAGAATTCAAAGGTATTCCAGCTGCTGTCATTGTTAATGAGTTGGGATTGCAAAGACAGTTTGTTTCCCTCTTGACTGAACTTTGTCTAATTCGCTAAGATCTATTCTCTGCCTCTCCGGGTCCTATTCATCTTTTAGATACTGGAGAAGTTCAGAATAAAAGAATTTGGAAAGAAATAGCCAAAAAGCCTTCTTATAAGAGATGGGCAATGTGTGGTCCCTATGATAGAGCATTTGTTTCCAGGCAAGGGCAAAATCACTTGCTGGATACCGTCTATATTCCACACACAAGGGCAGATACTTTACCATTATTATATTATCACATTTACTAGACTCTATTGGTTCTATATTATTGATGTGGAAACCGAGGCCCAGAAAGGTTAAGTGATTTGTCAAGTGCTACTCAGTGACTGAATCAGTCTCTAGTCTGACTGAGCCCAAGCTCGAGTTACTTTCCATGAGTCTATATTCTCTCTCCTCAAAGTGGCCTCTCATTGGCAAGCCTAGGGTAAAAACTTAGAAACCTAAAAAAGCTTCATTATTAAGTGACAAAGGTACTAAGAAATATACTATTACTAAAAAGCGGTAACATAATAGGCCAGCAATTCCCAAAAGTAGAGTCCACTAAGTACTTCTTGCTAGAAGTATTCCATGGTCAAATAACATGGACAGATGTGATCTCTCTGGGCTCCTTTTGAAGATTCACAGTCTATTAAATACCCTGCATAGTTGGGGGGGGGAAGATCTCCTTTTTTCTCAATCTATATTGTTGCCCGGACTGATAGTCATACAACACTTTTCATCCCAACACTGTTACAGTCCCTGGCCCAGTTGAACAAACTTGTGCCAGAGAATATGGAGGGGTCTCCAGGAAGAAGTTAGACAGCAACACTTAGCTGGAGAAGGAGGAGGGTATTCTGTAAGACACTGGGGACACCTGGGCTCAGTGACATTGTAGTAAGAGGTTTTTTCTCAACTCTGAACAGAACTAAAAAGACCTCAGCACAGCAGAGACTCCAGGAGGTGTGACTCGACATTGGCATAGTGAGAGCCTGCAGTCTTGTAGACATCGGGAGCTAGATGGTACCTTGGCATGGCCAGTGGGACTCAGCAGCAAGGAGAGGTCTTCCACGGGCTTCCAAGCTACACATCTCAGTGAAGACAGTAGAAGGGAATCCCTGGGCTTGGTCCACAGAAGGCACATGATGTTAAATGAGATGATGGCAAGTTTGCTTAAAGTTGCTCAAGTTCTCCCCCCACCACTGGGACTCCAAGAAGTACCTGGGTATATCATCTTGCCCTTGGCAGGAAAGAGACCACAAACTCAGCCAAGTTTAACTGAAGAATTTAACAGAGACTCTACCAGGAACTACTAACTGCAGGAAGCTTTTTCTACCCCTGGGTCTGAAGGGAGAAGAAAACAGTTGTCAGAGCCTGGTGAGAATCAGAGCTGTGGAAGAGACCCCATCTTACAGGTGTGTGGGGCAAGAGAAGAGCCAGCCCAGGGGTAAGACATTTGGGATAGGCTTAACAAGCCCACAGATGGGGCAAAGCTGCCAGCCAATTGCAGATAATTATTAAGAGATCACAGTCTATGTCCATAGACTGGGAAAGCCTGGAGACACAAGAACTACTACACTGAGAAACTCAAAATCTAAGAATCTCAGAATTGTAAAATATAGAAACTCATGGTTAACCCAAACAAAACCGGGTGAAATTGAGGCTCCCTTCCTATTTCTGTGGCCCAGTGACTGCCTCCCACTCCTTGATGCAAAGCATGCTTGGTTAATTTTTGCGGGTTGCCTCCTTTTCAGCCTTCATCAGATGGGACCTTGGAAACTGGTGGCAATTTATTTGCCTAAAGTTTTCCTGTAGATGAGCCCGCCCACCACATCTGAGGAAAAGTTTATGCCTTGGGCAGAATGCTTTTTACCCTAGCTAAGTAGAAATAGGCTATCAGCCATTCCCATGAACCATTCCGGAAACACCCAAAGAACTATTGTTCTTGGGACTTGGGTCCCCGTGTCCTTCTCAAAAATGTACTTGGAAACCACAGGGATGTCTGGATAGTGGCCCAGAATGTGTGGAACGTAAGGCCCAAGACTGACCAAAAATGGATGAATATAATCAAACTCATCTCTAGGAGTAGGCTCTGCATAAGGAAGAGATCAAAGAGTGGCAAGGGGAAGGTAAGGGAAAGCAACTGCAACATTAGCATTCTAGGACGTTTCTACTGCCTGTAGGACTGGAGAGGCAGAGGTAGGAGACGCTGTTCCCAGACCTCTGTGGAAGCTGGAACCTCAATGGGCCTGCCCAGTGGGAGCTTGGACCACAAAGAGAAATGACTATCCACTGCTAGGCAGGACCACAGGGGAGATGCAGTTCCTGCTGGAGATGCTACTCAAAGCAGAGACTATGCGGAAGAAATAAGCTGGCTTGTCTTCTGTCCTTCATTCTCCTGCCAAGATCTCTCATAAACTCAATCTGGTCTGAAGTTTGGCAGTTGGCAGGGCATGTTAGAAACTGAATTTCTCTGCAATGCAGAACAGAATGAGGAAAAGGGATGGAATGGATGTAAGATCAAAAAGGCAAATGATAGCACACAATTCTGTGCAGATGTTCACCCTTACACCTCAGAACTGCTCTCATCAGTATTCCCCGTGACTTTGCCTTTGCCAAATACTATGCTAAATTCTCATTTCTTAACTCCGAATAGTACTGGAATTGCTTAAGTGTCACTGTCTTCTTCTTAAAAGTATTCTCCTGGCTTCTGGTTTTTCTCCTATATCACTTGCTGCAATTTTTAGTCCCCATTTGTTGGTTCTTCCCCATTTTCTCTCTTATATGTTGGAGTGTTTGAGGATTCTTTTTTACTCCTTTTGATGCTCTCATCTGGTCCCATAGACTTAAATGCCACCTATCCAGGTGATCACCTTGAAATTTCCAAATCCAACCCCACTTCTCCCCTTCTGTGCTGTGTTCAGTATATCCATGTGACAGTGGGAGGGCTCCAGTTGGATGCTAGTGGGCATCTCAAATATGGCATGCATTTAAATTTTTTTCTTTAACAAATCTATCGCTTTCCCATTTTCAAAGCTCAGTTCTGTGCCTGTACATGTGGAATGTACCTATACTTTATGGAAAATCTATAATATTCATTAATCATTATGAAGTATTTTAAAAGCATCTCATTGATCAAATACTGGCAGAGTGCCTAAGAGGTGCTGGACCCTGGGCTAAACACGGAGTAAACAAAAAATGAACCAGACATGGTATCTGACCTCAAGGGAGAGACAGACAAATCATTTGTGCCCACTTGCACACGTATTGTGTATATAATCAGATTCTCCACCTGGCCTTATGCTCCTTGATAACTAGTGTATTGTTATTGTCCTTTGAGTTGAAATATGGGCTAGTTGGAGCAAGAAGCAGAATCTTGGGGTCTGTTCCAGAAGCCGGGAAAGGTAGAATAATCAAACGACAGAAAGGGAGGGACCTCAGCAGCAGTTTGTGGATTTTCTCTCAGATGCTGTAATAACAAGACTCAGTTCCAGCTCTCACTGGCATTAGAACAATAGCATCACAAAGTGTAAAAATAGCAAAGATCATCTCTGTGAACCCCAGAGACACTTTGAGGATTAAGGAACAAAATACACATGAAATCCAGGACACGATGCTTGGGTGTAATAAGAGAAGCTAGTGTTAAGGGGTGCTCACTGTTTTTGTCTTACTATTTACTCCAACTCCTCATCTTTTATGTAGATGGAAAGTAGAGCCCAGCAACTTGATGTCACCTGTAAGTTTGGCAGGTACAAAGCTGGGGCCAGAACATTGGCCACCAAGTTGCCAGGCAAGCACTGTCATCAGCCACAGCATGGCTGTGTGTCTTCATAAGTGTGATTCTCTAGCACTCAAAGAATCCTAGAATAACCATGTTTGAGGGAATCTTTTTGTTCATCAATGGTTTGCTTTATGCAACTAGGGACTGGACTGGGCCCATCTAAGAACCAATGAACTCCTAGTCAGAGCTCATTTGGGGGCAACCATTTAGAAAGCTCGATTTTTGCAAAACCCTTATCTGTCTCTCCCAACCTCACTTTTTGTTTTGCCTTCATAAAACATGCAGAACATGAATCAATCAATGCTTGCTTTTTTTTTTTCTTTTACTATGATAGCTTTTGAGGTATTTGAAGAAAGATCTTCTTTTACTGTGTTTTCTCTTTTCCATTGTAGATGTTTCCATCCATCCCAAGACAATCTTGTCATCACCCTAGAGTCTGGTCTCCCTCATCCCCTAGACTCTATTAAATACCAATTACTTTAGTTCTATCACATTGCTATTTCTCAAACCATTCCCTCTGACCCATCTATATTATCACTACTCTATTGAAGTTTCTGGTCACCTTGCAGCTAGATTATTGAAATTACCTCTTTAGCCTGGCCTCTGTCCTTCACTCTCACACCTTGTAATTCATCGTCTATACTCCTAGAATTATTTTTCTAAAATGCAAATCTGACACCATCACTTGGCCCCTCATTACTTACCAAATTCCAAGCTTTGTAGCACAGCATATGAAGATCTTCATGATGGGACCTCTGATATGTCTCACCATTACTATCCAATAATATTGGATATTGACATCTTGAAGGCAGGTTGGGAAAGCTCTTTCAACAATGGAAATAGGGAATGAGAGTGATCATAATGAGGACATGGGATTAGAAATTAAACAGGTTGGGTGGGTTGCCTGGGTGGCTCACTCAGTTAAATGTCCGATTCTAGATTTCATCTCTGGTCATGATCTCATGGCTTCATGGGTTCAAGCCCAGTGTGGGGGGCTCTGCACACTAACCATGTGGGGCCTGTTGGGGATTCTCTCTCTCTCTCTCTCTCCCCCTCCCTCTCTCTCTCCCCCTCCCTCTCTCTCTCTCTCTCCCTCTCTCTCCTCCTCCTCCTCCCACCCTGCTTGTGATCTCTCTCAAAATAAATAAATGTAAAAAAAAAATAGGGCTGGATTTGGAAGGCACCTCAAAGGCAAACTCAAAAGAATATGGTTGGCAGTTACCTTTTAAATGGGAAAGATAAGAAACAGATTTCAGTTTTAATTGACAAGAGATGCTGGTATAATTCATTAAGACTAAGACACAGAGGTGCAGGCTGTGGGGTCTTGGGTGCATAAGATGGTGAGTGTACTTTTCAGTGAGATTGAAGGAGTCCACAGCCAGCACAGAGGCAAGGGATGGGGGAGATAGACCCCTGGAAGCTTCACATCGGGAAAACAGCCTGGTATGGTATCTGCTTCTTGGTGGCCACAGGGCATGGTTGGCTCTTACCAAGCTACAAAAGAAAATTCTGCAGATGAAAGAATGAAATCTTGCCCCTTGTCTGAACTTAGTGTGGGAAAACAGCTTCAAAACAACCATTGTAAGTGACTGTAGAAGGTTGTTTTTATTGTTGTAAAGAAACATTCTACTTTGCTTCAAAGATTTGTTTATCCTTTAATCATGAAGGATGCCTCCAGCTGCTGTAACTCTTCATAACTTACACTTTACTTTTCATTGCCCATGACTGGGAGGTCACCCATTCAGGGAGGGGAATGAGTCTTTATTTGGCATAGGAATGAGATCTAAGCAAGAATGATACCTTAAGTCTCCAAGAGCAGCAGATAACCATATAGTAACCTCACTGGTGGCCAGCTGAGGTCAAAGAGTCAGAGGACTCTATTTAATAACTATCATGTTGTGAATATTTAGAATTATATTAATCAATTCTCAAATGAAGATACAGTGGTCTAGACAAGTTCAATAACTTGACTAGGGCCATACCTGTAGGAGTAGAAACAGAACTTGAATCCAAATATGGCTGCTTGAACTTGGCCTCATTATGTCCTTCAAAGCAATAAACAAATCTAGGAGATTGTCTTGACTCCATAAGGAGCTATATGGAGAGACCTATAATGTCAAGGATACACAATAACTTACCCTGAGACCTAGCTTTGGGTGTAGGGACTTGGATTATCTTCTCTTAACTGATTTTTGAGCAATTCACATGAGAATATTCTCTGTCCTGTTTGCCTAATGATGTTGCTATGGTATTCAAGCAAGATCAGCTGAATAAAAATGATTTATTAACTTTAAAGCTTTATACACATATGCAGAGATATTAATCATGGTCATAATTCCTGCTTATTATGATTGTGATTACTATAATAGCAGAGTCATTTCCTTTTCCTCTGAATCCCAATTACCACCAATAATCCCAATTACCATCCATAAAATGTTTGGGTTTCACCAAATAATTTCTAGGTCCCTCCAAGGTCTATTACTAAAGAATCATGAGAATTTTAGTACAGCAAGTGTGGGACCAAGGTGTAAGGAACACTAGGGAGACCCCTTTGGCTGAGACAATTGCAATGTTAACTGAAAGCTAAGAAGCATTGTCAAATCAAGTGCTAATTGTTAACAAACTTGATTAATATTCCAATAAGGAAATGATGAAAACATGTACTTTAGAAAACCAATTAGCAAGTACATTAGGGTCACTAAATAAGACCACAGTTTTGCCTGGTCAACCATGAGCGTGAAGCCGCAGGTAAGACTTGCATGGAGGTGTTCCCATGGACGACTTTATTGTCTAAAGACTCCTCCCTACCACCTTCATCCACAAACACTTCTATTAGGTATGTTCTGGAGGTGTATGCATTTTTAAAGGCTTTAGGGCATTCTCCTTTCACAGAAAGCCCATGTTAGCTATTTATCCCTCACATTCCTACATCAGTTGTCTTCCTTAAGCATTTCACATGGATACTCTCAAAGGTCATGTAACCCTGTCAAGGGTCCTGGCTGAAGGGTATAGAGGGTAGTTAGAGTCTAGACCCTGCCATCTACTTGGCATGTGGGATCTTGGAAAAGTCTGATTTTAGTCTGGAATTGCTTTCAGCAGAACTTCTCTATGACTTTTAGGACTTGCTTGACCTTCAGAACTCTCTGCTGCTTCTGGAAGCTTCCCAGTCCTCTAAAGTCAGACACCATTTCTTAGTCCATACCAGCTCATCTGTGGACTGAGCAACTTGCAATCTCTTCACAGGCTGGTACCTCCATCTCCATAAGCATCAGGGAATCTATTAGGCACTAGGACTGCTAAAGACTGAATGCTGTGACCCTGAAATTCATATGTGAAATCCTAACCTCCAGTGTGATAGTATTTGGAGTTGAGCCCTTTGGGAGATGCTTAGGTCCTGATGGTGGATCCCTCATGAATGGGATTTGTTCTCTTATAAAAGAGACCCCATGGAGTTCCCTTGCCTCTTCTGCCACGTGAAGACACGCAAAAAGACCATCTTTGAAACAGGAAGTGACCTCTCACCAGACACCAAATCTACTGGTGTCTTGATGTTGGGCTGCCAAGTTACCAAATGCTCCTGGGCTCAAAATCACTCCCCATTGAGAACTGTATCACACGATGTCTACTACCAACCTGATGAATATTCTAATTATTACTGTGAATTTTATTATGTTGTAATTATTGTCTTCCTCTGAAGATGGCCTACAGATTCATTTCCATCCTGTGGTATCACAGAGAAATTTAGCTTTTAAAGCTCAAAAGAATTCTAGTATCAGATTTGCTGACTCCAGTTGTCCCATATGTTAAATGGTACAGTTGCTTGGGCTGGTGAAGATTCTGTGAGCAGATGCAAATCACATAGCTTGGTGCTAATTTGGGAGTGCAGTGACGTCACCTGAATCCCCATTGCATGAAGAGTGGTGCTCTGTGAAGAGCCACCATCAGTATCAGGAGAAGACATAGTCAGGAGGTGTAGGTCACATGTGGTGCTTATGTCGGCAAAGTCCCATTTGACCAACACAGCTGGGGGCAGCTGCTCCTGTGGTTTCCAAGGGGTGAAGCTTTGTTCTGTGGTTGAACCTTTTTGGCACCAGAATGGATCCAGCTAAGCCCAGCTGGGTATTTGCCAGGCACAAAGCAGGCCTGGCCTTGCCTACCCAACTGCGACCCTCTTCTACTATAGTCTGATTAGGAAGGAAGCAAATTCACCTCTAGCCCCTCTGCCTGAAAGAAAACTCTTTCTCTGACTTTCCAACAACCTTACAGGGAAGCCCAAGTATGTATTGGTGTCAGACTGGTATCCAGTAAGTTTTCAACTTGTACCTTTTTAAAACCTTCAACTGTGCTAGTTTTTTGCATACTGCTTTAGTTAATCTTTACAATAACCCTTTGGATTTAATATTAGTGGATTTTTAAAACATTTTTTAAATGTTTTTTATTTTTGAGAGAGAGAGACACAGAGTGAGAGTGGGGGAGGGGCAAAGAGAGGGTGACACAGAATCCAAAATAGGCTCCGAGCTGTCAGCACAGAGCCTGACATGGGGCTCGAACTCACAAACCCCAAGATCATGATCTGAGCTGAAGTCAGACACTTAGCTGACTGAGCCACTCAGGTGCCCCGATATTAGTGGATTTTGTTGATGGAGACATGAAGGCTCAGAAAGTGGATTTTCTAAGAAAGCATAGCAAGCAAGTGGTAGACCTTGGGTTTAACCAACCACTGTGTAACTCTGTGCCCTGTTCTCTTTCTAATATTCTACCTATAATGTAAGGGCTGGGGGAGAAAAGTAAATTTAATTATTTTCTGGGATATCTGAGCCTCATGATAAGCACACCTTGGTTTATGCGGATGAAGAGATTGCCCACTCACTCACTCAGACCAAGTAACCTAAGTCTCCCTGCCTTCATTAGGAGAAATTTCCTATCCCTCAGAATTCAGTCTTATTCACCTCTTTCCAGGCACACAGTGTTAGGGGCTAAGAATTCTGATCTGAAAAGCCTAACTGAAAGACTTGAATAAATTTGAAATACCCACAGGCGAAAGAAAGGAGAGATGGCCCTGTTGACATTTCCTTGCATGGTCCCGATTGTGATGATGTATTCCTAAGTGTCATGGGAACACAGAAAAGCATGAACTGCTCTGTCTATATGGGAGTCTGGGCTTCCCAGTGAAGAGACATTGAACTGAATCTTAAAGGATGAGTAGGAATATGTGTGAAATGACTTGTCCCTAAGTCTGGGCCTGTATGTGGTTGGATTTTAGCATCTGTCATTAGGATGCAGCCCTGGCTGATGGGTTGTACACCTGTTGGCAATTCATGACCCTCTAGAGTATCAGATCAAGATGTGAATGAGGAAACCAAAGTCTAGAGAAGGAATCTGGCTTGTTTAGGGCCATCAGACTGAAAACTTCTCTTGTAATTCCCAAAACAATGCTCTTTACCACTCTTACTTGGAGCCAGGCCTATTCATCTCCTACTTGGCCCAGATTCCCAGGGTCTCAAACCACATGAGACCTAGCAAAAGGGCATTACTCATTTGTATTACTATCTGACCAGCATAGTTTCCTGGCCATGAAGCCTCCTGACTTTGGAGATGTGTAACATGTGCTCATTTCCCTGCAGGGTTCAGCTTCATTTAAGTGCAAACAAATGAGAAATGCTCCAAAAAAATGTACAGTCCTTGACCTCTGAGCTCCTCCACTTGGCTGATGGCCTTGGGTGAATTCTTCCCCCGTGAATCAAAGTGAGGAGCCAAGTTGTATTATTGTAAGGGCTTCAAGCTTGATGCCTTATCCCTGTCTGGAATGCTCTTCCATTCCCCGAAAAGTCCTACCAAGTCTTTGAGACTCAGGCCAAGTGCCATTGACTTAGGACGCTGCCTCTGCTCCCCACCTCTCCACCACTTTCAGCCAATAGTTACTGTTGCCTTCTCTGAACTCCTAACATACCATCTCTACTGCCCATTCCATATCCAGCATACTTTATTTTTTAAATGCTTAGTTTTGAGAGCAAGAGACTGTGTGCGCAAGATACCAGGCTCAGAGAAGGAGACACAGAATCTGAAGCAGGCTCCAGGCTTTGAGCTGTCAATACAGAGCCCAGAATGGGACTTGAACTCACAAAATGCGAGATCATGACCTGAGCGGAAGTCAAACTATTAACTGACTGAGCCACCCAGGTGGCTCTACTCTGCATATTTTAAACAGGAAAAAAAAAACACAAATTATGTCTTGTTAACCACCCCCCACACACAATATTCTATACTCTGAATAGTCCCCAAGACTTTTGGTATTGCCAATCTCAGAACAGTAGCATATTGGTTTATTACTACCTTGGGATGCCATTCCTACCTCCCTTTACATTGTTCTATTGTTTTCCTTCTCTGTATCCCTACAGCCACTTCCTTGGTCTGCTACTGGGCCTTAGTGGAGGCTGACCAATTAACCAAGTTACCACACAACACAAGCTGCTCATAATGAATTGGATGTTGTCCAACATTTACTAGGACCAAGCCCTAAAGTTAGGCATGAACAGCAGTACTCTATCATCAAATGGCAGTGGTTTATTCAACACTGGGCTCAAACAAGCCCTGAAGGCAGAAGGAAGTTACATGAAGTGGTCCAAAGGCCCATGGTTACTTTCTCTCCCCAGCCTATACCGAGGCCTCGTGAGAGGACTATTCTACCATCAGTTGACACCATCGTCTCCCTGCAGGTGACTATGGAAGCCTCCAAACTTGGTCCTCTGCCTCCAGTCTCTTGCACCTCTAGGGCCCTGAGGAATATCTGATCAGAGCCCAAAGTAACCTCTGCAGGAGTTCTTTGAGGACTAACGGCTTACCTAAGAATTAGACCCACTTGACCTTCCAGTCTATAATAATTCTGGATGTTTTAATGTTATTTCATGCAAATACACTCTTCTTATCCTGTAGCTCTTTATATATAGCACATGCCATCATCCCTTTTCCATGTAAGTATTCCCAAATTTGAACCCATGGTCCCTCTCGCAATTTTTTCATACTTCTGCTATCTTTTTGGCATGGTTCTGTGCCTGAGAAACTCAGTCTAATGAAGGAAATTTCACACTATGCTATGATGATTTGCACATCATCATAAATTATAAATAGTAACCAGTACTGGGCATTTGCAGGGTTAGTGTAGTCTCAGTATCAATTCCTTACCCTGAAACCAAAGCTAAGTCACGACTGCACACAATAGTACTAATAGCACAAAGCCAGCAGCTACAACTTCTATACAGTGCTTCCTCTGACCAAATTCTTCTCTAAACTCTTCATATATATTAGTGCATTTAATTTGCAGAACCACGCCATGTAGTGGGTACTGTTAATATTCTCATTCCAATTACATAATGTGAAACTGAGCTTCACTGGGAAGCAGGCAGTCTGGTTTCTTAACCATCTTTAGTATTGAATAATAGTAGTACTAAAAGTAATAATAGTACAATAGCAGCTGCAATCACAGTAAGCCCCCCACACACACACACAACATACATAGTCCATTAGAAATTAATGGGATAAGGTATATAAAATCACTTTGGAATCTTCCTACTATGGACTAGTCTACTACGTGACCATCATAAACACCCTCCACACAACCCTGAACTTCACCTCCCTTTTCTACCCACAAAAGTTCAGGCAGAGGTCTCCCAAGATCCTTGTGGTTAAAAGTTTCAGTGAGAACATGTTAAAGTTGGATCTGTGACTTACAAGAGCCATAGGAAAGGAGCGGGAGTTTCAACGATGTGAGTTCCTCTGATGGACACTCAAGGACCCACTTGGGTCTGGCTCCTACTAACTAGTAGGCAGTTCTCAAATTTAAAAGCCTTCTCTCAAAATGGAATTCATGCCTTAGTGCCAGGAAAAGGCTCTGTTACTGAAATAAAGGAGCCCAGGTATAGGGGGCACTGTGTTCAGTCCTTGTGCTAGACTTTGGTATATAACTGACTCCATTTATTCCTCACAATGTCCCAGTGATGGGGGTACAAACATAGCTGTTTTACAAATGAGAACACTGTGCTAAGACCTAGTACGGGACCCGAGGTAATACGGAAAGAAGCATGTAGCACCAGTATTTGGAGTCCTATGCATTGGACCACAACACTTCTAAAGAATGCACATGGTATAAAACTCTATTTCTTAACAAGAATATAAAGTTCTTTGAAAATTTCTTTTAAAACTTTAAAAAAAAGGAGATGGCTCAAGAAGCACTAGGAACTTTAAAGTCTCTGGCCCTTAGTATAGGACTTCTCTTATAGGGCATAGCTCTGTAAAATCTATAGAACTCTGAATTCCCTTCATTATTTCATGTCATTAGGTGAGATGGCGACAGGCCTCAGTGGCTGTGGGTGGTGACAGCAGTCAGGTGTGTTCTTTCTAGGATTGGCCATTTCCAGAACTGAAAGGGAAGGGCAGTCGGCAGAGGGTGGATGCAGGCAGTGGCACGAAGAGAAAGTCCAGTAGGAGGGAAACGCCTCTGAGGGTCCAGCAGTAGGGAAAGGGAGCCAAAGTAGACCTTTAGCTAAATACTCTCAATTAGTTGGAGGGAGATCAGTTAAAGTGATGGGGGTGGGGTTCAAGCTACATTTCTAAGATTGAGGGAAGGAGCAAGCAAGGTGTTCCAGGCTTGGGCTTTATAGGATTTTCCAAAAAGTTACCAATACATGGTATCAGGATGTGATCTGAGTCTAATTGTAAGAACATGAGCAGAATGCAAATGTGGGAGTGGGATGAGCAGAACAAGTAACTTGATGCAGAAATCCTATGAAATCTCCAACAAGGACTTCTATGGTCCTCTGTCTAGGGACAACATGTACAAGATTTTGCCAAATGCTGATGTCATAAAGGACACTAGAGACAGAATAGCATGGACCCAAATGTAAATGCTGAATGTACATGACATTTGGGGAGAATAGCAAATAATATTTTGGGCTGTGAATTGAGGAAAGTAACACTTAGAAAATGTCAGGGGGCAGATTACAGAAGATCTTGAATGTCAAATTAAAGACCCTGGAGTTTACTGTGTGGAGTCAACAAGTCTGGGCAATTTTAACTGGCAGAAGATGAGAAAACACAAGGCTCAAGGTAGGTGTTTGGTAGGGGAGAGATGAATCGTACATGGACTATAGTTGTAGGCTCACACACAGCAAAGGAATGAATGACCATATTCAAGCTATATGAGATCTTGGAGCCTTTGTAATTTCCTTATTTCACAGCTAAGAAGACCACCCTACAGAGTGGAACTCATAGTGATCTGTGAATAGCTGAAAACAGTGCCCATTACAGTCTGTGGCACTTTGAGATTTCAAAGTTAAAAGAAGAACAATAGAGTTCTCCAAATTTTGACACGGTTATAAAAATAAGTGGGGAAGAAATCCGAAAACTGTCCTGGGAGTGGGGCTGAATAATGAAACTGAAAGCCAATTTTCTGACCTAAATTTACAGAGTCCAAGGACTTTACCATGGGTCACCCTGGGCTCTTCTCCCCAACTTCTGCAGGTTGGCTTCATGTATATTTGATCCCTTGGTCTGTTAGACTTTTAACCCATAAATTTCACAAAACATAGCAAAGTCAAGCAAATACTTTTAATAGATTTTCCATTTTGTAGACTTAGCCTGGAAATGCAATCTGATTCCAGGAAAGAGCTAGACACCAAATCCAGGGAAAGGCAAAATCCATATGAAGATAAATCCAACCACACTACCAGACATTGGTACCACATAACCCTTTTCTCTTCATAGGGACCTAAACGAGGGAGTGAAAATCAATGTCTAATACCTGATTCTTCGAAGGTGGCATAGACCCATTGCTTACTTCTGTTCATTACACACCAGTATTGTGGTGAGATAGATACTCGAAGTGCAAATGGTGCCTAGAGGAGGAAGCCCCAATTACTGGGGGAATCAGAGGGCTCACCAGGAGACATTGGAATTAGATTTTGAAAGATTAGAAGGTACTTTTTCAGACAGACAAAAGACAGGAATGTTTTCCAACAGAGGAAATAATTTATGCACTGAAGAGACAATTGGGTGGACAGCAAGCAAGAAAATGAAGAGATTGCAGGAATGGAGAAAGAAAAGCATTCCTGGCTTGTGCAAGCACATTCAGTCTTAGGAGAACCTGAGCATCAGAGAAACACTTCCATGTGGGGTGAGCCGAAGTGCCAGAAGAAATGGAGAGGGAGTCACGGCTGGAAAGGGGGATGACCCAGGCCCAGCAGGGCTACAAGTACTCTTTGAAGGAGTCTGTCTTGTACTCAGCAGGTAGTTAATGGGGGGCCACTAACAGTGTCTCTGAGTGGGGGTGACACCACTCATTAGAACTATGCTTTTGGGGAAAATGGATTGGAAAGGAAGAGATGGGAAACAGAATGGTTAAAACGTGTGCTCAAATAAAACACTAAAAGGACACAAACGAGGGCCTTGTGAGTGCTCTAGACTCAGTTCAACCAAAGTCCTCAGGCTTTCCCATCTGCACCAATATCGCTCTTCTCTGAACACCTCACTGCTAACATGAGTCCTGTTCTTCGGACCTCTAACAACAGTACCAACTGTAGATTTGCCTCCCCTGTGCTGTGAATGGCTCTAGGGCAAGAATGGGATCTAAATGACCTCTATCTCCAGCATATAGCAAAGAGTCAGCCCCATGGGAGTATTTGTCAAGTGAATGCAGGCTGAGATGCCTGAATAAATCAGAGCAGGCAGCAGACAGGGAAACAGCCATCTCATCAGTTTTTCAGTTCCTATGCTGCTTGCTTTTGATCACAACCCAAAGGATTTATTTGTGGCTTCGATGGTGCCTTAACCATTTAGTTTCCTCACACCCATCCTACTCAGAACACAGCCTCTTTCCTGCCAAGCGGGGCCTTCCTGGCACAGAGGCCTGGCCTCTGCCTCTTTGATTGGGGCAAAGCAAAGGGAGGCTTTGGCAGCTTTATGGGCTGCCTCTCAGGCCGCTGACACAGCCGCCTGACGGATGGCCTGCCGCACTAGGCTGCTGAGGCCAGGCCCCCAATTTCACCAAAGGAGTCCACTTGGGCCATGTGTTTGGACTTCTTTTTATGAGAAGATTTGTGTTAGCCCATGAATCACAGAGTAGCCATGCTGGAAAGAACCTTAAAGATGATCGAGTTTACTACCTCCATTATCATCACTCCCCAGACACTTTTCTGATGGAAAAATGGAGGCTTATTTGATAATTAAGTATTAAGAACCATAAAGTCCAACCTAGTAAAACCCTTAATACCAAGAAGTTATTATAAAACGGGATGCTTATTTGGCATCAACTATAGGCCAGAAACCTTACATACATTACATGGAATAGTTCTAAGTGTCACTGCACTGCATATGCATGGGGGTAGTCAGTAGTCACCGAGTACACATTACATTTCCAGGATGTTCGTGGATCTCCTAGAATAGTGCTGTTCATAACTTGTGTGGCCATTCCTTGTGGCCCTCTTAAGACTGATGACAACCTTAGGAGCAAGTGGTCATTCTTGGAGTGGTTCAGGGTATGACCTCCATAGCCCCCTTCAGTCTGGAGCATGAATGGCTCATCAGACAAAGATTACCAGCCAAATGGGAAATAAGCTGTCACTTTTTAAGTTTGTGTGATCACCAGGTGTATCAAGTAACCCTTGCTACATAATGAGTCACCCCAACACTTCAAAGGTTTAAAACAATGACCATTTGTTATTGCTCACAAATCTATAGGTTAGCTGGGCAGTTCTGATCTGGGCTTGGCTGATCTTGGTTGAGCTTACTGATTATACGTGCATCAACCAGTGGGTCTCTTGAGGATGGCTAGTCTCTAAGGGCCTCGGCTAGGCTGGCTCCGATGACTGGGACCTCTCTCCACTGGTATCCCTTCATTCAGAAAGTTAGCCTAGTCTGTGCATGGAGGGCAAAGGGATTTAAGAGAATGAAGAGGAGCAGGTAATACCTCTTGAGGCTAGAGCCCAGGCCTCATTCAGTCACTTCTGCTCCACTTTGAGGGAAGTCCAATTACAGGGGTAGAGAAACTGACTCAATCTCTCAAAGGGAGAAGGTTCAAAAACTTGTGGCCACTTTTTGTTGTCTACCATGCCCTTTAACTCAACGTTATGGGTTACCTCTGTTAGCATGGCTTAAATTTCTATATGAAAGTAGTGTGACTCACATACTGAGATAAGCCTACTTACAGATGGAATATTGGGGACACAGAAGATGGAGATTTTTTTCCAAGGCAGTGATGCCACCCACTAGCCAGGGGTTAGAGTTGGACCTACACTGGTAGGTCAAAGGAGTAGGACCTATACTCCTTAGACACTCCTTTTCAGAGAGAGGTGTATATGAGAGTGGAAGAGTCCATAGGAGTTCTGCTCAGCACTGAGGGGAGTAGAATGCATATTCTCTTCCGTGTGGGTCAAGGCGGGAATGTGGGTAGGGGAGAGGGTCCCTCTTTGATCAACAATCCCCAAATGCAGACAAGGAAATAGTTCAGAGAAATTAGAATAAATGCCCAAGAACATGCCCTAGAAATGATAAGGCATGCTGCTCAAATTTTAATACAGAGGCACTCAGATCAGCCTTATTCAGGTTCTGGTCCTCTATTGCTTCTAGACCTTTACTGAGTGAGTCAAACAAGGCTCTCAAATGTACTAAGCAGCTGTTTGGTTCAAGCACCTTCATATAAATTAGTGTAAAATTAATCACTCCAAATGACTATTACTATCTTAATAATTAATGAGGAACTGTAGCCTCAGAAGTGATGATAGGTGTTCCAGATTACATAGTAAATGGAGCAACATGGACCTAAATTTGCATTAAGGCTCTCATAGAGTCCAAATGCTATTTTGGGTATAGGTAACTCCTGGATTCCCTTGTCACGCATTGTATGTAGCAGGCAAACTGGGTTATTTTTCTCCCCAGAAGATTCTGGCTTATTCTTTCCCTCCACAAGGAATGTATCAGCAACTACTTTTTTGGTGACATAACATTTCTCCTTCTCCCCTGCATCTGCTATTTCACCTGTAAGAACCCTACCATCTTCAGACATTTTTTTTAAAATTTTTATTTTCAGAGAGAGCATGTGAGTGGGGGAGAGGGACAGAGGGAGAACAAGAACCTTAAGCAGGCTCCATGCCCAGTGTGGAGCCTGATGTGAGACTCCTTCCCATGACCCTGAGATCATGACCTGAGCCAAAATCAAGAATTGGAAGCTCAATCACTGAGCCACTCAGGTCCCCCAACCTACCATCTTTAAAGGACCAGCTGAAATATCACTTCCTCCAAGATCCAAAGTTAAGGTCTGTTCTGTTCTGTTCTTCTTCTCTAACAGGAATGCCTCTCTCCCTACTTCTTGTGTGCTCTTACATTTCATTGCACACCACTTTTTGCCATATGCTAGTATTACTTAATTTCTTGTTGATGTCTCCTATGCCTTGAAAGCCTGTTGGGCCACAGGGGTCATTGCTGTAGCCCCCTGACCCAGAATAGAGTCTCATCATTGAGACAAAGCAAAAAAGAGGAGTATGATCCCCATGCTCAGGTAGCAGGTATTGAGTAAACCCTCTTCTGCTAGCAAACCTGGAAGACTGCCTGGAGGGAGCCGTGAGTCTGGGCTTAGGAACAACTTCTGAGTTTCCTCATTGCTCTGTTCTTCTCCTCCCTTTTGTCTCTGATGTTTCCAAGGCATTGAAAGCGCTTTGGTAGAAATCAGTAGTTTGTCAAGCTTGGTTATGGCTGTTCTTGGAAAAGAGAAGGGGAAAAAAGTGTGCACAGACTGGTGTGGTAATAATTTAAGTTTCAGCCAAGTAAGATGTGGAGGCCTGTTTAAAGTGACACATTTCTGGCAGCTGGTTGTCCTTGGAAAAGATGAAAGGGAGGATGAGAAGGCAGCATTTTGTAGGAGAGCTCACCATTTCGGAACTAAGCCACTTTTGTTTTTAATTCTCACAGAGAAGGGATGGTTGTAGTGATTTTCTAAAGGTAAAAGAGACAAAGTCTTTGCTCCATGTGTGTCGGGGATCTGATAATTCCCAGCATGTGTCTAGTGCTTTCCACTCAATAGCGTTTCCCATCTGTTCTGTCTCTAGCAAGCCCTTGGAGATAAACCCATTGAAGAGCAAGAGGAGCTAGAAGCTTGAACTCAATGGCGTAATGCAAATTTTTCATTGTCTCTTTTAAAGGCACATTTAACATGGCACATATTTTCTTTTCGATGACCTTAGATTCCTCTTTCAAGACATCAAGATGGACTTCTTTGAAGACCACTCTCCCCCACCAGGCGATCTAATCCACAGGAAGTGATCCAAGACAGAAAAATAAAAGGAGTCGGATAAAGGCTTTGAGTAAAAGAAACATTTCTGGCCCCAGATTCTAGTCTGGGCTTGCCTGTGACCCACCTCATGACCTTGGGTGAGACACTTGAACTGTCTGGAGTTTCCCAGGCAGAGAGTTCATCATTTCCTCCCCTCTGCTTCCAACATATTTTCAACACCATATGATCACTTACATTTTATAACATATGCATTGCTGGTCTGTGGGTCACCTCTTGAGGGATTCTCTCCCAGTCTTCCCATGTAGAGACTCTTTTTCCACCAAATCTCTGCCTTGGCCCTGTGTTGGTTACTTCATAAGCCCTATCCCAATTGAGCACTCTTGCCTTTGTATCGCTGCTTACTTGGTAGGGGTCCTGGCAGTCTCCACAACTGCAAGGCTGTCTTTGTGAGGACAGGGCCAGGTATGTTTTGTTCACCAGCCTCACCTCAGTGAAATCAGGCCTCAGATACTGATGGAGTGGATGAGGCCTCCTGCGGGAGATGGGGGTGCTCCTTGTTTAGTCGAGGATCCGGTCCAGAGCTGGTGCTCAGTCAAGGTTGTTCTGATGAAAAGACCCTTAAGCCTTGGCCCATGAGAGAGGGAACATCTACTTTCTTCCTTGTACTCAGGGTTTTTACCCTTTTGGGGGGTTGTCCACATGGTTGGATACACCCTGAGAGTCCTGGCCCCTGACCTGTGAGTGGGCAAGGACAGTCCGTGGAAAGGCACCACCTACCTGTAAAATACACCCTATTCTACTTCCTGAAGCATGAGAAATAGTGCTCTCCTCCGTCTCTAGCTCTGGGCTCATATGTATGGGCTATGCCTGCTTCTTGTCTGCCTGCGGGAAGTATCTGCCTGGTAGGCGTCAGCCAACTAACTGTTCACCTATATAACTTTTAATAAGAGGAGGCGGTCAGCCAAGCAATCCGCATTCATATGGTGATTCATGTAAGTGAACTTGTGAGAGGTCTGGGTTGGTGAAGACAACCACTTTGCAGACCTGAGGTCTTAAAACCAAATCAGGTCCAGGGTGGGGTTACTGCACATGCTTAGGTCTGGGCTGCCTTCTCAGACAGCCTTACCAGTGCTCTGCAGTGTGGCATTTCTGTGCTTGCCCACACATCAGTACAATCAGTATTTCATTTTCTGTGTCCTCATGCATTTGGATGTTGGGTACTCCAGGACAGGAAGGATATCTTGGGGATTCAAGTGCTAAACTCTACCTTAACACCTAAGAGCATTTCACTTCTCAGCATGAAGTTCTAGACCTACCTGTATCCTAAAAATGCAGAATCTGAGCATAGAATAAGAGAATCGACATGCAAGGAACACATCAGGTGATTCCTACACACTTAAAATTTGAAAACTATGTCCTAACGATCTGCTGAATAAATGAGAATAAATTCCTGTAACTTTGACAGATGGACTCTGAGATGAATTGAGCCTGCTCTGAGATCATAAGTTTACTCCTTCACTCTTGAGAATCTGATTCTGTTGGAGGAGGCCACTAGTAAAGGCTTCTGGGCCTTGGCATTAGACCCATCAACCATTCCCTAGCTATACAATCTTAAGGTGGGTATTTCACCTTTCTGAACATCAGTTTCTTCAATAAATAAAACTAGTAGACTGTTACCCGTTTAAGGTAGTTGTGAAGATGACGGACAACTTATATGCAGTTTTGGGTGCGCAGAGGAGCGAGTGGGTATGCTGTAAAAGAAAATGAGCAAAGAGAAAAAATAAAACTTACAACCCTGAAAGGCATGGAGTGGCATGATGGGTGGTAAAGAGTCATTTCAAGTTTTGAACTTGCATCCGGATTCTGGGGTAAATGTGTATAGACATACTTGCGTGTCACTGCTGCAAAATGGAACACAGCCTCTTCCCACCTGTGGCTGTGTCTCAACCATGTCTGTTTGCCCGATGCTGACCTCGGTCAAGTCCTTACAGTGGGCACACCTTGTTTCCATAACCTTGAGGGTAACAAGTGCCCTATCTTCTCTGAAAGGAAACAGAAAAACTGCAAGGCCACACTGTTTTTGCCTTAGAACCTTCAGTTAATAGAGACCAGTAAAACTAAGTGGAGTTCAGCAGTTAGGCAAAGCATTTGCGTTGTAAAATTCTTCCCAAAACAAAAATCAGACAATGCCTACTCTGGAAGACACTAGAAAATGATTTTCTAGTTCCATGCCCTCTTTTTACAGATGAAAAAAAAAAAGCCTCAGAAAGGGGAAGTGACTAGCCCCCAGGTCCAGTTCCATGGATAGTTTCTGGTTAGAAAACAGTTGACAAGAGCAAGCCTGGGAAACATCTAGGAATCTGTGCAGAGGGCTTCAAGAAAAACGTGTTTCCTTGGTCTGTATGGCTCCTTCACTGGGAGAGAAGATGCTGTTCTTTGGCCACACAAGCCCTCTGTGCTTATCCCTTCCCCTTAGGATACCACAGATGTCCTCTTTATCATTGAGGGGCAGGGGGCCTTCATAGCTTCTTTGTCCCAAAAATCAGTTCCTAGGAAGCCATGAGCCAAGTATATTTATTTAGTCCTCACAACTATCCATAGAGATAGGTGTCCTCTCCCTGGCAGAGAGGGAGATTGAATAGTGCCTAGTGGCCCTGAGGCTCTAAATCACACAGCTCAAAGCTACCCTGCCCTGAGAGGAGTCGGCGCGGTCTAGTTTCCGAAGACCTCCGCTTCCCACCACACCCTGCTGCACCTGCTTCTTACTTCTGTCATTCATGAAATAGAAATCGCCATATCTATGTATTTGTTCTGTCTCTTTAATGGAAAATATGCTTCACGCGGGCAGGGGATCTTATGCATCGGATTCTTTAGTATTTTTTAGGCCTTGGGCAATGCCAAACAAGAAAGTAGGGAGGCAGGAAAGATCTAGAATCAGATCAAACTAACGACAAACCCTCAAAGGTACATAGCCTTTACCTTTACAAATGCTTTCGCATGCTCTGGATCCTCCCAGTAGCCTTGTAAAAGTGGAAAAAGAAGGAATCTTTACCCCTATTTTATAGAAACACTCATAACATAACCATCTCCTGAGAACTGTCCAGTATTAATAACTGTGAAGGCTGTGGGGTGCAGCAGTGACCCTACCTGCTTCTCTGAGGCTCCTTTTCTTCATCTGAGTCTTTACCTAGTGTTGCTGGCCATACTGGGCTGTTAGTAGGACTGCATACAAGAGGAGGGGATTTCCTCTGAAGTCTTCCAAGCTCTGTCCCCCAGATGGAGGCTTGAGATGAGTTTTGGAACAGCACGTGCACAAGGAAGAACATGTGCAAGGTAGACGCATCTGAGAAAGCGTGGTGCCTTCAGGGAATAATGAGGCTGAAAACTGAGGTGCGTGGAGAAGAACAGATTTGGGTGCTGAAGCCAGGTGTGGGTGCACAGGGACCAGCCCTCGGGGAGGCCTTGAATGCTTGGACATCAGCCTGGAGACAGAGCAACCAGAGAGAGCTGTATACCAGGGAGTGGGCCCATCCGATCCTCATGTCACGAGAGGACTTGAGGGAGGCATTGTGAAGGGAGGACCAGAGCAGGGCAGCAAAACCAGTTAGGGGACTGGAAGGAGCATCCTGAAGAGAGAATGGGAGACTGCCCCAGGACGTGGCGGGGCATTGCCACAGAGGGCAGAAAGTCAGGGGAGGCTCCGGCAGAGTCAAGGTCAGAGTAGGCCTTGCTTCTGGGAGGATCTTACTTTGCCTAGGGTCCCCCCAGCAAGTAGGGGGCAACCTAGGGCTTCTGTCTCCTAGGTCTGCATTCTTGGCCTGCAGGGGGAGTGCTGCTGCATACACACCCCTGCCTTGTGGCCTGAATTTCCCAAGCCCCCAGCTATAGGCCTGTCTGCCTTTGTTTGCCACGGCAAAATGAAGGTTTCCTTCCCCCTTGGGGAGGCTGTGCAGTTACAAAGCTGTCAGTCAAGGAGACTGCTCCATTTCCTCTACCTTGAGGGTTAAGGTGAGCCCTCACCCCCTGCTGAGTTACCTCTCTCCAGTCCCTCAACAAATAATTCTTTTATGCTGAACATTGGGACCCACCTTGCCTCTCAGGACCCCTCCTCACTTTATCTTTGAAGTCTTCTTCAATGGTAAAGTTCAAAAGGGATTTTTGAATTCACCGAGGCTCGTAGTAAATGTGAGACTCGCCCAAGGCCACGGCCAGGCAAGGTGTCCAGTCAGGTCTCCTCGCAGACTCCCAACCCCATGGGATTTCCCTGACCTCTTAGTGGCTTGGGAAATTACGACTCCGACTTAGCTCCCCTCAAACCAGAATGCTTTACATCCTAGGCACGAGGAGCCAACAGGTGAATGGCCTTGCAGGGCCTGGGCGGAGGTGGCACAGAGCTGGTTTCTGGCTCCGTGCACCCCGTCAACCATCACACCAACACACATGGTGTTTATCCTCCCCTCATTCTGCAGGGATGTGCTCGTTGATGAGCTGTGGAGCACATCCAGAGTGTTTTTGGAGCTGTTAGCTATTATGTCCTAAAAAATAATAAATTGCACACTGTGGCTCTGTTTCGTTCCCTCCTGCTTTCAAAGCAACTGGAGAGCTAAAAATACCGAGCTCCTTCGCGGGCCCTTACCATGTCAGAGTTACCACCAACGGGAGGGTCCCACTGGCCCCAGAGCCCTTGTTTACTTTGAAAAGCTCACTCAGCACCAGCTGAGAGCCCTCTTGGCCCCAGTGCCTCCCGGCGGTCGCCTTCCTGGGGTCCTTCGTGCAGACACAGACAGCAGGCTGCCCATCGTTGGCCGAGTGCGGAGCTGCACCCCCAGCCCTCCGCCTGCCTGCTCCTCGGGGCCACCAGGTCTGCGTTTATTATTCCAGATGATAAAGCATACTGTCCTGAGGAGTTCAAAGCCCCAAATAACACGGCTGCCTCATGGGCAGCAAAGTTGTGGTTATTTCTTAGAGCAGCAACCCACCTCTGGCTCCCTCCCTCACCTCCCCCCTTTCTCTCTTGCTCTCCTTTCTTTCCTTCTCAGGCCCTGTTTCCCATCTTCTTTTCTTCCCTTCTTTGTCCTTCCTTTGTTTTTGTGGGGGGATCCCATGAGGCAGCTCTGTAGAAAGCAGTTGGAAACTCCCGGGGTACCTGCTAGGTGCCTCCTTGGCGCTGATAATGCAGAAAAGCCTTTCTTTTCCATTTTGTCTCAGGTCACACATTTTGAGTAGAGTTTATAATACTGGCTGATAAATGTCCAGCTTTCAAACCTGGGGATACAAACCCTGGGCCCAGCCTGCCTCTAATATTAATATATTAAAAAGCTGGTCAGAAATGGGAATATCTGTATGCAGCAGAATGGACCGGAAAATTAGACACCTCTAACACTCCTAGACTTGTCATCTTGAGAAAATTCTTTTTCTGTGGACCAATGTTTCTCATAAGTCAAAAGGGGTTAGGAATCCTTGTCTTGCCCTCTCCTAAGAAGGACTGAAGCTTACCTAGGATCATAGGTAGGAAACCCTTTGGTGCCCATGTAATGCTATTGTGATACCATGGGCTACCTGTGACCCTGGTTATTGTAACAATGAAAGATTATGTACACAAACTTCTTCACATGCTGTCAGGCACAAATAAACATTAGCTGCAATGATCACTTGCCACTAGACAGGTCCCTCAAGGAGCAGGTGGACTTGAGGATGTGCATGCAGTGACTCTGTCAGGGAATGCTCTCAGGATTCTCTGCTACCTGAAAGAAGGGAGGGTGGCAGGGTCAGGCAGAGGGAGATGTGGGCCATAGTACAGCCTCAACAGAGATCTCAGTCAACATTACAGAAAGCTCTAAAGTGGGGAGGGCCTTTCAGTTGGGGAAAGAAAGCCAGGCATGTATATCCCACTCCCAGAGTTCAGTCATTGGATGTGGGGTGCCCGAGGAAGACTGTGTGATCTCAGGAGAGATAGCTCTCTTCAGCTGATGCAATCCTCAAAGGGGAGTAAGAATTGATGGCTGTCTGCTGGCAGCCTTCCCAGCAGCTGGAGGAATAATTCCTTAAGTGTAGAGGCAAGGTCTGGGCCATGTATCCCAGTGTCCCCGACATCATCATTATTATTACATAAATATAGGGATTTGTTTTGTTACTTCATGTGGCTGAAAAAATTCTGATATTGGCTAAAGCGCCTGTAATTAGAAATGGGGAAAATCTCTACCTAACCAGCCAGCAAGGAACCACTGATCAGCAACTTCTCAAAGGAACACGGCTGACTGACTGATCCAATGGGCCCACAACAAAGAATCGTGGTTGACAAGACCACTTATATAGCC